>JBBGZY010000230.1:1602500-2202500 GCA_037952925.1 Lithobates clamitans
CCATTATATTTTTGTCTCGGAACATTTTATACTAAATGCAGAACTGAATGCATACCAACCATTAATAAAAACATCTCCTTTTATAGGATTTTAACAAATGTGTGGTTTGTTATTTCAAGGCTCAGTATCAGTTTGGTTATAATTGTCAAAAAGTTGTTTACAGTGGCAATGGAGCTTATTTATACATTTTTAAAATTCTAATACAGTTGGCACTACAACTGCTCGACCATAACCTAGGAGACAGCCCAAAAGAAAGGCAAGCAATAAATATAATGCCAGATTTCAGCAATATTTTTTTTATTGTAAAAAAAATTATATATCCTGGCCCATTGCAATGGCCCCCCTACCCATAAAATAATCAACATATTGCTGTCTAACCTGACGGGAACTTTGGGGGGCCAAGCCAGTACGGACAGTATCCAGGCCTGTAAGGTTGGCTTCTATTTGTCCGGCCTCAGGCCCAACTGTGCCTATATAATTGGCAGAATGCTTATTTAAAAAGTTGTGCAGAATGCAGCATGATAAAATTATAAAATTAAGTTTGTATTCCGCCAAATTAATGGCTGTTTGAAACAGGCGGAACCGGCTGGCCAGAATTCCAAACGCATTCTCAACCACTCTTCTAGCTCTGGCCAGCCGGTAATTAAAAACCCTCCTCTCCGGGGTGAGGGTTCTTTGGGGGAATGGCCTCATGAGGTGCTTGCTCAGAGCGAAGGCTTCATCGGCAATGAAGACAAAGGGGAGTCCTTCCACGTTATCCTCATCAGGTGGCAATCCCAGGCCACCACTCTGGAGACGCTGGCAGAACTCCGTCTGGGCAAATACTCCTCCATCCGACATCCGGCCATTCTTCCCCACGTCCACATATAAAAAATCATAGTGTGCCGACACCACCGCCATTAAAACAATACTGTGGAACCCCTTATAATTAAAATAATATGACCCCGAATGGGGTGGTGGCACAATGTGGACATGTTTCCCATCTATAGCCCCTCCACAATTGGGAAAGTCCCAACGGCTTGCAAAATGGGATGCCACAGTCTGCCATTCCTGTGGCGTTGAAGGAAACTGGGGAATCAAACAAGAAAACAAAAATCAATTAATTTGGAAGCTAACATTGCAAGAAAATTAGACAATTAAAAACATTATTCCCCAGCATCAGTATAACATTCAATAATTTAATTCTTCTGGAATAACTAATATGGAAAAAGGCACACTTATCAGATTGCTCACCCCCTCTGATAGAACATTGATTACATTTTAGGGGGTTGTGAAATCCCCAAAAAAAATTACTTTAACAACACGCAGGAATTTAGGGATAACAAAGGCTACAAGACTGCAGTTGTCGCACTCTGCAGGTGCAGTTGCAAACCAGCTTACAGTAAATGAGGTAATGTCAAAAGGCATTCATGTTGCAAACAGTACACAATCACATGCAAGGGCAATTAATGAAAACACTTTGAGGCTTGCATATGATTTGATGATGGAAATCAGCAGAGCTTCTGCTCATTTACTAAAGCACTGGAACAAATGCACTTGTAGAGTGCACATGCATTTTGCAAAGTGCAACATAGATTTGCTTTAGACAAATCAACACCACAGAACATTCAAGCAAATTTTAACGAGGGTGGGGGTGGGGGGGTTGTGAAATCTAGCTAATTGCTAATTAGCAGCACACTATTTGGAGTGAGTTCAGGTGGGGGGGGGGGGTTGTGAAATCTAGCTAATTGCTAATTAGCAGCACACTATTTGGAGTGAGTTCAGGTGGGGGGGGGGTTGTGAAATCTAGCTAATTGCTAATTAGCAGCACACTATTTGGAGTGAGTTCAGGTGGGGGGGGGGGGGTTGTGAAATCTAGCTAATTGCTAATTAGCAGCACACTATTTGGAGTGAGTTCAGGTGGGGGGGGGGGTTGTGAAATCTAGCTAATTGCTAATTAGCAGCACACTATTTGGAGTGAGTTCAGGTGGGGGGGGGGTTGTGAAATCTAGCTAATTGCTAATTCTAAGCACACTAAATACACTCCAACAAAATACATTCAAAATGAGTAGACTAGGTGGATATGTTCCCATCACTTCATGCTGGGAAGGTTATTGAAGGAAACTATACATGCATGACAAAAAATAACAGGAAAAAATCCCAGCATGTGTGAGGATAAAAAGGGGACATTCACACTATATTGCAATGATGGGAAGTAGTGTTTGAAGCAAGAAATACATTACTTTATCAAAGATTACATAAAAGAACATGTGATGCTAATAAACTAAAAATAGCTTACCTTAATATAGTCCTTCTGCAGGACCTGTATGATGGCAGAACAGGTCTCTGGGATAATGATCCCCAGAGCCTGGGGGGAGATGCCTGTCGAGAACTTAAGGTCCTGCAGGCTTCTCCCTGTGGCCAAATACCGCAAGGTAGCGACCAGCCTCTGCTCCGGAGTGATGGCTTGCCTCATGCAGGTATCCTGCCTGCTGATATAGGGGGTCAGCAAAGCCACCAAACGATCAAAAACGGGGTCCGTCATCCGGAGAAAGTTCCTGAAATCCTCAGGATTATTCTCACGGATCTCACGGAGCAAAGGCATGTGACAGAACTGGTCACGCTGAAGCAACCAATTCTTGGTCCATGAACTCCTCCTCGCCCTGTTCATGGACTGGTCTTGGGCTGAAGAATAAACTACAGCACCAAGCACATACAATGCACGAGCTCTACGACGAGTACGTACAGGTAACATGGCTTCAAAACGGTCGGCTGGTCAGAACGCACTAAACAGAACGCACTGAAGAACAGCAAGGCCTGTGAAGAACGACCTGAAAATCAGGAACGAGCGGCCAATAAAACAAAGATTTCTCAATGCCAACTGACCAAACGCACTGAAAAGCAGATACAAACCTCACAAGCACAGACTGAACACCAGTTAAAACGAACTGAAAAATACGAGTCTCACAAGCGCGAATCGTCTCTCACCAAACTTCTACTAACACGAGATAAACACGAGATTAGCAGAAGGAGCCCAAAGGGTGTCGTACGGGCTATTGAACTTCCGTTTTATAGTCTCGTCGGACTTGGTGTACGTCACAGCGTACTAAACTGGCGTACTTTTGTGTGGTCGTGTGTGGGCAAGTCCGTTCGTAAGAAAGTCTGCCCCAAGTCCGCCGAAGGTACGCCGGAAGTATGTCGGACAGACTGTCCGACTTTTGTAGCTGCAAAGTCCGACCGTGTGTACGCGGCATTAGGGTTCAGTGTCTAGTGGTAACAACAAGCAATACGACAGCAGAGGTCCTTATAAAGTGAGGGAAAAAAAGGATTTGATCCCCTGCTGATTTTGCCCACTGACAAAAAAAATGATCATCTATAATTTTAATGATAGGTTTATTTTAACAGTGAGAGACAGAACAGCCACAAATATATCCAGAAAAACGCATTTCAAAAAATTTATAAATTGATTTGCATTTTACTGAGTGAAATAAGTATTTGATCCCCTATCAATCAGCAAGATTTCTGGCTCCCATGTGTCTTCTATACAGGTAACAAGCTGAGATTGGGAACACTCTCTTAAAGGGAGTGCTCCTAATTGCAGCTTGTTACCTGTATAAAATACACCTGTCCACAGAAGCAATCAATCAATCAGATGGGATAGAAGGCAGCAGGCATTCCCAACA
This sequence comes from Lithobates clamitans, assembly GCA_037952925.1. NCBI lineage: Eukaryota > Metazoa > Chordata > Amphibia > Anura > Ranidae > Lithobates > Lithobates clamitans. The sequence goes on from JBBGZY010000230.1 coordinate 1,606,163, forward strand.
AATAAATTAAAACCATACAAGAAATCTCATTTAAATAAATGTTATTGGATAAATATTGGTTGCTGCTGTTTTATTGGTTTAATAACAATTTTTTAATATGTTAATAATTTATAAAAACATCTATTAATTCAATATTAAAATACTTCAGGTAACATCTCTTAACAGTACAACCCAGCCACTACAGCTCGTGTTGAATGATGCATTATTTTCCGAATAAGCCATATTTTATATCCCAACAGACAGGTAGTATGAGAAGCATACTAACTGTCACCTAAAGCCAGCCCGCAGCTTTTTCAATGCAATTCTGGAAATTTGTTATTCAAAATATAAAGCCCTAACTCAGATAAATGGACACCGTCTTCCCGGTAGAGCCCAGGGAAACCACCCTCCAGTTCCAAATGTCGAAAAGAAAAGCCAACCGGGGGTAATAGAAATTTATGAATTGTCCTATTGACACGCTTTCTGATTTTTTTCAATAAAGAAGATTCTAGCCAGCGAAGTCATGGGATGATTTCCGAAAACACTAATCTAGTATTGGGAGAATACAAGTTTGTTGAATATTAGAAATCTAATCCAAAGTCTTTACTATGACATATCATTTCCACCCAGATGTATAAGAACAACATCAGGTTGAGGCCAACAATTAAATAATCTATTAAACTCAAAAGTCATCCCTCTCCAGCCACTCCAAAATACTTGAAAGGAAGAATCAGGACTTAAAGAACAAGGACGTGTCAATACTCTCTTCTGTGCCCAACAAATAAAGGAGTAGCCAAGATTCTAAACAATAGTTTGCTGATCTGCAAGAAAGTTAAATAAAAGAATTTGGATGGATATACAGCTTGTACGAATCAGATCTCCATCTACCCAACTTCTTAATAAATGCAGCGAGTAAACCAAAGTTAGCAGCTTCTGTGGCTGCACCAATTCTAAGAGTGTGATGATAATGTTGCATGAGTCCCCTCCTAGAGGATTCAAACACTTTTTAATAACGTTGTTAAATTGGAACCTTGTTAACCACTTGCCGACCAGCCGCTGCAGTTTTACTGCGGCAGAATGGCACGGCTGGGGGAAACGACGTTACGACGCCCCTTCGCCTTTGGCCACTAGGGGCGTGCCCGCATCGTGTGCCCGGAGCCGATGCCAGTGCCCGGCGGCCGCGATGACCGATGGGCTCCCGTGATCGCTCGTGACAGAGTGAGAAATGTGATCTGTGTGTGTAAACACCCAGATCCTGGTTCTTTTATGTATGAACACCAATCTCTCTCTCCTCCTAGACAGTCCCACCCCCCCACAGTTAGAAACACATATAGGGAACACAGTTAACCCCTTGATCGCCCCCTAGTGTTAACCCCTTCCCTGCCAGTGACATTTACACAGTAATCAGGGCATTTTTATAGCACTGATCGTTGTAGAAATGAAAATGGTCCCAAAATAGTGTCAAAAGTATTTGATCTGTCTGCCATAATGTCGTCGCAGTCCTGATAAAAATTGCACATTACAATTGTCACAATACAGGGCGGCTGTCTCCCGCGAGCGCCGGGCGATCTTCTGTCACTCAAAGAAGATAGAAAACAGAGCAGCCCCACGGCCGAATGGAGTACTGTTGCTCGGGCTGCTCTGTTTTCTGAGTGACAGGTGCACAGGCGACTTTGATGATGTCCTTGCCTGTCGCCAGGCACAGAACAGGCTGCATTTAATGGACACAAAACAGGCTGCATTTAATGGTCACAGGTAAGGCTGCAAGTCAGGCTGTATTTAATGGGCACAAGTCAGGCTGCATTTAAAGAGCACAAGTCAGGCTGTATTTAATGGGCTTTTATTTGAAGAGTCTCTAGGTTGCTTATGTGAAAAGGATGGTAATTTCCGAAAACACTTACTGGATGTGGTCCCGAGCAAAAACCACATTCATGCTTGTACTTACAGGAATTTTGCCATTTGCATTGGAAATCATTAAACGCGAAACAATTTCCCCTTTCTCGTTCAAAATTTTTTATTGAAAGATCAACATATGGTAACAAGTATAATGTATCAATTAAAGGTATTTTAGTAGTTACATGTAAATTAAAGAAGCGGGTTACAGCATTGTATTAATATAACACACAGATGGTAAAATTAATGTTAGATAAGCTCCCTTTTTATCAAAAATTATAGAGTTTTCAGACTGTTTCAATATTAGCTTACATTTATTTTTAGAGGATCATTATCAGTTAATGTAAGAAAAAAGGTCTATCTGTGTCTGAGTTCTTATGTGTTTTAAACATTTGAATAAAGTATATGTATCAAACTACTGAGTGTGATATTTTAAATATATTCAATATCACCTGTTGCTGTTAGGCACCATATGAAATTATAATAAGAGAGAAATAAGGAAGAGAAGAAAAAAGAAAGAAAGATAATAAGGGTAAGGAAAAGTGGGGGGGGGGGGGGGCAGAGGGCATGGGGTGTTCCGGAGCCATAATCTTTTCTTATAGTTTTATCATTGTTGCATATAAAAATGTTAGTTACCATGGCTGCAGTGCCTGGTGGTCAAAGTGTATAGGTAAACAATGTGTGATCCATGGTCTCCATAGACCTTCATATCCTTTCAGATTTTCTTTGTCTAGGACTTCCATTTTTGCATGCAACAATGACCGATTCATTCTGTGCTTGGTTTCTGCTATGTTTAGTAAGGGAGTTTTCCATGCTTTTGTTATTGTCTGTTTGGCAGTCGTCGTAAGTTTTATTAATAGATTGAATAGTTTACGAGTCATGTAATCAAGTTTTATATTTAAAAGTGCAATTTCTGGATCTGGTATTATTGTTATTTCAAACATTTCTGAAGCGAGTAAAAAAAACCTTTTTCCAGAATTTTTTATAATAGAACAATTCCACCACATGTGTATAAATGTTCCTTGTTCTGAACAGCAGTGAAAGCAGAGACCTGAGTAATCAGAGGCAAATTTAGCTATTGTAGCAGGAACCAAATACCAGCGTGAGCGTACCTTGTAGGTGGTTTCAATATCCGTCACATTAGGAGAAAAAGATTTGATATTGGACCAGATTGCAGACTATTCTGTTTTACCTATAGTTTGATCAAGACCTTTTTCCCACATAAGATGGTAATTTAACATCTGATTTAACTAGCAATGTGGAGTCTATTGTTGATATGAGACCTCTAGCATGAGGGTCTTTCATGCATATATTTTCAAACTTAGTAAAATCATCTACAGAGTCGTCAATGCTTAGGAAAGGAATACAAAAGTTCTTAATTTGAAGGTAACGAAATATTTCTGATTGGGGGAGTCCAAAAGACTTGCATAAGTCTGGGAAGGGATGGATTGTTGTATTTAGGATCATGTGATGTAAGCATGTTATACCTGCTTTGGACCAAGCCCGAAAAGTAGTGATGCACCGAATTTTCGGCCGCCGAAACATATCGGCCGAAAATGTCCTTTTCTGCATTTTTGCAGAAAAGGAGATCTCGCCGATAACAGCGGCGAAAATCGGGGCGGGGCCCTGTCCCTGGTGCTGCCCATTACGGGGGTGTCCTTCTGGCGCGGCGCGCCACAGTCCTCTTCTCTTCCCTCCCCCTCCCCTCCCCTCCCTCCCTGCCGCGATCTCTGTTGTGTCATGGAGCTTAACTACACAGACCGCAGTAACAATGTCCCGCCTCCTGTGACAGACAGCACACTGATCCAATGGTGGGACATTGAATCAGTGTGACGTGATTACAGGAGGCGGGACATCGTTACTGCGACCTGGGCAATTCAAATGCAGCTCTGTGACACACGGAGATCGCCGCTCTGATTTGGGAACTGGCAAGCTGCATGACGGGCACTGGCAGGCTACATGACGGCCCTGGCAAGCTGCATGATGGGCACTGGAAGGCTGCATGATGGGCACTGGCAGGCTACATGATGGGCACTGGCAAGCTGCATGATGGGCACAGGTGAGGCTGCATCTCATAGGCACAGTTAGGCTGCATCTTATGGGCACACGTGGGCTGCATCTGAGGGGCAAACGCGGGCTGCATGATGGGCACTGGTGAGGCTGCATTGATCTCTTGTATCATGTCCGCAGTCTCTGACCCTCTCCTATACTATGTCTGCAGTCTCTGACCATCTCTTGTACCTTGTCCGCAGTCTCTGACCCTCTCCTGTACAATGTCTGCAGTCTCTGACCATCTCCTCTACCATGTCTGCAGTCTCTGACCATCTCCTCTACCATGTCTGCAGTCTCTGACCATCTCCTCTACCATGACCCTAGTCTCTGACCATCTCCTGTACCGCGTCCGCAGTCTTTGACCATCTCCTCTACCATGTCCGTAGTCTCTAACCATCTCATCTACCATGTCCGCAGTCTATGACCATCTCCTCTACCGTGTCCGCAGTCTCTGACCATCTCCTCTACCATGCTTGCAATCTCTGACCATCTCCTGTACCATGTCCCCAGTCTCTAACCATCTCCTGTACCATGTCCGCAGTCTCTGACCATCTCCTCTACCATGCTTGCAGTCTCTGACCATCTCCTGTACCATGTCCCCAGTCTCTGACCATCTCCTCTACCCAGGAAGACGCAAGGTATTGCGAAACATGTAGGGTGGTGTGTTGTGCTGACGCAATCGCGCCACATGTGACCCCGGCACACGGGTGTTCTATTTGTTTGTTTTTAGATAGCCGGCTTTTTTATGTAATTTTATTTGTACATGTCCTCTTGCGAGCTTTGCTCGTTTTACTTAGCATTAAAGCTTTATCTTTTAACCTACTACACAATCAGAGTCCCTCTCTGTTTGCTCACTCGTGGCTTCGCGGGATCAGAGACATTGGAGGATCCACGTGTCCCTGCTTCAATGGTAACCCACAGGGGAATCTCAGTTTTGGAGTGATATTTTATGGATTGTGCTAGTTGAGCGGCTTTATAATATAATGAAATGTTTGGAAATCCTAGGCCACCATGGATTTTGGGAAGAAATAAGGTTTCTCTAGATATTCGTGGTTTGAGTTTCCCCCAAGTAAATTTTATACATTTTTGTTGTATTATTCTAAGGAAATAGGCCGGGATGCATATTGGAAGAACTCTCAAAAGGTACAGAAATTTAGGAAGTGTGGCCATTTTTATTATATTTATTTTCCCAACCCATGAAGTCTGTATAGATGAGCATTTTAAAAGCAAGTTTGTAGTTAATTTTAGTAAAGAAGGATAGTTGGCGGAAAACAAATCCAAGTGGCTGGCACTGAGCTGAATACCCAAATAAGGAATGCTATGTGTAGCCCATTTAAAGGGTAATGATTCTTGTACAATTAATTTTTCTGCAGTGGTTAACGAGAGGTTCAGTGCTGTAGATTTTTGAGTATTAACCGTAAGGCCTGAGATGATCTAATAGTTTTTTAGTATATTCATAAGGTTAGGAGCTGAAATTTGAAGTGAAGATACAAATAGAAGGATGTCATCTGCAAATAAACATATCTTGTGGTGACAACCTCCCATTTCTATCCTGTTATAGAAGGTTCTATTCTTATTCTTTGTGCTAAAGGCTCAATAAGCAAAGCAAATAATAAAGGTTTTGAAGTGTTTTCCTTGGGTTATTGGAGTATACATCTTTAGATATTTTGAGGCCAATAGGTTTAGCTATTGGCCTCAAAATAGCTAAAGTTGTGAGAGTTGTGAGATTTGAGTGTGCGGGCTAATAAAATTTCTGGTTTATTAGCTTTCATGTAAAAATTGTTGCGTGATCGATTGATAGTTTTATCTGCTGATTCTGTGAGAAACAGGTCAAATTCAAGTTTAGCCTTATCCAATTGCAATTGTAACAAAGGGGAAAGATTGGATTGAAATGCTATGTAGCAAGTGTTAAAGTTTGTTTCTAATTTGTTATATAAAGCTCTACGTTCTCGATTAAACAGAGCCGCTTTTCTCATACATATACCACATGAAACTGGTTTGTGAGCTTCCCACAGAGTGAGCGGGACTATATCAGGGGTATAGTTGTCTACAATGTATTCTTTCAGTGCCAGTTCAATATTAAGTTTATGTGTTGGGTTTTTAAGTAAGTAATCTCTAAGAAGCCAAGTCGGATCATGTGCTTTTGGAATGGTAGAGGCTATAGTGGTAAGTATTGCACTATGATCCGACCATAGGATTGGTAAAATTTTGGATGTTAGGATTTCAGGCACCATACCTGTAGTTTGTAATATGTGGTCTATTCGTGAGAATGAGCGATGAAGATGTGAGTAATAGATAAATTGTCTTTTAGTTGGATTCAGTTCACGCCAGGAGTCTACTAAATTATGTTTTGTAATAAGTTGTAAAAAAGAGTGTCTATTAGGGACATTTGATTGAGATATAGGTGATTTGTCTAGAAAAGGAAAGAGAGTTAGATTGTAATCTCCACATAAAAGTAACATTCCTATTTTATGTGATTCGATTACTTGTAAAAGGTGAGAGAGGAACAAATTAGGACTTTTGTTGGGGGCATAATATAAAATTACTGTTATGGCAGTATCATGCAAATATCCTGTTAGACTCAGATATCGCCCTTCTGGGTCTTTAATCTCCTTTAATAATGTAAATGGGTTACTGCGGTGAAATGTACTAAGTATGCCTCGCTATTTAGTTGAAGCTGAGGCTGTGTGGATTGTGGTGTGAAGTGAGTTTCTTGAAGGCACAAGATATGTGCTTTTCTATTGGCAAAGGAGCGAAAGGCTTTGTTGCATTTTTGTGGGATGTTCAGGCCCTGACCATTCAGGGATAGTATATTTATCGGAGCCATAGGGTTATGAATGCATGAGGTATGATATCATGTTTTCCAAAACATTGTGTAAATAGGTGTACAGCAGTTGTTACAATATGTTATATTAAGAACTTGTTAAGACAGTTAAAGTATCTCCTTGAGGCGATAAATGACAAAAAAAAAAAGATAATAAAGATAATAAGACTGTTCAGCTGTCTTATTGATCAAGAGATAGATGAAGAATGGATCCTAGAAGAATAAAGTTATGAAAATGGAAAAGATAGCTCATTTTCACGTTATCATAACCGAGTGTGTCTAGCTATAATAAGAATTAATTAGATGCAAAATGTGAAACAGACAATAAGGATTGTTGAACTTATCTATCAAGTAGAGAGAGAAATATGGGTATATAGTATTCTTTAGTCCAAAGAGTCATCAGGGGCTTGATCAGGTGATCAATATCGGCCCCTTTTATGTGAGCTCTGGTGCTCATTTCTCCTTGGCAATGCAGAAGACTTATTTGGAGAAGATGATGTCGGTCTTCGTCAAGTGGTTTCTTGATTCTGTATCGAGTTCAGCAGATGCATGCCTTGAAGGGTAGTTTGGAGTTCATTAGCAGAACGACATGTAAATTTAGAGCCTTGAAATGCAAAACGCACTGAAAAGGGGATATGTAATTTGATTGCGTTGTAATACTTGTAGTGTTTTAAGGCCCTTCTTTTATTTTAGTTGGGACAAGTTTGCAAAAAGCTGGTAATTATGTCCTTGGAAGTTAAGAGTTTCTTTATTTCTTGCTGCAGATAATAGTTGTTCTTTTGTTCTGTAGAAATGAAACTTTGCAATGATATCGAGGGGTGGACCATCAGATTTTTTAGGTGTTAGGGTTCTATGAACCCTGTCCATTTTTAGAGGGTCTATCGGGATGGCTGGTTGTAGTTCCTTAAAAAGTGCTGTCATTGTAGCGTGTAAGTCAATTACAATTTCAGGAATACCTCTAATACACATATTATAGCGTCTAGCACGATTTTCGTAGTCTTCCAATCTTGTCTGTTATGTTGCATTTTCCTCTTTAAGGTTGTCAATTTCATTATAGCATTCTACATTGTTAATTTCTAAGTCATCTACTCTGGTTTCAAGCGCTGACCCAGCTCTCTTATTTCCTTGGTAAGGCTAGTAGTAATATGATCAGAAGTGCTTTTCAATGCTTTTTGAAGCAGTTTTTCTATTTGTTTCAGTGTAACTGGTGAGTAGGGATGGGCTTTATGTTCGGGTCGAACATGAGTTTGACTCGAACATTGGCTGTTCGCCTATTCGCCGAACAGCGAACAATTTGGGGTGTTCGCGGCAAATTCGAAAGCCACGGAACACCCTTTAAAAGTCTATGGGAGAAATCAAAAGTGCTAAATTTAAAGGCTTATATGCATGGTATTGTTATAAAAAGTGTTTGGGGACCTGGGTCCTGCCCCAGGGGATATGTATCAATGCAAAAAAAAGTTTTAAAAAACGGCCGTTTTTTCGGGAGCAGTGATTTTAATAATGCTTAAAGTGAAACAATAAAAGTGTAATATTCCTTTAAATTTCGTACCTGGGGGGTATCTATAGTATGCCTGTAAAGTTTAGAACAGTCTGACAGCAAAATTACATTTCTAAAGGAAAAACGGGTAAACGGGTGATCCCGACCCCCTCTGGCAACACGGGAAAAGCCATAGGGAAGTCCCCGTGAAGTCCCCGTGCATCAGAGGAGGGCGGGGGTCACCGGATGGTCCCACCCTCCGTTATATAAGAAGTGTCAGAAGAACAAGCTGGAGGGAAATGCGGGACGAGAAGAGCGGAGGAAGAAGAAGATGGAGAAGAAGAAGATGGGGGAAGAAGAAGAACACCGAAGGAAGACCAGAAGAAAGAAGATGGAAGAAGAAGTGGAAAGAAACAGGCGGCTGATTCTTACTTTGAACCAGGAGCGGCCCGTCCATTAAGGATGCACAGGCGCCCCCTTTCTGCAGCCACCCCCTCTATGTAGGATGAATAGATTCATGCTTTGCATGAATCTATCCATGGCCGCCATCCCCCTATTCAGGCATCCGGCCCCTTTTAGGACATCGGGCGCCTGAATTACAGCGGCGGGGGTGTTTTTTGAAGCACCTGATTAGAGCCATCGGCTCTAATAGGCTTCAAAAAAGGTGGACTCAGAGCACAGAGCTTCGCACTTGGAGCCCACCCAGGTGTGTTAAAAAAGCAAATGATTATTTGCTTTTCTAACACTGAACTGCCTCTCCACCAATCAGGAAGCGTGGGTCTGATACCCGTCACCTGATTGGCCAAAAGGACAGGCGCTGCTATTGGATGCCTAGCAGGAGGCAAGAAGAGACACACGGAGGACACAGCTCGCCGCTGCCTGACCCGCCACCAAGATGGGGTAAGTGCCGGTCAGACAGCGGGAGGGCGGGGGTCACCGTGGCTGCATTTGATGGGGCACAATGGCGGCATTTGATGGGCACAGTGGTGCCATTTGATGGGCACAATGCCTGCAATTGATGGGCATAGTGGCTGCATTTGATGGGCACAGTGGCTGCAATTGACAGGTACAGTGGCTGCAATTGATGAGCACAGTGGCTGCAATTGATGGCACAATAGTGGCATTTGATGGGCACAGTGGTGGCATTTGATGGCACAGTGGCGGCATTTGATGGCACAGTGGCTGCATTTGATGGCACAGTGGCTGCATTTGATGGCACAGTGGCTGCAGTTGATGGGCAAAGTGGCTGCATTTGATGGCACAGTGAGGCTGCAATTGATGTTTTTTTTCCCGGTATTTTTCAGAATTCACCCCCCAAAAAATTTTGAGCACCGGCCGCCACTGCTTTGAACAAGTAATTATCCCTTTGGTAGAAAGTTCACAAGAAGAAACAGTGATTTCCTGGTCAAAGGATCATACATATATATGTATGCTGCTGTCTTATAATTAAGGGCCAGTTCACACCATAGAAACACATGTCCTTATTTAAGGTTAAGAAAAAAGAGGGGAAAAAGCACTGGACTGCATCAAAAACACACTGGAATGCATCAAAAACGTGTCAAAAACGCACATTCAGAAAAGCATCTGGAACTCATCCGGGCTGCGTTTCTATGGTGTAAACTGGCCCTAAATAAGGACATGTGCATTCCAGTGCATTTTTGGTGCGTTTAGGTGCATTCTAGTGCGTTTTTGATGCCTTTTACAGCGTTCCAGTACAGTCCAGTACAAGAAAAATGCAGCATGTTCTACTTTTTTTGTGGAACTGCAAGCAGTGGTGTGAACTATGCCATTGAAAACCATATAATCTACTTTCCATGCATTTTTGATACAGAAAAAAATGCACTGGACTGCATGTGGTGGGAACTAGCCCTTAGACAGCATTATCATCTGGTGAGTGTGCATTTGTACCTGTTGGTGGAGGCACAGCACTTTGGAGACACGTTTGGGTAAAAGGAGATATTTGCATGGACTGTTACATTTCCTTGCATGATCATTCAGACTCTTTTTTTCCTTTGTTCCCCTTTTTGAAGGGGTTGTAAACCTTGGTGTTTTTTCACCTGTCGGTGACCGGCCCCCCAGCCCTCCCGTTTTACTTACCTGAACCCTCAAACTTGCCCCGACGGGGACACGCTGTCTCCCTGCCCGGGGTTCTCGGCTCTTGATTGGATAGATTGATAGCAGCGCAGCCATTGGCTCCCGCTGCTGTCAATCAAATCCAATGACGCAAGTCCCGGGGGGCGGGCCTCTAGGGACGCCGAATGCTGGATTCGGGAGCGCGCCGGCAAGGTTATCAGATGTGGAGAGGAGCCGCGAGAGCCGCTGGGGGACCCAGAAGAGCAGGTTCAGGGCCACTCTGTGTAAAACGAGCTGCACAGTGAGGGTAAGTATGATATGTATGTTGTGTTTTTTTGTTTGTTTTTTTTATTAATTTACCTTTACAATCACTTTAAATTTTTAGATTATCACTGGATGTGTTTCACTAGTGCAGCTTTTTTGTTTAATGTTATTAGCACTTAATATATTTTATATCTATATTTATATCTATATTTTTTGTATGCAGCAGCCAGGGTGAAAAAAAAAAAATATATATATATATATATATATATATATATATATATATATATTTTTTTTTTTTCCTCACAATAAGCTCTGACTCATGTGCATATGGTTTTGTTTCACATAATGCTGTCCTGTCATAAGGTGTTAATATTGTACAAGACCTTCTTCCTTCCTCTGATCCACAGTGTGGAAATTAGCCGAAAGAGATCTCGCTGTCAGTATCAGGAAGCAGGTGCAGAGTAATGCTGTGCCGCCCATACTGGAATGCATGTAGGTAGGAAAGAACTGAAAGAGGATGGAGCAGATCAGCAGCACTGAGATGGAAAATAGGATGAAAAACTAAAAGTAATGTTTTATATAAAAAAAGGAACATTTTTCATTATACTATATATAGTAGTTTAGAAAATTAAGTGTATCCGCTTAAGGTTTAGATGCATTTTAATGCACGCTGAGGCCAGTTATGTGACAGTTGATCCATATATGGAAGGTATGCTTCAATGATTTGATTTTCATCTGTACAAATAATATAGATAACTTGGGGATCTATTTATGCAAGTTTTTCTCCACGATCCAACTTTCACACAGGATTCACACATTTTTCGAATTGAAGGCCATTAGAAAACTGTGTGAATGTGAACTTTGACCCCTATATACCTTTTAGGGGACAGATTGTGGGGATTAGCCCCTTTTTCCCTCAATATTGAGAACCATGTCTTGCAAGGGACAGACTTTCCCATTTTGAAGGTGTCTGACCTGGTATGGTTTAGGAGGGGAGCACAATACCCCCATACCCCAACACTTCCTGCCCCGGCCACCCGGGCTGCATGCCTAGATATGCATCTTTTATGAAATCCCACGCCATTTTTGTCTTAATTTTTTTAATGGTACTAGCCCTTTAAGAAAAAAAAACGATTATTTTTTTTTTTTTTTGGTTTAGTAAATATTTATTGAAGGAATTTTCAAGAAGAAAATACATTCAATCGATGTGTAGTAATAAAAAGTTAATAGAAATGAGAAGAAAATTACCAGCCAATGCTAAATAAGCATAAATACATTAACAGTAGGATGTCTGTTACACATTAAAAAGTAGATAACAAGTATACTATTAACCGGTTCCCGACTGGCCACCGCAGTTCTACTGCGGCAGGTTGGGTCCCCTGGGCGAGCCGCCTAAACTATACGACGCTCCTTTAAGACAATTTAAGCACGATGACCGCCAGGCACCCGCAATCGCTCATGACAGAGCAAGAACCGGGATCTGTGTGTGTAAAGGGGAGAGGAGACAGACCGTGTGTTCATACAGAGTATGAGCACTGATCTCTCGCTTCCCCTAGTCAGTCCCATCCCCCCCACAGTTAACTACTTGATCGCCCCCTAGTGTTAACCCCTTCCATGCCAGTGACATTTATACAGTAATCAGTGCCTTTTTATAGCACTGATCGCTGTACAATTATCAATGGTCTCAAAAATGTGTCAAAAGTGTCCAATTTGTCCAATAGCGCAGTCCCGATAAAAATCGCAGATTACCGCCATTACTAGTAAAAAAAAATAATAATAAAAATGCCATAAATCTAGCCCCTATTTTGTAGACGCTATAACTTTTGCGCAAACTGATCAGTATATGCTTATTGCAATTTTTTTACCAAAAATATGTAGAAGAATACATATCGGCCTAAACTGAGGAAAAAATTTGTTGTTTTTTTTGTTTTGTTTTTTTAAATTGGGATATTATAGCAAAAAGTAAAAGATATTGTGTTTTTGTTTACAGTGCAAAAAATTAAAACCGCAGAGGTGATCAAATACCACCAAAAGAAAGCTCTATTTGTGGGAAAAAAGGAGGTCAAGTTTGTTTTGGATACAGTGTCGCACGACCGCGCAATTGTCAGTTGCTTTTTTTGTATCTTATGTATAAATAAAAATCCATATTTAATTTTATGACTGGTGCCTACAAAGTCCATGTCTTCCACTCTTTTGGGTGTACCCATTTAGCATTTGTAGTTTAGGACGTTGGCACTGCCCTATATACGAAATCTCCACAGTCCATCCTGTGATGAGATTTAGCAACCCTTCATGTTTTCACAATTGTCAGTTAAAACGACGCAGCGCCGTATCACAAAAAATGGCCTGGTCATTGAGCAGCCAAATCTCCCGGGGCTGAAGTGGTTAAAGAAGAAAATAGAAAATTATAAGACAAATGAGAGAAGATTGTAGGTAAATGTAGGAGAAGGTATAAGAAAGTGGGGGAAGGGGCCTGGTCTTGACTGCTCAAAGAAATTACAATACCCCCAGATACATATGGCTCAATCCTAAGTAGTTAAAGTAGAACTTTAGTCAGAAAATTAAGTCCTGCTAGATGACTTCAGGCTGGTATTTGTGTAGGTATAGCTATATAAAATATAAAAATGAAGTGCCTCTACTGTTTAAAATCCAATAATACACTGTCTCACCCTGTTCATTTAATAATACACTGTTGCATATGTTCATTGCTCTGCATTTTTAGGCATTTTAGGCTCGGTTCACGATGCTGCGATGCCAGCACACTGCTGTTCACATCACATGCGATGTCTGTGTGATGCGATTTCAGCCAATACAGATAGTATGGCTGATATTGCACCGCATTCGGTCCAAACACGCACAGGACCCTTTTTTTTGTTCGGACCAGAATCGGATCGCATGTGTGTTCACACCTGTGTGATCGGATTCATGTCCGAACTGTCAGTTCGCAGTGCGATATGCGAGCTGAACTGGGGGTGTCGTTAACATTGTATGACACTCCCCAGCAGTTCGCATATGGCAGTGTGAACTGCCGTGCGAGTCGGGTGCCATGCAGGAACCCGCAGTGGATTCGCAGGGTTCTCGCATCGCACCAGTGTGAACCGGGCCTGAAAGTGGTTGTAAACCCTCCACTACAACTTCAGCTCATTGTAATCTATATAGCATAGGCTGCTGATCGCTGCCTGTTAAAGTTCACTCACTGTTTCTGTTGCCTTAGAAACCGTCCTGCAATGTTGAGTGACGTCAGCCACGCTTGCGCATTCCGTAGATTGATTAACGGCACACTCTGTTTCAGTATCCTCTGCATGCTGGGTCATTGACTTCCACTGAGAATGGCACAGAGGGAAGCATCGCGATTCTGTGCTCTGATCCCCTCTTTCCTGGTTCTCCCCCTTGTGACTGTGATGCTATCGCGCATGCACGAGATTTGGACAGGTAAACAAAGTAAGGGCGGAAATCACGTCCAGAAAGATTCAGCAAACAGGAGTGACAATGGCGCGGCCAATACCCGGAAGAGACGAAATTTAAAAAATGTGAACTAAGGTATTTTTAAACCTCATTTGTGGCATATTTTCCATATATTCCAGGATCTATATATTAAAAAAAAAAGAAAAAACGTACGGGGTTTACTTCCTCTTTAAGGCACTGCTGGGTTTGTAGAGGCTGATCTGCTGATAGCCTTTAGGCCTCTTTCACACTTGTATGACACAAAGGTCGTAAGACTGTGGACCCGACTTTGCCCTACGACTTGAAGTCGACATGCGTCCGACTTTGCAGTCCCAAACCGTAGGACAAGTCGTAAAAAGTGTAATACGAACAATGGGGAGATAAGTACAGCGCTGCGCTAAAACAAGAAGGAACAATAAGATAGCAGCTAACACACCTATAGACTCAAGGCAAAGGATAACAACTAAAATAAAAATAAAAAGTGTAGCGCTATATATTATACAGACATATAAATCAAAAGTCCCAACCCATAAGTGCATACAAACAGTAAGTAAAAAATCACACCTTGTATGATCATAAATATGGATTGCACAATAGAGTAACACTGTATTATTCAGCAAAAAAGTATAAAGTGAAACAATAAATGGTAAGTCTAAATTGACACATATAAACAATAACTTATACTTGAAAAACTGTGAAGGTTCAGCAAATCTAACACCTAAAATTATGCGAAAAAAAGTCCTGAAACTTAAAAGTCCACAATTTAAGTTGTAGGGAAATTGTGAAAAGAGAACCACCACCAAAGGTCTATGGAGGTTCCACGCTGAAAGTGGTGGAACTGTAACTCCCAGGTTCAGAAGTAGATTGATTTCACCAAATCTGGCAGGTAAGTAGGCAATGAAGGAACCACAAGTGAACAGAGGGTCTAACTTAGTGCCGGGGCCATCACCGGAGACATCAAGAGGCTTACCGGAATTCAATGACTTGAAAAGACATACGTCAAACAAGTCAAAAAGGCTTATTGACCAACCGGTCTGGACAATGTGTCTTGTCAAATGTTGTCAGCATACAGTAGGTAGGGGGGTATCAGCACAACTTCCACATCCATAGGCATTCCGACATAGGCCAAACCAGTATTCATATGCCATGCGAGGAGTAAAAAAACTCACATAGCGTGATAAGGTTAAAACACTGGTTTATTAAAGTAATTTAGACGTTAGAAGATCAGAAACAGCTCAAACATCATATAGCGGTAATCATGAGGGGTCCACCCGACATGTTTCAGAGATGACGGCTCCTTAGCTGAAATATGTCGGGAACCCTCGAACAGTGGTATGTCACACAAATTTTTATGGTATAGAGATTACATGTGCTTTCCCGTAACTAGATGTCCCCTGAATATGGGGGGTAGTGCCACATCACAAAAGGTTGAGGGATTACCAAATCCAACCATGAAAGAGAACATCCACAGATGGTCTCATGAACATGAATCATGCACATGAAACATACACATATTGGTTTACTAAATGAAGGAGGAAATTAGCTGCACGCCCACGTGAGTCCATTTATTGAATATTCCATGCAAACAAGGAGGCACACCATGGTTACAGTAGTCGGAACAGAGGTGGACTAGTTTCACACAGCTACACTGTGCTTACTCATCACCTTGAGGTGTACTACTGACATTCCTGAAATAGTCCCCCCCACACTTGTGTCCACAGGTGTGGGTGAGTATCAGTAGACACAGCACCTGTCCCAATTACATAATTCAGTCTTCTACGGCAGGCAAGCCGAGGCTTGCACCCATGTGAGGAGTCTTAAGCCCCGTACACACAATCAGAAAATTGTGTGTATGAAAAATGCCGATTTCGGAGCGATCGTACGATAATCTCATCGTTAGTACAGAGCTTTCGAGAGCCGATCAGGACAGCTCATCCAATATTATTTGATCGGACATGCACACCTTTTTTTTAATCATACGATGCCCGATCATTCGATTTTTGTTTAATCAGTACAGCAGTCGTTCGAAAATGCAATACAAATGCATTACAACACATTACATCACTTCTGAATTTTTATTCTGTCGTACAAGAATTTTTGTGACTTTAGTAAACTCATCAGATTCGATCTGAGATTAGCATCCAATAATTAAACGGAGGACCATATGTCCGATAATCTCAACCTGTGTAACGGGCATTACACCATTCATTGTGCCTGGAGTTTCTTACCTTTGCTGTCCATATTAGTTTACTATCCTATTAAAAAAAAAACGTTAATAAATTTTAAAAAACAAACTTAAGTGTTATGCCCTGTACACACGGTCGGACTTTCCGACAAAAAATGTGTGATCGGAGCTTGTTGTCGGAAATTCCGACCGTGTGTGAGCTTTATCGGACTTTTTCCATCGGAATTTCTGACACACAAAGTTTGAGAGCTGGCTCTAAAATTTTCCGACAACAAAATCCGTTCACGTAAATTCCGATTGTGTGTAGACAATTCTGAAGCACAAAGTACCACACATGCTCAGAATCAACCAGAAGAGCAGCACTGGCTATAGAACTTAATTTTTCTCGGCTCGTCGTACGTGTTGTACGTCACCGCGTTCTTGACATTTGGAATTTCCGACTAACTTTGTTTGACCGTGTGTATGCAAGACAAGTTTGAGCCAACATCCGTTGGAAAAAATCAGATGGATTTTGTTGTTGGAATGTGTGATCGTGTGTACAGGGCATAACAGTCCAAAACATATAAGCTAGTAATGCAAACTTCAAAAATGCAGTCAAGAGAGACTAGAGTTTGGTGAACAGTTCGCCCCTTTGGCGAACACCCAAATTTGCAGGGGGCGAACATCCCGCTGAGTGCCCCACAATACACTGCGCATTTCACAGTACATCCTAGGGCCCTAATTGGAGGAAGCTTTGCCAATTAGGGCACAGAGCACTATCAGAGCCCTGATTGGACAAAGTGATGATGACTTTGTCCAATCACAGCTTAGTGCTCATAGTCCCACCCCACACTATAAAAGGTTCCTTCCCACAGGAAGCTTTTGGAGTGGAGATGAGCAGGGCTCAGTTGGCTACTAGCGAGTTAGTGTGTTCACATATTGTGACTGTGAGCAGTCGGGGCCCGTCCATAGGGGGCAGTCACAAGAAAAAAATTTTTTTTAAACATGGCCCTTTGAAAAAAAAAGTTCTTAAGTGCACTGTGTTTGGGTGCCGGACACAGTCCACTATGGGAAGCGCCACGTCTATGCAATCACGAGATTGCAAACGCAGCGCTACATTGGTGGGGTTTGTAGCTGCTTTGTGGCGCAATCCATCGCGCCAAACAGCTTCCGCCCGGCCGGGTGCTTTGTTCTCAGTGTGAGAACAAAGTCCCTTCTGGCGGGATACAAAAAGATGGCCGCCGTGAGGACTAATTCCCTTGTGTTCAATGGAGAGGGGAGGCCCCTCCCCTCTCTACTGAACACACGGAGAAAGCCAGAACTAGCTGGGGACAGACAGATGCGGCTTGAATTAGGGCTGTGCTGCCGGGGACACAGATGTGAGGAGGACCCTGCTGCTCTGCTCATGGGGACACAGATGTGAGGAGAACCATGCTGCTCTGCTGATGGGGACACAGATGTAAGAAGGGACACTGCTGACAGGGACACAGATGTAAGGAGGGACTCTGCTGATGGGGACCCAGATGTAAGGAGGGACTCTGCTGACGGGGACACAGATGTAAGGAGGGACTCCGCTGACGGGGACACAGATATAAGGAGGGACTACGCTGGGGGCACCTGATGTAAGGAGGGACTCCGCTGGGGGCACCTGATTTAAGGAGGGACTCTGCAGGGGGCACCTGATGTAAGGAGGGACTCCGCTGGGGGCATCTGATGTATGGATGGACTCTGCTGGGGGAACCTGATGTAAGCAGGGACTCTGCTGGGGGCACCTGATGTAAGGTGGGACTCTGTTGGGGGCACCTGATGTATGGAGGGACTCTGGTGGGGGCACCTGATGTAAGGTGGGACTCTGCTGGGGGCACCTGATGTATGGAGGGATTCTGCTGGGGGCACCTGATGTATGGAGGGACTCTGCTGGGGGCACCTGATGTAAGGAGGGACTCTGTTGGGGGAACCTGATTTAAGGAGGGACTCTGCTGGGGGCACCTGATGTAGGGAGGGACTCTGCTGGGGGCACCTGATGTAAGGAGGGACTCTGCTGGGGGCACCTGATGTAAGGATGGACTCCGCTGGGGGCACCAGATGTAAGGACGAACTCCGCTGGGGGCACCAGATGTAAGGACGGACTCCGATGGGGGCACCTGATGTAAGGATGGACTCCGCTGGGGGCACCTGATGGCATCTAATGGCAGGCGACGTGGCAGGTGACACGCTCAGGGCTCCCACTGATTCTGCCTTAAGGTGAATTGAATGATTTCCTTTTATATTACAATGTAATAATAGAAATAATGCACTTCAATCATCCTGACACCAGGTGTTTGGAGTATCTTTATCTGCTGATTGTTAAACTTTCTAGAATACACATATTTCTATTGTTGTGTAGGATCTGGGCCTGCTGTCCCTCCGTCTCTCCCTCCCTTTCCCTCCATCCCTCGTTCATCTCAGACGCTAACCACACCACCTTAGAGCCACGCCCACTATTTTGCGGAAACCACACCCATTTTCACCAAGTGAGAGGGGTCAAAAAGGAAGGGCGGTTTCTGGCGCCCCCCCATCCTAAAACTTCACCAGCCGCCACTGACTGTGAGTGTAAAGTGTTATGCCCCGTACACACGGTCGGATTTTCCAAAGGAAAATGTTCGATGGGAACTTGTTGTCAGAAATTCCGACCGTGTGTATGCTCCATCAGATATTTTCCATCAGAATTTCCGTCACACAAAATTTGAGATCTGGATCTCAAATTTTCCGACAACAAAATTCGTTGTCGTAAATTCCGATCGTATGTACACAATTCCGATGCACAAAGTTCCACGCATGCTCAGAATCAAGCAGAAGAACCGCACTGGCTATTGAACTTCATTTTTCTGGGCTCGTGTTGTACGTTACCGCGTTCTTGACGTTCGGAATTTCCGACAAGATTTGTGTGACCGTGTGTATGCAAGACAAGTTTGAGCCAACATCCGTCAGAAAAAATCCCTGGATTTTGTTGTCGGAATGTCCGATCGTGTGTACGGGGCATTAGTGTTAGTATAGTGTGTCAGTATAGTATAGTGTAGTGTCAATGTAGTGTGTTAGTGTAGTGCAGTTTTTAACACAGCATTACATAACATTTAGTGCTGTATACCTTTTTCTTTGGTCCCCTGCCTCCCCCTTTTTTTTGGTTATCAACCGCAGTTTTTCTGATTGCGACATTTTATTTTTTTTTATAGTTTTTTACATTTCTGTCAGTGTTAGTCCTCAATTTAAGGTGCACCAAACACCACTTTTCATTCAATAAAGTGCATCCAATCACACATTTCCCAGTTTCTATTCAATTTGGGTAACCCCCCCCCCCCACCACCACCACCAATCATGTTTGGAAGGCCAACGCGGCGAGGCAGATGTTCCCATGCCACTATGAGGGGGCCAGCAGTGTCTGTGTCCACAGGCAAAGGTGGACATGGTCCGTCCTCATGCAGGGCACATTTGCCTCTGTTTAGTGATGGTTCACCTTTATGTATTTTTTTTAAGGAGATTTGTACACAGGTCATGTAAGCATGTTACGTTGCCAACATGTGACATGCACCTTGTTAAAATTATGAATTATTAAGACTCTCGCTCCTCCTAAAAGGGCATTTAACCTTCCCCCTCTAATGCATATGTTTTCTTTGGGCTAACTTTTGCTTTTAAAGGGGAACTCCACACTCCACTCCATTCTCAAAAGGCTGTGAGCTGCCTTTACCAATCCAAACCACATCCTTTTTCAGAGCATACAACAGGGCCAGCTAGGAAAGAGGCGAGAAGAGCGATCGCGGAACCCCCTCCTGAACCATACAGGGCCACATCCACTCAACATAGGTGGCTGCCTTTGGGGCATGTTAGGCTCAGCATAATACCAACCACAAAGCATCTTGTACCCACTAGTTTAAAGGGGCTTTCCACATTCCATAAAGCCCCCTGTCTAGGATTGTGTGGAAGAGGCCCTTGTCCCCCTGAATATGGGAACAAGGTGGTTGACTTTTGGGGTGCCCGAGCCTCTCCTGCCCCAAGCATCCACCCCCCTTTAATGGGCTGGCTTGCTGTGTGTTTGTCTAGGGGTTTGTTAGTGTGTGGGAGGGGCACAATATTTTTTTACTTTGGGGTGGTATTTTTCACGTGGGGGTTCTCATTTTAAGCCTTAACAGACCCAAATGGCCTTGTAAGTTATGGGGGGAGGCTATGTTTTGTTTTGGGTTAAAATCTTGCAGCTGCAATGTAGATTTGTAAGTTTTCTCTAAAGCCAGCCAGCCAAGTGGGGACTAGCAAAATTAACAAGTCAGGTCTCCCATAGACTGCAATGGTATTTGTTGTATAACTTTTGCCCATGTTAGGCTCTTTGTTTGGCCCCCTGGACCGGGGGGTGTTTGTTCCATCTGTAATTTTGTAGCACGCTGGATGATGTGCTTAATAGGGATGAGCTTTATGTTTGGGTCAAACATGAGTTTGACTCAAACATTGGGTGTTCGCCGCTCATCGAAAAACAAACATTATGGGGCTTTCGCGCCAAATTCGAGTGTCGCATAACGCCCCATCAAGCATTGCTGTATGATGATTGGCTAAAGCATGCACCATGACCTGCATGCTTTGGCCAATCCCAGCGCCCTCAGCTAAGAGAGCCTTAATTGGCCAAAGGCAGGGTGCCTTTGGCCAAGCATGGCTCAGGGGGACTAAGTCCACGCCCCACACTATATAAGGCTGCCTGCACGTCTCGGCCCCGTGCAGTGTGTTGTTGGCGTGGATGGAGAGAGAGTGTGATTTAGATTGAACAGGCAGACAGGTTATTCAGTTAGCTGTAGTGTATTTAATATATATATATATACAGTCAGTCTCATATATATTACACTGCATCCAGTGTAGCCAAGCCTATATCTGACTGCAGGCCATCCCTGCTTCAGGCAGGCAGGTTATTCAGTTAGCAGTTAGCCGCAGTGTATTTAATATATATATATACAGTCAATCTTATATTTATATATATATATATATATATATATATATATATATATATATATATATATATATATATGTATATATATTGCATCCAGTGTAGCCAAGCCTATATCTGACTGCAGGCCTGGGCAGCCTGAGCTCCCTGTCCCCTCGCTTCGTCCCGAGGAGCACCTCCTGCCTGCTGAGGAATCTATGCAGCTGGGCTGGACCAAGTTATCTCCCGAAGAACGCGCTAGGCGCAGGACTCTGGGCCTGTGCCTCTATTGTGGTGTCAAAGGTCATTTTCGTGACATTTGCTCTCTTCATCCGGAAAAACGTTCGGGGCTAATACATCTGGAAAGTGGAGTATTGGACCCTGAAATATCACCTTCACCTTCTCGTCTTCTCCTTTCTGTGTTCCTTCATATCGGCGCTTCCTCTCATTCTGTCTCGGCATATCTGGATTCCTGAGCTGCTGGCAATTTCATGGACTGGGGAACTGCATCTTCCATGAGGCTTACCCTTTGCCGCCCTTCACAACGCCATTGGTGGTCTTGGCGATTGATGGCACTGTTCTCCCAGGGGGCCCTATCCGCTTAAAGACTCTCCCTGTTAAGATGTCGGTAGGGACACTCCACCAGGAGTCTATATCCTTACTTGTCTTACCTAAGGCTTCGTCTCCTATCATTTTAGGTCTTCCTTGGTTATGGCTCAATTCTCCACACGTTGACTGGACTGCTGGACAGATCCTGGCTTGGGTTCCTCCTGTTCCTCTTCCTGCCTACGCAAGGTTGCCCCAAAAAGGAAACTTCTTGTTGCCACCATTCCAGTATCTTCTGCTCTTCCCGCTGTATATAGCGATTTCTGGGATGTGTCCTGCAACAGTCGGGCCGAGGCACTCTCTAGGTCATGTGGCACTCTGGATGAGGAGCCCACCTGTGAACCTGAGCCGATCATTTACTCCAGTTTGCATAACCATTTAACCTGGCCTGTCCCTAAATTTCCTTGGACGCACAGCCAGGTTAACTTGTCCGCAAGTTCCACAGTCGCTATGCCCTGTCATGCGATTGAGGTAGTCGCTACACCTGGCTTTGCTATTCAGTCGGCCTTTACACCAGTTATGCTAGCCCAGCCCATGCCCAGTGAGTTTCCTGCTTTTTCCTATTCAGGACCTTCTGTAACCTGGCCTCACCCTACTACTACTACGTCTATTCAAACTTGTCTAAGAGGCTCAATCCATCCTTTGGATAGATTTACTAGAGGATACATAGGCTGTTGTAGTAAAGAGTTACTCTGAATAACCTCTTCACCCGTAGACCTTTTTAGAACAATCTGTATCTCTGTTTGTGCTCGAAGCTCTACCGCCGCCTTTTGACCACTACTTCCCGTCTGTACAGTACCTCCAAGTTGAGCTAAGGAAGAGATTACTCTGAATAATTCCTCCCGCCTGACTGATTGGAATCCCGGGGCATTGTTGAACCCTAAGTCACAGGCTAACACCACCTGTTTCACTGACCTGTGTACCAACATCACTCAGCCTCTGGTAGTACCGCTCCCCTGGGCTTTCATTCACTTGATCAACAGTATATGTGCCACTCACAAACAATCGATCGCTTAGTTGCTACTTCTTCTGAAATGGTTTCTCCATCCCTTCTCTCCAGTCTGGCATGCTCCCTTGCCCACAGGGGCGTCCAGTGACACCAGCGACCACATGCTGTGCGGTGTCACCAACTCTTCTTCTCCGTATGGCCTGGTCCCCCCTCCTTCCCCATAGGGGGGGGCTCCGCAGGGCTCCCCGCAGGGGGGCCCTCTCTCTGATCTCTCCCTCTCTGGAACACTCTAGCAGCATGTAACCCCAGCTTATATGGGAGTCCCGCCTCCTGCCAAACAAATTAATGATTGGCCAGAACTCACACATGAGCTGCCTGTCACTCAGATCCCAAGTCCAACCTCTCTTCCAGAACCATTTCCACTGAAAGCAAGAGGAGGCATCTCTGGGTCTCAGCACAGGTGGCCACACCCTGCACTACACTGACACTCCAAGTTCCCAAAGTAAACAACCAGGCCTGGAATCATAATACAAGCCTGCCCAAATTTACTTGAAACCGTACTTTGTCATTTAAACACTGAAAGCTCACCTACTTGAAAGTAGGTGCCCGCTACAATAGCTCCACCAAAGTCTCTAATTAGGAACACTGTATTAACCTGTGCATTGCAAGCCAACCTTGCTGATCAAGCATTGTGTGTTTAGCTTTCGTGTGCTACTTGCTGTGTCTCCTACGTCTGATTCCAGTTACCAATCTTGGCCTGTCCTCGACTATCCCTGTCTGCTTGTGACCCTGACCTTTGGCGTGTTCTATGTTTATCCTTGTCTGTTAGTCACCCCGACTTTTGGCGTTTTCTATGTTTATCCTTGTCTGCTAGTCGCTCCGACCTTGGCTTATCCCTTACTATCCTTGTTGTTCCAGCCTGCTGCTTCCTGCCTCTTTCTCCTTTAGTCTACTGTGAGCGTGAGCTGTGAGACCCTGGGGGCCGTGACCTGGAGCCAGACTGCAGCGCAGTCCATCCTCACCACTAGAGGCTCTGCTGAACACCTGCTGGCTCTTAGACTCTGCACCCTGGGGAATCTATGCTCTAGCTCCCAGTGGGATCTGTGTTGATGCTCCTGGACTCAGGTGACCTGACATCGTTCAGAAAGAACAATGTCAGCTGTCACCTGGACTCCAGTGGACCTGCTTCCTGAACCTCCCAGATTTCAATCTGCAGCAGTCAGTCCTAGGGTCCACTACCTTAGCGGTGCACTCCTGACTCCTACGTAGTACATCTGTCACCTGGACTCAGGTGACCTGAC
Organism: Lithobates clamitans; assembly: GCA_037952925.1. NCBI lineage: Eukaryota > Metazoa > Chordata > Amphibia > Anura > Ranidae > Lithobates > Lithobates clamitans. The sequence goes on from JBBGZY010000230.1 coordinate 1,630,131, forward strand.
ATAGTTCAGAAAGAACGCTGGATGCAGGAGAGTCCAGTAGCTCAATTGCGTATTGAGCTAGGTCTGGCCAGTGGTCAGTCCTCAAGACCCAGTAACCCAGTGGATGCTCTGTTGGAAAGGTCTCCAAGTCTGCTCTTGCCCCTAGATATTCCTGCACCATGTAATGCAGACGCTGGCGATGGTTGCTTGAACCAATCAAACCTTGGGGCTGAGGACTGAAAAATTGTCTAAAGGCATCGGTCAGCCGGCCACCTTCTCCACTGCTCTTCCTCTGACTGAATGAAGCCTCAGCAACATGTTGTCCAGCACCAGGAAATTGTAACCTCACAGGGACTGGAAATGCATTGCACAAACCTTTCTTCAAGGCCTCCTGAAGATGTTTCATCCTCTTCTCCCTCTGTGAAGACAGGATGAGTTCTGCAACCTTACCCTTGTAATGTGGATCAAGAAGGGTTGCCAGCCAGTAATGATCCCTCTCTTTGACACCACGAATCCTAGGGTCCTTACGCTGCATGGCCTCCCTGATTCTGCAAAGCCTGCAAAAGCTTGCAGAGGCATTCGATTCTGAGTCCTCTGGGTCACTAAGGATCACATGATCCATAACAACCTCCTCCCAGCCATGTACAACTCCTTGTGTTTCTGGGGACTGAAAACCATCTCTTGAAGACTGCTGCTGAGTGTTATCCTCCATGTCCATGCTGACACAATCCTCCTCCTCTTCTTCCTGTGTGTTTGGCGGGCCTGCAGGAATAATATCTGGATAAAGGGGACCTTGAGAGGTAAGGAAGTCCTCCTCTTCCTCCCACTGTTCTGCCTCAAGTGCCTTGTCGTGTCGTGAAGTCGTGCTCCAACAGGAAGACATAAGGGACAGTATCACTGATGCATGCATTGTCGCTGCTCACCATCCTCGTGGCCTCCTCAAATGGTGACAGGACAGTGCATGCATCCTTGATCAGTAGCCACTGGCGTGGCGAAAAGAAGCCAAGCTACCCTAACTCTGTGCTAGTGCCATACTCACACAGGTACTCATTGATGGCCCCCTGCTGCATGTGCAGCCACTGCAGCATTGCCAACGTTGAGTGGACATGTCACAAATGAGGCGGTTGGTGGGCAGGTTGCATTCCCTTTGAATGTCAGCCAGCCGAGCACTGGCATTGTATGACCGGTGGAAATGAACACAGACTTTTCTGGCCTGCCTCAGGAGATCTTGTAAGCCTGGGTACCTGCTCAAGAACTGCTGCACTACCAAACTCAGGATGTGTGCCAAACATGGAACATAGGTCAAGTGTCCCTGTCAGAGGGTGGAGAGAAGGTTGGTGCCATTGTCACATACAACCATTCCTGGCTGAAGCTGGTGTGGCATCAACCACCTCTGAGCCTGCCCCTGCAGAGCTGACAGAATCTCTGCCCCAGTGTGGCTCCTGTTCCCTAAGCAGACCAACTCATGCACTGCATGGCATCTTTTTTGCCTGAGTGCTTGCGTATCCCTTTGAAGGCTTACGGAGCACCACTGGTTCAGAGAACAAATCTGCAGAAGAGACCATAGAGGAAGAAGAAGAGGAGGGGGTGGAGGAGAGAGCTTTGGCAGAATCACCACTAGCATTTTGGAGGCGGGGTGGTGGAACAAGCTCCAACAATACTGAACCCTGTCCTGCATCCTTCCCAGCTGCCAGCAGAGTTACCCAGTGTGCTGTGAACTGGGCAGGACTTAGGGTGGTGGGGGCCCCTGGGCTTGAGTCACTTTCGGGCCCTACCTTCTATACTTTACTTTAAATAGAACAAAATGTTGACTGGTACCATAGACAGTGTTACATGTTAAAAAAACGTAATAATCTATTTATATGACCACTGATTGAAGCCTGAAAAACGTGACACTGATGACAGATGACACTAATATGTGGCACTAATGACACGTGGCACTGATGACAGATGGCACTAATACGTGGCACTGATGACAGATGGCACAAATACGTGGCACTGATGACACGTGGCACTGATGACAGATGGCACTAATATGTGGCACTGGTGACACGTGGCACTGATGACAGATGGCACTAATACATGGCACTGATGACACGTGGCACTGATGACAGATGGCACTATGTTGTGTAGTGTAACTGTAACTAGTGTGAGTGTTCACTCACCGCTGCAGCACGGAAGCTCTCCCTCCTCACACGCTATCTCTGTGTGAGGAGGGAGAGCCGGTGATGAGAGAATATCTCATATGCTTACATATGAGATCACCTCACATTGGACACTCCGATCGAGTGCTAAATGGCCGCTGTGATTGGCCATTCAGCACAATCTGTGATTGGCTGTGTCCAAGGGACACGGCCAACACAGAACTTCCCCGATACGCACCCGCGGCGGCGCGCAGAGAAGAAGTAAACAGGAGGACATCCAGGGACGCCCTCCCGGCAATTAGCGTCCGCACTGTAGCCGTCTTTCGGCTATAGCGCGGGCGCCACGGGGCCCCCTATTGGGCAGGTCCCATTGGCTTGAGCCCAGTCAAGCCCAATAGTAAGTCCGGCCCTGGCCGTGAAGGAAAGGTAACATCCCTGCCCATGCCTGCTAGACCATGAGTCAGCGGTAATATACACCTTACTGCTGATCACCCTGTCCAACACGACAAAAACATTGCCTTCAACATGCCGGTAGAGAGCTGGAATGGCCTTCCGTGAAAAGAAATGGCATTTTGGAACCTGCAACTGAGGTACAGCACATTGCACATATTCACGAAAGGTGGCAGAGTCTACCAGCTCAAAAGGCAGTAGTTGCAGAGCTAGCAATTTGGCCAAGCTAGCATTCAGACGCTGAGCATGTGGATGGCTGGGACCGAATTTCTTTTTACGGTTTAGCAACTGGGGTAGGGAAATTTGCCTGCTAAAATCAGATGGTGGTGTACTGTTAGCAGATTGGCTGCAAGTACTTGGGACACCTATTGCTATACCTTCATTCCTCCAAGTGCAGGTTTTCAAGAGGACTGGAGGTATAGTAGGGTTGGAGATCCCAGATGAGGAGCAAGGAGAAGTCCGCCTTTTTCTTTGAAGTGGTTCTTTCAAGTACTGTTGCCAACGGACTTGTTGCCTTATGAGTTTATGTGAAATCTCCATTATTAATACAATTATGAATATATTTAATTAAGCTTGTATCTATGTAGGGCGGAACATATTATCTTCTCAGAAATCTCTGGTAGACCAGACAAGTTGGTGCCTAGGCTTGTGTATACAAACAATGGGATCCAAACCTCATTGTTTTCCACATACTCACTTCAAAGGATCCCATGCTGGGATATGCAATGAAGGGAGGCCAACCCGTAATCAATACTTAACTTCCCAGGAAAATTCAAGTTAATCTCCTGCTCAGAATAATCACAAAGATTTGCATTAAAGGGGGCTGACTTATGCAAAGTATAGGGATTGGAGATGTAGCCAGTCCTTAACCAGGAATAGGGAAGCTCACCAATCAGAGCCACGCTATGCAACCAATGAGGCATCAGCATTTAATGATATACACAGACTAGATGGGAGGGAAACACACACTTTTATGGGAGAACAACCATCAGCATGGAACCTTAGTGCAAAGGGTAATTATGGGAAAGGTCTGCATTTTACTTGTAACTAAATATGTTTGTAGATTAATGTTTTAAGGAATATACTCTGCATTCCTTCATGTATTTCACTTATTTTAACCTAATATTTTCTTTCTTGGTGTAGACTATAGATAGATGGTTGTGTATTAGATAGACTTTCAACTACTCACCAATAAATGTTGTTATTGTGTTAAAGCTTTCACTCATGGTCAAAGAACTCTCATTTAACCCAAATCATATCTGAGAGATATTAAATCTCAAATATAGTATACAGGAAACAGACTGCATGGGAGGTCGTCATATGTCTGGTCAAGCATGTGGTGCCCAAGCGGCTGCTGTTCTGGCCACACTTGATGCGCTTCAGACATAGGTTGCAAACAGCAACGGTGCGATCTGCTGCACACGTGTCCAAAAAGGCCCACACCAAGCAACTTTTCAAAATCAGCGGGGAGTCAGCAGCGCCCTGCACCTGCGGAACTCTGTGGTGTGATGCTGTAGGGTGGCTGCCCTTAAGCTGCCATCTAGAGGACATCCTGCCTCGTTGAATTTGTGCCTTCTCCTTCTCCTCTATTCTATCAGGCACCCAAGTAGAGTCAGTGACCTCATTATCCCCTCCCTCGTCACTGGAGCAAACTTGGCACTATGCTGCAATTGGGGAAACATGACTGCCAGTTTCTTGTCCTTCTTGGGCACCCCCTCTCTCTAGGCTCACGTTACTCCCTTCCTCAATGTCAGAAACCATGAATCAGACCGAGACAGAAGTATAGTTAATCACACTTGTTTAATAATAATAAAAAGGTAAACAGAGTAAGCGTAGTCAATTCATAGCCAGAGTTCAGTAACCAGATCGGGTAGTCAGCCAATGCCAATGTTAGAGAGCCAGAGATCAACGTAGCAGTACAGCAAGCAGGATCAGGAGCCAGAAGGGACGTCAGCCGAGCAAGTCTTCAACAAGAATGCAGGAGAAAGTCTCTGAGATGTGACCAAAGGCGAAGGCAGAGATGAAGTGAGCTGGAAGGCTTTAAGTAGCCAGGACTGACGAGCAGATCATCAACAGCTGAGTCACTGTGGAGAGAAAGGAGCTGGCAATTAGCGGCCAGCTCAGAGAAGGAAGGGCTGAGTCCAGCCCTGACATTCAACCTGGGAACCAACATCGGAGCCTTCAAATTGCTGCGCATCCTCCAGCAGCATGTACCCGACACTGTGGTCGAATAGTTTGGGGGACTCCTCCGTGCATGATTGTGGGGCTACAGAAGGAGTGACTGTGGACAAGGAGCCGGTGGAATAGACTGCTTTGGCAGCTGCATAGGAAGGAAAGCTACTCTGAGCCTGGGTGACAGAGGATGAGGAAGGCTTTGTTATCCACTCCACCAACTTTTCTGGCTCAATAACACGGCCAGCAGCAGAAAAAAAGGACAAGTGTGCCCCACGGCCACCTGCAGAGGTTGCACCATGCCTACGACCAGCACTGTTGACTGTAGACACAGATCCTGCTTGCCCTCTTTTAGTGGCCTGTGAGCGTCTGCCTCTCCTTGGTGGCCTTCTGGATATGATGTATATTTTGTTTTGCAACACCGCACTACACTGTATTGTGTACTGTGTACACCACCAGAAAAGTAGTAGCAACTGCACTATGGCTGCACTGTATTGTGTACTGTGTACACCACCAGAAAAGTAGCAGCAACTGTAAATACAACTTTTGATCTAGTATTTCACAGCAGGGCCCATTCCTGCGCCCAACAAGAGTATCTGTGAGGGGTTACAGTGTTGTGGCACTACCACTGCCTAAGGCCCAATTTTTCTGCCCCTCTTTAACAGGGGCATGTAATTACAATTTTTGATCTAATATTTAACAGCAAGGCCCGTTCCTGCGCCCACCAAGAGTTACTGTGAGGGCTTACAGTGTTGTGGCACCACCACCAAAGGCCAAATTTTTCTGCCCCTGTTTAACAGGGGCATGTAATTACAATTTTTGCTCTAATATTTCACAGCAGGGCCTGTTTCTGCGCTCAACAAGAGTATCTGTGAGGCTTTATATTGTTGTACCACCGCTGCTGGCACCACCACCGCCTAAGGCCCAATTTTTCTGCCCCTGTTTAACAGGGGCATGTAATTATAATTCTTAATATAATATTTCACAGCAGGGCCCGTTCCAGTGCCCACCAAGAGTGACTGTGAGGGCTTACAGTGTTCTGGTACCACCAACACCTAAGGCCCAATTTTCCGCAGATTGTATAGGGCAGGCCGTATAGTATATACAGGCGGTCCCCTATTTTCAAACATCCGACTTACAAACGACTCCTACTTACAAACGGAGGGAGACAACAGAAAGTGAGAGGAAATCTTACCCTAGGAAGGGAAATTCTCTCCTGTAAGAGTTAATATGGGAAAAAGGTGTCTCCACTGATGCTTTATCACCAAACCTTGTTTCCCTAATAACCCAAAATTTTCAAAATCCAATTGTTATTGGGACAGAAAGTGAGGTGAAATCTTCTGAAAAGGGGCACAGACAGCAAAACAAATGTTACAGGGGTGATAACCCTTCCCTATGTTATCCAGAAAGCTTAAAAATAGATTTTTTGGCTGGAGCTACACTTAAAAAATGTACCTGTTCCAAATTACAAACATTCAACTTAAAAACAAACCTACAGTCCCTATCTTGTTTGTATCCAAAAAGTAAATGAGTAGAACAGCGCTGCGTAACCTGGACAACAGCTGCCAACACGTCTATAGATTTAGGTAGTTAAAAATAAATGGAAAAAAAGTGTGGCTCTATAGATTTAGTGACATATCTCAAAAAATATGTGTTATAAAAAACAAAAAATCTTTTCTATGAAGTGCAAAAAGGTGTGACCCATTGTATGGAAGAGATTATCCAATATGGATAGAAATTAGGGTATACACTATACCAAATATCATATACTGAAAAGTGAGGCATGTATATACCATCTGCTAAATAACATACTGTGACAGCAGGCAGGTAAAAACACCTGGTTGCATCCAGGATGGAAAATATGTCTGCCCTAGATTCAGGCTTTATGCTGACTTATACCACTAGGGGGAGTGCTGGGAGTCCTGCAGGGGAAGAGTTAATGAGCCCAGCTGAAGTAAGTGGGCTCATTAAGACCTATAGAAAACACCCCAGCATGCTTAGGGAGATGCTCCATCCTGGAACCAGTTCTGTGATTGTGTAGACTGGGGAGTTAACGCCTGTGTGGCAAAACTTCTTAAAGAGAGATAGGGACTGGGGCAGCACAAGGCTGCACCCAGTTGTTAGTTAGGGAATCTACGTGTGTAGTAAGCGGTCAAGCTGACCAGGATTTCTTTTCATGTTCCTTTTTGTTTTTCTGTTATTTTTCAATGCATCTAGTCTAAATAAACTGCACCTTTGTTTTTGTTTCACCTACAAAGCTGTCTGCTGTGCCTGATTTTGTGTGGTGAACCCATCCAGGGGGTCACACACACCCGCTGCCGAGCTAACCCCCTCACAGTTGGTGGAGAATGCGGGCAGTTTTTTTTTTAAGGCCAGCATGGAGGAGATACTGAGACAGCTGGCTCTAGCAAATGCAAATCAGCAGCAGACAAATGCAGGTTTGCAAAAGAGCCTTGCAGCTCAACAACAGAGCCTTGCAGCTCAACAACAGAGCCTTGCAGCCCAGCAGCAGACAAATGCAACTTTGCAGCAGAGTCTGGAAGCTCAGCAGAAAGCTCAACTGCAGAGTGTGGACGCTCAGCAACAAGCCCAGCAGCAATCTGAGGCCCGCTTCATAGAGCTGTTACAAAAGCAAGAGCAGAGACTCCAACAACAAATCGAGACATTAATGCAGCAACGGCCGCAGACCAGTGAGGCAAGTGGTTCCACTAATATTGCATCCTTTGGTGTGAGCCGTTTACTGACAAAAATGACTGGAGAGGATGATCCGGAGGTGTTTTTGACCACATTTGAAAGGACTGCTGAAAGGGAAAAGTGGCCTAAGGAGCAGTGGGCTGGACTTGTGGCCCCTCTGTTAACGGGGGAATCGCAGAAAGCCTATTATGACCTAGAGCCGGGCCAAGCAAAAGACTATGTGGTGCTAAAAACAGAAATATTGGCACGGCTGGGTGTCACCCTGGCCGTCCGGGCTCAGCGTGTACATAACTGGACTTTCCGGCTTGGAAAACCCCCCAGGTCTCAAATGTATGATCTCATTCACCTGAGCAGGAGGTGGCTGCAGCCAGAGACTTTGACCGCACCAAACATTGTGGAACGTGTTGTTATGGATCGTTTTCTGAGAGCTCTTCCTACTGCCATCCAAAAGTGGGTAAGCCATGGAGACCCAGAAACTGCAGATAAGCTTGTGGATCTGGTTGAGAGGTACTTGGCTACAGAGAACCTGACCACCTCTTCCAGGGACTCACGGACTTTCCACCCTAAGACCAGACCATCCCCAGTGGCGGGTAAGATGACTCCAAGGGGTGAGGGTGGAGAGAGTGAGAGGGTGGGGGTTCAACCTAATGTCTGGCGGGAGCAGCCCAGGAATCCCAGGCCGCAAGAGGCAGCGAAAAAGATTATTTGCTACCGCTGCCGGCAAGAGGGACATATTTCAGCTAATTGCCCAGTTGTGGATGAACCTATGCAATGTGACTTTATAAGGGACAGACGTCAGTCGCTGTTTGCGACAGTCGCATGTACTGCCATTCGGGGACCTGAGAAACATTTATGTAAAATGTGTATTAATGGTAGAAATGTTGATGTGTTGCTGGATTCAGGTAGCCTGGTGACATTGATAAAGGCTGAATTAGTTACTACAGTGGTCTCTGGGAATAACAAGGTGGCTGTTATTTGTGTGCATGGGGACACCCGAGAGTATCCTGTAACTTCAGTGTTTTTTGAGACCCACAAAGGTAACCTCTCTCATCAGGTGGGGTTAGTGTCTCACTTACCACATGATGCCATTGTGGGAAGGGATTTTCCAATGTTCTGGGAACTCTGGGATTGTCCTGAGCCCCCCACTGGTGCCCCTATAGACCAGAATTCCTCTGAGAGTGGTGAGGACTCTCCTGAATTTCCCTTGTCGGTATTGGCAGGGGAAACTCGAGAAAATGGGGAGGAGCCAACATCCTCAGATGAAAACATGCCGTCTGTGGAATTTTCGGATCTTGAGGTTCACAGGGAAAATTTTGCCACAGAACAGTTAAAAGATACCACCCTAATAAAGGCACGGGAAAATGTAGTGAAAATAGATGGCAAGTTAGTGAACCCAGAAAAAACTTGCACTTACCCGTACTTCACTGTGGAAAGGGACCTACTGTATCGAGTGGCTCAAAGGGCAGAAGAAACCGTTGAGCAACTTGTGGTGCCCAAACCTTACAGGAAGTTGGTGTTGGAATTGGCCCATGGGCACATTCTTGGAGGTCATCTGGGGACAGAGAAAACCAGAGAGAGAGTATTGCAGAGATTCTATTGGCCTGGGGTCATGAAGGAAACAGAAAATTATTGTTCCTCCTGCCCTGTGTGTCAGAAGTCGGCACCTATGCCACATTTCCGTAACCCGCTGGTACCTCTTCCTATCATTGAGATCCCCTTTGAGAGGATCGCAATGGATTTGGTAGGTCCGATAATGAAGTCCGCTAGGGGGCATCAGTACATTTTGGTTATAATGGACTATGCCACCCGTTATCCGGAAGCGATTCCTCTTCGAAATACCTCGGCCAAAACCATAGCCAAAGAACTATCACTTGTTTTTAGCCGTGTGGGTATTTGTAAGGAACTGCTTACGGACCAAGGTACACCTTTTATGTCCCGGGTTATGAAAGAACTATGCAAGTTGTTCAAAGTGACACAATTACGTACGTCTGTGTATCACCCCCAAACAGATGGGTTGGTTGAAAGATTCAACAAAACCCTAAAACAAATGTTAAAGAAGGTGGTGGATAGAGATGGAAAGAATTGGGACTGTCTAATACCCTATTTGATGTTTGCCATTAGGGAGGTACCCCAATCCTCTACGGGTTTCTCACCCTTCGAGTTACTCTATGGGAGACACCCAAGAGGACTGCTGGATATCGCCAAGGAAACTTGGGAAAATGAGAGTTCTCCCCACAGGAGTGTGATTGAGCATGTCGCCCTGATGCAAGATAGAATTGCACAGGTAATGCCAATCGTAAAGGAACATTTGGCCCAATCACAGTTAGCACAGCAGAGAGTGTACAACCGTGGGGCCAAGACCCGTACTTTTTCCCCAGGGGATAAGGTATTGGTGCTAGTCCCTACGGTTGAAAGCAAATTCATGGCCAAATGGCAAGGTCCATACGAAGTTCTTGAAAAAGTGAGTGAGGTGAACTATAGGGTCAGACAGCCAGGAAGGCGAAAGCCGGAACAGGTATATCACGTCAATCTGCTGAAAGCCTGGAGGGATAGGGAATCCCTAGTCGCAGAGACTTTGTCACCGGTCCAGTCTGATTGCTTTGTTCCTGAGGTTGGAATCGCAGTCACCTTATCGAAACCCCAAAAACAGGAGGTTAAAGAGTTTGTACTTCGCAACAAAGAGATTTTCTCTGAGCTGCCGGGAGAAACCTCTGGCGTAGAGCATGATATTATTACCCCGCCAGGAGAAAGGGTAAAACTAAAACCTTATAGAATACCAGAAGCCCGACGGGAGGCAATACGTGGGGAGGTTCAAAGGATGCTGGAATTGGGTGTGATAGAGGAGTCCCAGAGTGACTGGTCCAGTCCTATCGTACTAGTGCCCAAACCTGATGGGAGCTGGCGGTTTTGTAACGATTTTCGACAGTTGAATAAAGTTACAAAATTTGACACCTACCCCATGCCGCGTATAGATGAGTTGATCGACCGGCTGGGAACAGCCCGATACATGACAACTCTCGATCTCACCAAAGGGTATTGGCAAATTCCCCTGGCCGAGTCGGCCAAGGAGAAAACTGCGTTTGTAACCCCAGATGGGGCGTTCCAATACAAGAGAATGCCGTTTGGGTTACAGAATGCACCTGCAACATTCCAGCGGAAAATGGACAAGATTCTGAGGCCCCATCAGAAGTATGCTGCAGCTTACCTGGATGATGTGATTATCCATAGCACAGATTGGGTCTCACATCTGCCAAAAGTGCAAGCAGTCTTAGACTCCATCCGGGAAGCTGGGTTTACGGCCAATCCAAAGAAGTGTACCATTGGACAGGAGGAGGCCAAATATCTGGGGTACACTATTGGGAGGGGAGTGATAAAGCCTCAAGTCAATAAAGTCGAGGCCATACAGAGTTGGCCACGTCCCAACAGCAAGAAACAGGTACGAGCCTTTCTGGGAATCGCTGGCTATTATCGGCGATTCATCCCCCATTTTGCTTCTCAAGCTGTGCCCCTCACCAACCTGACAAAAGGGAAAGAGTCTGTCATGGTCAAATGGTCCCCAGAGGCTGAAGCAGCATTCCAGTCATTAAAAACCGCCTTATGTAGCCAGCCAGTGCTGTACTCACCAGACTTCTCTAAGGACTTTGTTGTACAAACTGATGCATCAGATGTTGGGTTGGGAGCAGTGTTGTCCCAGGTCTGGAACGGGGAAGAGCACCCAGTCATTTACCTCAGCAGGAAATTGAAGTCCCATGAGGTAAATTACGCCACAATTGAGAAGGAGTGTTTAGCTGTGAAGTGGGCTCTAGATTCCCTTCGGTACTATCTATTAGGTAGGCACTTTGACCTGGTAACTGATCACGCTCCTTTAAAGTGGATGGCTCAAAACAAGGAGACCAATAGAAGGATAAATAGGTGGTTCCTGGCCCTACAGGAATTCAACTTTACAGTAAAGCATCGCCCTGGCGTTAAAATGGGGAATGTGGATGCTTTGTCTCGAGTACATGACTGCGTGTGTTCCAACCCCAAGGTTGAAACAAGAGGGGGGGGTATGTGACAGCAGGCAGGTAAAAACACCTGGTTGCATCCAGGATGGAAAATATGTCTGCCCTAGATTCAGGCTTTATGCTGACTTATACCACTAGGGGGAGTGCTGGGAGTCCTGCAGGGGAAGAGTTAATGAGCCCAGCTGAAGTAAGTGGGCTCATTAAGACCTATAGAAAACACCCCAGCATGCTTAGGGAGATGCTCCATCCTGGAACCAGTTCTGTGATTGTGTAGACTGGGGAGTTAACGCCTGTGTGGCAAAACTTCTTAAAGAGAGATAGGGACTGGGGCAGCACAAGGCTGCACCCAGTTGTTAGTTAGGGAATCTACGTGTGTAGTAAGCGGTCAAGCTGACCAGGATTTCTTTTCATGTTCCTTTTTGTTTTTCTGTTATTTTTCAATGCATCTAGTCTAAATAAACTGCACCTTTGTTTTTGTTTCACCTACAAAGCTGTCTGCTGTGCCTGATTTTGTGTGGTGAACCCATCCAGGGGGTCACACACACCCGCTGCCGAGCTAACCCCCTCACAATACATAAACATACAAATCAAAGCATATGTATAACAAAACATGTGAAAAAAGTGATGATATACAAATATAAAGTCCAAAAGAATATTAAATATTGAAACTGTTGGAAACCAACAGATTAAAATCCACCAATAGTGTGAATGGAAAGACAAAGTGAAGAAGCCACCACCTAGGGTTATAGGGGGCTTACCAGATATAAATGACCTGGAACGGCGTATGCTGGCCAGGTCACAACAGGCTATGAGACCAGCGGGTCACTCAAATATGATGTTTTAGATATCCATATTAAGTTGAAGTTAAAACGAAGACAAATGAACAGGCTATATAAGGGCAACCAGAATTCCCGGGAGTGGTGAATATAGTTTGTGGTTTGGAGAAAGAATACTGATCTATTAGGGATATATGGGATGTAAAAAAGTTTTTTTTCTGACATGCCTTATACACTACTACCCATGTAGGATGCATGCAACTATATGCTGACCCACACATATGCATTCCAGCCATCTTTTAGCAATTTTTAGTATTTGTTTTCAGGTGTTACGACACTGAATTTTTTTCTTATATCAGTTTGAAGATCTGTGATATATATAAAAATAACGTTTGCATAATGTTTCCTGTATATGCTGAGCCAAACAGGTTTCTTAGGTAGCGCCGTTTCACCCTATTATCTCTAAATACTTCTATCTGGCAGGACACCCCTAGTGAGTGTCAGTGGCGTAACTAAAACCTTCAGGGCCCCGATGCAAGAAATAATGAAGGGCCCCCCTGACCCCTGGACAGCGCTTTTCCTAGGGGGTTGTCTGATAAGAGGAGGAGCCGCGAGAGCCGCCGAGGGACCCCAGAAGTCAGTGTTCAGGGCCACTCTGTGCAAAACTAACTGCACAATGAAGGTATGACATGTTTGTTATTTAAAAAAAAAAAACTTTACAATCACTTTAAGGGGATAAAACAGGTGGTCAGGAGGCAACATATTGCCTCTTTACCGGCTGTAAAATGCCTCTGAAAAGTGATCTGAGCATGGATCGCTTTTCAGAGGAACAGCATTTTGTTGCTGGTACTTTGAACGAGCAAGAAAACAAAAACCAGTCCTGATTGTACACAAATAGGGTGTCAGGATTAAACGTGCATACATAAAATGTGCATACATACATCTAAACAGTGGCGGCTGGTGCGCAAACATTTATTGAAAAAAAATCATCAAATGCAGCCACTGTGCCTATCAATTGCAGCCACTGTGCCATCAATTGCAGCCATTGTGCCACTTAAATGCTGCCACTGTGCCACTTAAATGCTGCCAGTGTGCCATCAAACGCTGCCAGTGTGCCCAAACGCTGCCACTGTGCCCATCAAACGCTGCCACTGTGCCACTTAAATGTTGCCACTGTGCCACTTAAATGCTGCCAGTGTGCCATCAAACGCAGCCACTGTGCCCATCAAATGCTGCCAGTGTGCCCATCAAATGCTGCCAGTGTGCCCATTAAATGCTACCAGTGTTCCATCAAATGCTGCCACTGTGCCAAACGCAGCCAGTGTGCCCATCAAACGCTGCCAGTGTGCCCATCAAACGCTGCCAGTGTGCCCATCAAACGCTGCCAGTGTGCCCATTAAATGCTGCCAGTGTCCCCTGCAATGCCCCCAGTGTGACCCCCAACCGCTCACCGGCACTTACCCTGTCTTGGTGGGGCAGCGGGTGACTGCGACGAGTGGGGTCCTCCATGCGTCTCCTGCTGTCCACATCTCCCGTCCTCTCCCCGTGATAGGCGTCCAATAGCGGCGCCTGTCGTTTCAGCAAATCAGGTGATGGGTAACAGACCCGAGCACCTGATTGGTGGAGAGGCAGTTTAGTGTTAGGAAAGCGAATAGTCATTCGCTTTTCTAACACAGCTGAGTGGCCTGCGAGATCACCTTTTTTGATGCCTATTAGAGCCTATGGCTCTAATCCGGTGCTTCAAAAACACCCCCCGCCGCTGTAATTCAGGTTCCCTGCGCCCAAAAAGGGGCCGGGCGCCTGAATAGGGGGTGGCAGCGGCGGCCATAGATAGATTCATGCAATGCATGAATCTATCTATTGGTGATAGAGGGGTGGCTGGAGAGAGAGGGCGGCGCCCGTGCCCCCCCTAATGCACGGGCAATCACTGCATCTAAACACACACACACATACACATAGATAAACACACACATAATATACACACACATATACTGTATATACACACACAAACACATATACATATATAAATACACACATAAACACATATACATATATAAATACACACATAAACACATATACATATATAAATACACACATAAATACATATACATATATAAATACACACATAAACACATGCAAACACATACACATACATGAACACACATATAAACACACATATAAGAACACACACATACAGAAAGCCTTTTTAAAAAACGGCAGTGCTTTACCTTCCCTCTTCCTGCCGGGTACTGCACTGTAGGGGGAGACAAAGAGCACAGCACACACTGCTTTCACTTTAGATCAGTGTGACAAGCAGCTCCCCGCACAGTGCCGATTACAGTTCGGCCAACGATGGGGAGATCGTTCTCAGACGCTCCTCCTATCAAAATAAACAGGGGGGCCCTCAAGGGCCCCCTGCAGCATGGGGCCCAGTCGCCATGGCGACCTCAGCGACCCCTATACTTCCGCCACTGGTGAGTGTCTTTGTTTAAGGGAGGCAGCAACCTGTATAGATTTGCTTGTATACCTGTCCTAAGCGCGGTTTTTCCAGGACTACTATTAGGGCCGAGCGACGTGTTCGCGTCACCTCCCACCGATGTTGTGATACCAGCAGGAAAGCTTAGGGCTTAGGGAAGCCCTTCTTGATATTTTTAATGTGCTCCCTTATCCTAACATATAGGGGCCTTGTGGTTCGGCCCTACGCGGCGTTTCGTAATAAAGTTACATCTTCCAGGGGCACGCCGCGTAGCGCAGAAACACCGCGTAGGGCAGAGCGACGTGTTCGCGTCACCTCCCACCGATGTTGTGATACCAGCAGGACGGGCTGTCTGTGAGCATCCGGCTGGTGCTCCAGACCTCTTTCTAGGCACTTAACTTTGGATTTTACATGTGAGTGTATACATTTTATTTGATTCAATAAAGCCTTAAGATTTTACACTATTGGAGCTTTTTCCGTTTATGGTTTAATCACTCTGCTGAGAGTCTGACGTCCCGCCGATCCTATCCATCCTTATCAAGGCCCCTGACGTTCCATCCCAGTGCCAATGTTCGGTTTTTAGGTTGTGGTCCGGAGCAATCAGATCTAACAGCTTACTCATACCCTCTGTAGCGGGGGGTCATAAGTTTCTGGTAAGCGACCAGTCACTCTATATGTGGTGGTGGACCTAAGAACCTGTCCTTATTTAGCAGGACCTCAATTGAACTTTAACAAACACCTGGGTGATTTATCTTGTTGTTTTATATGGACTTACATATGTATTTCTTTTACTGTTGCACATCAAGACTGTACTTTTGATGAATTACTTATTTGTCATTCAATTTTATATATTGGTGATTTATATAATTCATATGTCTACACACTTTATTTGGGATTCACCCCAAAGGAGGACTGATCGTCACTTGTATGCACACCAGTTTCTTATTAGCGCGATTCCATTTTTTCTAAGACGATTTTACTTTGTGTTTGTGTTACATATAGGAGTTTTTCAATTTTCTTATTGTTTACACATTTTCACTTATGCGCAGTTAATCCCCTCCTTTTTTTCTGATTCTAGGTTACAAGTCAGGTTGGCTACATTATATTCATTTAGGAATATGGGCTTTGACATGGCCGATGAAATAGACCATGTTAGGAAGAGGATTAAAGAGGTAATAACTGAAAGAGGAAAACAAATTATTAGGCAAGAGTAAAACATCTGGAGCAGGATGAAAAATGCTCTAGATTTTTTTTCAAGAAGGTGTGTAAGGAAAAAGGAGTGTTTGAGAGTGTGTATGATGAAGACGGGAGGGAACGTAAGGGAGAGAATGTGCTGGAATGCGTGACTAAATTTTATAAACGGTTGTATGAGGGAGTGTGTGCTGATGAGTCAGATACTAGAATGATTGATATAGTAGAGGATAATTTAGATGAGGATGATAAGGTTTTTTTGCAGAAAGAGGTGAACAAGGAGTAGGTGTAGGAAGCTGTGACAAGCATGAGGGCTAATGGCTTGCCAAGTGAGGTTTTTAAATTGTTTTGGGATATTAAGGGAGAAGTGGTTGAGTTATTTGAGTTACATGATGAGGGAAGGTATTATATCCGAATCTATGAGAAAAGGGGTAGTGGTATTAAATTATAAGAAGGGGTATGGGAAGGATATTCAAAATTGGAGGCCTATCTCCTTGTTAAATTCAGACTACAAGGTATTTGCAAAAATGGGGGCGAGGAGATTATCTAAGGTCATTAGTAGGATGGTTAGTGAGACGCAGACCTGTTCAGTGCCGGGTTGAGGAGAATTTAATTTTAGTTAGGGATATAATAAATTTTTTGTAACTGTAGGAATAGTTTGATTATCCTGACATCATTTGACCTAGAGAAGGCATATGATAAACGAATAATGGGTTTTTGTGGGAGGTTTTGAAGTGGATAAGTATACCACAGCAGCTCATTAATGTAATAAAAGGGTTGTTTTGGGGGATCAGTAGTCGGGTTCTGGTTAATGGGACTTTGGGGCGGGATTTTTTGGTTAAAGCTGGGGTGAGACAGGGGTGTCCCCTGTCCCCTATTCTCTTTATTTTTTTTATTGATCCGCTGTTGAGGATGAAACAGAGGGATAAGGTGGTGACGGGCTTTTTGGTGCCTGGGAGTGGGGAGAAAATTGTGCAATGTTTAGGTTATATGGAAAACGTGGTGTCTATTTTTTGTGTATGTGCGGGAATGAGTGTGAATTGGAATAAGTGTAGTTTGGGTGTGTATGAGAGACAAGGGGAATGTGTGGATGATCAGATTGGGAAGAGTGAGGATGGAGTGAGGATTTGGGTATTGTGTTTGACCATGGAATAATAATTCTAAATATTATTTGTATGCAAGCAATATCTTCCCTCCTGGGGAGATAAGATTGAGGAAAATTAATAAGTTATTGTTTACTTTTTTATGGGGGTCCAAAATGGAAAAAGTCAAGAGAGAATATGTGTGTAGACGTGAATGTAATGGTGGGTTGGGCTTTCCGGATGTGATGTTTTTGTTAATGCATTATTTGTTTTGTGTGGTGAAAATTTTGAGGAATGGTGGAGAGTGTGCTAGGATGATATCTTTTTCGGGTAGGTGGTTGTTTAGGAGATGGGGGTGGGTGGAAAAGGATTCTACGTGGCCTACGTGGTGGCACGTGACTACTAGGTATTAGAAAAGTTTAGGGAAGAGTTTAAGTTGGCAGATTTAGGAGAAGGGGAGAGGGATAAAGTGAAGGTGAGAAAATGGTTGATAGAGAAGGAGTATGTGTGTAACCTTAAGGGAGTTAATTCATCAGTGGCTGGGGAAGTATGGAAGAAAATTAGTGTATATGGGGTGATAAATGTGCAGAGACTGTCAGAAACCATGAATCAGACCAAGACAGAAGTACAGTTAATCACATTTGTTTAATAATAATAAAAAGGTAAACAGAGTAAATGTAGTCAATACATAGCCAGAGTTCAGTAACCAGATCGGGTAGTCAGCCAATGCCAATGTCATAGAGCCAGAGATCAATGTAATAGTACAGCAAGCAGAATCAGGAGCCAGAAGGGACTTCAGCCGAGCAAGTCTTCAACAGGAACGCAGGAGAAAGTCTCTGAGATGTGACCAAAGGCGAAGGCAGAGATCAAGTGAGTTGATAGTAGCCAGGACTGACGAGCAGATCATCAACAGCTGAGTCACTCTGGAGAGGAAGGAGCTGGCAATTAGCCGACAACTGAGCAGCCAGCTCAGAGAAGGAAGGGCTGAGTCCAGCCCTGACAGTTCCCCCCTCCTCAACGCCCACGGAACCTACGGGAGTCAACAATGGATTGTACTTCATACTCCTCATGGTTCTCAACCTGTATAGGGTGAGGACATGGCACCGAGGTGGTAAAGCGGTTGCAGAGCAAAGGTTTCAATAAGGAGACATGAAACACATTAGAGATGTGCATAATAGGAGGAAGGTCCAATGCGTAAGCCACTGGTTTTAATCCTGCGAAGGATACAGAAAGGCCCAATAAACCGAGGTGCGAACTTCAAAGAAGGAACACGAAGTCGGAGGTTGCGAGACGACAGCCAGACTCTGTCCCCAACCTGGTAGGAAGGCGCAGGCAGGCGTCTGCGGTCAGCATGGAGTCTGTACCTATCGTTAGCATGTCGCAAAGCCTCCTGGACTTGTGCCCAAGTGGAATAAAGGCCACGGAGATGCTCCTCTAACGCAGGAATACTCTGCGGAACAAACGAGGCAGCCAACACGGAAGGTTGGAAACCATAGTGTGGCAGACCTAGCCGGGACAAAGGCTGTTGGAGAGGATTGAATGCAAGGCTCTTGCCTTTTGATTATGGGCCCTGGATTTTCAAGGGAACAATACTCTTTGTGAGGTGAATTAGAAATCCAGTCTGAACTGTACTAGTCGGACTCAGTCGTGTATATATGTATATATTGTCTCATTCTGTTGTGGACTCTTTGCTGTGATCATTTGGGATGTGTGTCCCTGTAGAGGGAGGGGGGATTCCTCCAGCAGCCCCCCTGCTGATAAGACTGTTTACTGAGGAGAAGTTTGAACACACCTGACCTGTGTGTCCATTGTCTTTGGACAGTTTAACCCGCCCTCTTTTCCAAGGATGGGGGGGAAGAGTCTCTGAGTTATTTTATCTGTTGTGTCCATGTGTGATAATAAAACAGTCCATGTTAGCAGTGAAGCAAGTGTCACCTTGTTTTGTGCCCAGAACGGTTGGAATATCTGATTTCTGTATCCAGACTGGGAGGCAGTGGTATATGACAGAAGCACTCAAGTGGAGTGTGGGACGTTCCGTGACATTGGTGGCAAGCAGCGGGACACTTCCTGCAGTCAGGGACATCCAAACTTCCACCTGGATCCAAGGTCTGGATTGCAGGAGAGGAGAGGTACAGATAACAGCTGCCATGGAGGAGGAATTCAGAAGGAGGTTGCGAGAAATGCAGATACTGCACAGAGGACCAGTATCAGAGCAGGTCCTGCTGGGATAGTGTGATTCTATTCGCTGCAAACTCTGGAAAGAAGCACTAGCCCGTGAGCAGCGACACCAGGGAAAAGTTCTCCCCTCTATCCAGGAAAGGTACTGGTCGCAGTACGGATTGCGGGTGCGTTTTTTGGGAGAAAAACCGCACAAGGAGCAGACAGCTGAATTAAGCAGGCTGGTCTGGGCAGAGATGAAGCTGGATGAGAGCTACAGAGCCCTCCGGTGGCAGGTATCCCAAGCATGTCCCTGGATAGTGGATGACAGCCCAACGGAAGGCTTAAGCTATGGCGGCTTGGGACTGTTGTATGTGAAGCTGACATGGGACCCTAACTTTGGGAGTGATTTGGAGTGGTGGGTGGACTATATCATGGATTTCAGAGAAGGGCTACTGAACATTTCGGAAGTGCACTGGGCACAGGAAGATTTGGAGTTTCTGGCCGTTCAGGAATGGGAGCTGGAGATCGCCTACAGACGGCTGCTAGACATTGCTCAGTGCCAGGGCTGTGCTCCCTTTGCCTGGGACTATCAGGAAATACCAATTGACAACCCTGAAATCCTGGCTGAAGAGTTGGCAATGTGGCAGAGTAATAGTGTGCCTTGCCAACCTGCCCCCACAGCTATGGAGGCAGAGGTCTTATGGTGGATGCAGCAAGTGCTGACTGACCTTGATGATCCTGTTTCTGCATGGGATGATCTTGGATGGAGGAATGTGCCTGTCCAGCAGCATGCCAGAGAATCAGCAGTGGAAAATCTGAAGATGGCCATTCCCAAAGCTGAAGTTCTGACAACAGGGCAGAGCTCTGCTAACCTCTGCTCAGCACCGATAGCATCTGCTGGGTTCCATGGACAGGAGATGGTGAACCTCTATCTCCAGACACCAGTTGCAGAGACAGGGGATTTGATAGACTTTTCTGCTGAGAAAGAACAATCGGGTGAGCCCCCAGCAGAAGAGCTGGTATTAGGGCCAAACTTCACTGTGCTCTGCCCAGCACCGATAGCATCTTCTGAGTTCCACGGTCAGGAGATGGTGAACCTCTATCCCCAGACATCAGTTGCAGAGACAGAGGATTTGATAGACTTTTCTGCTGACGAAGAACAACCTGATGAGCCTCCAGCAGAAGAGCTGCTATCAGGGCCAAAGTTCACTGTGCTCTGCTCAGCACCAACAGTGGCTTCGGCCTTCTTGAGAGAAGAGGTAGTCGGCCTTTCTCCCACAACACTGACAAGGACATGTGATTTTCTGCCAGCAGCATCTATGGAGTTACAACAAACTTCTCCAGCTGAAGATCTGGTAACTGAACAGAGGGTCCAAGACCTCTGTCCCACACTTTTAGCAATTCCAGAGACGGGGGATTTAATAGACGTTTCTGTAGAGGAGGAACCACCTAGCAAACCCCCAGCAGAAGTGCTGGCAACCGGACAGAGGGTCCAAGACCTCTTCCTCACACCTACAGCAATTCTGAAGGCCCAGGGTGAGGAGGTAGCAGTCTATCGCGAGCTGCAGATCAGGATCCAAGGAGAGAATGCAGTCACAACCTCACAACTGCAGCTTGATCTGGTGTCAGTGGATGGGGCTTCAGTCCACACCTGTATACCCCAGGGATGCTGGGCAGTCGACAGCATGATGGAGTGAGCCCAGTCCCCCTGACTTCTCTCCAGCGGCAGAAAGGACTCCGGGGAGAAGGGCCAGTCCGGGCCTCTCCCCAGAGGCGGATATGTTCTCTGAGAGAGGCAGAGGTTGGCTGGGTGAGTAATACTCTGTTTGGAACAATTTATTTGGGGTACTTTGTGGGTACAGGCAGTAGAGGACTGGAACTATGGACTAACTTTGGAGTCAACCCATCTGGGGTCTCCTCCTGTGTTAGTTTCCTGCCGAAAGGGGAGAAATGTGGCAGACCTAGCCGGGACAGAGGCTGTTGGAGAGGATTGAATGCAAGGCTCTTGCCTTTTGATTATGGGCCCAAGATTTTCAAGGGAACAATACTCTTTGTGAGGTAAATTAGAAATCCAGTCTGAACTGTACTAGCCGGACTTAGTCATGTATATATGTATATATTGTCTCATTCTGTTGTGGACTCTTTGCTGTGATCATTTGGGATGTGTGTCCCTGTAGAGGGAGGGGGGATTCCTCCAGTAGCCCCCCTGCTGATAAGACTGTTTACTGAGGAGAAGTTTGAACACACCTGACCTGTGTGTCCATTGTCTTTGGACAGTTTAACCCACCCTCTTTTCCAAAGTCTCTGAGTTATTTTATCTGTTGTGTCCATGTGTGATAATAAAACAGTCCATGTTAGCATCTGTATCCAGACTGGGAGGCAGTGGTATATGACGGAAGAACTCAAGTGGAGTGTGGGACGTTCCGTGACACATAGTTTGCCATAAACAGGAAGCTGAATTCAAGGCACTATTGTGAGCAAACTCCGCCCACGGTAAGAGGTCTGACCAGTTGTTTTGATGGTCAGAAATATAGCAACGTAGAAATTGCTCCAAGGACTGATTGGATCGTTCTGCGGCCCCATTAGACTGCCAGTGATACGCAGAGGAAAAAGCAAGCTGAATACCCAACTGTGCACAAAAGGCTCGCCAGAACCAGGACACAAACTGACTACCCCTGTCTGAGACACTCACTTTGGGTAGCCCATGTAAGCGGGCTACCCAAGATCTCCCGAGAAAAAATAGAAGCCAGTTCCTTAGAAGTAGGCAACTTCTTGAGTGGAATACAATGCAACATTTTCGAGAATCGGTCAACCACCATAAGGATAACTGTGTTGTCCTGGGAGTTGGGTAACTCCACAATGAAATCCATAGACAGGTGGGTCCAGGGCCTCTCTCCATTGGGTATGGGTTGTAGGAGGCCCACTGGAAGGTGTCGTGGAGTCTTACTCAGAGCACACACGGAACAAGCAGGCCCAAAAGAGTTGATTCTTCCCAGGGTGGCCAGCAGCCTTGGGAGAAGGGTAAGTCTGGAGCACAGCAGTACAGAGACTCTCAGGAACAAAGCAGCGGTCACAAGGTTTCTCAGGTGGAGCATCAACCTGAGCAGCAAGAATTTCGTCACCCAAAGGAGAAGTAAGACTGGTGCGAACCATAGCCAGAATACGATCAGGAGGAATCACAGGAACCGGAATCGATTCCATCTTGGAAGTGGAGGAAAATTGTTGTGACAAGGCGTCAGCCCTTACATTCTTAGTACCGGATAAGAATGAGACAATGTAATTAAAACTCGACAAGAAAAGAGCCCATCGCGCCCTTCTGGGAGAGAGGCGCTTAGCCTCAGACAAGAATGTGAGATTCTTATGGTCAGTAAGAATGAAAACCGGCACAGTGGTACCTTCAAGGAGATGTCTCCAATCTTTCGGGGCTAAAATGATCGGCAACAGCTCTCTGTCACCAATCTCGTAATTGCACTCTGCCGGTGACAATTTCTTGGAAAAGTAGCCACACGGATGCATAGAGCACTCAGAGTTAGGACGTTGAGACAGAAGGGCGCCAACTCCAGTCTCAGAAGCATCAACTTCTAGAATAAAAGGCAAGTAGGATTAGGTTGTGCCAACACAAGAGCAGAAACAAAGGCAGCCTTGAGACTCTCAAAGGCCTTAATGGACTCCGGAGACCAACTCTGTGGGTTGCCGTATTTCCAATTTACAATAGAGATTGTTCTTTCTTATGCTGTGTACACACGAGCGGACTTACATACAGAGTCCGCTGGACAATCTGACCGTGTGTAGATTTAAAACATGTTTCAAATCTAGGTCCGGCGGACTTTTGGGAAAAAGTCTGCCGGACCTAGATTTGAAACATGTTTTAAATCTTTCCGTTGGACTCAGTTTCTGACGGAAAGTCCGCTCGTCTGTGTGCTGGTCCGACGGAAAGCTCGCTCGTCTGTATGCTGGTCCAATGGACCAGATGGACGAATAGGCAGGGTATTGCATTTCGCGCTCGCTGCAATAGGAAAAACAAATTTTTCTATTGCTGCGAGCGCGGAGCATCCCAGGCCCTTAGGTCTGGTATGGATTTTAAAGGGAACCCCCTACGACGAAAAAACGGCGTGGGGTCCCCCCTAAAATCCATACCAGACCCCGATCTGAGCATGCAGCCCGGCCGGTCAGGAAAGGGGGTGGGGATGAACGAGCGTCCCCCCTCCTGAACCGTACCAAGCCGCATGCCCTTAACATGGGGGGTGGGTGCTTTGGGGGAGGGGGCGCCCTGCGGGGCCCCCCCACCCCAAAGCACCTTGTCCCCATGTTGATGAGGACAAGGGCCTCTTCCCGTCAACCCTGGCCGTTGGTTGTCGGGGTGTGCGGGCGGCCCTCTACCCTATGTGAATGAGTATGGGGTACATGGTTCCCCTACCCATTCACCTAGGGAAAAAGTGTCAATAATAAAACACACTACACAGGTTTTTAAAATAATTTATTAAACAGTTCCTGGGGGGGTCTTCCTCCGGCGTCTGGTTGGTCCTTCTCCACTCTCTCTGGCCTCTTCTCCCGGTGTTCCAGTTCTTCTTCCGGCTCCTCCGCTATCTTCATGCCGCTCTTTTGCCAGCGGAGGTCCGGACTTCTTGTCTTCTTCCTTCTTCTCTTCTCCAGATGTTGACATGACGCTCTCTCCGGCTGGACTGCTCTCTGAGCGCTCCGTTGTGACTTATATAGGCGGAGACCCCACCCCCTTATGCCGTCACAGTCCCTGGGCATGCTGGGACTGTGACGTTTTAGGGGGCGTGGTCAACATCACCCGGTGACCACGCCCCCTAAAACATCACAGTCCCAGCATGCCCAGGGACTGTGACGTCATAAGGGGGCGGGGTCTCCGCCTATATAAGTCACAGTGGAGCGCTCAGAGAGCAGTCCAGCCGGAGAGAGCGTTGTGTCAACATCTGGAGAAGAGAAGAGGGAAGAAGACAAGAAGCCCAGAAGTCCAGACCTCCGCTGGCAAAAGAGCGGCATGAAGACAGCGGAGGAGCCGGCAGAAGAACTGGAACACCGGGAGAAGAGGCCAGAGAGAGTGGAGAAGAACCAACCGGACGCCGGGAGAAGAGGAACCGGAGGGACCCCCGAAGCCGGAGGAAGACCCCCGAAGCCAGAGGTAGACCCCCCCGGAGCTGTTTAATAAATTATTTTAAAAACCTGTGTAGTGTGTTTTATTATTGACACTTTTTCCCTAGGTGAATGGGTAGGGGTACCATGTACCCCATACTCATTCACATATGGTGGGGGGCCGGGATCTGGGGGCCCTCTTATTATAGGGGGCTCCCGGATTCCGATAAGCCCCCCGCCCGCAACGGCCAGGGTTGTCGGGAAGAGGCCCTTGTCCTCATCAACATGGGGACAAGGTGCTTTGGGGTGGGGGGGCCCCGCAGGGCGCCCCCTCCCCCAAAGCACCCACCCCCCATGTTGAGGGCATGCGGCCTAGTATGGTTCAGGGGGGAGGGCGCTCGCTCGTCCCCACCCCCTTTCCCGACCGGCCGGGATGCGTGCTCGGATCGGGGTCTGGTATGGATCCTACCAGACCTAAGGGCATGGTATGACCCGCGACGGGGCTCGCAAGGTGTCAATCTGGCCGATAAAAGCGGCAAGATTGACTTCCTTTTCTAGTCCCGTCATACCCGAGTCACGTTCAAAATGAACGGACTTGTCCGTGTGTGGGCAAGTCCGTTCATTCTGAAAGTCCGCCGTAACTCCGGCGAAAGTCCGTCGGAAAGACAGGCGGACCCAGCCCGCCGGAAAGTCTGGTCGTGTTTGGGCAAGTCCGTCCGTTTTTAAGTCCGGCGCACCTGGCGGACAAAGTCCGTCAGAAAGTCTGCCGGACCAAGAATGCCAGAAAGTCCGATCGTGTGTACGCGGCATTAGTCTCTGAAGCACACGACAGACATCAGTGTGGTGGCTCTCCAGGGACTTGGAAAATATGAGGATATCGTCGAGATAAACCACCACACATAACTGCAACAAATCTCGGAGGACATCGTTAATGAACTCCTGGAAAACTGCCGGAGCATTACAAAGGCCAAAAGGCATTACGAGATACTCATAATGACCTGATCTGGTATTAAACGCAGTTTTCCACTCATCGCCCTCCTTAATCCTGACGAGATTGTATGCCCCTCTCAAATCAAGCTTCGAGAAAACCATTGCTTCCTTGAGGTGGTCAAATAACTCTGTAATCAACGGAATGGGATAGGCATTCTTAATCGTGAAACGATTGAGACCCATATAATCGATACAAGGTCTCAGCTCAGCACTCTTCTTCTTCACAAAAAAGAAACCAGCACCAGCAGGAGACGAGGATTTGCGGATGAAACCTTGAGAAAGTGCGTCTGCAACATACTTCTCCATGGCCATATCCTCTAAGACCGACAAAGGGTAAACCCGGCCACGAGGGGGTATGGCACCAGGTCAATTGCGCAATCATACAACCGGTGTGGAGGCAAAGTACCGGCTTGACCTTTGTCAAAGACATTGCTAAAATCGTGGTACTCCTCCGGCAGGGAGGTGACCGAAGAGGTGCACAGGACCTTGGCTACCTTCTGGAAGCATCTTTCACTGCACTGTGGCGACCAGGACAGAACCTCAGCACGGAGCCAATGAAAAGAAGGGTTGTGTCTCTGTAACCAAGGATAACCAATAACCAACGGAAACTTAGGTGAGGAAATAACATGGAATTGGATTATCTCATGGTGAAGGGCCCCTACGGCCATGGACAACGGAACAGACTCATGAGTCACATGGGCAGGCTGTAGAGGTTTCCCGTCAAGAGCCTCAATGGCAAGTGGAGTGTCACTCAGCTGCAGCGGAATCGAGTGCTTCGATACAAAGGCAGCATCAATGAACAGGCCTGCAGCCCCAGAGTCGACTTGGGCTGAGTCATCCGTAGAGATACAGGCTCTAGACAGGGTAACCGAAACCAGGGGCTTATCTTTCTGGGATACTGGAGATGAAACAACGCCACCTAAGGTCTGTCCGTGACAGGACCTCAAGGTTCGGGCGTTCCCTGGACGGGTAGGACAAGACTTCAAAAAAGTGACCAGCCTGGCCACAATAAAGGCACAATCTCTCCCTCCTCCTAAGGGCTCTCTCATCCGCAGAGAGACGGGTGAAGCCCAAGTGCATGGGTTCATCTTCACAGACCGACTCGGTACCAGGAGGCATGGTAGGTGAGGGAGGCAAGGGTGGGACTGCAAAGCTCAGAGACAAATGTACAGGAGGCTTGTGCCAGTGCTCCTTAAAAGAGAGTCTTTCCCTGAGTCTGGAGTCAATGAGGATGGCAAATGTGATCAGCCTCTCCAGCTCAGTGGGTATATCTTGGGCTGCTATCTCATCCTTGATGTTATCCGAGAGACCATGAGAGAAGGCAGCCACGAGAGCCTCATTGTTCCAAGCAACCTCTGCTGCCAGAGTACGGAATTCAATGGCATAATCGGCAACAGTTCTCGTACTCTGTTTGATGGACATGAGGCTCTTGGCAGCAGAAGCAGAGCGTGCGGGAACGTCAAATACCCTTTGGAAGGAAGCCACAAATTCTGGGTAACTCAGGACCACGGGTTTTTGCATCTCCCATAGAGGGTTTGCCCAGGCTCTCTCAGAAAGCAAAGATATCACGAAACCTACTTTGCTTCTGTCTGTGGGAAACGCCTGGGGCAGCATCTCAAAGTATATCTCAACCTGGTTGAGAAACCCTCTGCATTGATCTGGATCACCCCCAAATCGCTGGGGAAGTGGAGCGGAACCAGACATGCCTCTTATAGAGGTAATACTCGAGGCAGGTGCCTGCACAGAGACTGGAGCAGCAGCAGGGACAGCCTGCAACACAGGTTGTACCGGAGCAGCCATAGTGGAAGATTCCAGGTGAGCCGTGCGACTCAGGAGCGTTTGTAACGCCAAGGCAAACTGATCCATGCGGTGATCCTGGTCATCCAATCTGGAAAAAATATTACCAACAAGTGGACTGACTGCACCTTCTGAATTCATGGCCTTTGCCTACTGTCAGAAACCATGAATCAGACCGAGACAGAAGTACAGTTAATCACACTTGTTTAGTAATAATAAAAAGGTAAATAGAGTAAGCGTAGTCAATACATAGCCAAAGTTCAGTAACCAGATCAGGTAGTCAGCCAATGCCAATGTCAGAGAGCCAGAGATCAACGTAGTAGTACAGCAAGCAGGATTAGGAGCCAGAAGGGACTTCAGCCGAACAAGTCTTCAACAGGAACGCAGGAGAAAGTCTCTGAAATGTGACCAAAGGCAAAGGCAGAGATGAAGTTAGCTGGACGGCTTTAAGTAGCCAGGACTGACGAGCAGATCATCAACAGCTGAGTCACTGTGAAGAGAAAGGAGCTGGCAATTAGCCGACAGCTGAGCAGCCAGCTCAGAGAAGGAAGGGCTGAGCCCCGCCCTGACAGAGACAGATAGTATGGATGAGTTTGCATGAATGTCTAGCTACAAGGCTATTTATGAAAAGGAGGGATTTGTGTGTGTCTGATATTTGTCCAAGAATGAATTGTGGGGGTGTAGAAGACAGTGAGTATGTGTTCTGGGGGTGTGGTGTAGAGAAAGAAGTGATCAATAAGAGTCAAGATCTGGTGAAAGAAATAACAGGAGTGGAAAATGATGATGTATGGCTTGGGGAAACTGGAAAAAGATAAACAGAGTATTGTGGTTAGTGTTATGTGCATTAAAGGAAGTGTTGTGGGACGCACGCAACTTGTATGTATATAAAAAGGTTTCATTAGACAGTAAACAATGTATAGGATTATGGCTAAGCAAGCTATACTTCTTTTTCGTGTTGGATAAAAAGAAGGATGTGGATGCTGAAGGCATCTGGAAGTTTAAAAAACGGAGGCTGTTGATTAAAAATTAAGTCTCTTCCACGATGATGTAAGACCTTGTTGGAGACA
The DNA here is from genome assembly GCA_037952925.1 of Lithobates clamitans. Taxonomy (NCBI): domain Eukaryota; kingdom Metazoa; phylum Chordata; class Amphibia; order Anura; family Ranidae; genus Lithobates; species Lithobates clamitans. Next base: position 1,658,213 of record JBBGZY010000230.1, read on the forward strand.
GTGAATGAGCGTCAAGCTGAATAGTCTTTCGATAGAGCTTTCTGAAGTGGAAAAAAAAAGCGAGTACATTTAGGTGTCCTTATCGAGTTTGTAACACATGTATTTTCTTTTTGTATTTTGTTTGTTATGTCTTTGCAAAACGTGTTTTAGAGCAGGTTTTTTTTTTACTTTGGTTTATTGTATTTTTTTGGGTGGGGGTATATTTTCCCCTGAAATATTTTTGATGTTGTCAATATGTGTCGTTTGTAGGTTGTTTCACTTTGATTTAATTGCCTGTGCTGCATTATTTTGCAAAATCTTCCTCAAGATGTTGTGACTAATGTTTAAATCCTTAATAGATGTCCGTTTGTGGGCGCAGTCCTTTTAACTCCTGTTAATTCCCTCTGCAAAATGGTCAGATCTCAAACATATTCTGTTAGTGTCTCAAAATAACATACATGTGTTTTTTGCTCTTTTCCAAGTCCTGTTTTGTTGACCAATAAAATTTGTAGCAAATTTGTATGTCTTATGTGTTTTGTTAATTTCCATGCAACAGATTTCCCAGCTGCAGCTTAACTAGGCTGATTGGCATGGCAAAACAAAAAAAGTGTGATTTGTCTAAAAGCTACTTTCCTGGTGCCTTCGTGGTAGCATTTGCATGAATTGTGTGTATGCTGCCATGGATAGGCACCAGGAAAGGAAAATTACAGAGAGTTAAGTATTCAATTTTCCATTTTAGCGCAGTGGTTCTCAGCCTCAGTTCTCAAGTACCCCCGACAGGACATTTTTTGGGAATTTATCTTAGCTAAAATAGCTGTCCAAAATACAAAGCCATTGACTGTGATTTAAAGCTCTTGTGCAAGATGAAGGACAACCTGCAAACATGGCCTGTTGAGGGTACTTGAGGACAGGGTTGAGAAGCACAGATTTAGAAGACTGAGGTAAAATCTAGCTCAAGACAATCCTATTCTAATTGTGGGCATTTGAGGGAAACAAAGTGAGTTTTAGAACCCCTGCTTGTCTTTTTAGGTTGGGCTTTGTGTCTTTTTTCTGAAAATTGGCTTCACTTCCTGTCACAGCCAAACAGGAAGTGAGGGTAAAACCCTACCAATGTCTTTCCTTGGGGACACAAAGGTCAATCTAACTAGTGTCCCTATTAGGCAAATTGCACTCTAGCACTTTGTTGTATACACCTCAAATTATTAGGTATTTTGGGGTTTATTAAAGGCAAATCCACTCTGTAATACAAGTGTACTCGCTGTAAATCTGCGGGGAAGCACTGGTGATTTTATGATCCAATCATGTAGAAGCAAAGATGCTGTTTTTTTATTTTTCTTGCATGTCCCCCTCAGATCTCCAGCAACTGCTCTTCCAAGTGCACTTGTAGTGCAAAGTGGATTTGCCTTTAGAAAATAAAGCCTTCACCCTATCAAGGGTACAGACATCCCAAAAAACTGACTTCTAATCCCTCTGCACACTATCCCCAAGCAACAATAAGAAAGGATTTCATTTAGTTTAACTTTGCAAAGACACATTCCTTATGTTCAACTGTGATGCATGTCTATGGCCCATTTAGACCTTGTTTAATAGAAAACACCAGTTGCATTTCACTAGAAACATTTGTTAGTCCAGCCCTAGAAATCTGCATCTGCTTTACTATTAATTTCCCTAAGAAATTGGGTTCCTGCAGCTAGATGCGCGACCGCTGTGTATGTGAGATGCGCAACTGCTGTGTGCGCGGAGGTATGTACCCGTGGTGCATATCTGGTTCCCGGAAGCGGTGGCCAGCACACAGGAATAACATCACACCCCTACAGGAAGTTGCTTGTACTGCTGCTAATTTCTTCCCACCACTATGCCCCGCTCACTGTTCTTTGAGGAAGAGATGATCCTTAATTGAAAATTAAGAAAAAAAAATGTTTTCTTTTAACATAGGGTGGTGTTTGTGTGGGTTCCTAACACACATTCGGGTCAATTTAGACAGGATCTGATTTACCTACCAGCATGTTTTAGAGGGTGGGAGGAGACTGAAGTACCTGGAGGAATCCCATGCAGGCACAAAAAGAACATGCAAACTCCAGGCAGATGGTGTCGTGGGCGGGATTCGAACCAGCGACCCTTTTTGCTGCTAGGTGAAAGTGCTAACCACTACACCACTGTGCTGCCCAAATATATATCTTTAGATGTAGGTTCTTGTGTCCACCAGCAGAGAGAAGTTGGGTAGATGCCACACTCCCAATCCTGGAGGCATAATAATGGTCTAGCACAGTGGTCTTCAAAATACGGCCCTCCAGTTCAGGAACTACAATTACCATCCTGTCTAGTCATGTCTGTAAATGTCAGAGTTTTACAATGCCTCATGGGATGTGTAGTTCTGGCAACAGCTGGAGAGCTGTAGTTTGAAGATTCCTGATCACTCTAGCATGTGTTGAAAAAAAGTGGTTTCTCATGTGCCTTGTATAATGCCCAAGAAATATCGTTAGGAAAATACAAGTAGGTCATGGCACATCTACATTCCAAATTTGGCACTTAAGATGGTCATGCACTATGCAATCTGATTGGCCAATCTCTGTACATCTCGATATTTCAGCAAAATAGGTAATGGGAAGATGCATCTGAACAATTCATTCAAATTATAGGAAATCAAACAGGCTTTTGCACTAAATCTATTTTCATGATCTAACTGATTGCAGTGTATGGTCACCTTTAAAGATCAAGATCTGAAAATATACATTTATTGGGTTTAGAAACACTTCTTTGTTCTTTGTAATGTATTGAAAGATTTGGGTAAAAATAGAAAAAAAACACATTTCAAAGATATACTAGAAGTAATAGGAATGAGATTAGCATCAAAAGGGTTAACTAACTGAGAACACCTACTAATTGCCTAACAAGACACATCCACTAAGATGTATTGGGCGTGCTCTATTATCAATGAGAAAACCGCAGTTACCCTAGCACCAGTTGCAGTTTACATATTTATTATCGTTTTGCGCTTCAAAGTGCGCCGGTTCGCACATTCGGTTAATGACTTTTCCAGCGCAAAAATTAAGGTATGAACCGGTGCAACGCGTTCTTCTTAGTAAATCAGCCCCAGTGCCTGTTCTAATCTGAAATTGCAAGGAATAGTGTCAGCCCAGCCCAGTTGTCTTTTTTAAACTACATGTCACTTTCCTCTGTTCTCACAAACTGCACCAAGAAGGCAATGGGGCTAACAGCACACCATGCTGAAATGTATGTAATGTTTGTGGCATGCGCTGAAATAGTACCAATGGTTGTGGTACATCATAGAGAAATTAAGAGTTTAAATATAGAGTTTAAATGTGGGGCTAATTGTGGCAAAAAAGTCTTTGAATCGGTAGTGTCACTGGAAGGAAAAAATGTCCTTGCATGGGTGGTGTCACTGGAAGGAAAAAATGTCCTTGCATGGGTGGTGTCACTGGATGGAAAAAATGCCCCATCGTTAATGGTGACACTTGATGGAAATATGTCAATGCATTGAAGGTGTCACTGAAAGGAATGTCCCTGTGTTTGTGGTTTCCCTGAAAGGCGTTGGTGTTGCTAAGAGGAAAATGGTGTTGTATCAGTGTCAGTGGAAAAAATTTTCCTGCACCTCCCCATGTCCATAGTGTCAGTCAGGACTGTTTTGGCATCCATGTCAGTGGTATGAAGAAGGGGAGCTGGGCTCTGTGGGGTACATGGAACTGAAGAGATCTAGGGGCTGAAGGACTGAAGCCTCCCCTCTCCAAGGGAGGGAGAAGGCTAAGTGAGTCTTGGATAAGGGGGTTCTGAGGAGGAGAGGGGAGTTATGTGACTGAGTTGTCCCCCCACCCTCTGTGTACTCATTCCGCTCAGACCCCCTTCTCAGCTAGGGTTGCCACCTGTCTGGGATTCACCCGGACAGTCCGGGTTTTGAATCATGTGTCTGGGTTTTAGTCCACCTGAAACCCGGACACATTATTCAGACTGGAATGTGACTTGGAACAGGTACTGACAGGAGGGTGAGGGGGCACTATGTATGCCGCATTACTATTCTTTTTTGAGTGCCCAAAGGTGTCCCAGGTCTGTTACAATCCTATAGTGTATATTAAAAAAAATAATTGTTGTGCACCACTAAAGTGTTCGGGTTTGGCTTGAAGAAAAAGAGGCAACCCTATTCTCAGCATGGTGTCTGCCCTCTGCCCCATTTCTGGTCATATACTATTTCACATGACAAGGGGAGACAGGAAGAAGGCAAGACTGCCTTAGGTGTTTTCTCTCCTCTGCCCACAGCAGACTGCTTTTGGAGGAAGAAGAGAGCAGAACCCTCCCTTCAGCAGCTATCGAGGCCCCTTATCCTTCTGACAGGAGTGATGCTGCAGTCACTCCTGTCACTGAAGTGCATCAGAACAGAGCAGATGAAGCTCACATCGCACTCTCTCCGCGTACACACTCACACACACCTACCAACACTGTGCCAGGGCACATATCGTCAACCCCACCCCCCAATGTGTCCTCTGGCTATGGTTTTTTTGCAGGATCAACCAATATTTTTTGCTCTTATCAAAGAGATATAAAATGTATTTAATGGAAATAGATTCGTATTTTTAGAAGTTATTTCTAAAGATTTAGATTCATTAGTTATGTTATGATTCAGAGATTCTGATGGATAAGCCTCTATCCAACCCAAACACAATAAGCAGAAATCATCTTATTTCATGTTTATACCTTACTGTAACTATTTATTGAAATATATTTCCATTTCATATGTATCATGTAGTGCATTTTTTTATAATTCATGCTACACCCACTAGAATAAAAACAAATGAATCCAAATCAATTTGGATCATTTGTTATGTTGTTTTTTTGGACACTTCAAACATTAAAGCTCAGTACACACTGATGCGAACCCAAAGTTGTATGACTTTCAGCTTGACTTTGCATTGCAACTTTCTTGCGGTTTGATGCAACTTCAATGCGACTTCAATGTGACTTTCATGCGACTTTAATGTTTTGTGACTTTGGCTTTGGCCAAATATAACAATACAGAGTGTGCTACATATTATTGAACTTACAAAACCCTCTGAAGTTACAAACAAATTAATATGATTACATTTGTTGTTTTCATTATATTTTATTTTGGATTCATTGAAATTTGTTGCTATTTTGATTCAGAGATTCGAAAACACCCGAATCTCTAAATAACACAAATGTCATCAGAATTTTGATTTGTAATGAAACGAATTGAACATATCTAGAACTGCAGACAGATCAAAGCATAGCAATTGAGAGACGTGCATTGTTGGGATTTACATACAGCCTGCTTTAAAACGTTTGAAAGCTTAGTATATCAGACTGATAGCAGGGATGGTGGCTGTAAAAAAATTAGGTTAAAAGAAAGATGTCATCCCATTTTAAAGAGGAAATTTATTTTGATGAGCAAATTTTATGAGTTATGACGTTCACATTTTTATATGATTTCTTTTCCATATTTGTAATATTGTATCAAATATAGAAATGTGTAGCTTAACCACTAGAGGGAGCTCTGCATTTACTGCAGATATCAGCCACTTACAAAATGCATTGTTGTCAGCAGATTGGTTGACTCATAGACTTGCATTGTGAGAAGCAGCAGTAAAGCACAGCCATTATGTAGCACTATAAAGCATAAAGCAAAGCCTCAGTATACAGTAAAGAAACATGGCATGTACATATTATTTCTCTTTATCATATTAACCCATTTGCTTGTCTATATATAAAGAGCGCTTCTGTCCACAGTAAAGTTGAGGATCTTGTACAGCTTTCCACATGACCAGCATCTGGTATGGCACAAAGCGGTGTACCATTAAAAGCTCTCTGTAATAGCATGGGTTAAAAGAATCCAGTTTGGCCGATGGCAATTGCATACCTACTGTCCTCATTCCCATATGAGAGCCTGGGACTAGGCCAGCCTTTTTCAGACACATGCCTAGATACACATCATCAATTGGGAACAGCGGTATTTCCAGAGATTTATTGTAAATGACATGGGCAGTACTTCGGGACATGAGTATTCCGCCTCCCCCGCAATACATTGGGTAGGAATTGGAATTGGTGACCTGTGTGGGGATATAGTATTTGCTGCCAGGATCGCGAATAGGTCCAACGTTGGCTATCAGCTGCCCAACAAAAAGGTGACTATCCGCTCTCAGTTCACGTAGGTAGGTGATTATGTTGAAGGTGTTGACAAATACATCATCATCTCCATTGAAAATAAAATGAGCTCCTGGACAATATTCTTCTAGCCAATGGTAGAAGAGGAACTGTTTTAAAGTCAGGTTAAAAAAAGTGTCATGAAAGTCCCACTGTAAGATATCACCGTATGACTCACTCTCAATTCTTAGAAGTTGATGCAAATGTCTGTTCTTGGATGTCCCTGACAGAAAAATCCTTTTGACATGGACACCATTATAATTGTCTTGCTTACCCCAAGATTGACGAATTACAGATCTCCTGTCATAGTTTGCTGGAGAAGACTTTATGGCAAGGAGCAGGAATACCCCTTTAGATGCAGCTCTTCCATTGCATTTCTGAGGTACGTTAAGGATCTGTGAAAAATTTCTGCAGTGTTTATATCTCAAGAAGTCCTGAATGTGTTCTGGCAGTGTGAAAAAACCAATAATACTTGCTACTGATGAATTCTCTTTGCAGCTTGAGATCCATTCAATTTTTTTTGGTTCATCTGGGACATGTGTAAAGCGAGATGGGATGACAGTTTGATCTTCATTGTTTTCTACATCATCTAACCTTCCATGCAAAATGAAGAGGAGTCCAGCAAAACCCATGCACATCAGCAGCATACTTTCCACTTTAGCAAAGAATCGGCCCATGTTGACACTGTCAAGATAAAAAAGAAAAAAGTGTTTAAAAAGTATGGAAAAAAAACATTTTTAAACTGTATCTAAATTAAAACCTCAAGCTCCAATGGTGAAGCTAGACTCAAATATCACCTGACATTAAAAAAATTAGTGCTAATGTAGGGACCAGTGCGTTCCAGTAGGAGAAGAACAGTGCATGCCATGTTTTTGTGCATAAGGTCGCTACCAGATGTGTATTAACCAGCATGCATAGACACATTAGCATACATGCTAGGCAGCATGCACCTGGGCACTCGTGAATGCTCGGCACTGTTGTTAATACCAATATTTAATGTAGTGGTAAAGTCCACTTTGTGATTTTTACCTACAGGTAAGCCTATAATGAGGCTTACTTGTAGGAATATCTCCTAAACATGCACCGCTTAGGAGATAATCACCCTAGAACAGGGCTTAAAATCTCAAGTCCTGAGCTACTAGCCAGGCCTCAAGGGTTACTCGATGCCAGTTGCCCCACCAAGCCCGCCCCGCCCCTAAACACGCCCTCATAAATTATCTCATGAAATGACACTTAAATGTATTATGCAGAATTAAGTTAAAAAACAACAAATGTATACGTGCCCACCAATGCAGGCTGCGTGTGTCCACCGTGCAACCTTGTGCCCACCAATGCACCCTTGTGCCCACCATGCAGCCTTGTGCCTACCATGTAGCCTTGTGCCAACCAATGCAGCTTTGTGTCCACCATGCAGCCTTGTGCCTACCAATGCAGCCTTGTGTCCACCAATGCAGCCTTGTGCCCATCAATGCAGCCTTGTGCCCACCAATGCAGCCTTGCTTCCACCATGCAGCCTTGTGCCCACCAATGCAGCCTTGTGCCCAGTGCCCACCAATGCAGCCTTGTGCCCACCAATGCAGCCTTGTGCCCACCAATACAGCCTTGTGCCCAGTGCCCACCAATGCAGCCGTGTGTCCACCAATGCAGCCATGTGCTCACCAATGCAGCCTTGCACCCACCAATGCAGCCTTGCACCCACCAATGCAACCTTGTGCCCACCAATGCAGTCTTGTGTCCACCAATGCAGCTGTGTGTCCACCATGCAGCCGTGTGCCCACCATGCAGCCTGTGTCCACTATGCAGCCTTGTGCCCACCAATGCATCCTTTTGCCCACCATGCAGCCTGTGTCCACCATGCAGCCTTGTGCCCACCAATGCAGCCTTGTGCCCACCAATGCAGTTTTGTGTCCACCATGTAGCCTTGTGCACAGTGCCCACCATGCAGTCTTGTGCGCACCATGCAGCCTTGTGCTCACCAATGCAGCCTTGTGTCCACCAATGCAGCCTTGTGCCCATCAATGCAGCCTTGTGCCCAGTGCCCACCAATGCAGCCTTGTGCCCACCAATGCAGCCTTGCTTCCACCATGCAGCCTTGTGCCCACCAATACAGCCTTGTGCCCAGTGCCCACCAATGCAGCCGTGTGTCCACCAATGCAGCCATGTGCTCACCAATGCAGCCTTGTGCCCACCAATGCAACCTTGTGCCCACCAATGCAGTCTTGTGTCCACGAATGCAGCTGTGTGTCCACCATGCAGCCGTGTGCCCACCACGCAGCCTGTGTCCACTATGCAGCCTTGTGCCCACCAATGCATCCTTTTGCCCACCATGCAGCCTTGTACCCACCAGTGCAGCTTTGTGTCCACCATGCAGCCTTGTGCCCACCAATGTAGCCTTGTGTTAACCATGCAGCCTTGTGCCCACCAATGCAGCCTTGTGCCCACCAATGCAGTTTTGTGTCCACCGTGCAGCCTTGTGCCCAGTGCCCACCATGCAGCCTTGTGCGCACCATGCAGCCTTGTGCCCACCAATGCAGCCTTGTGCCCACCAATGCAGTCTTGTGTCCACCATGCAGCCTTGTGCCCACCAATGCAGTCTTGTGTCCACCATGCAGCCTACCTGTGCAGGGGAGAGGAACAGGAGAGCTGCCCAGGTGATCAGAGCGCAGCGCGGGGAACACAGCGATAACAGCTTTCATTTCAATTGCCGTGTTCCCGCTGCACAATGTCATATACAGCCCAGCCCCCTGGCCGGGGAACTTTGAGTGACAGATCACTCGTCACTGGGATTGGACGGGTAATCTGTCTATCAAAGTCCCGGGACCAGGAGGAGGGACTGTATCTGACAGTGAACGGCGGGGAACACGGCCATTGAAATAAAAGCTGTTATCGCTGTGTTCCCCGCTCTGCGCTCTGAACACCTGGGCGGCTCTCTCTCTCTTCCCCTCAGTGATCGCTGGGAGAAGGACTCCCATTCCACACAGGCTGCCGGTTCGCCCCCCCGCTCCCAGGCAGCTCTTCCTCGCCAGCCCTCAAATTCCACTCGCAACATGCGAGCAGGTGAGTGGATTTTTTGAGGGCTGCCCTAGATGCAGCCAGTAATGTCACCGGCACATGCGCTCTGAAGTTCCGTTCTAAGTTAAGTTTGTTTCTAAGTATTTCATAATGTGCTAATATGCAATACATACTAGTACATTATGCTATTATTTTGCAGGGGAACTTTTTTTTTTTTTCCTGCAGCGGTTTACTACTGCTTAAAGTGGTTGTAAACCCTTTACAACCACTTTATACTACAGGCAAGCCTATAATTAGGCTTACCTGTAGCTACACTGGATATCTCTTAAACCTGCATGGTTTAGGAGATATCCCTGTATTTGCATGTGCCAATGTCATCGGCACACGCGCACTCAAGCAAACTGAAGCAACAGCACGTGCCGTTGCTTCAGTTGTACTGTGCCATTACCGGCGGCTCCCGCGCGCATGCCGGGGCCGCGATACCCGGAAGTAACGGCCCGGGAGATGTCAGCCACCAGAGCGGTGAACGAGGACCGCTGCGGGGGCTTCAACCTCAGGTAAGTAATTCTGCTATGCATACTAGCTCATTATGCCTTTGTCTTGCAGGGGTTTTTTTAGGATTTTTTTAAATGGGGTTACAACCGCTTTAAGGGCTCATGCACACAGGATGTTTTTACAGCTGCTGTTAGGGGCTTTTGACATTTTATTTAACTGCCTCTAAAAGTCCCTCCATGTTAGCCTATGGATCCATGCACACATAAACTGTCAGAGGCGTTTGGAGGCATAAACGTTTAGATGCGATAGAATAAAACGACAGCCTGTGCTTTCAGGAGCAGTAAAAACGAACTGTAAACAAACTGTAAAAATGCAAAGTATACAGCCGCAGGATCACAGGATAGAGTATACAGCCCCAGAATTACAGGACAGAGTATACAGCTCAGCATCACAGGACAGGAGTATACAGCCCCAGAATCACAAGACAGAGTATAGAGCTCAGCATCACAGGACAGAGTATATAGCTCAGCATCACAGATCAGGGTATATAGATCAGCCTCATAGATCAGGGTATATAGGTCAGCATTACAGATAGGGTATATAGATCAGCCTCACAGATCAGGGTATATAGGTCAGCATTACAGATAGGGTATATAGGTCAGCATTACAGATACAGTATATAGATCAGCATTACAGATACGGTATGTAGATCAGCATCCCAGATAGGGTATATATAATGTAGGTCAACATTGGGTATATAGGTCAGCATCACAGATCAGGGTATATAGATCAACATCACAGATCAGGGTATATAGATCAACATCACAGATCAGGGTATATAGAGCAGCCTCACAGATCAGTGTATATAGATCATCATCACAGATATGGTAGATGGGACTGATAGCACTGCCCATCCACGCTGACAGTGTGAGGAGAAAAAAACAAGCCGATCACTGGCTTGTGTAAAAGGGACATCGGTCCCATATACTGACAGCCACCTACCAGTGCCCATCAGTACTGCTAAGCAGTGCTCACCAGTGCCACCTACCAGCGCCCAACAGTGCCACCTATCAGTGCTGCCAATCAGTGCCCACCAGTGCCACCTACTAGTGCCCAACAGTGCCACCTATCAGTGCCCATCAGTGCTGCCAATTAGTGCTGCCTATCAGTGACACCTACCAGTACCATCAGTGCAGCTCATCAGTGCACTTCAGTGCCGCCTATCAGTGCAACCTATCAGTGCCCACCAGTGCCGCCCCATCAGTGCCCATCAGTGCCCATCAGTGCAGTGCAGTCTCATCAGCGCACATCAATGAAGAAAAAAAATTACCTGTTTGCAACATTTCATAACAAACTATGAAAACGTTTTTTTTTCCTTCAAAATTTTTGGTCTTTTTTTGTTTGCTTAGCATAAAATAAAAAAACCCAGTGGTAATTAAATACCAACATTTCATATGGGTACAGTATAGCATAACTGCGTAATTGTCATTCAAAGTGTGACAGCAGTGAAAGCTGAAAATTAGACTGGGCCGGAAGGGGGTGAAAGTGAATGTAAGTTAATAAATTAAACGTGTGGTCTCTGTGAACACCCAATCTTGTGTGAGGGAGAGTTAAAAAAAAAAAAAAATAACAGGGTTAGTTGCTAGCATAGTATTGCTTGATTAAATTGAGCTCAACCGCCTCCTATTTTTTTAGGCTCAGTGAACCTTTACTTTGCAAAGAGAATGCTGCTTTAGTTTCTGTGTAAACTTCTTTAGAGAGATTGCTTTCTTAATATCGTTAGAATTTCGCACTGTTAAACCATTATTCTACATCTACATCGTTTTACTGGGCAGCAGTCCAAACTACACAGCTAATAAGTTTAGACATTTGATAAAGAGCTGAAAAACTGGAAATGACGCTAAATAAAACAGCACCATTTCTGAATCTTGACATGACTATTTCATTTCTTCCCGTTCAAATTGTTTTATTGAAGAAAACACATCAGTGTGCAGGCATAAGAAAAAGTGTGTACAAAATGGTAATGTAATGCACTCCGTTGTCATGGAAAGTGATATTTATAAATGAAGTTATATAAAGAAACATTGATTGAGCGATACAGAGAGGATGTGAAGAGCTCCATATAAACATACACTATATCACCAAAAGTATTGGGACGCCTGCCTTTACACACACATGATCTTTAATGGCATCCCCGTCTAAAGCCTCGTACACACAAAACCGCAGACTTTTGTCTGAAGGACATTGACCCCAAACTTGTCTTGCATACACAATTGTGGGCCAACAAACACGAACGTAGTGACGTACTACATGGTTTTTCAGCTCTTTAGCGCCACCCTTTGGGCTCCTTCTGCTAATTTTGTGTTAGTAGAAGTCTGGTGAGTGTTGAAACATGCTTTTCATTTTGTGCTTTTCATTTTGCGCTTTTCAATTTGTTTTTGAACGGCCCTTCGTAAACCAGCCATGTTGCGGAATCGGAGGAGATAACGTGTTATTTATTATTGGCCTTGGAGTTATTGCTTTGACCCAAGTCCAGTCCAGGAATAGGAGGAGGAAGATATCTTGGACCAAAAGTTGGTTTCTTTATTAATTGTGAACAATTATGTCATATGCCTTTGCTGCAGGCGCCCCAGGAGAATAATCCAGATGATTTTTGGAATGATCTCCGGATGACGGACCCCTGTTTTAACCAACTGTTGGCATTATTGGCCCCCTATATTAAGAAACAGGACACATGCATGAGGCTTTTATTTTATTTTTTGGTTGAATAATGATTTGATTCGGTGTTAGAAGGCAACATGGTCCAATGTCATATTTATGGATTTTCTACATATCTGTTTCCTATTCCCAAAGATCAGCCAAGCTGTCATGGTTTTAAAGGGTAAGGATATTCTCACTCTCTGTAGGACTGACATATGGCCCCCAAGTTGGAATGTAGCCAATTAAGCCTAACTCTGCATGACAATACTGACTCCAATCTGTCTATGAGAATTCCTGATTAACTACTCTGCAAGCAAGCTTTAAAGAGAGCATGGCTGGCAAGATAATTGATGACAAAGTTTAAAGACCAGCAAGCTCCTCGAGATGATATGGGCAATATTGCCCCCAGAGGCCAATTATAGCAGGACGGTCAGTAATATAATCTGTTGAGGAGGAATGCCCCAGGAACACTCTGATTCGTCCAAAACCGAGTTGGGCTGGCAATGGGAGGGGGTTTGGATGAGGTGTGATTGAAGTTTGTAAAAGGGCTGTTTCAAACAGAGAGCTCTCTTTTAACATCTGTAAACCAGCCAACGAGTCTATTCTAGAGGATGTGATAAGTACCTTTGATGGTTTATTGTTGTTATATGTTGTAGATATCTGCTGTTTAGTATATTCCTATTTTCTTGGGAAATAAATGTAACATAGTTTACTAAGCAGATGTGTTTGTTATATCTTCTCAGACTCTTATAAACTAATAATCTAATTTTATAGGGCTAGGCAAGTTAATATATGTATGCAATAGTTATATAGGCTACGTTAGATTGTATAATATTGTATAGTTTACTTCAATTGGCACCCCAGAAGGCGTGTGGAATTTATTTCTGCACAGAATCCAAACCCTAATGTATTTTTTGTCTTGAGTCACTATAAGCTAAGGCAGTGATGACGAACCTACCACCTACACTGCAGAGTGCATGAGCATCATGGGAAATGTAGTTCCAAAACATCTGGGGTGCCAAGGTTCGCCATCACTGAGCTAAAGAATCCACTACACCTAGAACTGAAAGCCTTCACTACGGTAGACAAGATTTGTGCTGGTTCGTCAATTTGGAATCCCTGATTGAGAGTTCTATGAAATATTTCATCAGTGAGCGGACGCGCAAATCCTGGTGAGATTTTTGGCTGGTATATGTATATATGTTAAACGTTTTTTGTATTGTTAGTTCAAACTGTAGCCAGTCAAGAGTACTGGTGAGAAAGATTGATCAACCGTGGTTATCTGATGTAGCCTGCAGATTGACAGGATAAACCACACATCTTTGAGGAAAAAGTGGGAGAAATATAGATTTTTATTTTTTTTTATATTAATTTTTTTAATTTTTTTATTTTTTATTTTTATTTTTTTATTAGTTTATTTTTACTTTTATTTTTACCCACGTGAGTGTGCTTTTTTGAATTTTTTTTTAATTTTGAATTTTTTTTTGGAATTTAAAAAAAAAATGATTTTTTTCATTTTTAATTTATTGTTATTTGTTTATTAATTTATTTTACTTTTGTTTTGTTCAGGTGGAAAAATTATTATGTTTAGTCCACCTGAAAGGGGGGTAATTGGCTATGCCCTCAATTAGCAGCTGAATAGATGGACATGGCATATGTCCTTCAGCTGAATACATTTTGTTTAAGACAAGAGTTGGTAGGAAGCCATTCTAGCCACTGGAGTTCGTTTTTTTTTTTGCTTTGCTTTTATTTTCATTCAGGTGGAAAGAGTTCCAAAAGGTTTAGGCTTTGTCCACCTGAAAGGGGAGTTAATGCATAGATATTAAAGATATAGATAAATGCATTTTTTTTTAGCATTTACGTTCGTTCATTTTTTTAAACATTTTTGATCATACCATGGGGATCCATTTTAGAGTGGGTTCATCCTAAAGAAGTCATGGTTGTTTTGATAGTTTGGTCAGAGTTACAGAAGCCAGGAATATTAGGTTCCTGGGTTCCAAGGAAGGAACTATAAGTAAATATAGCAAGCGAGCAGATACTGTGGATAAGAATTTGATTCTGCTCTTGGTTTTCACTTCCAGAATCCTGGTGGAGCGAGATTGGAGAGGTTTCTGGAACATGGATGACAGATGTTCATCTGGTGGGCAGTTTGTTTGTGCCATAGCGCACCGCAAATTTGTTCTGATAAACATTCAGGAGAGAAGGGACAAACAAAAAGATTCAGATTAATACTTGTTTTTTTTCTTATGGACAATTTAGTGCTAATGCTGAATCTGAAAGACTGTGCCTATCAACAAGACTTGTGAAACATTTTTGCCGGAGTCTCTCCTGATGAATGCAAATGTGCTAATAATACATGTGCAAGGGGTTGGAGGTTGGGGAAGGAATATAACATATCCAATCCGTCAGAACATGAAATGTAAAATATGTTTTTTTTTTGTTGGAGGGAGGAATTGAAAGAAGAAAAGTTTTTTTAATGTGTGACAAGTATTGACATAACGGAATTAATATGGTGCAGGTACCCAGGAGGCTAGCACTTATACATAACAAGGTGTCTGGCCAGACTAGAGGGTGCCAGGTGACACATCAATGGGGGGGATATGCCTGATTGATGTCTCAACTGAGAGGTTGGAACCTTGCACAGGTAATGTTAGTGACTACACACTGGAGCATGCTCTATTAGATAAAGGGAACAAACGCTGGCTACCAGGGAACAATATGCCTTCACCAAATGGCGCATCAGCGCCTCACAGTGGTTGATAAAAGCCTGTTACCCTATATGTGCTGAGTATAGCCTGAATCAAGTGCGGTCATTGTACAAGCGACTTACTCTCATAGATGTGCGGACACAGGATGAGGTTCATTCAGGACGCTTATTTCCGAGGAGTAACCGAAAGAGGGGGGATGTATTCAGCACTATATTGGGGGGAATAGGAGCTGGGATGGGTGTTGTTAATGGAGTGGATATCGGTATTCTGAGGAACAAACTCTCAGCCAAAGCTTAAGCGGGGCTTTGTTACTCAGGGAGATTGGTGGCATCCTTAACAACATTCAACAAAGTCACATACATACCCAATTTAAAGTGGCTCCAGATTTTGTCAACCATGTTGAGAGGTTGGTAGAGAGTGTGATGGTATAGGACAGAAATCTGTCATGGGCTCTGGCGTGCACGCAGGGGCGGGCGTAGGTATCGACCAGCTGTAAGCTGGAGGCAGGTTGATATTTCCTTCTGTCGGAAGCATGACCATGACGTCCTTTGTATGCCAGGTCAATACATGGTGGTGAACAAAAAATGTTGGGAAGATATTTCACTCTGGGTTCTGGATGGAGAGATCATTACTGGGAAGGAAGCACCTGGGTATTGTTTGCGACATAGACAAGTTTGTTTCTTTGTCCTAAAGGATACCTATGTAACATTTGTCATGGAACTAGGGTGTTCCTTGAACATGACAGTAGGTCGGGGTGCATGGTATACCCTGGGCATGGTCTCTGAAATCCAGGCACAGGGATGGAATATTGTGGTTTGTCGTTGTTTCAGGTCCATATGTGTTAGACTCGATATTTATATAGAGGGTCTCCTATTTATGCAAGTTGAGGGACAAATTGACGGTAAGGTCTCTTCATACTAGTTAGAGGCTTTGCTGCCAATTCAGAGCCCTGAAATACCGCTGACATGCCAAAATTGCGGTAGGAAAGGCAATTGTGAGCAAGCCTGCCTAATCCCGACCCGTTGTTACAATAAAGGGTTATAGGAGGTTGGGAGCGGGATGCATAATTGGATGGGTCACATATATATGTATATATTTTATGGTATAGTGTGACATATGTGTATTTTAGGTTAGTAATATGGGTGAGTAAGGCCCTCCTCGAGACTCTGTATCTGAAAGCTGGTTAATATGTTGCTCTGAGTGTGTGCTGGTGAATGGTGAGTGAATGGACACCCCTTGCCTGTATTGCATCCCATCCTGAAGATACCGGAAAGGAGAAGATACCGGAGAAACAGAATGGTGACATGGAAGCTGTCGCTGAAGAATGATGGTGGTGTGTCACTCAGTGGCAAAGCAGCACATGTTGGGAAGCACAACCCATTAAGACCATTATGGACTGTTCCATAGGGGCTGTTTCTTAAGGACCTGTTGGAAAACCTAGCACGTTAAGACAGTTATGAACTGTTCCATAGGAGCCGTGTTTTAGGCGCAAAGCAGAATATGTTGGAATTCAACATAATTTAACATCATATTTCTGGAGGTTTACTTCCTGGTTGATACAACCAGGGGGCCTAAGAATGTAACCAGTTACACATAAAAGCTTTGTAGCGTATCAGATAACAAGGGCTTGGCTCAAGCCCACCTGGTGTGATTACAAGCTTCAAAGAGAGCCACTGCTGCCAAGATGACTGATGAGCTACAGAAGATCAAAGACCAAGATATCTATGAAGATTTGACTCAGGTCGGACAGTGGCGATTCATGGACAAACGCTGCCCCCTAGTGGACAATACAGCATGCTTCCTGGAGAATGGACATATATTAGAAGGTCTACCGCTTGGCAATACCTCATTGGATAGGAGGCAAGAGGGGGTGGCTACGAGTGGGCGTGTATGTTTGAGTAAAAAGAGCACACACAGGCAATTTGTCCTTTTCCCTTATCGCTCCTGGCTTGGGCTTAAGCCTCATAGCGATGGCCCTCCCTTCATCTGAGCATAGCTGGAAGAAGCAAGTCTTGTGGAGAGCCTTGTGATAAGTATCTTTGCTATTGTGATATGATGTGTATTGTTGGTATGTGTTTGTAATATCTTTCTCTAGTATTTCATGTTAGCTTTCTTATTTCCTTGGGAAATAAATAAGACTTTATTACTTATAAACCGTGTGTTTGGTTTCGTAGCCAACCTTGTAGTATTGTGATATCAACAGTAACATGTGGTCAGAGTTTTATAGATAGGCTAACTATAGGGATTAGACAAATTAATACATAGGTACAATAATATTTATTGTACAATTTACTTCATTTGGTATATTTTCTATATTTTGGGATGCATAGAATGCACTTTTTGGTTAAGTTCTATTGGCAGATAGCATGACTAATTATGTTTGTTTTCTTTTTTTAATGCACAATAAAAAATGGTGGAGAATAATACTTGGCTATGTGTTTTACTTCAAGTGACAGTTTGGGAGTAGGCAGTTACATTTTAAAAAATACAATGTAAAATTAACAAGGGACACCAACATAGTTTCTTTGATATTAAAAACTACGGGATAATGGTGTTGTGGTAATTTGCACCAAAAAAAAAAAAAATAACAAGCATAATAATATCATTCTTGATATCACTAGAAAAAAAAAGCCTTTGAAAATTTGTTTGCAATAACTCCATCAGTATCACCAGCAAAGCAGCTTCATTATTATCCCATTAAAGAAGAGAATGTGCGCTGCATTTCGAGATTTGCCACGTCGTGAAGGTTAATTCTCCATTTTGAACACTAGTTTACAAGACCGACCACTTATGGCTCTTCCTTTCTTCCGAGCATGTGTGTTTGTACTTTGGACTTTTGTCGGACAGACTTGTGTACACACGCTTGGAAAATCCGACAACAGACATTTGTCCGCGGAAAATTTTAAAGCCTGCCATCCAACATTTGTCTGCGGAAAATCCGACAACAATTGTCCAATGAAGCGTACAAATGGTCGGATTTTCTGCCAACAGCCTGTCAGCACACAATTCCCGTCAGAAAATCCGATCGTGTGTATGAGGCTTTAGTCTGTAGGGTTCAATATTGAGTTGGCCCACCCTTTGCAGCTAGAACAGCTTCAGCTCTTCTGGGAAGGCTGTCCACAAGGTTTAGGAGTGTCTATGGGAATGTTTGACCATTCTTCCAGAAGCACATTTGTGAAGTCAGGCATTGATGTTGGATGAGAAGGCCTGGCTCGCAGTCTCTGCACTAATTCATCCCAAAGATGGTCTATCGGGTTTAGGCCACTATCTGTGGAGGCCAGTCAAGTTCCTCCACCCCAAACTCGCTCATCCATGTCTTTATGGACCTTGCTTTGTGCACTGGTGCGCAGTCATGTTGGAACAGGAAGGGGCCATCTCCAAACTGTTCCCACAAAGTTGGGAACATGAAATGTCTTGGTATGCTGACCTTAAAGTGATTGTAAAGGTTTTTTTTGTTTTTTTTTTATAACAAACATGTTATACTTACCTCCTCTGTGCAAGGGTTTTGCACAGAGTGGCCCCAATACTCCTTTTCTGGGGTCCCCCGGCGGCGCTCCTGGCTCCTCGCCCTCATCGAGTGCCCCCACGGAAAGTCGCGTTCCATGGGGGGGCACTCATACGGGAACGCGCCTGAGTCCTGCTGCTGTCTATTGACACAGACAGCAGGACTAAGCCCCTCCCCTCGGCTCCCACATCACTGGATTTGATTGACAGTAGCGGGAGCCAATGGCTCCTGCTGCTATCAATCTGTCCAATGAGGACCCGAGACAGCGACTGGAGCTGCTGGGCTCGTTCTCGTCGCTGGAAAGATCGGGCTCAGGTAATTAAAAGGGGGGGCACTGTGAATGCATTAAAGTGGAAAAACAAAACTCAAGGGTTTACAACTCCTTTAAGAGTTCCCTTCACTGGAACTAAGTGTCTATGCCCAACCCCTGAAAAACAACCCCACACCATAATCCCCCCCTCCACCAAATGATTTGGACCAGTGCAAAAACAAGGTCCATAAAGACATGGATGGAGGAACTTGACTGGCCTGCACAGAGTCCTGACCTCAACCAGATAGAACACCTTTGGCATGAATTAGAGTGGTGACTGTGAGCCAGTCCTTCATGTCCAGCATCAGTGCCTGACCTCACAAATGCTCTTCTGGAAGAATGGTCAAATATTCCCATAGACCCACTCCTAAACCTTGTGGACAGCCTCCCCAGAAGAATTGAAGCTGTTAAAGCTGCAAAGAGTGGGCAAACTCAATATTAAACCCTATGGACTAAGACTGGGATGCCATTGAAGTTCATGTGCGTGTAAAGGCAGGCGTCCCAATACTTTAGGTAATATAGTGTACTCTGCCATAGTGACTGTAGTAAAATCATGACATTTAGAAATTCATAAAAATAGTCTACAGAATGTGCAGAGTACAAGGAGAGAAAACATGAAGAAAGTAAGAAGAAATATTTCAATAATATAATTGTAGCAAGGTCCCAGGCTTCCTTCAGTCTAATGAGAACCTCCAGGGCCAGAGATAGCTGACATCCTTCTGTATATGGTGGGTTGTGAGCCATAGTGGGTGCAAGGTAGTTAAAGCTATTGGGGAGCTAGACACTTCTCTTAACAAACTTTTGGGGGAGAGAGGGTTAGGGCCAGGACACCCTTAAAGCGGAGTACCACAAACTTTTTATTTTTTTTTAAAGTCAGCAGCTACAAATACTGCAGCTGCTGACTTTTAAAATATGGACACTCACCTGTCCAGGGCGCCCGCGATGTCGGCACCCAAAGCCGAACTGTCCCTCGGCTCTTGGGTGGAGGTGCCGCCATCTTCGGTAAGGGGTAAGCCTGGTTCCCTACTGCGTATGCGCGATTCACACTGTGCGATCCCATTGGTCCCTGCTGTCTTCTGGAACCTGTATGTCTCCCAGAAGACAGCGGGGGGGGGGGGGAGGAGGTTCCGGACATGGTGTAGATATCCGTATCAAATGTGACGCCGGAGGGGGGAGGATTCCAAAAAGCGGAAGTTCCATTTTTGGGTGGAACTCCGTTTTAAGTGGTTGCAATTTCAATTGGCAGACTCAGGGAGATCAATAGGAGGACAGCCATGCAGGGAAAGGCATCCAACAAGATGCCACATCTGCATGTGCAGGAATGCTGTCTCCTATGGCAGCAGATTTTAACAGTTCCTAACACAAAACGTAACAGTTCCTTTACTTCCACTACAATCACTCCTTGTAGTTCTTCAGCCCACTGAGCTCCCGATCTCTCACTAGACCCGATGTTTCACTGCTACTGAATCCTTTGAGCTCTTCCAATCTTCATGGTGGTATCTTCCTCAAGAATCATCCCAGCCTCTCTGCTGGCTCCGTAGCTTGGCACTCTAGATACCAAGTTATCAAGCGTCACCCAACTGGCCTGCTCGGCCCCTGGCTTGACACACAAGGCTGCTCTGCAAGCGTCACCTCCGCTGGCTGGGTCCCTGGCTTGATTCCCACTGAAGTTTCCCGATTCTTCACCGTCCCCGGTTGGTGAGAATGCTGCTCCGGTACTTGCTTCAGTTACTCACTGTGGTCCCTGGTAATAAGGTGGTTGGTCCCTTAGTGGGGACACCTTCCCTTCTACCTCTGACCACGACAGGTTCTCGGACTGGCTTCTGGTTGGACTGCCAGCCGCAGTCTCAACCCTGTGCTGCTCTCCTGACTCTGGATAGGCCCTCAGACAGCCTGGCAGCCAGATGTACCCGGGATAGGCCCAATTTCTGGCCTAGCAGCCCGGGCAATACAACACACATCCACCCAGACAGTTGTCCAGGTGGCACAGAACACAGATCACCTGACTCCACCCAAATATATAGGCTCTCCCAGCAGGCCAAGGGATTCAAGAAAACCCCTGCCCATTGGCTGAGATACCACATATACCCATAATCTGACCTTGCATTGCCCTTCTCATATCTAGTACCACTAAGTACCCAGCCACCTAGTGGTAGAAGAGAAAAGTGCAACAAGGCCAAACTTAGGGAGAAATCAATAGATCTCTATCAATCAACCAGGATAACTACTCCTGGCAAGTAAATTTTGAGGAGCAAACCTGCCTAAACTCCAGGGTGCTACATAATAATTATTATTACATGATTTGGTTTTATTTACAATTCTTTACAAAAGTAAACATGTTTTTGTTAGATTTTAGATCTATTTTTATACTATTATGCAGGATTGTATTGTTTACATTGTCAGTGTTGCATTCACATCCTCTCTGTACCATAAGTACAGTGGAACCTCGGATTACGAGCATAATCCATTACAGGAGTATGCTCGTAATCCAAAGTACTTGCATATCAAAGCGAGTTTTCCCATTGAAGTCAATGGAAAAGAAAATAATTTGTTCCGCATTGACTTCAATGGGATGCAATACTGCATGCGGCCAGAGGTGGGGGGCGCCGGAGTGCCTCGGAAACGGCCAAAAAGCCCCAAGCACACTTCAGCTGACCTCAGAAAGACTCCGTTCACGAGCCTTTCCGAGGTTTGCCGAGGTCAGCCAAACTGTCCTCGGACATTTCCGAATGCCGACGATCGGCGCTGTTCGGCTCCGGCGCCCCCCCACCTCAGGCCAAAAGCGGTACTGCACACCGCTTTTGGCCTGAATCCTGCTCGTTTTGCGAAACAACACTCGCAAACCTAATTAGGATTTTTAGAAATACAGTGCTCGTTTTGCGAAACGCTCGTTAACTGCGTTACTTGCAAACCAAGGTTCCATTGTACATTGTTTCGCATACACCTTTTTAAAAACTTCTTCCTTTACCTGTAATTTGAATTATGTACAATCAGTTGTCTTCCCATTATTAACTGCCTAGATAAAATCATAGCTACCAAGAGAAAGCATTGTTTTTACTCAGCCAGTCTTGACTAGTAGACTTGAATTAAAATAACCTATTAGATTTATTTGTTGGGTAAATGTCAGTGCTACTAAATCATTGTTGGGGGAAAAAAAGTACATTAACCCCTTCAGCTCTCACACCTGTACTCCCTTATAGACCACAGCAGTTTTTACAATTCTGCTACTAACCTGGTAATTCAGCAACAACTTTGTCAATACTTAAGAGAGCAAAGTAATACATATCATTTTTATTTTTTTTGGGTGCGGCAATCTATACAAACGTTTAAAGGAATGAAAAACACATTTTATTTACCTTGAACCTCACTGGCTGGACTGAAGTTCATAAAAGGTGTTGAGCACCAGTATGACAAGTGAGTTTGGAACAGTCATTTGATTGCAGTCAATTACAAACCCAAAAAAAAAAATAAGAGAACTATGCGAGTGGAAAAGAAGAATGGAGTTCTCATAACAAAATCAGAAATCGGAGGGGGTTGTCATTTCTTAAGATAGCAAAGTAATACATATATTGTTTTTTTATTTTATTTTTTGGTGTGGCAATTTATACAAACATTTAAAAAAAAAATAACAAACTCATTTTTTTTCTATCTTGGTTAGTGTTAGTTAAAAATAGTGCTACTGCAGACAAAGGTATTGCAAAGATATTGACAACCTAACAAAAAAAAATAAAATAAACAAATACATTTTTTTTTATATTAATAATTAGAAACAATAGAAATGAAAAAAATGCAGGAAATAATACTAAGGGGAGAAGGGGAAGAAGTAGTTAATTGGGGCTGATTAGGGTAAACTAAGAGTTAATAAGACGTTTATTAAAAAAAATGTTGTTAAAAAAAAATAAATAAATCAAAACACATGCTTAATACAGAATTTGATAAACCATAACTATAAAGCAGTGAATGTGACATCGTTATTCATTTACTGCAGGTGAATCTGATAAGCAGAGTAGGCAAAGTACTGGAGCGAGCAGGAGTCTGGGGTCACGTCTTAACAGCTATAAATTTTAATGAAGGATCGCAATAAATGGTGCATTCTAAATTAATAGATGGAAAACCAAAAATACACTAAAATCATTCACAACGGTTAAAAAAAAAGGAATTGGAAAAAATAGGCATTCTTATCAATTTGAACCTTTCTATATTTTACACGTGCAATAGAGTTAATTGCTAATATTTCCATATCTGATTTACTGGTTCATTAGAAGCTTCTTAATGGTCCATCAAACATGGACTGCTTTGTTTTCGCCATTATATGTAGGTTAGGTACAGTTATTCCATCAATCTATGCTGTATAACAGAAATAAACACCTACCTGCTAGAGGCTGTTGACTCCAGTTCTTGCACTGGGTAAGTGTGCGTGTGTTAGAAGGCAAGTGTCATTACATGAAAACAAGGAGGTGGGACCGCGGGAAGGTGAAATGAGTGGGACTGTTCCCAGAAGAAGTCATTGTCCTCCCTGGTCCTTCAAGTTTAATTAAAAAAAAACAAAGCTAACATAAAAGCACCATACTATTTGCAATCTTTACAAACTGATATGTATGCTGCTCAAGGCAAGTGGCCCATCACAGGCTCCACTATGAAATCCCTGGGTGCTGGTTTTGGCTCATTGCATCTCAGAAAATCAGTCAGAAAAGAAAACGAGACATCGCAGTCAAGGCTGCAGCAGGTTTTCTTAGTTATTGAAGAGCAACAGGGATCACCTCTCATATGTTTTGTGACCAACAGTGTTTTTTGATGTCTCGTTTATACATGCATCTCTATCTGGAAAGTGAACCACGGTTGATCACTTTTCAGAGGGCATTTGACAGGAGGTTAGGAGGCATTCTGTTGCCTTCTCACTGCCTTTTTTAACCCCTAAAAGCCAGCCCCACTGCGCTGCATTGCACATGGTTGCGGGTTGGTTGCAGTGCGGCACCAAATTAGCTCAGTGGGTCTCTTTTGATGGATGTTACTGCCTTCCAAACACAACAAGGGGGATCATTTTTATCACACCACAGTACAAAGTATTACAGCATATGTATATCCTGTCCACTACTACTGCCTCTGTAGCTTAAGCGGGAACATTGGGGGATAGGCAGAAAAAAGGTGTCTCAACTGCGTGTTTTTAATGCCCCCTCCACTGCAAGTGAAAACCTAGCCTTAATGAGTGTTGAGACTTACATCGGTCAGACCTAACAGTATGACCACCCATAATAACCCATGGACTCCACTAGACCCCAGAAGGTAAGCTGTGGTATCTGGCACCAAGCCATCAGTAGCAGATCCTTTAGGTCTTGCAAGTTGTGAAGTAAGGCCTGCATAAATCAGACTTGTTTTCCAGCACATTCAACAGATGCGCGATTGGATTAAGATCTGGGGAATCTGGAAGCCAATTCAACACCTCAGACTTGTTGTGTTCCTCAAACCATTCCTGAATTCATCAGACCCGGGCAGATTCTTCCCTTGCTCTGTGGTCCAGTTCTGATGCTCACAGGCCCAATGTAGGCTCCTTTGGCTGTGGACATGGATCAGCATAGGCAGTCTGTCCGGTCTGTGGTTTTACAGCTCGATATACCACAAACTGCGATGCACTGTGTGTTCTGACACCTTTCTATCAGAACCAGCATTAACTTTTTTCAGGAATTTAAGCTAAAGTGTTTAAACTACACATATTAATTATACAGGTTCTGTGGCTGATAAAGGTGGTAATTAAACTCACTTGGTGCCTTATCTGCATTTAATTTGCCTCAGAACCTGTGTAATTCAAAGGTGTTCGGGTTTAAAGGGATGAGGTGGCAACTCTAATTGGACTACATACTGGTGCATACAGGTGATACGTTCTATGCATTGGGAAGATGATCCCTGACATCAAAGAAGCATCTGCAAGTCCTTGGGCCCGCTTCACTGGTGGGTGATTGTGTACTTCCTGATCGTACGCCATGACGTCACAAGCACCGCCCTGACATGTTTCATCACTAACCACGTGACTTTATCAAGAGGTGTGGGCCCAGTGTCATCGCGCTAGTATTTATAGATGGCAAGAACCAATCATTTAACTATTTATGGTGGCCATTTTATTGTAGTCCGTTGCGGCCATTTTGTTGGTGATTATAGGCTACATTAAAGGTAAGACAGTGGCGGAATTACCGGAGTCGCCACAGTCGCACTTGCGACGGGGCCCGGCATTCCGCCACTGTGGGGGGGGGCCCAGCGGGGTTGCTATTCACAGGGCACAGGCATCGATAGTTTTATTTCCCTCTCCGTGCGTCCTCTCTCGCAGGACACACAGCTGATCTTCTCCCCCCTCCCCTCTCTGTGTGCTCCGCGGGAAATGTGAGCTCCTTAACTTCACACTTGACTGCCCGCGGAGCACACAGGAGAGGAGCGGGGAGAAGATCAGCTGTGTGTCCTGCGAGAGAGGACACATGGAGAGGGAAATAAAACTATCGATGCCTGTGCTGCTGTTACATGAGAGACAGCACAGGCGTTGCCAGGGGGGGAGGGGCGGGCCGCACCGGGTGACACCCGCCAGAGGGGTGACACCTGTGGGCAGCGGCACCGCACGCCGCACTGTCCTCACTCCTACACATGCCTGTGCACAGTGGAGCAGACCGAAGCCGCTTCCCCCCCCTCTCTGTTTACGGAGAGGGAGGAGGAGGAGTCCGAGGGACACATGCAGCTCTGCCCATACCGCGCTGTTCTGAGGTCTGTAATGTTTTTATCCAAACAGACGTGTGCTCGGGGGGAAAGCTATGGGAGGGGGGTCTGCACTGAAGGACGGTCTTCATTGATGGGGTGGGGGTCTGCACTGAGTGGGGTCTGCATTGATGGGGTGGGGGTCTGCACTGAGTGGGGTCTGCATTAATGGGGTGGGGGTCTGCACTGAGTGGGGTCTGCATTAATGGGGTGGGGGTCTGCACTGAGTGGGGTCTGCATTGATGGGGTGGGGGTCTGCACTGAGTGGGGTCTGCATTAATGGGGTGGGGGTCTGCACTGAATGGGGTCTGCATTGATGGGGTGGGGGTCTGCACTGAATGGGGTCTGCATTGATGGGGTGGGGGTCTGCACTGAGTGGGGTCTGCATTAATGGGGTGGGGGTCTGCATTGATGGGGTCGGGGTCTGCACTGAGTGGGGTCTGCATTGATGGGGTGGGGGTCTGCACTGAGTAGGGTCTGCATTAATGCGGTGGGGGTCTGCACTGGGTGGGGTCTGCATTGATGGGGTGGGGGTCTGCACTGAGTGGGGTCTGCATTAATGGGGTGGGGGTCTGCATTAATGGGGTGGGGATCTGCACTGAGTGGGGTCTGAAGGGAGGCACTGATAGGGGGCACTAAGAAGGCACTAGGGGGCACTGATAGGGGGCACTAAGAAGGCACTGATAGGAGGCACTGATAGGAGGCACTGAAGGGGGGCACTGATAGGCTGCACTGATAGGAGGCAATGATGGGCATTGATGAGCACTGATAGGCAAAACTCATAGGCTGCACGGATGGGCACTGAGGAACACTGATAGGCAGAACTAAGGCAGTATTGATGGGCACTGATGGGCAGTATTGAAGAGTACCGATAGGTGGCACGGATGGACGCTGCAAAAATGAGCACTGATAGGTGATGCTGATAGGCAGATTTGATGGGCACTAATAGGCAGCATTAATGAGCACTGATAGGTAACACTTGTAGGCAGCATTGATGGGCACTGATAGGCGGCATTGATGGGCACTGATACATGGCACTGATGATTGGGGCACTGATTATCAGTGTAAACAATTTACTGACATTCTTGACAGTTAATGGCAGTCCTTTCCTAACACAGACACAGCGTGGGAGGAAAGGGCTGTGGATAACCGGCAAGTCTGTTTACATGTGATCAGCTGACATCACATGGTAAAGGGCCACTGTGATTGCGCTGGATGCACATCCCGGGGGTCATTTGGGAAGCACGGTTTTGGGAGGATGTCCATGGACACCCTCCCAAAATTGAAAGCCCAAGGTTGGATGGAAGGGGGGCCCATCATTGTTTCTTGCACCGGGGCCCTGAAGGTTCTAGTTACGCCTCTGAGGTAAGAGCCTATATTCACCAAAAAATGACCACGACGGACTACAATAAAATGGCCGTCGTAAAGCTGAAAGTGAGCCAAAACCACTCCTTCCCAGCAACTATACTCTGTAGCTCCACCTCATCACCCATCTGCCCGCCCAATCAGATAAGGGTCAGTCACTGACCACATACTTTTAAATAGTTAACCCCCCCCCAGCCTGGTTCTCCCTCCACCCAGTCATGTATGCCCTCTACTTAACTACTTCCCAACCGCCTGCCGTACATATACTGCAGCAAGACAGCTCTATTGCACAAAATCACATAGCCACTGAGGGGCGGGCGCGCACCGCCGGAGCCACAGGGGGAGCCAGTCAGTGGGCCCGGCGGAAGCAATGTCCGCCGGCCACCTGCGATCGCTCCCCACAGGGACAGAACTGTGGTCTGCCAATGTAAACAAGCAGACTGCCGTGCTGTCAGGCATGGACACTGTGATCTAGTGTTTCTGCTAATCAGGAACATAGATCAGTGTCCGTGCAGTGAGCCCATCCCCCCACAGTAAGAATGCACAATTAGGGAATACATTTAACCCTTTGATCGCCCCTGATGTTATCCCCTTCCCTGTCAGTGTCATTAGTACAGTAACAGTGCATATTTTTAGCACTGATCTCTGTAATAATGTCACTGGTTCCCAAAAAAGTGTCACAGGTGTCAGTTTGGAGTCCGATCTTTCCGCCGCAATTTCGCAGTCCCGCTAATAATCGCTGATCGCTGCCATTACAACTAAATAATAAATAAAAATGCCATAAATATATCCACTATTTTGAAGACGCATTAACTTTTGCGCAAACCAATCAATATACCCTTATTGGGTTTTTTTTACCAAAAAGATGTAGCAGAATACATATTGGCCTAAATTTATGAAGAAATTAGGTTTTTACATTTTTTATTGAGTATATTTTATAGCAGAATTAAAATATATTGTTTTTTTTTCACAATTGTACCTTTTTTGTTTATAGCGCAAAAAATAAAAACCACAGAGGTGATCAAATACCACCAAAAGAAAGCTCTATTTTATTTTTACTGTAACTAAATTAACCATAGCAAAGGCCTGGAAAACGCAGGCTCTCAGCTTCGAGGCAGTTAAAAATCGCATAAATGACATCATGGTTAATGAAAAGCTGACGGCAGTGGCATCAGACACGCATGATAAATTTCTTCGGATTTGGCAACCGTGGGTAACATATTCCCACCCCTCCCGGTTTGATTCCACTTTACTCTCCCTTTAGTATGTCTCCATCCTCCCCACCCCATGGACTACCCTTATCCCTCCTTTCTTCTTTTTTTTTCTCTTTTTCTTCCTTCTCCGATACTTTCCCACTTTCTATATCCTATACTCTCATTTCGCTCTCTCAGGGGTCCTACCCCCTGTAATCTCTCCTTTTTACCCCCTCCTTCTTAAGCCCTTATAGCCCACAGGCCTTATCCTGTCGGGCTTAGACACATATTGTGAATTATCCTGTGAATATTTGTCACTTTTCTTTATTTCCGCATTATTGAGTTATTTTATATATTCATCTTTTTGTTTTGTGTTTGTACTATAAACATTATAATAAGTTTTACAACTATATTTGCAATGTGGCAGACCCTAGTGTCTCGTCATGAGTACCAGTGTATGCTGATTTTATATGTAGCTAAATGTAATCTGATGACCTGTCACAGATTCTAGTATTCTAGATCATTATAATTGTCAGCTTACAATTTTCCGGATCATGTACACATAATGTGTCTTTCATTGTTTCTTTGTACTGATATGTTGACTTATTTGATCAATAAAACCTTTGTACAAGAAAGCTCTATTTGTGGGAAAAAAAGACATCGATTTTATTTGGGTACAGCATCACATGACCGTGTCAGTTAAAGTAACGCAGTGCCATATCGCAAAAAATGGCCTGGTCATTAAGGGAATAAAATCTTCCGGGGCTGAAGTTGTTAAATGTTTGTAACCCAAAAAAAAAAAAAAAAAAGAGAGATCCTGTTCCCCTATAGCAGATTAAACAGCACAGTGCTAGCGCTGTCTAACCTGCCCCTCTGGAAGCTGTGATGTTTTTTCAGGCCGGTCACGCGACTCCCGGCCGCTCTCCTACTATGATCCAGGGTTACAGCGGGAGGGGTCGAGCATTGATTTTATCAAACAATTACACAATGAAAGATGGCAGCTTAAAATAGGGGGAATGGCAGTGAATCATAATGTAGGTTTACAAACTCTTTAATTCGTTCCTCATTAGCGCCAGGCATATCTGAAAGTACCGACAGGAAGTTATCAGCTCACAGGTTTCTGGCTGGATAAACAGCAAATTTTTTGCACCTGGGGAATATAAAAAATGCTTTCAATGGTATATTGGTATATCGTATTTAGCAAACTAAAAGCATAGGATTAGAAGAGAAATAAAACCTAAAACTGAGCTGATAATATTCCCTTCTGCCCACGCACCTTCATGACTTCTCCATCAAAATCAATAATGCAACCATCAGTCCCTCCCTTCACGCCAGGGTACTAGGTGTAATCCTAGACCCTGATCTGTCCTTTCAGCCCCAAATCCAATCGTTGTCAAAAGCTTGTAGACTTCACCTCTGTAACATCTCTAAAATTCGCCCCTTTTTAACTAATGAAACCACCAAGCTCCTCATTCACTCCCTTGTTATCTCTTGGCTTGACTATTGCAACTCCCTTCTCATAGGCCTACCTCTCCATAGGCTATCCCCTCTTCACTCTATCATGAATGCTGCTGCCAGACTGCTCTACCTTACCAACCACTCAGTGTCTGCCACCCCTCTCTGCCAATCCCCCCACTGGCTTCCGATTGCCCAGCGAATTGAATTCAAAATACTAACCACAACATACAAAGCCATTCACAACTTTGCCCCGAGCTACATCACCAATCTTGTCTCCAAATATCACCCAAACCATCCTCCCCACTCCTATCAAGACCTCCTGCTCCCTAGCTCCCTTGTTGCCCCCTCCCTTGCTCATCTCCAGGGCTTCTCCAGAGCCTCTCCCATCTTCTGAAACTCTCTACCTCAATCTGTCTAGCTATCTCCTACTCTGGCTGCCTTCAGGTGATCCCTGAAAACTCCTCTCTTCAGGGAAGCCTATCATGCCTCCAGCTAATCACTTATCACTTCCATCAGCTCATTCTCCACAATTACAACCTTTTGTACAACTTGCCCCCACCCCATTAGATTGTAAGCTCTTCTGAGCAGGGCCCTCCTAACCCTCTTGTATTTTTTTGAATTGTAACTGTATTGTCTCCTTTTTATATTGTAAAGCGCTACGTAAACCGTTGGCACTATATAAATCCTGTATAATAAAAACAAAAATAAAAATGTAGTTTTAGAGTTAGCATACAGCACACTTTAACCACTTGCCGACCGCCTAACGCAGATATACTGCGGCAGAGCGGCACGGGCAGGCAAAATCACGTACCCATACGTGATCTGCCTCCCGCGGGCGGGGGGTCCGATCGGACCCCCCCCCGGTGCCATCGGCGGTCGGCATCTGACTGGGAGCGTCGGGAGGCGAGGGGGAGACCATCCGATCGTGGCCCCCCCCTCGCGATCGCTCCCAGCCAATGGAAATGCTCCTCTGCCTGTGTGTCGTTTCACACAGGCAGAGGATGTGATGTCATCTCTCCCCGGTCTGGCAGTTTCCGTTCCAGCGCCGAGGGGAGATGACAAGTGAGTGCACAACACACACACACAGTAGAACATGCCAGGCATACTTTACACCCCCGATCCCCCCCCGATCGCCCCCCGATCCCCCCCCAATCACCCCCCCCCCCCTGTCACAAACTGACATTAGCAGTATTTTTTTTTTTCTGATTACTGCATAGTGTCAGTTTGTGACAGTTAGTGTTAGGGCAGTGAGTATTACCCCCCTTTAGGTCTAGGATACCCCCCTAACCCCCCCTAATAAAGTTTTAACCCCTTGATCACCCCCTGTCACCAGTGTCGCTAAGCGATCATTTTTCTGATCGCTGTATTAGTGTCGCTGGTGACGGTAGTTAGGAACGTAAATATTTAGGTTCGCCGTCAGTGTTTTATAGCGTCAGGGACCCCCCTATACTACCTAATAAATGTTTTAACCCCTTGATTGCCCCCTAGTTAACCCTTTCACCACTGATCACTGTATAACCGTTACGGTTGACGCTGGTTAGTTCGTTTATTTTTTATAGTGTCAGGACACCCGCCGTTTATTACCGAATAAAGGTTTAGCCCCCTGATCGCCCGGCGGTGATATGCGTCGCCCCAGGCAGCGTCAAATTAGCGCCAGTACCGCGAACACCCACGCACGCAGCATATGCCTCCCTTAGTGGTATAGTATCTGATCGGATCAATATCTGATCCGATCAAATCTATACTAGCGTCCCCAGCAGTTTAGGGTTCCCGAAAACGCAGTGTTAGCAGGATCAGCCCAGATACCCGCTAGCACCTGCGTTTTGCCCCTCCGCCCAGCCCAGCCCACCCAAGTGCAGTATCGATCGATCACTGTCACTTACAAAACACTAAACGCATAACTGCAGCGTTCGCAGAGTCAGGCCTGATCCCTGCGATCGCTAACAGTTTTTTTGGTAGCGTTTTGGTGAACTGGCAAGCACCAGCCCCAGGCAGCGTCAGGTTAGCGCCAGTACCGCTAACACCCACGCACGCACCGTATACCTCCCTTAGTGGTATAGTATCTGATCGGATCAATATCTGATCCGATTAGATCTATACTAGTGTCCCCAGCAGTTTAGGGTTCCCAAAAACGCAGTGTTAGCGGGATCAGCCCAGATACCTGCTAGCACCTGCGTTTTGCCCCTCCGCCCAGCCCGGCCCAGCCCACCCAAGTGCAGTATCGATCGATCACTGTCACTTACAAAATACTAAACGCATAACTGCAGCGTTCGCAGAGTCAGGCCTGATCCCTGCGATCGCTAACAGTTTTTTTGGTAGCGTTTTGGTGAACTGGCAAGCGCCAGCGGCCTAGTACACCCCGGTCGTAGTCAAACCAGCACTGCAGTAACACGTGGTGACGTGGCGAGTCCCATAAGTGCAGTTCAAGCTGGTGAGGTGGCAAGCACAAGTAGTGTCCCGCTGCCACCAAAAAGACAAACACAGGCCCGTCGTGCCCATAGTGCCCTTCCTGCTGCATTCGCCAATCCTAATTGGGAACCCACCGCTTCTGCAGCGCCCGTACTTCCCCCATTCACATCCCCAACCAAATGCAGTTGGCTGCATGAGAGGCATTTTTATGTCCTCCCGAGTACCCCTACCCAGCGAACCCCCCAAAAAAAGATGTTGTGTCTGCAGCAAGCGCGGATATAGACGTGACACCCGCTATTATTGTCCCTCCTGTCCTGACAATCCTGGTCTTTGCATTGGTGAATGTTTTGAACGCTACCATGCACTAGTTGACTATTAGCGTAGGGTACAGCATTGCACAGACTAGGCGCACTTTCACAGGGTCTCCCAAGATGCCATCGCATTTTGAGAGACCCGAACCTGGAACCGGTTACCGTTATAAAAGTTAGTTACAAAAAAAGTGTAAAAAAAAAAAAAATATATGAAATAAAAAAAATAGTTGTTGTTTTATTGTTCTCTCTCTCTCTATTCTCTCTCTCTATTGTTCTGCTCTTTTTTACTGTATTCTATTCTGCAATGTTTTATTGTTATTGTTATTGTTATTGATTGTTATTGTTATTGTTATTGATTGTTATTGTTATTGTTATTATGTTTTATCATGTTTGTTTTTCAGGTGTGTAATTATTTACACTTTACTGTGCTTTATTGTTAACCATTGTTAACCATTTTTTTGTCTTCAGGTACGCCATTCACGACTTTGAGTGGTTATACCAGAATGATGCCTGCAGCTTTAGGTATCATCTTGGTATCATTCTTTTCAGCCAGCGGTCGGCTTTCATGTAAAAGCAATCCTAGTGGCTAATTAGCCTCTAGACTGTTTTTACAAGCAGTGGGAGGGAATGCCCCCCCCCCCCCAACATCTTCCGTGTTTTTCTCTGGCTCTCCTGTCTCAACAGGGAACCTGAAAATGCAGCCGGTGATTCAGCCAGCTGACCATAGAGCTGATCAGAGACCAGAGTGGCTCCAAACATCTCTATGACCTAAGAAACCGGAAGCTACGAGCATTTTATGACGTAGATTTCGCCGGATGTAAACAGCGCCATTGGGAAATTGGGAAAGCATTTTATCACACCGATATTGGTGTGATCAGATGCTTTGAGGGCAGAGGAGAAATCTAGGGTCTAATAGACCCCAATTTTTGCAAAAAAGAGTACCTGTCACTACCTATTGCTATCATAGGGGATATTTATATTCCCTGAGATAACAATAAAAATGATTTAAAAAAAAAAAAATGAAAGGAACAGTTTAAAAATAAGATAAAAAAATAATAATAATAAAGAAAAAAAAAAAAAAAAAAAAAAAAGCACCCCTGTCCCCCCTGCTCTCGCGCTAAGGTGAACGCAAGCGTTGGTCTGGCGTCAAATGTAAACAGCAATTGCACCATGCATGTGAGGTATCGCCGCGAAGGTCAGATCGAGGGCAGTAAGTTTAGCAGTAGACCTCCTCTGTAAATCTAAAGTGGTAACCTGTAAAGGCTTTTAAAGGCTTTTAAAAATGTATTTAGTTTGTCGCCACTGCACGTTTGTGCGCAATTTTAAAGCATGTCATGTTTGGTATCCATGTACTCGGCCTAAGATCATCTTTTTTATCTCATCAAACATTTTGGCAATATAGTGTGTTTTAGTGCATTAAAATGTAAAAAAGTGTGTTTTTTCCCCAAAAAATGCGTTTGAAAAATCGCTGCGCAAATACTGTGTGAAAAAAAAAAATGAAACACCCACCATTTTAATCTGTAGGGCATTTGCTTTAAAAAAAATATATAATGTTTGGGGGTTCAAAGTAATTTTCTTGCAAAAAAAAATTATTTTTTTATGTAAACAATAAGTGTCAGAAAGGGCTTTGTCTTCAAGTGGTTAGAAGAGTGGGTGATGTGTGACATAAGCTTCTAGATGTTGTGCATAAAATGCCAGGACAGTTCAAACCCCCCCCAAATGACCCCATTTTGGAAAGTAGACACCCCAAGCTATTTGCTGAGAGTCATGTTGAGTCCATGGAATAATTTATATTGTGACACAAGTTGCGGGAAAGAGACAATTTTTTATTTTTTTTATTTTTTTTTGCGCAAAGTTGTCACTAAATGATATATTGCTCAAACATGCCATGGGAATATGTGAAATTACACCCCAAAATACATTCTGTTGCTTCTCCTGAGTACGGGGATACCACATGTGTGGGACTTTTTGGGAGCCTAGCCACGTACGGGACCCCGAAAACCAAGCACCGCCTTCAGGCTTTCTAAGGCCGTAAATTTTTGATTTCACTCTTCACTGCCTATCACAGTTTCGGAGGCCATGGAATGCCCAGGTGGCACAAAACCCCCCCAAATGACCCCATTTTGGAAAGTAGACACCCCAAGCTTTTTGATGAGAGGTATAGTGAGTATTTTGCAGACCTCACTTTTTGTCACAAAGTTTTGAAAATTGAAAAAAGAAAAAAAAAAAAATTTTTTTCTCGTCTTTCTTTATTTTCAAAAACAAATGAGAGCTGCAAAATACTCACCATGCCTCTCAGCAAATAGCTTGGGGTGTCTACTTTCCAAAATGGGGTCATTTGGGGGGGGTTTGTGCCACCTGGGCATTCCATGGCCTCCGAAACTGTGATAGGCAGTGAGGAGTAAAATCAAAAATGTACGCCCTTAGAAATCCTGAAGGCGGTGCTTGGTTTTCGGGGTCCCGTACGCGGCTAGGCTCCTAAAAAGTCCCACACATGTGGTATCCCCGTACTCAGGAGAAGCAGCTAAATGTATTTTGGGGTGCAATTCCACATATGCCCATGGCCTGTGTGAGCAATATATCATTTAGTGACAACTTTGTGCAAAAAAAAAAAAAAAAAAAAAAAATTTGTCACTTTCCCGCAACTTGTGTCAAAATATAAAACATTCCATGGACTCAACATGCCTCAAAGCAAATAGCTTGGGGTGTCTACTTTCCAAAATGGGGTCATTTGGGGGGGTTTTATGTCATCTGGGCATTTTATGGCCTTCAAAACTGTGATAGGTAGTGAGGAATAAAATCAAAAATGTACGCCCTTAGAAATCCTGAAGGCGGTGCTTGGTTTTCGGGGCCCCGTACGCGGCTAGGCTCCCAAAAAGTCCCACACATGTGGTATCCCCGTACTCAGGAGAAGCAGCTAAATGTATTTTGGGGTGCAATTCCACATATGCCCATGGCCTGTGTGAGCAATATATCATTTAGTGACAACTTTTTGTAATTTTTTTTTTTTTTTTTTTTTTTTGTCATTATTCAATCACTTGGGACAAAAAAAATGAATATTCAATGGGCTCAACATGCCTCTCAGCAAATTCCTTGGGGTGTCTACTTTCCAAAATGGGGTCATTTGTGGGGGTTTTGTACTGCCCTGCCATTTTAGCACCTCAAGAAACGACATAGGCAGTCATAAATTAAAGGCTGTGTAAATTCCAGAAAATGTACCCTAGTTTGTAGACGCTATAACTTTTGCGCAAACCAATAAATATACACTTATTGACATTTTTTTTACCAAAGACATGTGGCCGAATACATTTTGGCCTAAATGTATGACTAAAATTGAGTTTATTGGATTTTTTTTAGAACAAAAAGTAGAAAATATCATTTTTTTTCAAAATTTTCGGTCTTTTTCCGCGTATAGCGCAAAAAATAAAAACGGCAGAGGTGATCAAATACCATCAAAAGAAAGCTCTATTTGTGGGAAGAAAAGGACGCAAATTTTGTTTGGGTACAGCATTGCATGACCGCGCAATTAGCAGTTAAAGCGACGCAGTGCCGAATTGTAAAAAGTGCTCTGGTCAGGAAGGGGGTAAAACCTTCCGGGGCTGAAGTGGTTAAATAAAGCACAAATAAATCAAAGAAAACAGGTTATCCGTGAAAATCCTTTAGCCCTGGTTCACACTGATGCAATGTGGGAAACGCACAAGATTCACTGCGTTTCTCCACATCGCACTGCATAGCAATCGCACGGCATCTATGCGATCTACTGCGGGTGTCAATGTTAGATTATCAACATCTTGAAACAGATTGCAAAATTGTGAATACCCAAGCAATGCGATTCTGGTGCAGGGAAAACCTAGGCTCAGCCATCAGCCTGTTGAGCTTCCACCTCCACCTTCCACCTAGGCCACCTTCTCCACCCATCTCTGGGGAGTGCTTTGCATGTATTGCTTGAGTCTTCGTATACAGGGATCAGCTGCTCTCTTAGGAAGAGGTGTCAAAGCAAAACATTGCCATTACTACATTGCTGATGAGTGGAATAATTCCATTGCTACTATTGAGGACCATTGAACATGGAAGCATTGCGTGCTTCTCATTGGAGGTGAGACAAGGTCCTCCAAAGAAAATGAAAAGGAGATAGTTGGAATGAATTCCCAGAAAGTTCAGAACTTCTTTTCTATCTGCTGAGTATCTTCTTTTTCATTAATACTACTATTATACACCAATCAGCTATAACTTTATGACTACCCATCTAATAAGTAAGTCCCCCTTTTGCTGCCAAACAGCGCTGACTCATCAAGGCATGGACTCCACTAGACCTCTGAAGGTATTCTGTGATATCTGGCACCAAGTTGTCAGTAGCAGAACCTTTAACTCCTGTAAGTTGCAATGTGGGGCCTCCATGGATCGGACTTGTTTTTCCAGCACATCACACAGATGCTCAATTGGACTGATATCTGGAGATTTTGAAGGCCAAGTCAGCACCTCAAACTTGTTGTTGTGTTCCTCAAACCATTCTTGAACCATTTTTGCAGTGTGGTAGGGTGCATTATTCTGCTGAAAGAGATCACTGCCATCAGGGAATACTGTTTCCATGAAGGGGTGTACTTGGTCAGCAACAGGTGGTACATGGCAAGTAACATTCACATGACTGACAGGGCCCAAAGTTTCCCAGAAGAACATTGCCCAAAGCATCACGCTGCCTCCACTGACTTGCCTTCTTCCCATACTGCATCCTGGTGCAATCCTCCCCAGGAGAGTGACGTGGCCATCCACATGATGTAAAAGAAATTGTGGTTTATCAGACCAGGCCACCTTCTTCCATTGCTCCTTGGTCCAGTTCTGATGCTCATGTGCACATTGCAGGTGCTTTTGGCTGTGGACAGGGTTTACCATGGGCACCCTGACTGGTCTGTGGCTAAGCACCCCCATACACAACAAACTGCGTTTCCCATTTTTTCTACATTCACTACATCAACTTTAAGGACAATGGGGCTGATTTACGAAAGCCGTGCGCCATCAGAAGAGCACAGCGAGGCGCAATGCACATTTTCCTATTTTCGAAACAGTGCGCTGGGAACAGAGCGCAAATCCCCCATTTACTATAGCGATCTTGGCGCACGGAAGACTGCAATCTGTGCGCCACTATGGACATGGCGCACAGCATCTTCAATTCAATATTAACAGGGTGATGTGTAGGTGATGTGAGGAAATGGAGGTGCCAATATTATGGGGTGATGTGGGGTGATGTGAGGAAGTTTAGTAACAACTGCTTAAGCAGCAAATATGCCCAAAATAGAATAAGAAATTAACTTTTTCAGAGCAAGCCTGCTGTGCCTGGAAGTACGTTTAGAACTGCTCGAGACCAATGTAAGCAGTGCGCATGCGCAAGCGGCTCTTGCACTCGTTCAAATGCGTTTGTTCACTGCGCGGCCAAAATCTTAGTAAATGTCAAGCAACGTAAATGCAATGGCACGGGTTGAACAGGCGCACCTCTAAACTTGACATTTTTATTTTTACTGGTTAACCTTTATGTATTTTTTTAAGGATATTTGCACACAGGTCATGTTAGCATGTTACGTTGCCAACATGTGACATGCACCTTGTTAAAATTATGTAAAAACTCTCGCTCCTCTAACTCCTCCTAAAAGGGCATTTAACCTTCCCCCTCTAATGTATGTGATTTCCTTGGGCTAGCTTTTGCTTTTAAAGGGGAACTCCACACTCCATTCTCCAATGCTCTTGTCTCCCCCCTCTAACCCCTTGGATTTCCATGGGCTAACTTTTGCTTTTAAAGGGGAACTCCACACTCCATTCTCTTATGCTCTTGTCTCCCCCTACTAATGCATATGATTTCTTTTGGCTAACTTTTGCTTTTAAAGGGGAACTCCACACTCCATTCTACAATGCTCTTCTCTCCCCCTCTAACCCCTTGGATTTCCATGGGCTAGCTTTTGCTTTTAAAGGGGAACTCCACACTCCACTCCATTCTCCAAAGGCTGGGAGCTGCCTTCACCAATCTAAACCACATCCTTTTTCAGAGTATACAACAGGGCCAGCTAGGAAAGGGGCGATAGGAGCGATCGCCCAACCCCCTCCTGAACCATACAAGGCCACATGCACTCAACATAGGTGGCTGCCTTTGGGGCATGTTGGGCTCAGCACAATACCAACCACAAAGCACCTTGTACCCACTAGTTTTAAAGGGGCTTTCCACATTTCGTTAAGCTCCTTGTGTGCAGTCCCCAAAAGCCGCAGCCTAGCGTTGTGTGGAAGAGGCCCTTGTCCCCCTGAATATGGGAACAAGGTGGTTGACTTTTGGAGTGCCCGAGCCCCTCCTGCCCTCAAGCATCCATCCCCCTTTCATGGGCTGGCTTGCTGTGTGTTTGGCTAGGGGTTTGTTAATGTTTGTTTTTTTTTTTTCATGTGGGGGTTCTCATTTTAAGCCTTAACAGACCCAAATGACCTTGTATGTATTGGGGGGGAAGCTATTTTTTTATTTATTTTTTTTAATCTTGAAGCTGCAATGTAGATTTGTAACTTTTCTCTAAAGCCAAACATCTTTGAAGCAGCATTTTGGATACATGCTACAGATGCACCACTTTACAGGCAGAGTAAACCCCCCCCCCCCCCAAGTTACTAGCTTTTCAGCAATTTTGCATTTTTAAAGACACTTCTCCTTATTTCGTTTTTGGGGTTGTCCAAATTGGTGATATTGATATATGCCCCTTAGGGTGGGCCCTGGGCCCCCATACCCATTTTAAGGCCAATAACTAGAAGATAAGAAATCCAAGTGGAGACTAGCAAAATTAAAAAGTCAGTTCCTATAGACTGCAATGGTATTTGTTGTATAACTTTTACCCATTTTAGGCTCTTTGTTTGCCCCCCTGGACTGGGGGGTGTTTGTCCCATCTGTAATTTTGTAGCATGCTGGATGATGTGCTTAATTTTGGACAGGGGGTGGCTTATTTTGTGCTAGCTGCATTTGGGTTGGTCTGGGCAGGCTCAGGGACTTTGCTTTTTTTTTTAATTCTTTTTGTATGTGAACAGCACTTGGATGTTTCGGGGCATGCTCAGAGAGTGTGTTTTTGGGTTAGTAATTTAAGGACATCCTTAACAGGTGTACCCACTTTGAAGTTCTGTCTCTTCATTGGATGAACTTGCAGTTTGTGTGTTTCATGGACTGTGCATGTGTTTTCAATTGCCTCATTAGCATGCAAACCTATGTTATATAAAGCTTGCAGATGGCATTCTTGACCTTGCCCTGAAAAGCGGCCAGATTGTGTGTGGCAAGAGAGTACATTTGGGCATCCTTATAGAGTTTGGAACACATGTATTTTCTCTTTGTATTTTGTGTCTTATGTCTTTGCAAAACAGATGTGTTTTAGAGCAAGTTTTTTTTAACTTTGATTTATTGTATTTTTTTTTGAGGGGGGTATTTTCCTCTGAAATATGTTGTTAATGTGTGTCATTTGTAGGTTGTTTCACTTTGATTTGATTGTCTGTGCTGCATTATTTTGAAAAATCTTCCTCAAGATGTTGTGACTTATATTTAAATGTTTAATAGATGTCCGTTTGTGGGGGCACTCCTGTTAATTTCCTCTGCAAATTCGTCAGACCTCAAAACCATATTCTGTTAGTGTCTCAAATTAAAATACATGTTTTTTGCTTTCCTTGCTCTTTTCCAAGTCCTGTTTTATTGACCAAAAAAAATGTATAGCTAATTTTTATGTTTTATGTGTTTTGTTAATTTTCATGCAACCAATTTCTCAGCTGCAGATTAACTAGGCTGATTGGCATGGCAAAACAAAAAAAGTTGTGATTTGTCTACAAGCTACTTTCCTGCTGCCTTCATGGTAGCATATGCATATGCTGCAATGGATAGTCACCAGGAAAGGAAAATTACAGAGTGGTAAGTATTCAATTTTCCATTTTAGCGCAGTGGTTCTCAGCCTCAGTCCTCAAGTCCCGACAGGAGGACATGTTTTGGGAATTTATCTTAGCTAAAATAGCTATCCAAAATACAAAGTCATTGCCTGTGATTTAAAGCACCTGGGCAAGAGGAAGAAAAACCTGCAATCGGGGCCTGTTGGGGGTACTAGAGGACAGGGTTTAAAACTGATTTAGTGCACTGAGCTAAAATCGAGCTCCAGACAATCCTATTCTAATTGTGAGCATTTGAGGGAAACCAAGTGGGTGTTAGAACCCCTGCTTGTCTTTTTTAGGTTGGGCTTTGTGTCCCTTCTCTTAAAATTGGCTTCACTTCCTGTCACAAGCCAAACAGGAAGTGAGGGGTTCCTTCAGTTAGATGAGCAACTGCTGTGTGTGTGGCGGTATGTACCCGTGGTGCATATCTGGTTCCCGGAAGCGGTGGCCAGCACACAGGAATGACATCACGCCCCTCCAGGAAGTTGCTTGTGCTGCTGCTAATTTCTTCCCACCACCATGCCCCGCTCACTGTTCTCTGAAGAAGAGATGATCCTTATTTGCAAATTAAGAAAATATTAATTTTTGTTTTTAACATGGGGTGGTGTGGGTCCCTAACACACATTCATACATATTAGGGCCAATTTAGACAGGATCCGATTTACCTACCAGCAGGTTTTTATAGTGTGGGAGGAAACCAGAGTACCTGGAGGAAACTCACGCAGACACAGGGGGAACATGCAAACTCCAGGTAGATGGTGCCGCGGGCAGGATTTGAACCAGTGACCCTTTTTGCTGCTAGGTGAAAGTGCTAACCACTACACCACTGTGCTGCCCAAATATATATCTATAGATGTAGGTTCTTGTGTTCACCAGCAAAGAGAAGTTGGGTAGATGCCACACTCCCAATTCTGGAGGCATAATAATGGTCTAGCACAGGGGTCTTCAAACTACGGACCTCCAGTTGTTCAGGAACTACAATTCCCATCATGCCTAGTCATGTCTGTGAATGTCAGAGTTTTACAATGCCTCATGGGATGTGTAGTTCCGTAACAGCTGGAGAGCCGTGGTTTGAAGATTCAAAATCACTCTAGCATGTCTTGAAAAAAGGTGGTTTCTCACGTGCCTTGTATAATGCCCAAGAAATATCGTTAGGAAAATACAAGTGGGTCATGGCACATCTACATTCCAAATTTGGCACTAAGGATAGTCATGCACTATGCAATCTGATTGGGCAATCTCTGTACAACTCGATATTTCGGCAAAATAGGTAATAGGAAGGCGCACTTGAATAATTAATTCAAATTATAGAAAATGAAATGGCTCTGGCACTAAATCTAATTTATTTAAGCTCTAACTGATTGCAGTGTAAGGTCACCTTTAAAGATCAAGATCTGAAAATATAAATTTAATTGGTTTAGAAACACTTTTTTGTTCTTTGTAATATATTGAAAGATTTGGGTAAAAATAGAAAAAAACACATTACAAAGATATATTAGAAGTGATAGGAATGAGATTATCATCAAAAGGGTTAATTCACTGGGAACACCTACTAATTGCCTAACAAGACACATCCAATGAGATGAAATTAACCAATTGTATTGGGCGTGCTCTATTATCAATGAGAAAACCGCAGTTACCCTAGCGCCAGTTGCAGTTTCCATATTTATTATCGTGTTGCGTGTCTGCGTGCGCCGGTTCGCACGTTCAATCAATGATTTTTCCGGTGCACCAATTAAGGTGTGAACCTTGCCTATTTTGTTTGCTTTCAACACATACATTTTAGGGACAACGTGTTCACTTGCTGTCTAATATATACCACCCACTTTCAAATGCGAGATAATCAATGTTACAGGTTACTTAACCTGTCAGTGGTCATAAAGTTATGGCTAGTAGAGCATACTGTGTCTAACTTGAATGTTGTTACGATGAATAACATAAAAAAAAACAATAAGTCCAATTAAAACAAGGTTTTGTCAGTCTGTAATCACTGATTCTGATTATTCAGCTGATAAATTAGTTGGCATGTTATTGATCACTATAGGCAAAAACTTCATTTTATGCTAGTTTTTTTCTACTTTAATGAATGCGCCCTTGAATATAATTGTAGCACCACCCCCGAAAGGAGCCGCTTGGTGATTTTTGGGTTCTCTGTTCTACGCCTCAACCCCAAAATGGCCTCAGTCCCTCTGGCACACCTGGTTAGTTATAAAATTTCTGCAAACACTTTCAAGAATGCAAGTGTAGAAAGTACCAATATCCTGGCTGTGGACTGATATCAGAAACAGACAGACACAACTGGTAGTGATAAATGAGCTGAATATATTATCACGGTTTAAAGCATATAGAAAATGTACAACATCTTTAAACCTTGCTGCAAAGAATTAGTATATTAGAAAAGATAACCTTCAATGCTTAGCAACTGTAAGTATAGAAAAGGCAGTAATCTATATGCCCTTAACACAGGCACTAAGAGGGAGGAGAGAAGACTTGTCAACTTCTCAGCTCCTTCTGGGCTGCAAACACCTTTGAGAGGCAAACACACAACAAAAAGAAAAGGGTTACACAAGTACAGTAAGCACAGTTTTTTAATGTTGCAGGTGAAGAATACTAGTGTTTTCTGCTAGCAAACGGTGGGACCCTTGTTTTAAGAGTAGGTTTAAACAAGCTTGCATGGAACAGTACTCCTCTGGAATGTTCTGGTAGCCTCCCTGGCGGTTTTCCCGAGTGTGGCTCGGGGGTTAAAATTCAGGACCATTAGCGGTAACCCCGAGCCACACTCGGGATTACATCGCAGGATCCTGGTGTGGCTTTACTTACCTTGTCCCCGGGATCCTGCGATGTCCCCTGCTGTGTCCATGGGCTCTGTCTTCTCTGAAGCCTCTCCATGCCAGGCTCCGTTCCCTGCGAGCGTCGCAACGCGCGGAGCCTGGCGGCAAATTAAAAAAATTGTAAAAATCATAACACATACAGTACTGTAATCTTACAGATTACAGTACTGTATGAAATTATTTCACATCCCTTTAGTCCCCAGTGCTTTGTCCTATGCCCTGCATGCAGTTTTATGTTATATATACTGTTCTTTCTACCTGGAAACTGGAGATTGTCCATAGCAACCAAAAAGTGTCCCTTTACATCAAAAGTGGCTTTAGACCAGCTAGAAAACAGCGATAGTAAATTAGAACACTTGCAGAATTGAGCGATAGTGAATCGTGGGAAAATTTATTTTATTTATTTATTTTTTTTTTATATTTTTTTTTATTTATTATATTATAATTTATGTTTTTGTGTTTCAAACTTTATCATACCCGGGATATCTACTAGACTCTTGTTTGGACAGATTTAAGTGTGTTATTGTTAAGAATTACAGACCTACAATATAAAACGCCAAATTTCCATGCAAAATAATTGTACCGCTTTCAGCACCTAAAATCCGAAATAATCATACCGCCAGGGAGGTTAAGTAGAGATTTAAAAGGGCAAATTACTAGAGATGGCAGCTCTAAACAAGC
This sequence comes from Lithobates clamitans, assembly GCA_037952925.1. NCBI lineage: Eukaryota > Metazoa > Chordata > Amphibia > Anura > Ranidae > Lithobates > Lithobates clamitans. The sequence goes on from JBBGZY010000230.1 coordinate 1,701,996, forward strand.
ATCCCGTGACACTAAAAAGGGAAATTGGTGTCTGCATGCAGTGTCAGTATGGTGTCAAGAAGAATGTTGGGTTTACCTCCGCTCACCAGTCCTCTGTACGATGACACAACGATAGTCCCAGGTGCTGGTTCAGGTTCCTGATGCTCCTAGCGATGTTGTAAGGCACTGGATCTCTTGCTGATGGCCAATCGAGGTGACTGGTAGCAAAACTCGCAAGGTGAACAGGCAACGGCGGACCCGATACCCGGATGGGTATCTTGATCCTTGAAAGGCGTGGGTCATCTCTGCTGAGCTGAGTGGTGCTGGGCTGCTGAGTAGGGTCCCTGGACTAAATAGTAGGGGACAATGTGGCTGTCTCTGCTCCTGGCTCCCCTCAGGCATCCTCACTCCTCCGTCTCCAGGCAACACTCTCCTGGCAGTCTCTGGAAAAGCTTGACTTTCTCCCTCTCTGACGCTGCCAGAGTCTCTCTCTCTGTCTCCTCAGTCTCAGCGGTTTTTCTCACACCTGTCACCTCACCACACTCTCTCTCTCTCCCCTCAGACCACTCTAATTATTCTCCTTACAGACTCTTTTTCCCTGGCTTCAGGATATCCCTCCTTCTCTGGGGCACACAGTCCCCCATCATCTTTGTTTCCTTCTTGTGGCCAAAAGGAGAAATTGCATTACAACATGCCTGCATAATTATGGGACTATATAGTATAGTTATAGAAGGCTAGACTTATTGTTGTCTAGGGTTCATGCAGATCTTTTTCCATTTCTTTTTTCCCCATCATGCTTTGGCTCCTTTATATGTGTTCTTTGGGTTCTTCTCAATAATTTTATAGGAAGATATTCAGAAAATGTTTGCTTTCATAGTTATTTTGATTTAGAGCTTGAGTTTTTTTTTTTTTTTAAATCAGTACAAGGGATGGTACTTACATTGAATGAGAAGTGTCAGTTGTGATGGTGGCTGCTCGAGTCTACTAAAATGTTCAGTCCTCTGCCCCCCACCCCAAGCCCCCGCAAATGTTACCCCTCTTAGCACAAATCCTCAACCCCTCAAATTTCAGTGCACATTCTCCCTCTACCCCCCATTTCAAATCCCCCTCCTAGCACAAATATCCCCCCCAATTACCCCTACTAGCACAAATACTCCCCAATTACCCCTACTTGCACAACCCCTCCCAAAAAATGCTTTCCTCTTAACACAAATCTCCTCCCCCCTCTACCATATTGCCCCTTCTAGGACAAACTTCCCAACCCCCCCCCCCTCATAGCACAAATCCTCTTCCCCATTCCTTCTCTCAATACAAATCCCCTCACCACTCCTAGTACCCCCTCCCAAAAAAATGTTCCCCTCCTAGAGCAATTCTTACCCCTTGCCACCCCAAAATTCCCCCTGTCCTCTTCAGTACTTTCTTTCCACACTTAGATGTCTTCAGCCTTGTGGGTTCAGAAGCAGCTTCTTTCAATCCATTGGGGTTGATTTACTAAAGACAAATAGTCTGTTTGCTTTGAAAGGAAAGTTTTGCTAATCAAGTGAATTTTCCCCAGAGTATAGTGATTGTGATGAAAATTCACTTGCAAAAGGTTCTTTTTAGGTAGATCCCAGAAATATAGATATTGTGGTTGCCATTGCAAAGCTGACCAGTCCCTCTTAGAATTCTAGTTGACTGGCTATCATGGCGGTCCAGTAGCATCAGTTTCTAATTCACTGACCTGAATTGAGTATGAAGATCATTAGTTGATGTGACTTGGACTTCACTTGCTTGCTCTGGTTCAGAGACTTTAAGAGCCAATTCACACTATGTGCGGTGACCAACTTTTTACTGCAGTGTAAAACGTCTTTTACCGCAGGGACACACAGGAAACTATTATTTCCTATGTGTCCCATTCACACTGCAACACAGCATAGCACTGCGCTAAAATGCAGACCTGCTGCATTTTATTGCAGTGCACCGACCCGAATCGTAGTGCAATGTCAGGCAGCTCATTGCACCATGCCTCCCGACATTGCAGTGTATGAAGTGTACGTTTTGTATACTTCACATAAAATTATTTGTGCACCACACTGCCCCCTAGCCAGTTGGCATCACAGGGCAGGCAAAGCGGTGCATCGCTCCAGCTGCTCTGCAATTCCATGAAGGGGCAGTGTGAATTGCCCCTAAATGTATTGAAGCAATTGACAGCCAGGCAAGTAGCAGGAGGTTTGCAATGGAAGTCTACATATTTCTTTCATGTCAAATATTCTATAAAACAGTGGGGCTGATTTATTAAAGGAGGTGAAAATGTTTAGTCAAAAAAAAAAGATTAATTTCTTTTGTCCAATCATCTAGAATTCAGATTTCTGATTATTTATCTTATCTACACAGTCTTTTTATGTAGACCTCTTGGGTCTTCTGAAAATTGCCAGAAGGTGGCACCACAATTCCACTTATGCCCTGTACACACGACCAGTTTTGCCGTTAGAATAAACTCCTGAAGGTTTTCACGACGGATTTCCGACGGAATTCCACTCAAGCTGTCTTGCATACACATGGTCACACCAAATTCCGACCGTCCAGAACGCGATGACGTACAACACGTAGGATGGGGCTAGAAAACGGAAGTTTAATAGCCAGTAGCCAATAGCTTCCGTCTCCTACTTCAGAGCGTCGATTTTGGTGCGTCGGAACAGCATACAGACGAGCGTTTTTTCCAATAGCAATTTGTTCCGTTGGAAAAATATAGAACATGTTCTCTATCTAAGTCTGTCTGAATTTTCAACAGAAAAAGTCCGATGGGGCATACACACGGTCAGAATATACGATGAAAAGCTCCCATCGGACTCTCTGTTGGAAATTGTGTCCGCGGGATTGCACTCATTTGGTTACAAACTGCGGTGGTGTTATCCTGTGATGTCACATCTTATAAATAACTACAACTAGAAATGTAAAACTTCACAGTCACAATCAAATAACTGAATTCTACAGATTGCAGAATTAAAGTACAACGAAAGGTAAACTTTTTTTTTTTTTTTTAGTTTTGGATAGAGTGGAGAGGGATTAGAACACCTGTCAGGTCTATAATGCTGTATGTGCCCCCATTAGGGAGATTTGCCCTCTTGATTTGTCCTGTTTAACATTATCATCAAAAGTGTGAGTAAAGGAAATCACAAATTTATGGGTTGTTTCCAGAACAGTAATAAAGGGGACACTAGTTTTGGCAACCCTGGTGACAGTAAGGGATTCTCTCACTTTGTAAGGATTTTCTCTCACTTCCTGTTTTTGTTATGGGACAGGAAGTGAAGATAAATCTCCCCAGTGGGACACAGATGGCAAAAAATCTGACAGGGGTTATAACAATCCCTTATTCTATCCAAAATGAAAAAAGAAATGTTTTGGCTTTAGTTCTACTATAATTGACAAGGTAGTACCTAGACATGCTATTGCAATTGTGCAATATACCATCTAGGTTATATCATTATGGATGAATGCTGAAGGATAGATTTTGAATATAAATGTTTTTATATGCATTGTGGATGTCAGTACCCACAGCAGACTGCAACCTGAGACAGAAGTAACCACAACTGCTTATTACTGACTGTAAATTATCACATGTGCTAAGGAATGTATTTTTTGTCTTCAATAGAGGTAGTTATGGTGTTGCCATTATAGCTGTGATAACAAGTGAACATAATCTTTTTCAAATGTACAGTAAGTATATTGCTGATTTTGGCTTTTAAAGGTGGTATCCTCAAACTCAGGAAATCAGAGCAGCTACTGAGATCAGATGTGTTGGGTACCATTGAGAGCTCCACAAGTGAATTGCCTTATAAAGGGAATGTATAGTCTTTTTAATTATAACGTTACCCCCGCAGGAGCTGCTAGTATATATGGGTCTTCTGTTCTTCACGGAGCCCTGAACAAAGCACCAGCCCTGCTGAAACCACCAAAGTACCTTGGCCAGGAAGTTTATTGGCTATCATACAAGGAAAGAAAATATGCACACACACATAAAATAAATGACGGGGTTGTATTGAGATAAATGAAGAGAATGGCAGGCAAAGTAACAGTAACAAGAGTTAATAACATGTGAGGTAGTTTAGCCAAAAGCATAATGCAACACAGTACAGTACCCCTTTAAGTCACGCCCACCCATCCTGCAGGACTGAGGATGTATACGTGTGGTAGTGTAGTGGTGCAGTGGTTAGCACTTTCACCTAGCAGCAAAAAGGGCCACTGGCTCAAATCCCAACCACGACACCATCTGCCTGGAGTTTGCATGTTCTCCCTGTACCTGCGTGGGTTTCCTCCGGGTGCTCCGGTTTCCTTCCACACTCTAAAGACATGCTGGTAGGTTAATCGGATCCTGTCTAAACTGGCCCTAGTATGTATAAATGTGTGTTAGGGACCTTAGGTTGTAAGCTCCTTGAGGACAGGGACTGATGTGAATGTACAATGTATATGTTAAGTGCTGCATAAATTGACGGCGCTATATAGGTACCTGAAATAAATAAAATAAAATAAATCTCAAACTGGGAGATTATCCCTAAGTGAGCAAAATAAGAGTAACAAGAACACAAGGCTAACTTACTTGTAGGCCCTCATTCAGAAGTTTATGCCCCAGAAAGTTTGTCAAATCCATGGCTCATAATTAAACTATGTATGGAGTTCTCCTGCCAGCTCAGTTGGGGCCCTTAGGTTGGCGCGCAGTGAAGGATGCTGTCCCTTTAGAATGTGAAGAAAAAGGATAATCCCTATGCGCAGTAAAGTGGTTTGTGGAGTTCTACTTAATATGTGATGAATCAGTAAGAAACGTTAAGTTACAAGAATGGAATCAAAGCAAGAGTCTCTCTAAGAAGAGAGGGGGGATGTACGTTTATTTCCCTTCAAACAGATAAGTTTAACTTGAGCGGCACACACCTTCCTTAGGCAGCTTGAACTTGGGCAAAGTAACTATATTAATCTGCCTAGCAGAGAATGGCAGGGTTAACTCAGTCAGGTAACCTGCAGGCAGTATTTGTGGAAACCATTAAGAATGGTAGACTGCAGCAATGGATGGGCTATGGTACATGTGCTGTTTGCAAAAGCCTGTACTTTAGAATGTCCTTGAACTTGAACAAACTTGAAGATCAAGACAAGTTTGCAACAAGAGTAACCTTAACTGTTCCTCATGCAATGAAGAGTGAAGCAACGAGTGCCTGGTTGGGGGGCCCCCTTGTTCTTTGACAATGCACCTGCGTTGCTGATGATGACTTCAGCGATCTTGCAGCAATCAGGTCTCTACCAGTCTGTTTCTTCCACTCGATGCTTGGTTGAAGCAATGTACTCCGCATCTTCTCAGCCTCAGCCTGACTTGACACAGCATTCACACACACGTCTTCCATTAACAAAGTCTCTCTCCAACTCCCCTCTGTCTTCCTGGGCTTTTACTTTTATATTAGGGATAATTATATTAGGGCTAATTAGGGTGAATTAGGGGTGATAAGCAGTTAATTAGGAACACATTTTAATTAAAAAAACAAACATTTTTTTTACTTGTCAGGTTGCATTAACTGACATCCCTTTATCCCTTTGATATGCATATGAAGGAAACAGAGTAACTAAAAAAATAGTAAGGTTACATTATATCACTATATCTCAGGTCTTAACAGTGTTTATAAACACTGGGGGGGGATTAGAAAAGAATACTGCAAGCACAGTGGTGTTACATTTAGAGCATAGAGTAGATGCTGCTCATAATTAACAAAAGAGGCACAAGCCCATTGTTAATTAGGGGTAATCAAACTTCTCTTCTGTTGTTGTGACAGGGACAGCAAAGAAAATGGAGAGCTGGAGTTGCAAGCTCCAATCTCTCTGCCTATCCCCACCCCCATTCAGCTCAGAGTAGGAGGGAGGAGGAGGTTTGTTAACTCTGCAAGCTCTGCTCGTGCAGTGTAATCACTGCACAAGCAGAAGGAGGGATTTGAGCTGTTTGCTGACATCTCAAATCCCATGTGACAGGTCACATCTGCCGTAAATCTGTGACAGATTTTATATGGAAAATTGCCATATTCCCTCTGTTAATCAGGTGCAGCCTTAAGCTAGTTTATCTTTTAGGGCACTTTCACACTGGGGCGGGAGGGGCGTCTTAGTTGCGCTTTTCGACCGCTAGCAGGGTGCTTTTAACGCCCACTAGCAGCCGAAAAAGGGTTAAAAGTGCCCGCAAAGCGCCGCTGTCGAAGCTCTTTGCGGACTCTTCAGCAGCGCTGGCCATTGATCTCAATGGCAGGGGCGCTTTAGGAGTGGTGTATTCACCACTCCCGCAATGCCCCAAAGATGCTGCTTGCAGGACTTTTTTCCGTCCTGCAAGCGCACCGCTCCAGTGTGAAAGCACTTGGGCTTTCTAACTGGGGTGGCAGGTGAGGCGTTTTTCAGGTGCTTTACAGGTGTTATTGAAAGCCCTTTAGTGCCTGAAAACATCTCAGTGTGAAAACAGCCTTACTCTAAAATAGAAACTGGCACAGGTGGGGCAGATAGACCTGAAACATGTCTATTTGCTGTGGTAATGTGACGCACGCCACTTCTGACATTTTCCTGCATCTATATAATAGTGCAGGTTGCTTATTTAATTCCCGGACTGTGCTAGCCATCTGTTTTGACAGCTATGTAATATTTGCTGTAATTACACTCTATCCTACCATTTGCTGGCAATTACCAGCTGTGATTTTTACAGCTGGGAATAGCCAGCTTTTTCAAAAGGGGAGTTGCAGTGGGGAAGAGCATACTATACATGCCCTGGGTTTTTTGGGGCTTTTTTGGGCATGTGTAGCATCAGCGGCGGCCCATCCATTAGGGGAGCACAGGTGCCCCCCCCATCCATGCATCTGGCCCCTGATCTACATGCAGGGCACCTTACCATGGATTCCAATTGGGGGGGGGGGTTTGAAGCACATGATTAGAGCCAGAGGTTCTAATAGGCTTCACAAAGGGTGAGCTCGGGGCGCAGCCCACCCAGTTGTGTGACAATAGCGAATAAATATTCGCTATTGCCACACTGATCCTCCTCTTGCATAGTTGCCAACATTGAAAAAAAAATTTTCGGGACACTTTTTTGGCTGTAGGCGGAGTCAGCCTATAATTAGGGGGCGTGGCATGCGTTAGTAGGCGTGGCATAGGAAAAGGGAAAATGTTCCGCATGAAGCGCCCCGCGCAAAAATGGGCGTGGTTTACGTGAATGGTGGACGTGGCTTACATGGGCGTGGCTAAAATGGGGTGTGGTTAGAGTCTGAGCTGAATGAGGGATGGAGAGGGAAAGGGGGGGGAGAGGGATGGAGGAACAGCAGGCCCAGATCCTACACAACAATAGCAATGTTTATTGCAGAGTTTAACCATCAGCAGATAAAGATACTCCAAACACCTGGTGTTAGCACTTCAATCATCCCGGTACCATGGTTGTTATGGTGTCAGGATTATTGAAGCGCATTTTTTCTATTACATTGTAATATAAAATGAAATCATTCAACTCACCATAATGCAGAATCAGTGGGACAACTGAGCGTGTCACCTGCTACGTCGCCTGCCACCAGATGCCATCAGGTTCCCCCAGCAGAGTCTGTCCTTACATAAGGTGCCCCCAGCAGAGGGGGGAGAAGGGGGTGCAGGTATGGTGGTGACACAGGGGTGAGAGGGGGGTGCAGGTATGTTGGTGACACAGGGGTGAGAGGGGGGTGCAGGTATGTTGGTGACACAGGGGTGAGAGGGGGGTGCAGGTATGTTGGTGACACGGGAGGGAGAGGGGGGTGCAGGTATGGTAGTGACACGGGGGGAGAGGGGGGTGCAGGTATGGTGGTGACACGGGGGGGGAGAGGGGGGAGCAGGTATGGTGGTGACACAGGGGTGGGGGGGGTGCAGGTATGTTGGTGACACGGGGGGAGAGGGGGGTGCAGGTATGGTGGTGACACAGGGGGGAGAGGGGGGTGCAGGTATGGTGGTGACACGGGGGGAAGAGGGGGTGCAGGTATGGTGGTGACACAGGGGGGAGAGGGGGGTGCAAGTATGTTGGTGACACAGGGGGGAGAGGGGGGTGCAGGTATGTTGGTGACACAGGGGGGAGAGGGGGGTGCAGGTATGGTGGTGACACAGGGGGAGAGGGGGGTGCAGGTATGGTGGTGACACAGGGGGGGAGAGGGGGGTGCAGGTATGGTGGTGACACAGGGGGGGAGAGGGGGGTGCAGGTATGGTGGTGACACGGGGGAGAGGGGAGTGCAGGTATGGTGGTGACACAGGGGGGAGAGGGGGTTGCAGGTATGGTGGTGACACAGGGGGGAGAGGGGGTGCAGGTATGGTGGTGACACAGGGGGAGAGGGGGGTGCAGGTATGGTGGTGATACAGGGGGAGAGGGGGGAATCAGGTATGGTGGTAACATGGGGGGAGGGGGTGCAGGTATGGTGGTGACATGGGGGGAGAGGGGGGTGCAGGTATGTTGGTGACACAGGGGGAGGGGGGAATCAGGTATGGTGGTAACATGGGGGGAGGGGGTGCAGGTATGGTGGTGACACAGGGGGAGAAGGGGGTGCAGGTATGGTGGTGACACAGGGGGGGAGGGGGGAATCAGGTATGGTGGTAACATGGGGGGGAGGGGGGTGCAGGTATGGTGGTGACACAGGGGGGGAGAGGGGGGTGCAGGTATGGTGGTGACACAGGGGGGGAGGGGGGAATCAGGTATGGTGGTAACATGGGGGGAGGGGGGTGCAGGTATGGTGGTGACACAGGGGGGGAGAGGGGGGTGCAGGTATGTTGGTGACACAGGGGGAGGGGAGAATCAGGTATGGTGGTAACATGGGGGGAGGGGGTGCAGGTATATGGTGGTGTCATGGGGTGCAAGAGGGGAGCCAGGACCATCAATGTCCCCAGCCAGCGGAGCCCCGGTCCTTCCATGCTGGACCTCAGCCTTTGAGAAGTGTATTGCAAGGAAAGCTCCAAGCCTCCCATACACTGAGTACACCCCCTCCCCCTATCTCTCCTCTCCCCCACTACACTGATAGGCCACAACTACTCACAGGTCCGTCAGACAACTCCTGAACAGCCAGGTGAAGCCTCCCTTCTTCCCTCCCGTCACTCCCACCATTCCCCGAGCCCCGTCGGACACACGGGAGCGGAGGGTGATGGCGGTGGAGGCTGATCACGTCTTCCTTGTGTTTAGTGTAGTGCGGGGAGGGGTTGCCAATCCCTCCAGCCAATAGGCTTCAGTGTACAATAGAATTTTCTATTTGTACACTGAAGAGAGAAGCCGATTGGCTGCCCCTCTCCCCTGCACTGAACACAAGGGGAACTTTGTGACTGACTCGTGGAGGCGACGGCGGCCATTTTTGTGGAGCCGTTGCCATTTTTTACAAAAACACTCACGATTTTCTCGGGACAAACCCAAAAATTGGGGAAAACACCCGGGACAAGATTAAATCGGGACGAGGGTCCCAAAATCTGGATTGTCCTGGGAAAATCGGGACTGTTGGCAACTATGCTCTTGTCCAATCAGGAAGCGGGTCTCGATACTCATCACCCGATTGGCTGAAAGGACAGGCAATCCTATTAGATGATAAGGAAGAGGGAGGAGATGCATGGCGGAAGCTGCCTTGATGCAGAAGAGGAGAAAAGGCCACAGGAGCTGCTGCCCGCCACCCGCCGGAGCTGGAGCACTGCTTGCCCACAACCTATGGGGTTGCCGACCGACCGACATAGAGCAGGCGGAGGGGAGGTGCTGCTGGCCCGACTGGGGGGGGTGGGTGTTTGCCGCCCCCCCCAAAAAAAACACCAGCCGCCACTGTGTAGCATTATCAAGGCCCACGGCTGGTGAACTATGTAGCAGATAGAATCATTATGTGAGCTGTTTTCCTTGCCCAAGGATTAGTCATTCAGTCAGGTTTGTAGATCACACATCACTGCCAGAGAGCAGATGACATCCTTATAGCTTTTCAGCTTCCTCCCAAAAACATGACAACATTTACACCTCTGCATTTAGAAACAAGGCTGACAATAACATATTTAGATATGCAGTACCAAAACACGCCTGTAGGTGATGACAAATATCAAGATATTAGTTCCTAAAAGATAACTTGTCCAGAGGATAGAGGGAGTGTAAACCACATTAAAGTGGTTGTAAACCCTTACAGACCACTTTTTGCTACAGGTAAGCCTTTAAATAAGGCTTATCTGTAGCTACCCAGGATATCTCTTAAACCTGCACGGTTTGGGGGATATCCCCTGTATTTGCATGTGCCAATGTCATTGGCACATGCACACTGAAGCAAACTGAAGTATGTGTGGTTGCTTCAGTGAGTGTGCCGTTACCAGTGGCTCCCACGCGCATGCGTGGGAGTGACGTCATCGCGGCTCCGGCCAATCACAGCGCTGGAGCCGCGATACCCGTAAGTAACTCCCCGGAGTGATGTCGCTGGCCGGTGCTGTGTACGGGCAAATTGCATGACAATTCGCACCTGTGTGACCGGGGGCCGAATGGTGATTTCAACAAATTTACCAAAACTTTGTTGAAATCAGTTCTATGGTCCATGTGTTACATGAATGATACTAACATTTATAAAATGTAATTATCTTAAAGTGTATTTCTACTTTTGTAGTTTAATGTGAGAAAACTTCACTTTATGTTTCTTATTGTTATGTAAAAAGGATCTGAACAGCCACAGATCCTGCAAATCACCTTTATTCTCTAATACCATGAAGCAGCAAAAGGGGAAGATTGAGAAGGGATCTGGACAAGGGGCTAACAAGTTTTACGCTTGACTAGCACTTAATTGTAGCCTGACTATGAAAAAGTGCTTCCTTTTGAGACAGACAGACACAGGGGTTAATTTCAGTGGTGGTTGGTGCTCAATATATTGAAAGCCCCCCTCCCAGAGACGGACGTGGATGCAGCAATCAAACCCTCGCCACCCGCAGGAGATGGACAGGAATGCAGCAATCGCCCCCCCCCCCCCCCGGGACTGGGAGACAGGAGGGATTGCGGCGATAACGGCATTGCCTTTGGAGTCGGGGGACGAAGAGCTGGGCCATTGATTGCAAACAGGAAGTGTGTCCTGAGACACGATTGGCCAGGGAGTCCTAAGACGCCCGGGTCACAATCGGGTCACAGGAACTGGTTCCTGAGTGGCCGGGAGTTAATCCAGGAAAACAATAGCGAATATTAATTCGCTATTGTCACACAACTGACCCCGAACCCACCCTTTTTTTGAAGCCAATTAGAGCCTCAGGCTCTAATCACGTGCTTAAAAAAAAAAACAAAAAAAAATATTGGAATCCATGCGTCCGTCGCCCTGCATGTAGATTAAGGGCTGGGCTCATGAATTAGGGAGGCCGTGCCCCTGTCGCCACTGGTTGATATACTAAGACTGGAGGGTGCAAAATTGGGTGCAGCTGTGCATGGTAGCCAATCAGCTTCTAACCTCAGCTTGTTCAGTTAAGCGTAGACAAAAACCTCAGAAGCTGATTGGTTTATATGCAGTGCTACACCAGATTTTGCACTCTCCAGTTTTAGTAAATCAACCCCTAAGTGTTCAAATTTAGTACAACGTATCGTGGGTGTGTGTTATACGCCAATCCCCACTGTCTGTGTGCCAAAAAAAGCGAGCGCCGAGCATCGCCGGAAAAAAACGAGCGCCGCCGCAAAAGACCGAACGCCGCCGAAAAAGACCGAGCCGAGTGCTCGGCTCCGCTCGCAGTCAGGCCGTCCCGCCTCCCTGCTGTGAGAGGATGAGGAGCAAGTGCCGCTGAAAAAGACCGAGTCGAGTGCTCGGCTCCGCTCGCAGTCCCGCCCAGCTCCTATGATGGACATAACACTCCGTCCAATGGCGGGACTGGGTGGGACTGCGAGCCGAGCTGAGTACACAGTACACTCGGCTCGGTCTTTTTCGGCAGCGCTCGCTCCTCATCCTTTGAGACAGCAGGGAGGCGGGGCGGCGTGACAAGCCGAGTGCACAGGCTCTATCTTGGCGGCAGGTTTAAAAAATGAAACACTGCAAACGGCACACGGCACTGGGCAAGGCTGCACTGGGCAAAACTCATATGACAATGGGCAACTGCAAACGGCACACAGCACTGGGCAAGGCTGCACTGGGCAAGGCTCATATGACAATGGGCAACTGCAAAGGGCACACAGCATTGAGCAAGGCTGCACTGGGCAAGGCTGCATATGACAATGGGCAAGGCTGCAAATGGCACTGGGCAAGGCTGCAAATGGACACTGATGAGGCTGCATTTATGGGCATTTAAATGTAAGTTTTTTTCCTTAAACTTCCCTCCTAAAAGTTTTTTTCCTTAAAATGCCCTCCTAAACTTGGGGTGTGTGTTATACATCGGCGCGTGTTATATGCCGATAACTACGGTAAGTACCTGAAATAAATGAATAAATCCCAATTTGACTGCAAAAGTGGAAATAACTTTTAAAGCTGACATCTAGTCATTCAAAATGTAAGAATAAAGGCTGTCATATACTCTGCCACGGGAGTGCATCATTACTCTGCGCTGATAACACGGCAATGATCCGAGTGTCACCTCATCATCTTCATGCAGCGTCCTTATGGTGTGAACTCTGTTGCAAACGCTCTGAGCAGTACAGCCAATCGCTGTGCAGAGGGTTCTCATCCTGGATCCTGAGGATGATACACTTGTTTTGGAAGAAGCCAAAAAGCCTGTCGGTAATCTGAATTGCAAAGGCAACCATTGAGATGTATGGTAAGACTGAGTAGGCGTCATTTACTATAGCGCCAAAAAATGATCCTGCAGTCCCAGAAAATAGCGCCCAATTAAGGCCAATTAAGACTTCAATTCTCAGAAACTGGGCGCTAATGCAAATGGAAAACAGCGCTATTGCCTGCAAACATGCCTGTCAGATCACATATGCGGGAATGGTGGAAGTCAATTGAGCTTGAACCAGCAAAAGTTCTCACTGAAGGCTTATATGCAAGTTATTTGCCAAAAAAAAGTGTATGGGGACCTGGGTCCTGCCCCAGGGGACATGTATCAATTGGAAAAAAATGTTTTTAAAACGTCCGTTTTTTCAGGAGCAGTGATTTTTATAATGCTTAAAGTGAAACAATAAAAATTAAAAATATCGTGCCTGGGGGATGTCTATAGTATGCCTGTAAAGTAGTGCACCCATGTTTATTACAGTACCACAGTGAAACGACATGTTTTGTCATGTGCCCGTTACCGGCAATATAGAGTAAAAATCAAAGAAAAAAAACTGTGCAGGTTCCCCCCACCAGTCCATGCCAGGTCATTTGAGTCTGTTATGGATATTAAGAGGAACTTCACACCAAAATTTATTTTAAAAACGGCGTAGGGGCCCAACCAAAATCCATACCAGACCCTTATCCGAGCAAGCAGCCTGGCAGGTCAGGAAACAGAGGGGACGAGGGATCCCCCCCCAAACCATATCAGGCCACATGCCCTCAACATAGGGAGGGTGCTTTTGGGTCTCCCCCAAGGCACTTTGTCCCCATTTTTATGGGGACAAGGGCCTCATCCCCACAACCCTTGCCCAGTGGTTGTGGGGGTCTGCGGGCGAGGGGCTTATCAGAATCTGGAAACCCCCCTTTAACAAGGGGGTCCCCAGATCCCAGCCCCCCCCCCCCCATGTGAATGGGTATCAGGTACATTGTACACATTCACCAAAAAAAGCAGTGAAATGTGACAAAAGACAATAGCCAGTTTTTGACAATTCCTTTATTAAAAATGTCTTCTCCTTTCCCCCCGTTTTCTTCTTCTTCCTCCAGCTTCTTCTTCCCCCGCTTCTTCCCACGGCTTCTAAATCTTCCTCCGGCTTCTTCTTCGCCCGGTCCGTCCTTCGGTCTTTCTCCTCCGCCGCTCTCACTGAACATTCAAAAAACGAACCTTCTCTGATGTTGCAATGGGGCGGATGACGTCAGTCTGAGACCCCGCCCCTTGTAACTTCACCGCCTGGGGCATGATGGGTCAGTGATGTCACAATGGGGTGGGGTCTCCTGCTGACATCATCCGGCGGCCACGCCCCATAGTTATATATGATGTGTGAACTATGGAAGCGGACAGATCAGCTGGCTGCAGCGTCGGAGGAAGTTCGTTGTTTTCATGTTCAGCATGGCGGTGGCGGGAGCGGCGGAGGAGAAAGACTAGAGAACGAAGCGGGGAAGAAGAAGCTGGAGGAAGATGGAGAAGACCGGAGGAAGAAGCAGAAGAAGGTGGAGGAAGAAGCAGGGGAAGAAGAAGCTGGAGGAAGAAGGAGAAACCCGAAGGAAGACTGGAGGAAGATGGAGGAAGAAGCAGGGGAAAGAAGAAGACATTTTTAATAAAGGAATTGTCTTTTGTCACATTTCACAGCTTTTTTTGGTGAATGTGTAGAGGTAAAATGTACCCTATACCCATTCACATAGGGGGGGTCAGGATCTGGGGGCCCCCTTGTTAAAGGGGGCTTCCAGATTCCAATAAGTCCCCCGCCCGTAGACCCCCACAACCACCGGGCAAGGGTTGTGGGGATGTGGCCCTTGTCCCCATCAACATGGGCCAACATGGACCCCAAAGCACCCTCCCCATGTTGAGGGCATGTGGCCTGGTATGGTTCATGAGAGGGGGCGCTCGCTCGTCCCCCCCTTTTCTGACCTGCCAGGTTGCGTGCTCGGATAAGGGCCTGGTGTGGGACCCCATGTCAATTTTAAAAAAAAATTTGGCCTGGGGTTTCCCTTAAAGTCCATACCAGATCCGAAGGGCCTGGTATTCACCTGGGGGGGGATCCTACGCTGTTTTTTTCCTTGATTTTTGAATAGCTGGATTTTTGGAATTCACACCATAATATTATTGAATAATTACATACCATTGCATGCATTTGAAGAGTTAAAATAATGGAATAAACTGATGTGTATTCACTAATTATGCTGCTGAGTACAATGTACGTTTTCAGGTGGTGATACTATTGGTGGGATTCAAACCCATGGCTTGAACTTTTGAAGGTAGCAGGGCATACCACTACACTATGGAGCTGAGCGTAAGCATACCTAGAAAATACTATTACTAATATTTGATTCTTTTCATTCTATACAATAATGTTTTGCATTTGAGGCATTAATATTAGGGTACCAACCATGCTCATGTGCTATTGGGTAGGGAACACCCCCATTTCGGCTCGCACCAGAACTTGCGTACAGGCCAAAAATTTGTGCGAACACCCTTAAAGTCTATTGGACACGAACATGCAAAATCAAAAGTGCTAATTTTAAAGGCTTATATGCAAGTTTTTGCCATAAAAATTGTATGGGGACCCGGGTCCTGCCACAGTGGGACATGTATCAATGCAAAAAAAAAGTTTTAAAATTTTTTTCAGGAGCAGTGATTTTAATAATGCTTAAAGTGAAACAATAAAAATCAAATATTCCTTTAAATATTGTGCCTGGGGGGTGTCCTTAGTATGCCTGTAAAGTAGCACATCTTTCCCATGTTTAGAACAGTACTGCAGCAAAATTACATTTCTAAGGGGAAAAATGTCTTTCAAAACTGCTTTCGGCTGTAATGTATTGTCGGATCCTGGAAATATAGATAAAAATCATTGAAAAAAAAAGGCGTGAGTCCCCCCCCAGTGCATTACCAGGCCTTTTGGGTATGAATATTAAAGGGAACCCAGCATCAAAATAAAAAAAATGGTTTTGGGCCCCCCCCAAATCTATACCAGACCCTTATCCGAGCACACAACCTGGCAGGCCGCAGGAAAAGAAGGGGGGGACAAGAGAGCGCCCCCCCCCTCCTGAACTGTACCAGGCCACATGCCCTCAACATCGGGAGGGTGTTAGCTATATGCATTAAATTTCCAACTACAGGCCAAAGATCAAAGTCCATTTGCATGCACATAAACAAAGCAACAGTTTCCTAAGCATATGTACCTGTGCAGTGTAAACCCTACAATTTTAAATGTCCAAGTCCCTGGGCATGATTAGTGCTAACAAACATTAACATCAGTCCCTGGCTGCAATAAGCTTCCAATCTAAAGTCCAAAACTAACTTTCTTACATTAGAGACAAATAAAATACCAGCATGTCTTTGGATTGTGGTGAGAAACCCACACAGGGAGACCAGCTAAAGTTCAACACAAGCATGAGGATGTTGAACCAGCAACCCCAGTGCTGCTGGACAGAATTGCTATCCACTTAGCCAGCAGGCAGCCTCACACATGTTGTCTGCATCTCTGTGGTATGAACCAGCCCTAAGTCCATAGCCATGCTCAATGTCACAAGCAATATACAATATATTGTCTTAAGTATTGGGATTCCTGCCTTTAAACGCACATGAACTGTAATGGCATCCCAGTCTTAGTCCGTAGGGTTCAAAATTAATTTGGCCTACCCTTTGCAGCTATAACAGCTTCAGCTCTTCTGGTAAGGCTGTCCACAAGGCTGTCCACAAGGTTTAGGAGTGTGTCTATGGGAATGTTTGACCATTCTTCCAAGTGCATTTGTGAGGTCAGGCACTGATGTTGTGTTGAGGTCAGGATTCTGTGCAGGCCAGTCAAGTTCCTCCACCCCAAACTCACTCATCAATGTCTTTATGGACCTTGCTTTGTGCACTGGTCCAAATCATTTGGTGGAGGGGGGATTATGATGTGGGGTTGTTTTTCAGGGGTTGGGCCTATCCTCTTAGTCCCAGTGAAGGGAAATCTTAAGCCATCAGCATACCAAGACATTTTGGACAATTTCATGCTTCCAACTTTGTGAGAACAGTTTGGGGATGGCCCCTTCCTGTTCCAACATGACTGCACACCAATGGACAAAGCAAGGTCCATAAAGACATGGATAAATGAGTTTGGGGTGGAGGAACTTGACTGGCTTGCACAGAGTCCTGACCTCAACCCGATAGAACACCTTTGGGCTGAATTAGAGCAGAGACTGCAAGCCTTCTTATCCAACATCAGTGCCTGGCCTCACAAATGCACTTCTAGAAGAATGGTCAAACATTTCCATAGACACACTAAAGCTTGTGGACAGCCTCCTGAGCCTTCCCAGCCGCTGTTCTATCTGCAAAGGGTGGTGAGCCAAATCAAATTTTAAACCACAAACTAAGACTGGGATGCCATTAACGTTCATGTGTGTGTAAAGGCAGACGTCCCAATACTTTTGGCTAGATAGTGTATCTGGCAGGATTTACAATGGTGGTGGAACCATCCTACACATAAATACTACATTTAGTTTTAGGACCTTTGGAGATGAGACAACTTCTCTACATGAAGTAACATGTTTGGGATTCAAACCCAGACACACAGAGATGCTAAGCAGAAGTTCTAACCTCTAAGCCACAGAGCTGCAACATGTGAAAACCTCCAACACGTAAATACACATAAATACCGCATTTCTTTGGACATACAGTTGATGGAATTACATTACTCAAGAGTTATTCTTCTTGATTTATTCTGTGATATTTGCTGGTTCTTTATGGGTGAGTGTAGAATAGTTATATGGCTCTCAAATTTTTGGGAATTACATTTTGATTTCTGGTGTTGGTACACATATCACATTTTTTTTTAGCTCAAATTATGATTATTTGGAAATAATAAAAAGCACAACAAAATGTGACTCATTTTAAATTTACATCAGCAATGGTATTGTTTGTGGTTTGTAAAGACACCTGTGTGAGTTTGGGTAAAGATTGTTGTGAGATGGAGAGTAACAAGTGAAAGTGACAGAGAAAAATATTTTTTATGAAAACATCAAAACATTCCACATTCTAGCATTCTTATAAACAAAATTTATTAAAGGGACACTAAGGCTCGATTCACACAGGGGCAACACTACTTCAGCGCGACTTTGCACGGCGACTTCAACGCGGCTTCAGCGCGACTTCAGCGCGACTTCAGCGCGACTTCAGCGCGACTTTAGCAAATTACAACGCGACTTGAAGTCGCCTCCATGACAGGCGACTTCGGCTGTGGCCAATCACAGGACAATCAGCTCTCTGGGAGGGAGGGGTTTGCCTGGGCAAACGAAAGTTTTTGCCTGCAAAGTCGCTTGACTTAAGAGAGAGATCCGACTTGGAGGCGACTTCCATTGATTTCTATGGTACAGGTCGCCTACCAAGTCGGATCCAAGTAGTACAGGGAGTACGCTCTGAAGTTGGAGCGACTTCAGTACTGTCTATTAAGACGCTCCCATTCACTATAATGTGAATCTCTTTCTGGGGCGACTTGAGGGCGTACAAGTCGGATCCCAAGTCGTCCCAGTGTGAACCTAGCCTTAGGGTTCAGGTTTTTTTTTTTTTTTTTAAATAACAAACATATCATACTTACCTCCACTGTGCAGCTCGTTTTGCACAGAGTGGCCCTGGACCTCCTGCTCTTCTGGGGTCCCTCGGCAGCTCTCTCGGCTCCTCCCCGCATCAGATAACCCCCTGGGATTATCCCGAGTCCAGCATTCGTGTCCATAGATACCGAATGCAGGACTCAGGCTCCACCCCCTGGCAGCCACCTCATTGGATTTGATTGACAGCAGCGGGAGCCAATAGCTGTGCTGCTATTAATATATCCAATCAAGAGCTGAGAACCCCCTGTAGAGAGAGAGCGCGTCCCCGTGAGACAAGTTCGAGGGTTCAGGTAAGTAAAACGAGGGGGCTGGGGGGCCGGTCACAGACAGGTGTTTTTTCACCTTAATGCATCCTATGAAAAAACACAAATCTTTAGTGTCCCTTTAAGTAGAAGCAACAATGTTGCAAATGAAAATGTATTTCAGCGATAGATACACATTTCATCTCAACATGAAAAGGATTTATTTGGGAAGTTACAATTGTACCATTAGAATCAATGGCTAAAACTTGCATTGGTCTATAATAGCACCGATTTTCACTCCCAAAAAATGCTCTTTAACACAGCGCTCATTCTGGTATTTACTATAGCACCCTGTAAAAAAGACACTGCAGCTAAAATGAAAGCTATTTGCAGGTTTGAGCATGCTCAGTTGTGTTGGCACCTAGTTGTACAAAAACAGGGAATTTATCTCTTCTCAGACTTTTATATTTCCGTGTAGAAATCACTTTGTCACACAGTTTAAAAGCAGATTATCTTTAAATAATATACCGCATATTTCAGTACTATTTAGGCAATTATATCTGCTCTAAACATTATTTCCATGTGCACTACTCCAAGTTTTAGCAGAGTAAAGGTTTGGGCGCTATTTGGTTTCAGGGAACTATAGTAAATTTGATTTTGGTAGTATTTTTTTTTTTTTTTTAATAAATTCTTTATTTTTAGAAAGGTATTCAAGTGAAAACACAGATACAATCTCAATGAAATGTACAGAAGTAACTGTAGACTCCCCAAGAGCATGCAATAGTACAAACAGTGTAGTCATATAGTAAAATTACACCCTTTGTGGGTTATCATTAAGTTGTAGAAGAATACGGAGGCTCTGCGACACTTTGGTCCCGGGGTCAAACAACCCAAAATAAGTAAAAGAAGATTAGTAGCTTAGGTAGAGAAACAGAGAATAGGAAAGGGGAGAATGGGAGATAGGGGGAAGAGAAAAAAAAAAAAGCGGGGGGGATTCTCCCCTCCATGAAGGAGGAAGGATCGGGGAGGATGTCTGTGCCTCCATCTAGCCTCACCCTCCTCCCCCGGGGGGGCATGAAAGAACATCGTAGCACTGAGAAGTTAGATCAACAGCTCCGTGTATTCCTCGAAAGTAGACAAATTTGTGCCAATAAAACCATTTTTTTGAGAATTGCTCACTGAGGCCTTTCTCCGTGGCCACCAAGTCTTCCATTGCCTTTATCGCTGAAACTTTTTTCAACCATACGGCCACCGATGGGGGCTGTGTCTGCTTCCAAAACAAGGGGATGCAGCTCTTCACCGCTGTAAGCAAGAGAGGGATAATGGATTTCCTGTAGGCTTTAGTGGGGATCTTGCGATGGTGAAGAAGGAAGAATTCAGGTGTCTCTGGCACCTCTCGATCTGTAAACTTTAGTACTATGCGGTGCGAGAGTATTTTTTTACCAGCGCTATAGTGAATACCGTTTTATCGCTGCAGCGCTATAGTGAATGATCCCAAGTGTGTCTAAGGATGGATCGGAGTCATCATAATTGACGAACATCAGACTGCTTTATTTCACCAATAGATTTGTTTCGTGGTTCACACTTGCCACTTCCTCTGTTTAGGGATGACACACAAGTGTTCTACACTACCTGGTTTCCAATTCCAGTGAAAAGTTTGTGTTAGAAATTGACACAAAAACAGTACGTTCATTTGAAATCATTGCAAATTGGATGACTGTCAACAGGAGGTTTAATCTCTCAACACCATGACTTTAAAGATATAAGGAAAGGGGAGGTAAAATGCCTAAATCTAAGTAGTTGTGTTAAAAAAGTTGGAAGAATAAAAAAAACTGTCTAATAACGTGTCCTATCTCTTCAAATCACACAACCATTATTAGTGTTAAATCGTAGTGCTCAATATAAGATTTGCAATCCTGGATAGCTAATAAAAAGTTCCATAAACCAAAAAATACACATATAAACTGCTCAGTGTGCTTAAAAACTGTGTCCATAAAAACTGGATTATACTCCGCTCGTGGATGGTTTTACCTTGTTGATCATTACACATGTGAGTTTGTTTTTTATATCTTTTATCAATAAATCTGTTCCACATACGGGTTTATGCTATGAGTATTATCTCTCTATATTCACATCAACATCCATGGAGTTTATATCTGGCAACACCTGGGAGTAGGAGCGGACCGGTGATTCCATATAAAGGACATACGAACTCGGCGTTTGTGGATTGACGCCTCCTTTTTAAAAAGTGAGTGTATCACCACTGTGTTTATCTCAGAATCATGCTATATACAACTTTCTGTGTTTCTCCATATGATCTAATATCTGCCATTGGGATTGTCCAAGCAATGCATAGGTGACTACCATACCATTGCATCTATCATCTCTATCTGTGATCAATATATGCTGTACACCCTACAGTAGTAATGTGAGCTGCTTGCAGACACAGAGGTGTAATCACTGAAGATTGTATTTTGGACACGTGTGTTTTCTGGTGGTGGGATAGATCGATTTTTGCCCTACATGGATTTCTTCCATTATACTATATTACTATATGAACTTTCTGCTACTTTTATATATTTTATCAATATTTTGTCTGGGATTTATTATTATGTGTATTTACATGAGCATCCACTTAGCTCTATGTGGCATATGATTGGTATATATATTTTTTACTGTATATACTGGAGTATAAATTGAGTTTTTCAGCACATTTTTTTGTGCTGAAAGTGCCCCCCTCGACTTATACTTGAGTCAAGCACTTTTCTGCAGCAAAAAATTTCATTTTCCGAACCGACTTTGGGGCCCCGTATCTCAGGGCCACTTTGTGCTAGGAACCCCAAATTTGGTGTGCAAACCCTAGCACTAAGTGGCCCCGAGATACGGGGCCCCAAAATCGGTTCGGAAAATGTCATTCTCTGCTGCAGAAAAGTGCTTGACATTTTCTGAACCGAATTTGGGGCCCCGTATCTCAGGGCCACTTGGTGCTAGGAACCCCAAATTTGGTGTGCAAACCCAGTGGAACTGGTACCATAACATATCCAAATCTGGGATTCCTAGGTCCAAGTGGCCCCGAGATACGGGGCCCCAAACCCGGTTCGGAAAATGTCATTCTCTGCTGCAGAAAAGTGCTTGATATTTTCTGAACCGATTTTTGGGGCCCTGTATCTCGGGGACACTTGGTGCTAGAAACCCCAGCTTTGAAAATTTTATGGTGCTAGTTCCACTGGGTTTGCACACCAAATTTGAGATTCTTAACACTAAGTGGCCCCAAGATACGGGGCCCCAAAGTCGGCCAACTGTGTCCATCTGAAGCAATGTCATTTCGGGACCCTTTGGGTTCAGAGACCCCAAATTTTGGCTGCAGCTAGGGGGCATCTAGAAACCCTTAACTACCGAGTTTGAAGTTCGGGGGACCTATGGCTGCAAATGGGCACAGTGAGGCTTCAAATGGGCATTGTTGATCCTCTTTTCCACTTACATTAGCTGTGCATTTCTCACCCTCGTCTTATACTCGGGTCACTAAGTTTTTCCCATTTTTTTGTGGTAAATTAGGGCCTCGACTTATACTCGGAACGACTTATACTCGAGTATATACGGTATATGTTTCACACGTGTTCAATTTTTTGATTGTATCATTACACTGCACTAGCCATTATTGGATGTACAAAGATTTCTTATAACCAGGATTATTTGGAGACAACATGTATATGATTTATGTTTTTTTTCCACATTTTTTCAGTTTCCACTAGCATCTTTTTGCAGCACTCCACTTCCCTTTATTTCTTATTCACACAGCGCAAACACCATCACTGTCTCATCTATTTATTTTTCTGTTTGGATCAGACATACAGGTTTTTGCAGCAGTGCCCCTTAGATTAGGTTTTTAGACAGCGCGGGAGTCATTTACACACACATATATATATGTAAGCATTCACTGATGAATGGCAAAAAAATCACAGTTCAAAAAATATAATAACTTCCAAAGTGACTTGTGCCTGGATAAACAATATCTCTTGGTGAAAAATTCCACACGTGTTCCCCTCTTGGTTCCACACTCACCAGAAAGATGTACCCCCTGCAGGGGTAAAGAGCATTCAAGCAGGGTTGTCTCTGGTCTCTTGTCTGGTGGTATCTCCTCCTCCACGGTGGGTCTGGTCATTGGGTACACTCTCATGTGGGTGGATGGAAAGAAATGCTCCTCATAGCGCAAATCCATAAAAATTTATTTTATTCAAATCAGATTTTCCAAAGTTTTAAAATGTCAGTTTCAATAGTGCTGCAGGGTTAGTACAAATGCCACAGAAGCGGACACGACTGATGACGTCTGTATGACAAAACGTGTAAGGCAGAGCTTGGAGCGCCATCACGTTACTTCCAGTCTGTGGAGCGCAAGGCGTCCCAGATCTATTGTTGTGGTATTTGTACTGACCCTGCAGCACTATTTAAAGTGCGATTTTAAAAATGTGAAAACTTTGCTTTGAATAAAATTCGATTTTATGGATTCATGCTATGAGGAGCATTTCTTTCCATCCACCCATATGTGAGTGTACCCAATGACCAGACCCTCCGTGGAGGAGGAGATACCACCAGACAAGAGACCAGAGATGACCCTGCTTGAATGCGCTTTCCCCCTGCAGGGGGTACATCTTTCTGGTGAGCGTGGAACCGAGAGGGAAGCATGTGTGGAATTAACCTAATTTTTTATCAAGAGATATTGTTTATCTAGGCACAAGTCACTTTGGAAGTTATTATAATTTTTGAAATGTGATTTTTTTTTTTAGTTTACACCAGTTAATGCTTACATATATACATATTTATATGGAGTATAATCCAGTTTTTATGGACACTTTTTGCATAATAAGCACACTGAGCACTTTATATGTGTATTTTTGGTCTATAAAACTTTTTATTAGCCATCCAGGATTGCAAATGTTATATTGAGCACTACGATTTAACACTAATAATGTTTTTTTACCTTTTTTAACACAACCACTTATTAGATTTAGGCAGCACCATTTTACCTCCCCTTTCCTTGTATCTTTCTTACCAACTGCACTCTGTGGAGCTTTGGGGTTAGGCAGCAGCCACACCTGTTTTACCATAGCGCGGAAAATAACAACTTATTTCGGCGAGACATTAAAATCACCTGTTTACATTGTGTGTACATTAGACTTTAAAGTGTTACTAAAGCCAGGACCCTGCATTCACTATATCTGGTCTCCCACAGTACACAGAACATGGAAATGCAATCGTTTTAGTAAATATAAACTGCTAAATACCTTTTCTCATCACCAGTATATATCAATCTTGTGACATCTATCAGTGTCTGGTTAAAGCTTGTAGCAGGTGTTTTCATCCTCCTCTGACTGTCATATGAGACTGCATGACCCCTGACTCTCTGTCTGGACAATGCTGAATGGCCCTGTGCTGATCACATGCACCCTCCCAAGAAATAAAAATATTCTCTTGCAATACACACCAAACCGAGCATGTGCAGAGTGACCCATGGCTCTGTTCTATCAGTAGATGGATTGGGGACAGTAAAAGAAGGGGGGACCAGAGAAGACAGGAGCAAACAGCTCTTTTACACAATGCAGAGGTTTACCTCCTTAGGTTTCACAGTGAGTATAACAAGAATGCTTTACTGCATATACAGACTTGATTTTACTGTTGTGGGTTTAGTAACACTTTAAGTGGAAGTGCTGCATTTAAAGAAAACCTGGGAGAATAGGAACATGGGAATCACAGTTACTGTTTTGATATTTAAAGTGTAACTATACTCAATACTTTTTTTTTTTTTTAGCTTTTGATGTAGTAGGGAAGGGTTTAAATCTAACCTTGACTTATCTTTGTTAATTATCTTCAGCAGAGAAAGATTGGGTCATCAGCCTAGCTATCAGGACAACAGAAACTAGACATAACTTGGTATACCTCCCCTTTCTTCTTTAGGCTCGGTTTATACTGGGATCCGACTTGTGAGACCCCAATCGTGTGACATGTAAAATCCCATTTTAGTCAACGAGAACTTTCTGAATTAGCACTGCTGAAGTCGCTCTGACTTTAGAAAAGGTTCCTGTACTTATAACATAGATGGGAGGGGTTCTGTAGTTCTCAGAGATATCTAAGAAATTTATATTATTTTAATTTTTATTCCACCATAGCCCTCTGCTATTTAGTAATTCAACCAGGCCTTAAATGGACATTCCCTTCCTCTTCCTTCCTTTCTAGTTAGTTTTGTGTAGTGAAAGGAGGCTTTAAATATGCCAATTGTCACACAAAAAAGACTAGAAAAACATCCCATTAATGTGCTAACATTGAATAAATCACACAGTCTATTTTTGAGTCTTCTTGGTCAGTTAAACTGCCTGTGGATCTCATCCAGGTAGCAAGTTGCCATACTGTCCATGCAGACTGGGTCTTGGGAGTTATGTCTTGTGCAAAGTGACATTTGAGACAGAACAATATACCTGATAAGAATTTAGCACACATGTAAATACAGAGATATTGTTTTGAACTTATTAAACTGATATAACAAAATTATTTCAATGGTATATGTAACAAAAAGGGTACCCAATAAGAGAAGTTCATTGTTGGGGTTTAAATACCCCTTAAAGTCAATGTAAAATAACTGAATATAAAACTGATCAAAAAAACATTAGACTTTCCCTTTTAGTAAGCCAATAATATATTTTCCTGTGCTTGTACTGGAGTCAGGGCAGGATTAGGTCATACACTTCAGATAAAACAATCCATTGTGACTGTCCTCTTATGGCAATAATACTAGCATTGATATTTAAGCTGTTGAGTGTTTGCACTGGCGAGAGTCATAATAAAGGTGACTTATTATACATGATTACAAGAAGAACAGGGCTATAGATACTGTTGCAGTTTGCATTGTGTTTGAGGTGCTGTGGAATGTTGAGGATGAAACCAGATCCACCAGGTATAATGTAAGACAAGAAAGAATAAATCTCTGTGTGGGAAAGCAGGATCTTTAGCGTTACTCTTGTTTATCATAAACCAGGTTTGTTAATGAATCATCCTTAAGAGCAACAGGTCACAGTTTCACTTTCTTAGCTGGCCAGAGTTGAGGCATTCTAGGCTCCAGCCAGGGGCAGTAAGCTTCAGAGGCTACTTGTGTTATAAGGAGACTGTGAATTAGTTACTCTTGGCATGACCATCTCCTTTTGACTTTTTTGGAACAGGAGGTTTTCACACAGAACTTGGTAAAGGATGACAAGAGGTTGGCTTTCAGTTAGGGGTTAGGCCCCTGTTAGGGTTGCCACCATTTCTTCAAGCCAAACCCGAACAATTTAGCAGTGGCTTTTTTTTTTTACGGAGTATACGCTATAAGATTGTAAAAGACCTCGGACACTTTTGGTGGCCTGAAAGAGTAGTAGTAGCGTGCTGTGCTGAACAGTGCGTGTGCACAAATTGTGAGTGTTACAGGGTCAGAAATATTTGATAGACAAAATGTAGGGGTCAGACATGTGCTGGGGAGAGAGCTAGTGCTAGGAGGGGGGTGGGGGAGTTAGATATGTGCTGGGGGGACTCTTTGGGAGGAGAAAGGGCTAGTGTTTGGGGGGGAGTCAGATATGTGCTTGGTGGTGCTTTGGGAGGGGAGAGGGCTAGTGCTTGTGGGGGGTTGGATGTGTGCTGTGGGACACTTTGGGAGGAGACAGGGCTGGTGCTGGGGGGCAGACGTGTGCTATGTGGTGCTTTGGGAGGGGAGAGGGCTAGTGCTTGCAGGGGGGTGGCAGATATGTGCTAGGAGGGGCGCTGTGGGAGGGGTGCAAGCTAGAGCTAGCAGGGGGTGGTGGGGGGCTTGGATATCTGCTGAGAGTTCTTTGGGAGGGGAGAGGACTTGTGCTAGCAGAGGGGGGCAGATATTTGCTAGGGGGGGCAGATATGTGCTATGTGGTGCTTTGGGAGGGGAGAGGGCTAGAGCTAGCAAGGGGAGGGGGCTCCGATATGTGCTGGGAGGCGCTTTGAAAAGGGGAGAGGACATGTGCTAGCGGTCAGTCAGATATGTGCTGGGGGACACTTTAGGAGGGGAGAGAGCTAGAGCTAGCAGGGAGGTGGGGGGGGTTGGATATCTGCTGGGGGGTTCTTTGGGAGGGGAGAGAACTTGTGCCAGCAGGGGGGTCAGATATGTGCTGGGGGATTCTTTGAGAGGGGAGAGAGCTAGCGAGGTCAGATATGTGCTGGGGGCACTTTGGAAGGGGAGAGGGCTAGTGCAAGGGGGTAGAGGGGTCGGATATGTGCTGGGGGAGTGCTTGGGGGGTTTGATATTTGCTGGGGGGTGCTTTGTGAGGAGAGAGTGATAATGCAAGGGAGGTAGGGGGTTAGCTATGTGCTGGGGGGGTGCTTGGGGGGTCGGATACAGTATGTGCTGGGGGGGCTTTGTGAAGAGAGAGGGCTAGTTCAAGACAGGGGTCGGATATGTGCTGGGGGGTGCTTGGGGGGTCGGCTATGTGCTAGGGGGGGCGCTTTGTCAGGTGAGAGGGCTAGTGCAAGGGGGGCAGGGGGGTCGGAAATGTGCTGGAGGGGTGCTTGAGGGGGTCAGATATGTGCTGGGGGTGCTTTGTAAGGGAAGAGGGCTAGTGCAAAGGGGGGTCGGATATGTGCTGGGGGGTGTTTTGAGAGGGGAGAGGGCTAGTGCACGGGGGGGATATGTGCTGGGGGGCTTTGAGACGGGAGAGGGCTAGTGAAAGGGGGATAGGGGGTCGGATATGTGCTGTTGGGGTGCTTTGAGAGTGGAGACTGGGGAATCTCTGTCCTCAGTCCCTTTCTCTGCTATTTCCCCAAAGCCCCTCAATGGGGCTCCTAACAAATTGTAAAAAAAAAATATATAATAAAAAAAACCAAACTGTAAAAAATAATTACAAAATAAAATAATAAAAACAAAAAACAATTGACGCTAATCTGATCCCTACTGACACTGTCCACTGCTTTACTGATATCATCCACTGCCCTACTGCGCATGTGTGTTTGAGCTTTGGGGTGCACACCCTAATTCAATAGGCTGCTCGCACCTATGTTATCTCATCAGTGGCCACCCAATGGCTGAACGGAGAACATATTGATTGCAGAAGAAACAGTGGAGAAGATGGCAGCAGTGGTGACAAAAGTGATAAGGGGAACTACACTGCACTTGAGCACCAAAAATTCTATTTAGTTCACTTTTAATATTCAAAGCAAACTCGCCCATTTATCAATGCCTCCAATCTCTATTTTGCGGAAGAATCACTTTTAAAAAACACCCTCTTAGCATTTCTGGCAGTGGCCATCTTGAGTAAGGGCAGATGTTTAATTTAGCATTTACTTCCTGGAATCCATCTGCCCTTAGCTTATGCATGCAGACAGGAGGGTGTTCTTGACTGAGGAAACTCCTTCTGAAGGCATCTGGGATTAATGATGTCATTTTCCTAGGCCTGGAAACCAGAAAATAACTGAAGAAATGTTAAAACAAAGTTTCAAACAAGTAAATATGATATACTTTCCTATCTATTTACTATGCTAGTAGCATAAGGATTAAAAATAGTCAATGTTGATTGAGAGAGTGAAGTTCCATTGTAGGTGCAGATATGCTGTGCATACAGTACTTGTAAATAATTGCATATGCTCCAGGGATATGCTGCTGCTTTCATTCCACTTTAGGAAGGTCAGTTTCTTTCTTATTTAGGTCTCTTGTCAAATGTAGAAAGAGCTTTTAGAGTGCTTGCCACCTGGCAAATGGCCAATGAACAAAGAGCTTTAACAATTTTGCTGCATACAGCAGCTTTGGCTGCCCCCTATCTCTGGCACTTTCCTCTGCAGACTCACGCTCTATTATCCAGTGCGGGTCCTCTTCTGGTCTTTAGCTGCAATCATTACCCTGTCTCTGGTGCTATCTCCGATAGGCTCTCCTCTTTACAGCTTAGTACAGGTCCTCTTCTTGGTTGATATCTGATGTAGCCAGGTTCTTGGCTAAGCATAGAGAGTGAGAGAAACACTGGCTGTAGCTGCTGCCCTGTGATGCTGAACTGGTTAACAACCATATCAACTAGAGGAGGGATCTGCTGAGCAGGAAGAGTTAAATAGACTGAGTCAGGCAGCACTGCACTGTGGGAACTGTAGTCTTGAGGAAAGAGAGCTTTTGAACTGCATTTTCCAGAAGAAGACTGCCATGAGGAGAGGAAAGAGCTGCATTTTCCCAAGCTGTACAGGCAAGGCCGGACTGGCCAACCGGGATACCGGGATATCCCCCGGTAGGCCGGTGGTCTGGCTACCCCTGTGCGGCCGCCGGCCGCTGTGAGGGCAGCGGCGCCTGAAAGAAAAATGGCTGCGGGGGCCGGGCCGACGTGCAACTGCGCAGGCGCCAGCGCTGTTCCGAGGTTGGCCGTGCTCGGGAAAACCCGTACACACTCGGCAATTTTCGGAAGTGCGGGCGCATGCGCAGTGACACGATGGCGCCGAGCGGCGCCATTTTCAAAGGTAAAGCGGCTGCAGCGCTCCGTGTCTGGCGTCTGGTGGCCTGTGCCTCTTCCTGCGTCCCCCCACAGCCTCTGACCTCCTGCCCGCCCCCCCCTGCAGCCTCTGATCACCTGTCCCCCCCCCTGCAGCCTCTGACCACCTGTCCCCCCCCTGCAGCCTCTGACCACCTGTCCCCCCCCTGCAACCTCTGACCACCTGTCCCCCCCCCTGCAGCCTCTGACCACCTGTCCCCCCCCTGCAGCCTCTGACCTCATTGTCCCCCCCCAGCCTCTGACCTCCTGTCCCCCCCCCCCCGCAAGCCTCTGACCTCCTGCCCCCCCCGCAAGCCTCTGACCTCCTACCCCCCCCTTCAGCCTCTGACCACCTGTCCCCCCTGCAGCCTCTGACCTCCTGCCCCCCCCTGCAGCCTCTGACCTCCTGCCCCCCCTGCAGCCTCTGACCTCCTGCCCCCCCCTGCAGCCTCTGACCTCCTACCCCCCCTGCAGCCTCTGACCACCTGTCCCCCCCTGCAGCCTCTGACCACCTGTCCCCCCCTGCAGCCTCTGACCACCTGTCCCCCCCTGCAGCCTCTGACCACCTGTCCCCCCCTGCAGCCTCTGACCTCTTCTCGTCCCCCCCTGCAGCCTCTGACCTCCTGTCCCCCCTGCAGCCTCTGACCTCCTGTCCCCCCTGCAGCCTCTGACCTCCTGTCCCCCCTGCAGCCTCTGACCACCTGTCCCCCCTGCAGCCTCTGACCACCTGTCCCCCCTGCAGCCTCTGACCACCTGTCCCCCCTGCAGCCTCTGACCACCTGTCCCCCCTGCAGCCTCTGACCACCTGTCCCCCCCTGCAGTCTCTGACCACCTGTCCCCCCTGCAGCCTCTGACCTCCTGTTCGCACCCCCCTGCAGCCTCTGACCTCCTGTCATCCCCTCCTCAGCCTCTGACCTCTTCTCGTCCCCTCCTCAGCCTCTGACCTCTTCTCGTCCCCTCCTCAGCCTCTGACCTCTTCTCGTCCCCTCCTCAGCCTCTGACCTCTTCTCGTCCCCTCCTCAGCCTCTGACCTCTTCTCGTCCCCTCCTCAGCCTCTGACCTCTTCTCGTCCCCTCCTCAGCCTCTGACCTCTTCTCGTCCCCTCCTCAGCCTCTGACCTCTTCTCGTCCCCTCCTCAGCCTCTGACCTCTTCTCGTCCCCTCCTCAGCCTCTGACCTCTTCTCGTCCCCTCCTCAGCCTCTGACCTCTTCTCGTCCCCTCCTCAGCCTCTGACCTCTTCTCGTCCCCTCCTCAGCCTCTGACCTCTTCTCGTCCCCTCCTCAGCCTCTGACCTCTCCTGTGGTCCCCTCCGCAGCCTCTGACCTCCCCTGCACCATCCGCAGCCTCCGACCTCCCCTGCATCATCTGCAGTCTCTGACCTCCTGTCCCCCCTGCAGCCTCTGACCTCCTGTCCCCCCTGCAGCCTCTGACCTCCTGTCCCCCCTGCAGCCTCTGACCTCCTGTCCCCCCTGCAGCCTCTGACCTCCTGTCCCCCCTGCAGCCTCTGACCTCCTGTCCCCCCTGCAGCCTCTGACCTCCTGTCCCCCCTGCAGCCTCTGACCTCCTGTCCCCCCTGCAGCCTCTGACCTCCTGTCCCCCCTGCAGCCTCTGACCTCCTGTCCCCCCTGCAGCCTCTGACCTCCTGTCCCCCCTGCAGCCTCTGACCTCCTGTCCCCCCTGCAGCCTCTGACCTCCTGTCCCCCCTGCAGCCTCTGACCACCTGTCCTCCCCTGCAGCCTCTGACCACCTGTCCCCCCTGCAGCCTCTGACCTCCTGTTCGCACCCCCCTGCAGCCTCTGACCTCCTGTCATCCCCTCCTCAGCCTCTGACCTCTTCTCGTCCCCTCCTCAGCCTCTGACCTCTTCTCGTCCCCTCCTCAGCCTCTGACCTCTTCTCGTCCCCTCCTCAGCCTCTGACCTCTTCTCGTCCCCTCCTCAGCCTCTGACCTCTTCTCGTCCCCTCCTCAGCCTCTGACCTCTTCTCGTCCCCTCCTCAGCCTCTGACCTCTTCTCGTCCCCTCCTCAGCCTCTGACCTCTTCTCGTCCCCTCCTCAGCCTCTGACCTCCTGTCGTCCCCTCCTCAGCCTCTGACCTCCTGTCGTCCCCTCCTCAGCCTCTAACCTCCTGTCGTCCCCTCCTCAGCCTCTGACCTCTTCTGTGGTCCCCTCCTCAGCCTCTGACCTCTTCTGTGGTCCCCTCCTCAGCCTCTGACCTCTTCTGTGGTCCCCTCCTCAGCCTCTGACCTCTTCTGTGGTCCCCTCCTCAGCCTCTGACCTCTTCTGTGGTCCCCTCCGCAGCCTCTGACCACCCCTGCATCATCCGCAGCCTCTGACCACCACTGCATCATCCGCAGCCTCTGACCACCCCTGCATCATCCGCAGCCTCTGACCTCCCCTGCATCATCCGCAGCCTCTGACCTCCCCTGCATCATCCGCAGCCTCTGACCTCCCCTGCATCATCCGCAGCCTCTGACCTCCCCTGCATCATCCGCAGCCTCTGACCTCCCCTGCATCATCCGCAGCCTCTGACCTCCCCTGCATCATCCGCAGCCTCTGACCCCCCCTGCATCATCCGCAGCCTCTGACCTCCCCTGCATCATCCGCAGCCTCTGACCTCTCCTGTACCATGCGCAGCCTCTGACCTCTCCTGTACCATGCGCAGCCTCTGACCTCTCCTGTACCATGCGCAGCCTCTGACCTCTCCTGTACCATGCGCAGCCTCTGACCTCTCCTGTACCATGCGCAGCCAGCCTCTGACCTCTCCTGTACCATGCGCAGCCAGCCTCTGACCTCTCCTGTACCATGCGCAGCCAGCCTCTGACCTCTCCTGTACCATGCGCAGCCAGCCTCTGACCTCTCCTGTACCATGCGCAGCCAGCCTCTGACCTCTCCTGTACCATGCGCAGCCAGCCTCTGACCTCTCCTGTACCATGCGCAGCCTCTGACCTCCCCTGTACCATGCGCAGCCTCTGACCTCCCCTGTACCATGCGCAGCCTCTGACCTCCCCTGTACCATGCGCAGCCTCTGACCTCCCCTGTACCATGCGCAGCCTCTGACCTCCCCTGTACCATGCGCAGCCTCTGACCTCCCCTGTACCATGCGCAGCCTCTGACCTCTCCTGTACCATGCGCAGCCTCTGACCTCTCCTGTACCATGCGCAGCCTCTGACCTCTCCTGTACCATGCGCAGCCTCTGACCTCTCCTGTACCATGCGCAGCCTCTGACCTCTCCTGTACCATGCGCAGCCTCTGACCTCTCCTGTACCATGCGCAGCCTCTGACCTCTCCTGTACCATGCGCAGCCTCTGACCTCTCCTGTACCATGCGCAGCCTCTGACCTCTCCTGTACCATGCGCAGCCTCTGACCTCTCCTGTACCATGCGCAGCCTCTGACCTCTCCTGTACCATGCGCAGCCTCTGACCTCTCCTGTACCATGCGCAGCCTCTGACCTCTCCTGTACCATGCGCAGCCTCTGACCTCTCCTGTACCATGCGCAGCCTCTGACCTCTCCTGTACCATGCGCAGCCTCTGACCTCTCCTGTACCATGCGCAGCCTCTGACCTCTCCTGTACCATGCGCAGCCTCTGACCTCTCCTGTACCATGCGCAGCCTCTGACCTCTCCTGTACCATGCGCAGCCTCTGACCTCTCCTGTACCATGCGCAGCCTCTGACCTCCCCTGTACCATCCGCAGCCTCTGACCATCTCCTGTCTTATATCACGTCTGCAGTCTGGAGCGGAGTCAACAGTGGGAGTGCCTCAGGGATAGGGGTCATGGGAGAAGTCAGACATGTATGGACTGTGGAGAGGAAACTATGGGATAAAACCAGAGCCACCGAGCTGGAGCCGACTGACTGAGCCCTGCAAGGTGCACCTGAGAGGAGGTCAGTGACAGCGCCGCCAGGCCTACCTGAGAGGGAGGGGGGTCAATACAATATTGTAAGGGGGCACTGATATATAGGTTTCCCCCTATATCAGTAAACCCCCGTACCTTAGTGTTTTCTTTCTGCAGAAGGTGGTCTCTGGTCACCAGAGTCCTCCCCACATTCCCAGAGTTCCCCTTTACATCATAGTCTGCAGGATTCCACCTTACAGTGCAAGGGGGGACTCTGATGTAAAGGGCAATGCTGCAGACCCTGATGTAAGTGAGAACTCTGATGTAAAGGGGAAAGCAATGGACTCTGATATAAGTGGGGTCTCTGGTCACCAGTGCCCCCCTTTTATATCAGAGTTTCTGCTTAGATCATGATCTGCAATGTTCCCCTTTATGTCAGAGTTCCCTTGCACTGTAAAGGGGAATCCTCCTGATATATGGGGGGAACTCTGTGTTGGGTTATATTAATCTGACCTTCATGTAAGAGGAGAAATATGGTTTTTGACTTTTGTTTAACTTAACACATTGCTAATAGCAGTTTATAGCTTAAATATTGATATTTGCACTGAAACCTGCCATTTACGGCACCTTTTTTTTGCAGTATCAGTAAAAAATGTGCCAGTAAATGCCATGATTTTTTTGCCAGTAAAAAAATAAAAAATTGCTGCTGTTTGTAAATTCCATGTCTCTCTTATCTATATATAATACACTCTTCAAATGTGCTTTAAAATGCATGGTTTTCCCTTTTGTGAACAAAAAAAATAACGACGTTATGCGGTTGGGCTGGTATAAAAATACTATGGGGCTGGTATGAAATTATTTCCAGGGCTGGTTTTTATTCCCAGTCCGGCCCTGTGTACAGGACACAGCTTTGTCTTGTCATGAGGGAGCCGAGAGAGTGCACATCGCTGTCCAGTGTGTACCACCACTGCTGCATGATGTCGGTCTAAGCAGGATTCAGAGTGCTGAGTCGAGGAGTGGTAACAGCCAGAGTCACCTAGGTGCAGAGCAGAGAGTAGACTGATCGCTGTGTGTGATTGGATGGTTAGCTGCAATATTGTTGGGACTGGTGGTATGCTGCTGTGGGGATTTACTATCCACTGCTAGACAAACTAAGCCCTTTAAGCCCTTTAGAAACTGACCATGCAGCCATCTAGTAGCCTTCTTGCTGGGCCCCAGCGCTAGAGTGTGCTGAAGAGTTAGGACTAAAGACTGTCCCTTTACAGCTGCTACACAAAGACCTTCACCTATTGCTTATGCTCAGAGGTGCCTTTCAGGGGACATTGAACCATATTGTAGCCATTCTCTGGATTAGTTGGAATTTTATTATTCACCCAACAGTTAATGCAATATCGCTGGGACTGGTGGTCAGCTGCTGTGGGGATCTATCTGCTGCTAGACAGACTAAGCCCTTTAGGAACTGACCATACAGCCATCTAGTAGCCTTATTGCTGCCTACAGGTTTGACTGGGACTTTCTCATGTGCACCAAAGTTACAACAGGGCGCTAACGCTAGCCGGCTGAAGAGTTAGGACTAAAGACTGTCCGTTAAAAGCTGCTACACAAGGACCTTCACCTACGTCCCTTTTGCTCCTTGAAGATGTCACACAACGAAAAGCAGGGCCAGGACGCTGAGGACATCGCGATTGCCAGATGACTAGTTGAAATATCATTATGCACATTGCAGTTAATGCAATATCGCTGGGACTGGTGGTCTGCTGCTGTGGGGATCTATCTCCTGCTAGACATATTAAGCCATTTAGGAACTGACCTTACAGCCATCTAATAACCTTATTGCTGCCTGCAGGTTTGACTGGGACTTTCTCATGTGCACCAAAGATACAACTGGGCCCCAACGCTAGCCGGCTGAAGAGTTAGGACTAAAGACTGTCCCTTTACAGCTGCTACTCAAGGACCTTCACCTACGTCCGTTTCGCTCCTTGAAGATGTCACACGATGAAACGGACGTAGAGCAGGGCCAGAACGCTGAGGACATTGCAATTGGCAATTCATACTTGCAGACCATGACAGGTCTGGAGGTGAATGGTTATACATAGCTGAGCGAGTTACTCCCTAGTGTCGGGCAGGCACTCTTCAAATGCGAGTGGAATGCAGATAGATTTTTAACTAGCCTGTGAGATATTTTTTACGCTATGAAAGCCTTTTTCTTTGTCTTTCCCATGATACGCTCTAATCGTTGAGCGAAAAACTGTGATTGATGACCATTTGTGGAGAGTGTGTGCCTCTAATTGATATATCCAATGAAAGAGAGCGGTGCAGAATTCACATATTGACGAAGTTCGCTTTTTGCGCTTTTTATGACAATCATAATCATCATTTTTGTTTATTATTTTAATATTGATATTCATCGTTGCACATTTATTAATCTTTTTTGCACCTTATCTCAGCAACTTTATAGGACTTTGCATAGAGTTTATATTATGCACTAGCACTTTATAGATATTGCACATTGAATTGGTTTAACACATATATATGTACACATGCAAATGTTGAACGATTGGTTTAAACACATATATACACGTTATAATTTGTAGTATTCACCATTTTAGATTAAAAGTTTTTTGTGTGTGGATTAGCGCTATTCTTATCACTTTACACATGCTGTGAATAATAACTGTCACAGTTGCTTGTGCTCCTAACCAAACTGCCAAGCCATCAAATGGCTGGTGACATAACTAATCACATGTGCAGCATCATGGTAACTGCAGATCAAACAGAGGCTAAGATGACAGCTTTCCTGGCTGTAAAGGATTGGTCAGAGTCAGGGGCGGACTGACCATTGAGCCACTCGGGCACTGCCCGAGGGCCCTGGGCCACTAGGGGGCCCCATCAGGGTTGCCAACCTCAGTAAAATCAGGGACAGTATGTATAAATCTGTGTTTTTTTTTACATCTGTCTGTGTATACTGTGTGTACATATATGTGTATACTGTGTGATTGTATACTGTGTGTGTGTATACTGTGTGGCCCCATAATCTCCTATTGCCCGGGGGCCCCATGAGTTATCATTCCGCCCTTGGACAGAGTAGTTCTGCTTTAAGGATGTTGTCGACTTTATAGTCTTCTAGCAACCTGTGATGCCGAAAGCTGGCAGAGCCTTATCCAGAAATTGAGACATTAGTTCCCATAGGGGGAAAATGTCAGAATTGACCCAGTAATACTGGAATTTAGCTCCAGTTCTCAGGTCACACTCCAGTACACGACAAGTTGGCTGTTTTGACAGAACACCAGGTAAGGAGGAAAAAAGTTGTTGCCACCTGGGAGGCGGCCATGTTGTTTGCTAGTATTGGGCGGACTAATAATGTCCACTCATCTTATGGTGTACCTTAGTGTATATGCTGCCGCTGTCAAAACAGGCAACTCGTCCAAATCTCTAATTGTTGGTTCTGCAGAGTCACTGGAAGTGATGTGGTTGGAGATATTGGCGATTTGGAGTTTTTGGCAGGACACCGCTGCCAGGAGAGGAGGAGGAGCTGGGGCTGGAGCGATGTCTGTGGATAGGGTGAGAGTAGGCTGCCCCTGGGGTTTAAATAAACATTGCCAGCAGTAGCTGGGAAACTGAATATGGTACCAGAGAGATGTTTACTTATATATGTATGTTGTATGCAGTGTGTATGTATGTTGCATGTATGTATATGCACAGTGTAAGTATGTTGTATTTACTGTATATGTGTGTATGTATGTGTATGCAGTGTGTATGTATGTTGTATGTATGTGTGTGTATGTTGTATGCAGTGTCCATGTATGTGTATGCATGTATATTTTTGTATGCAGTGTGTATGTATTTGTACGTGTATGCAGTGTGTATATATGTGCTTTAAATCAGTAGTCATCATCCCTGTCCTCAGTGCCCACTAACAGGCCAGGTTTGCAAGATAACTGAAATACATGACAGGTGATATCATTTGCTGCTCAGTGATTGCAGTATTCTAGTCTGCATCTCCCCAAGGTAATACATAAAACCTGGCCTGTTAGTGGGCCCTGAGGACAGGGTTGATGACCACTGCTTTAAATGCTCTCCTAAACTATGTACATTAAACACACCTGACCCTCACACCTCATCCCTGCACTATGTACATTACCCAATTTGAACCTCTGCCATAAGTTTAGTGTTAGTAAATACAATGAACTTCTGACTACTGCATTCTGTACATAGGATGATGTTTTAAGCTCCTCCCACTGTTAGTGTAATTTTGCCACACCCACCATTCTCTGTGGCATATTAAGCTGTTAGCCCTGACCCCTACTCTGCCCTCATTCTCAGAAAATCAGATTTTCAAAAGTTCCCAGGTATGCTAGTTCTCTATCAGGTCTGCTCACTCCTTGTGATTTACAGCAGACGATGAGCCAATTCTATAGCCAAAAGCAGGCAGTCATCAGGCTCTGCCTACCCAGCTACAAAATTCCTCAGCTGCTGCTCTGTCTGTGTGACAGCTGCAGTACGGAGAGGAAGCTTAGCTGCAATGAGGATGGAGTGTCTATATGGACACTCTGGCATCAGTGTACTCTGGCTTTAGTGATCCAAGCAAAAAAAAAGCCCAAGAAAGCCACAACCTAATATCTCTGTTCTACAATCAGAGATGTCTGGCTGACCGTTCTGAAGGGCTGGGTATTATGATTCCACAGCACCCTCCTTTACTGCGATGTAAACTTACCAAACCAAAAACTTGCATGTCTGCTTTCAGCTAACTTTTTTTTTCATGATGATGGTCAAGTTATGTCGTGACGTTCAACCAACCTCTTAAAATTAGCCCATACTTTGTTCATAGTTGGCAAAGCTATAGGTTCACTTTATAGAAAGCTTGATTCTTGACTTGGTTCAACTTGTCTCTCCCATCACCCAAATCCACTTGCACAGCCTCCAGATGGTTCCACATAAGACTCAGCCCGGGTTCACAACTATACGAATTAGATGCGGCTTACACCGCATCTAATTCGCAGGACATTTTAAAATACATTCATATGAATGCATCTGGTTCACATATGTGCGTTGCATTCGCACTGCGCATTGCACAAAAAACGTGTGCGTTTTCTAAGCATTGCAGAGCGAATTACGAGCCCCTTATCTTCTATGGGAACGCATCTGCTTCGCAGATGCATTGCGTTCTAAACATGGATTTTCTCCTTCTCCTCAATACACCTCCCCCTCTTCCCCCCCTCTCCCTCCCCCTCTCCCTGCTCACTGATCCTGAGCTAAAATGCAGTGATTCCTTTGAACAGGAGATTTTTATCTCCCCAGTTTCAATTTGCACCGCACATGTGTGAAACCGGGCTCAATGTTAAGATAATGTCTTAAGGGCTAGTGCAAAGGGGGGGGGGGGGGGTCAGATATGTGCTGGGGAGGTGCTTGGGGGGTCGGATACAGTAAGTGCTGGAGGAGGCGGTTTGTTAAGGGAGAGGACTAGTTCAAAATGGGGGTCGGATATGTGCTGGGGTTTTTTTGGGGGGTCGGCTATGTGCTGGGGGGGGCGCTTTGTGAGGTGAGAGGGGTAAAGCAAGGGGGGCAGGGGGGTCGGAAATGTGCTGGAGGGGTGCTTGAGGGGGTCAGATATGTGCTGGGGGGCGCTTTGTGAGGGAAGAGGGCTAGTGCAAAGGGGGTCGGATATGTGCTGGGGGGTGTTTTGAGAGGGGAGAGGGCTAGTCCACGGGGGGATATGTGCTGGGGGGCTTTGAGAGGGGAGAGGGCTAGTGAAAGGGGGATAGGGGGTCAGATATGTGCTGTTGGGGTGCTTTGAGAGTGGAGACTGGGGAATCTCTGTCCTCAGTCCCTTTCTCTGCTATTTCATCAAAGCCCCTCAATGGGGTTCCTAACAAATTGTAAAAAAAAATAAAAAATAAAAAAAAAAAAAACAAATTGTAAAAAATAATAACAAAAAAAAATAATAAAAACAAAAAACTACTGACACTAATCTCATCCCTACTGACACTGTCCACTGTTTTACTGACATCATCCACTGCCCTACTGCGCATGTGTGTTTGAGCTTTGGGGTGCACACCCTAATTCAGTAGGCTGCTCGCACCTATCGTGTTATCTCATCAGTGACCACCCAATGTCTGAAGGGAGAACATATTGATTGCAGAAGAAACAGTGGAGAAGATGGCAGCAGTGGTGACAAAAGTGATAAGGGGAACTACACTGCACTTGAGCACCACAAACCAAAAACACTATTTAACTCATTTTTAATATTCAAAGCAAACACGCTCATTTATCAATGTCTCCAATCTCTATTTTGCAGAAGAATCACTTTTAAAAAAACACCCTCTTAGCATTTCTGGCAGTGGCCATATTGAGTAAGGGCAGATGATTAATGTAGTGTTTACTTCCTGGAATCCATCTGCCCTTAGCTTATGCATGCAGATAGGAGGGTGTTCTTGGCTGAGGAAACCCCTTCTGAAGGCATCTGGGATGTATGATGTCATTTTCCTAGGCCTGGAAACCAGAAAATAACTGAAGAAATGTTAAAATAAAGTTTAACCCCCCTGGCGGTATTCCCGAGTCTGGCTCGGGGTGGATTTTTAATACCAAAAGCGGTATCCCCGAGCCAGACTCGGGATCGCATCGCAGGATCCAGGAAGAGTTTACTTGCCTTGTCCCCTGGATCCTGCGATGCCTCTCCACTATGATCGGCGAGCCGCTGTGTCTCGCTCGATTCACAGTGCCGAGCTCCGTTCCCTGCGAGCGTTGCGACGCACGGGGACAGAATTCGGCGGCAAATTCAAAAAGTGAAACACACAGTACAGATACAGTATACTGTAATCTTACAGATTACAGTACTATATCAAATAATTACACTCCCCCTTTGTCCCTAGTGGTCTGACCAGTGTCCTGCATGCAGTTTTATATTATAAATACTGTTCTTTCTGCCTGGAAACTGGAGATTGTCTATAGCAACCAAAACTGTCCCTTTACATCAGGAGTGGCTTTAGACCAGCTAGAAAACAGCGATAATAAATTAGACTCACTCGCAGAATTGAGCAATAGTGATTTGTGGGGAAATCCGTCATCAAACACTAAAAGTAACGAAAGCGACAATTCTGCAACTGAGCAAATTTCAGTGTTTTAATTTGATTACATTAATTAATCATTTTTATTATTATTATATTATTATTTGTTATTATTATTTATAGTTATTTATTATATTATAATTTTTTATTTCGTTTTTCAAACTTTATCATACCCGGGATGTCAACTAGACTCTTGTTTGGACAGATTTAAGTGAATTATTCCTAAGAATTACAGGCCTACAATATAAAACGCCAAATTTATGTGCAAAATAATGGTACCGCTTTCAGCACCTAAAATCTGAAATAATCATACCGCCAGGGAGGTTAAAACAAGTAAATATGATATACTTTCCTATCTATTTACTATGCTAGTAGCATAAGGATTAAAAATAGTCAATGTTGATTGAGAGAGTGAAGTTCCATTGTAGGTGCAGATATGCTGTGCATACAGTACTTGTAATTAATTGCATATGCTCCAGGGATATGCTGCTGCTTTCATTCCACTTTAAGAAGGTCAGTTTATTTCTTATTTAGGTCTCTTGTCAGATGTAGAAAGAGCTTTTAGAGTGCTTGCCACCTGGCAATTGGCCAATGAACAAAGAGCTTTAACAATTTTGCTGCATACAGCAGCTTTGGCTGCCCCCTATCTCTTGCACTTTCCTCTGCAGACTCACGCTCTATTATCCAGTGCAGGTCCTCTTCTGGACTTTAGCTGCAATCATTACCTGTCTCTGGCACTATCTCCCATAGGCTCCCCTCTCTACAGTTCAGTACAGGTGCTCTTCTTTGGTTGATATCTGATGTAGCCAGGTTCTTGGCTAAGAATAGAGAGTGAGAGAAACACTGGCTGTAGCTGCCGCCCTGTGATGCTGAACTGGTTAACATATCAGCGAGAGGAGGTATCTGCTGAGTAGGAAGAGTTAAATAGACTGAGTCAGGCAGCACTGCACTGTGGGAACTGTAGTCTTGAGGAAAGAGAGCTTTTGAACTGCATTTTAAAGAAGAAGACTGCTATGAGGAGGGGAAAGAGCTGTACAGGACACAGCTTTGTCTTGCCATGAGGGAGCCGAGAGAGTGCACATCGCTGTCCAGTGTGTACCACCACTGCTGCATGACGTCGTTCTAAGCAGGATTCAGAGTGCTGAGTCAAGGAGTGGTAACAGCCAGAGTCACCTAGGTGCAGAGCAGAGAGTAAACTGATCGCTGTGTGTGATTGGATGGTTAGCTGCAATATTGCTGGGACTGGTGGTATGCTGCTATGGGGATTTACTATCCACTGTTAGACAGACTAACCCCTTTAGAAACTGACCATGCAGCCATCAAGTAGCCTTCTTGCTGCCTGAAGATTTGACTGGGACTTTTCTCATGTGTACCAAAGATACAACTGGGCTCCAGCGCTAGCGTGCTGAAAAGTTAGGACTAAAGACTGTCCCTTTACAGCTGCTACACAAAGACCTTAACCTATTGCTTATGCTAAGAAGTGCCTTTCAGGGGACATTGAACCATATTGTAGCCATTCTCTGGATTAGCTGCAGTTTTATTACTCACCCAACAGTTAATGCAATATTGCTGGGACTGGTGGTCAGCTGCTGCAGGGATCTATCTGCTGCTAGACAGACTAAGCCCTTTAGGAACTGACCATACAGCCATCTAGTAGCCTTATTGCTGCCTGCAGGTTTGACTGGGACTTTCTCATGTGCACCAAAGATACAACTGGGCCCTAACGCTAGCCGGCTGAAGAGTTAGGATTAAGACTGTCCCTTTACAGCTGCTACACAAGGACCTTCACATATGTCTGTTTCGCTCCTTGAAGATGTCACACAACGAAACGGATGTAAAGCAGGGCCAGGACGCTGAGGACATCACGATTGCCAGATGACTAGTTGGAATATGATTATGCACATTGCAGTTAATGCAATATGGCTGGGACTGGTGGTGTGCTGTTGTGGGGCTCTGTCTGCTGCTAGACACACTAAGCCATTTAGGAACTGATCATACAGCCATCTAATAACCTTATTGCTGCCTGCAGGTTTGACTGGGACTTTCTCATGTGCACCAAAGATACAACTGATCCCCAACGCTAGCTGGCTGAAGAGTTAGGTCTAAAGACTGTCCCTTTACAGCTGCTACTCAAGGACCTTCACCTACATCCGTTTCGCTCCTTGAAGATGTCACACGAGGAAACAGACGTAGAGCAGGGCCAGGACGCTGGGGAGATCGCAATTGCCAGTTCACACTTGCAGTCCATGACAGGTCTGGAAGTGAATGGTTTTACATAGCTGAGCGTGTTACTCCCTAGTGTCGGGCAGGCACTCTTCAAAAGTGAGTGGAATGCAGATAGATTTTTAACTAGCC
The DNA here is from genome assembly GCA_037952925.1 of Lithobates clamitans. Taxonomy (NCBI): domain Eukaryota; kingdom Metazoa; phylum Chordata; class Amphibia; order Anura; family Ranidae; genus Lithobates; species Lithobates clamitans. Next base: position 1,744,249 of record JBBGZY010000230.1, read on the forward strand.
TGTGAGATATTTAACGCTATGGAAGCCTTTTTCTTTGTCTTTCCCATGATACGCTATAATCGTTGAGAGAGACTGATTGATGACCATTTGTGGAGAGTGTGTTCCTTCAAATGATATATCCAATTATTCATCTGGTGAGTCCAATTGAGAGAGAGCAGTGAAGGATTCACATATTGGTGAAGTTCGCGTTTTGCGTTTTTTATGATAATCACCGTTCACTCATTCGGCATATTTTGTATTTTTTTGTTTATTATTTTAATATTGATATTCATCGTTGCACATTTATTGATCTTTTTTACACCTTATCTCAGCAACTTTATAGGATGTTGCATAGAGTTTATATCATGCACTAGCACTTTATAGATATTGCACATTGAATTGGTTTAACACATATATATATACACATGCAAATGTTGAACAATTGGTTTAAACACATATATACACACGTTATAATTTGTAGTATTCACCATTTTAGATTTAAAGTTTTTTGTGTGTGGACACGACAAGTTGGCTGTTTTGACAGAACACCGGGTAAGGAGGAAAAAAGTTGTCGCCGCCTGGGAGGCGACCATGTTGTTGGTTAGTATTGGGCGGACTAATAATGTCCACTCATCTTATGGTGTTTGATTATATATGTATGTTGTATGCAGTGTGTATGTATGTTGCATGTATGCATATGCACAGTGTAAGTATGTTGCATTTACTGTATATTTATGTATGTTGTATGTATGTGTATGCAGTGTGTATGTATGTTGCATGTACAGTGGGGACGGAAAGTATTCAGACCCCCTTAATTTTTCACTCTTTGTTATATTGCAGCCATTTGCTAAAATCATTTAAGTTCATTTTTTTCCTCATTATTGTACACACAGCACCCCATATTGACAGAAAAACACATAATTGTTGACATTTTTGCAGATTTATTAACCACTTCGCGCCCGCGCTATAGCCGAAAGATGGCTGCAGCGCGGACGCTATCTGCCGGACAGCTGTCCTGGTGTTTACTTCCGCGATGCGCGCTCCCGCAGGCACGCATCGGGGAAGTTCTGTGCTGGCCGTGTCCCTCGGACACAGCCAGTCACAGATCGCTGAAAACGGCCAATCATAGCGGCCGTTTTCAGCACGATCGGCGGTGCCAATGAGAGACGATCTCATATGTAAACATATGAGATCATCTCTCATCACCGGTGTTCTGCGGCTCTCCCTTCTCACACAGACAGCGTGTGAGCAGGGAGAGTGAACCGCTGCGGCGGTAAGTAAAAAAAAAATGAAAATAAAGTGTCAAACTGCCATCTGTCCCAACTATCTGTCGCAACTGTCATGTCCATGCCATCTATCCCCAGTGCCATCTGTTCCTGTCACTGTCATCTATCATCAGTGCCATCTGTCATCAGTGCCATCTGTCATCAGTGCCACATACTGCCATCTGTCATCAGTGCCACCTGTCAGTGTCACATGCCATCTGTCATCAGTGCCACGTATCAGTGCCATCTGTCATCAGTGCCATCTGTCATCAGTGTCACGTATCAGTGCCATCTGTCATCATTGCCAAGTATTAGAGCCATCTGTCATCAGTGCCACGTATTAGTGCCATCTGTCATCAGTGCCACGTGTCATCAGTGCCACGTTTTAGTGCCACCTGTCATCAGTGCCACCTGTCAGTGCCACATATTAGTGCCATCTGTCATCAGTGCCACGTATTAGTGCCATCTGTCAGTGCCACGTATTAGTGCCATCAGTCATCAGTGCCACGTATTAGTGCCATCTGTCATCAGTGCCACATCAGTCTCAGTGCCACATCAGTGCCATCTGTCATCAGTGCCACGTGTCATTGTCCTGGTGCTCCAGGGCCTATAAAAGAGTAATAGGTAATCAACAAGTTAGATGTGTCATTTATGCTCCTAGAACACCTGGGAGGTGCTCTCTGCATGTTGGGCCTCTCTATGTGGCCAGGCTGTGAAAAAGTCCCACACATGTGGTATCGTAATACTCAGGAGGAGTAGCAGAATGTATTTTGGGGCATTATTTGTGGTATATACATGCCATGTGAGAGAAATAACCTATTACAATGACAATTTTGTGGGGAAAAATCTTCATTTTGCAAAGAATCGTGGGAAAAAATGACAACATCAAAAACCTCACCATGCATCTTACTGAATACCTTGGAATGTCTACTTTCAAAAAAGGGGTCATTTGGGGGGTATTTGTACTTTCCTGGCTTGTTCGGGTCGCAAGAAATGAGATAGGCTGTCAGTACATCAGGTGTGATCAATTTTTTATGATTTGCACTTGTAGACTCTATAACTTTCACAAAGACCAAATATTATCCACTAATTTGGGTATTTTTACCAAAGATATGTAGCATTATAAAATGTGGCCAAAATTTATGAAGAAAAATTACTAATTTGCAAAATTTTATCACAGAAACTAAGAAAAATGCATTTTTTTTTCAAAATTTTCGGTCTTTTTTCATTTATAGCGCAAAAAATAAAGAACCCAGAGGTGATCAAATACCACCAAAAGAAAGGCTCTATTTGTATGAAAAAAAGGACAAAAAATTAATTTGGGTACAGTATTACATGACTGAGTAATTGTCATTCAAAGTGTGACAGCGCTGAAAGCTGAAAATTGGTCTGGGCAGGAGGGGGTTTAAGTGCCCAGTAGGCAAGTGGTTAAAAAAAGAAAAACTGAAATATCACATGGTCCTAAGTATTCAGACCCTTTGCTGTGACACTCATATATTTAACTCAGGTGCTGTCCATTTCTTCTGATCATCCTTGAGATGGTTCTACACCTTCATTTGAGTCCAGCTGTGTTTGATTATACTGATTGGACTTGATTAGGAAAGCCACACACCTATCTATATAAGACCTTACAGCTCACAATGCATGTCAGAGCAAATGAGGATCATGAGGTCAAAGGAACTGCCTGAAGAGCTCAGAGACAGAATTGTGGCAAGGCACAGGTCTGGCCAAGGTTACAAAAAAATTTCTGCTGTACTTAAGGTTCCTAAGAGCACAGTGGCCTCCATAATCCTTTAATGGAAGACGTTTGGGATGACCAGAACCCTTCCTAGAACTGGCCCCCTGGCCAAACTGAGCTATCGGGGGAGAAGAGCCTTGGTGAGAGAGGTAAAGAAGAACCCACAGGTCACTGTGGCTGAGCTCCAGAGATGCAGTCGGGAGATGGGAGAAAGTTGTAGAAAGTCAACCATCACTGCAGTCCTCCACCAGTCGGGGCTTTATGGCAGAGTAGCCCGACGGAAGCCTATCCTCAGTGCAAGACACATGAAAGCCTACACGGAGTTTGCTACAAAAAACACCTGTAGGACTCCAAGATGGTGAGAAATAAGATTCTTTGGTCTGATGAGACCAAGATAGAACTTTTTGGCCTTAATTCTAAGTGTGGAGAAAACCAGGCACTGCTCGTCACCTGTCCAATACAGTCCCAACAGTGAAGCATGGTGGTGGCAGCATCATGCTGTGGGGGTGTTTTTCAGCTGCAGGGACAGGACGACTGGTTGCAATTAAGGGAAAGAGTACAGGCCAAGTACAGGGATATCCTGGACGAAAACCTTCTCCAGAGTGCTCAGGACCTCAGACTGGGCTGAAGGTTTACCTTCCAACAAGACAATGACCCTAAGAACACAGCTAAAATAACGAAGGAGTGGCTTCACAACAACTCTGTGACTATTTATGAATGGCCCAGCCAGAGCCCTGACTTAAACCCAATTGAGCATCTCTGGAGAGACCTAAAAATGGCTGTCCACCAACGTTTACCATCCAACCTGACAGAACTGGAGAGGATCTGCAAGGAGGAATGGCAGAGGATCCCCAAATCCAGGTGTGAAAAACTTGTTGCATCTTTCCCAAAAAGACTCATGGCTGTATCAGATCAAAAGGGTGCTTCTACTAAATACTGAGCAAAGGGTCTGAATACTTAGGATCATGTGATATTTCAGTTTTTCTTTTTTAATAAATCTGCAAAAATGTCAACAATTCTGTGTTTTTCTGTCAATATGGGGTGCTGTGTGTACATTAATGAGGAAAAAAATTAACTTAAATGATATTAGCAAATCGGTGCAATATAACGAAGAGTGCAAAATTTAAGGGGGTCTGAATACTTTCCATCCTCACTGTATGATGTGTGTGTATGTTGTATGCAGTGTCCATGTATGTATATGCAGGTATATTTTTGTATGCAGTGTGTATGTATTTGTATGCAGTGCGTATATATGTGCTTTAAATACTCTCCTAAACTATGTACATTAAACACACCTGACCCTCACACCTCATCCCTGCACTATGTACATTACCCAATTTGAACCTCTGCACTAAGTGTTAGTAAATACAATGAACTTCTGACTATTGCATTCTGTACATAGGATGATGTTTTAAGCTCCTCCCATGTTAGTGTAATTTTGCCACACCCACCATTCTCTGTGGCATATTAAGCTGTTAGCCCTGACCCCTACTCTGCCCCCATTCTCAGAAAATCAGATTTTGAAAAGTTCCCAGGTATGCTAGTTCTCTATCAGGTCTGCTCACTCCTTGTGATTTACAGCAGACGATGAGCCAAGTCTATAGCCAAAAGCAGGCAGTCATCAGGCTCTGCCTACCCAGCTACAAAATTCCTCAGCTGCTGCTCTGTCTGTGTGACAGCTGCAGTACCGAGAGGAAGCTTAGCTGCAATCAGGATGGAGTGTCTATATGGACACTCTGGCATCAGTGTACTTCTGCATGTGGTCCTTGCCCCAAATTCACATCCTCATTTGCAACAAGTACATGAATCTTTCAACCAAAGCAACATTTGTTGTGCAGAGGTATGACATGTCATAAACTTTCTTTATGAATTCCCGTGACTGTATTTACTTATACTGTATATTTTGGGGTGTTGATAAGAAATGATTGCCCAATATTAGCTGATAAGCATGAGCTAACATCTAGAATACTTGATTTGCCTTGACCGGGCTGTTCAGTGATGTTTGAGTGTTTTTTGTTTTTTTTTTATTCCATTGTGAGTGACTTTTAAATGCACCGGACCCCATAAATAACCAAGGTAGACCCAAAAATAACCACTTGATCCAGGCAAAAAAAAAGCCCAAGAAAGCCACAACCTAATATCTCTGTTCTACAATCAGAGATGTCTGGCTGACCGTTCTGAAGGGCTGGGTATTATGATTCCACAGCACCCTCCTTTACTGCGATGTAAACTTACCAAACCAAAAACTTGTATGTCTACTTTCAGCTAACTTTTTTTTTTCATGATGATGGTCAAGTTATGCCGTCACAACCTCTTAAAATTAGCCCATACTTTGTTCATAGTTGGCAAAGCTATAGGTTCACTTTATAGAAAGCTTGATTCTTGACTTGGTTCAACTTGTCTCCCCCATCACCCAAATCCACTTGCACAGCCTCCAGATGGTTCCACATAAGACTCAATGTTCAGATAATGTCTAAATGTCTAAATCTACAATCTCATACTAGATAATCATGTGTAGTATCTGTTCTTATCGGTTTTCGGGAGGGAGAATGCCAGTGCCGATTGGTGAGTGGAGGCACTGGCGAGTGTCCCTTCTGATATAATTAAGTAAGGAATAGGGAGAATGGTGGGAGGACCTTTTTCCTCCCAGGGTAAATCCGGCCTGGTGTACCGGGCTTGTCCCCGGTTGCAGGCAAGGCTCTCCCTAAGCTAAGTTCTGATTGCTTCCTGGTAGGGATGGGGCTGCATTTGTCTGGCTAAGGACCAGGCTGTGGAAGAAGCCAGAGGTGTATGTGCCCCTGGGGTGGCAGTCCAGGGTTGCCACAATTCTCACAGGTGAGAATGCTCATCTTTAGTTTTTGGCACCAAGGGGTCACTGCACCATGTACACACTTTTTTCACACCTGCCTCTGCCATTTGGCCAGGACTAGAGGAATTTTTTACTCCTGGCCGAAGGGCCTGCCATGGTATTGCACTATGGCACATGCACTTATCTACTTCGCCCTTCCCTTTTTTATATGTATGTTTGTCACTGCACTTTTTCCACAGCACATATTCACTTACTCACCTCCCGCTCAGTAGGGTGTAGGTCCTTGGGCCTGCCCTGAAAGTCTTGGGGGGGAGGGTACGTGGCCTTCTGGTCAGATTCTCCGTCTCTCTTTGGGGGAGCCCCACCTAGCACATGGTTGGTCTGTTTTGGCAGGCCTCCCAGAGAATGGGGTCCATCTGGTCCTTTCTCTTCAGGGGATAACCATGCGTACACCCTGTGCACTTTTTTGTGTTCTCACTTTTGTGTGCACATTTTTTTTTTGCACCGAGTGTTAAGTTTTCAAGTGTGTTTCACTACACCATGGGACTTAAAAAAAAGTAATTGCCTGTCAAATGGCGCCAGTCACTGAAATATGGTACAGGGGAGAGACAGGTTTTGTCATACCCAGATGTACTAGATATTCCTCAGGGCTCGGGTGGCAGACTACGAAAGCATAGAAGGCAAGTACAGGATACTTCTGCCTGCTACAAAGAGACCCGTTACTTTTGCTTACTAGGATTTTGTGGGTGACCTTAGTGTTCATTTTCTATTTTTCTATTTTCCTTCTTTTTTTTTCTTTTTTTTTTCACAACTCCACCACTGCATCCAGTATTTATTTTCCTTTCCTCAGACAAACATGGATCTTGCCAATACTTTTTTTTCTGCAAATTCCTTTGTTGCATGGCCGACCCATTTGCTTTAATACTTTGAGTCACTGAACATCAAATACTGTACATGCCAGTAAGGTTATAGTAAAATAGAGGCTGGCACATGCACCAGTGCATTAATACATGTTGTGTTTTGGGAAGCCCATAACCGTTATTTCCCAAGCCCTGTGCAGTGTGATGCACTGCAGTGCAATTGTGTTGCATGCTACTTTATATTTTGTATCTCCAACATGTCCCACATCATTACCTGGTAACCTATACTTACCCAACCATTCCTAACCCACGTTTCAAAATAATTCATGGCTTGCTCTCCATCTAATCTTTTATCTTTACGACTTTCTTAGTCACCTTCCCAGGACAAGCAAACAGGTCAGAAGTTCTAAGTACCCCAGATGCCTATGTGATCTAGGCCAGGGGCTTGCAACAGGTCAGTTGCGGCCATGTGGTGGAAACATTGTAACCCCCCTGTCATGGGCATTAATATCATCAGACACCTAGGGCCTCACATCTCTTGCCTTGTGCCCTGGGTGCTTATATTGCTGCTGTATAGGTTCTCTGGTGTTGGTGCCAGCAGAGGAACTTAAGATAAGTGATGGCTGGTGTGTGTGCATGTTAGTCTGTATGTATAAAGATATGAGAAAAATGTGGCCAGGGGTGTGTGTTGTCACAATGCCTCATATAGGTACTGCTGTGCTATAAATTAAGTAGAGGGAAACTAATCATAGGGTGTGCTTTGCACTATGGTATTTATACTCCTGACCCCCTGCACTCTAGTCACTAGGCTGTACTTTACTTTTACTACTGACCCCTGCATAAGGACAGCCCCCCATCATGCCACTTCTACCCAGGACCACTCCAAAATCAGTATGAGTGGGAACAAGAAAATGAAAAGATTGGAGGAACAACCAGTCATGCCAGTAGAGGAACTTAAATTAAGTGAAGGGTGGCATATTTTTATGTGAGGAAATGTACCGTATATACTCGAGTATACTCGAATTTTTTAGCCCTTTTTTTTTGGGCTGAAAGTGTCCCCTACGACTTATACTCGAGTCACCGCCGTCTGTCTGCATGATCAGCGTGTCATGCAGGCAGACGGCGGCCGGCGTGTGATGATAGTGTTCGGAGGCTATTCCAGCTTTCAAAAGCCGCGCCTCCTACTTGTCACGGACATTCTCTCATCCTCGTCCGTGGTATGAGAATGAGAGAATGTCCGTGATAGGCAGTCAGCGGTCAGTCAATCACAGACGAGGAGGAGGCGTGGCTTTTGAACTGTGGAATGGCCGCCGAACAGTATCATCACACGCCGGCCGCCGTCTGAGGATGGAGATCGCCACAGGGAGGCTGCACAGGACACAGGTAGGCTGTACATGCACACAGGAACACAGGACACATGTTCAGGACACATGTACAGGACACAGGTAGGCATGCAGCTGCAGATGGGCATTGTTGACCCTCTGCATTTCTCACCCTCGTCTTATACTCGGGTCAATACGTTTTTCCCAGTTTTTTGTGGTAAATTAGGGGCCTCGACTTATACTCGGAACGACTTATACTCGAGTATATACGGTATGTGCCTTGTCAAAGTACTTTAAAGGGAGTAATTGCTGTGCTATGAATAAAGGGGTGTAATGAATCGTGAGAGATGCTGTGCAATAGGGTGTATAAACCCCTGACCCCTGCAATCTGTTCACTGGGCTGCAAGTTACTTTTACACCGCTTGTACATAGCACACTCATTGCCCCTGTCCTCTGTACCCTTGCATCAGTCTTACAAATGAAAAAAAAAATGACTCTCTGAGAAAACTATGAAAGGAAGTGAAAGCCAATTTTTCATTGAAGCTAAAAGTTTAGATTGGTACAATTACATTTTTATTATTATATTTTTCGGAATTTTCTTCAAACATTCATTACTTTTTATTGGGGTTTTAGTGGGTTAAGAAAAGAAGAAGAAAAAAAAAAAAAAAAAAAAAACAAGAGCATGCTGTACCCTGGTGATCTTTGGTCTCTTCTATGTTGTTCATGTAGATCTCCAAGGTTGCCTACCCCTGGTTTTGGCCAATATGTTCAACACACACCTGGCAGCTTCATATTAAGTAGGGTTTGTGAAGGAGTTAAAATTATGAGCTACACCATTTCACTACATTCTGAAAACTTTGAACTTGCATTCACATTTTTAAATCACAAAAAGTAGATGATGTTCCATTTTGTTTGCGAAAGCACTGTGTATCATTAATAAGATGGTCAAATTTCTCATTACATTTTATATCTCAGTACTGTTGACCTCCTTTTGCATTTTTACAGCCAATCTAGTGATAGCTACATGGCATGGATATATTTCTCAGGGCTGGTTTACTTATGGTGAGGTGACAAGGGCAGACTATTGCCTTTATAACGTGAGTTGAAACTTGCAATCTCCGCTAAAAGCCTATGTGACAATGCAGGAGCCCATTTGTGAGCTAGAAACCTGAGCATTGTCACCCTAAAACATGAAGTTAATAAAAATGTATATTTTTTATAAAAATATTAAGCATATTTTGGGTTTACATAAACTTTGACCTCAATCCTTAAACAATGGACTGAACCTTAACGCTAACCTAATTCTAAACAATAAGCCAATCTTGTGATATCGATACTTATCTTCTCCTTGCCAAAAGTGGCCAGCCATCCTGTGGCAGGATTCACATGAAAACAACCTGTGCCAAAAAAAAAAGTAGCCCCGGTTGGTCGGAGTCAAAAGGGTTTCATGAACTCCATTTAATGGAACAAGCCGCAATATATCTAGAGACTGAATGTTGGGACTTGCATATTTGCATTACAAAATGTATAAAAAAACCTGTAGTTATATTTCACTATACATCATAGTAGTAAATTTTAATAATCAAAAATACATTAACTGGAAAAAAAAAAAATGAAAGACCCCAGTGCAAGTCCCATGTGAATCAGTCCAGTAAAAGACCTCATACTCACAAGACAGTCTACAGAGAGACCGCCTCCTACTGTGGATGTGGAATGGCATTAGCAGATTGAGCCGTAAGGAAATTGGAACACCGGTGAGAGCAAAGCAAGCATGGAGGAGAGAGAGACCAAGTCACTGCTTGTGTAGTGCAGGACTTCTGTACGATATTGTCCTTGGAGAACAACTTGGCCATGTCAGGAGTTGCAGCTGCAGCATTTTTACATTCAGCATTGCCCCAAGGCATCCCCGTGGACTCTGTAGCTTAGCTGATCACACAGCATTCAGTAGCCACAAAAGTACCATCCCCAACCCTAGGGAGAAGGAGACCTTGACAGAGTTGCCAGCGTTGCATTGATCTGTGTTACAGCATGAAACGCTGTAGTCATAATTGAAGACATTGTCCGTGGTTTTAGCGGTAACAGTGCAGTTTGGGTCGCAGCTCAGCTTGGAGAACAGAGAAAATGAACCTGTAAAAAAGTAAAAACAAAGATGCACTAAAAAGCATGCTACTAATTTTTAAAAGTCAGCTACTAATATTTAAAAGCCGATTCCACCCAAACATGGCACCTTCATTTGAGCAAAGATTAGTATATTGAAGTACCCTCTTGTTTCCTATATCTCTGAGTGTTCAGTGGTGATGTGCACCCAGGTTATCTCCCACAATGAAGGTGTTATTCTCACACCTTGGCTGCTACTAATATTTCATTGTGAAGGGAGCACAACACCATAATCTGACTCTGATAGCTGCAGCAGCCGGACAGATTGTAAATTGTGGGATAATAGGCACCCCTCACAACATACCATAGTTGCCTAAATCCATACTGCAGCCCATTTCACATGCTAGATAAATTCTGCATATGGGGAACTTCATGCTCTATGTCCATATTTTAAGAGAGACCCTGTTGCTGAACCAATCATTTCAAGAAAAAAATCTTCCCAAAAGATCATATCTGCACACTTAATGTATTTTAGGCATGTTTTTTACCCATACCATGCCTCTTTTTTAATAGACATCCAAAAGCCCTGAGACTGCTGGGTGCTGCTATCTGGAATGTGATGTCAGCAGCCCCAATAGACTTGTAGCCATCACTCAACTGACACTCTAACAGTGGTTCTCAACCTCAGTCCTCAAGTACCCCCAACGGGGTGGTTAAAACACAGTTGCTTTAACCACTTAAGGACTGAGCCTCTTTCTGAGACTTGGTGTTTACAAGTTAAAATCATTTTTTTTTTGCTAGAAAATTACTTAGAACCCCCAAACATTATATATTGTTTTTTTCTTACACCCTAGAGAATGAAATAGCAATCGTTGCAATACTTTGTCACACTGTATTTGCGCAGCGGCCTTACCAGCGCACTTTTTTTGGAAAAAAAAAAAAAAAAATTTTAATGCAAAAAAGTGTAAGACAACAGTAAAATTAGCCCATTTTTTTATATTGTGAAAGATGATGTTAGGCTGAGTAAATTGAAACCCAACATGTCACGCTTCAAAATTGCTCCCGCTTGTGGAATGGCGACAAACTTTTACTCTTAAAAATCTCCATAGGCGATGTTTAAAAATGTCTACAGGTTACCAGTTTTGAGTTTAGGAGGTCTAGGGCTAGAAATATTGCTTACGCTCTGACGATCGTGGTTATACCTCACATGTGTGGTTTGAACACCGTTTTCATATGCGGGTCCTACTATGCGTTTGCTTCTGCACAGCGAGCTTGGCGGGATAGGGCGCAATAAAAATTTTTTTTTTTTTTCTTATTTTACTTTTTATTTTTTGTTTTTACACTGTTCTTTTAAAAAAAAAATTGTGTCACTTTTATTTCTATTACAAGGAATATAAACATCCCTTGTAATAGAAAAAAAAAAAGCATGACAGGACCTCTTAAATCTGAGGTCTTTTTGACCCCAGATCTCATATCATATTTACAGTAAAATGCAAAAAAAAAAAAAAAAAGTCCCTTTAAGAGCTATGGGCGAAAGTGACGTTTTGACGTCGCTTCCGCCCTGAAATGGTATGGAGCTGGGTGGGGGCCATCTTCTCCTAACTCAGCTCCATAACACACACACGGAAAAGGACCCTATTGCCTCCGCCACTGCCGGCGGTTTCAGTAAGCTGCGGAGGGCACCAGAGCGCAGTGGGCGGTCCTCTCCCGCCACCGATAAAAGGGATTTTGCGGTGAATCTGCTGCAGAGACCACTTTTATCTGAAACTGGACCGCTCACTGAAGAAGAGGATACCGGGGTTATGGTAGCTAGCTGCTGCCATAACAACGATATTCCTCTTCAAAATGCCAATGTATATCGGCGTGAGCTGGTCCGTAAGTGGTTAAATCAATATCAATGACATGGTATTGATAAGAGCTATTTTATCTAAGGGAAGTGCCCAAAACATGGCCCATTGGGGGTACTTGAGGACTGAGGTTGAGAACCACTGCTCTAAAGTATTCCCTTTTGCTTCTCCCCATACTCTACTTCTAAACTACCAGCACATAAGGGATTACCCTCTCCTCTCCTATTCCAAACAAGAGGAAAGTTTTGATTAGGGATGAGCTTAAAAGTATACTGTATCTAAAGCCAAAACATGTTGGCTAGCGTAATAAAGGGTGGTAAATCTGTCAGATCTTGAGAAGAAAAAGGTGGTTATGAAGGGATGCAACACCAGTCAGGCTTTTTGCCATCTGTGTTCCATTGGGGAGATTTTCCCTTCACTTCTATATCAGAGGAAAAACAGGAAGCAAGAGGGAATATCGCCAAAGTGAGGGATAGCCTATCAGACAGAACATTTCCACTCTATTCTTTTTTTTTGTTACAATTTAAAAATGTTATATTTTTCCCCTCACTTTTAGTCCCAGTGACAATAGTTTCTAGAGCAAATAGAGTGGTCAACTCTAGCCAGTGGGCTCACAAACAACACTAAACTTGAGAGGGATATCAACTCTCCCCCGATTTTATCTGAAACAAAAACATTTGGCTTCAGATATACTTTATAAAGGAGTGAGGTTTTCCAAAAAAATAAAACATACATACTCACCCCCATGCTGCAGCGTCAGTCTGATCAAATCTGAGCCAATCACATAACCGCTGATCCCTCCGTTCTAGGATTGCTCGGAGCAGAGAGCAGCAACTGTCAGTCACTGCTCTCTGCTCTGCCCCTCCAGCACTCACTGGTGCACCTGTCTGGTGAGGGGGCAGGCACAGCTGGCTTGGCTCTCAGCAGTGTGCAGAGAGCCAGAGCCCTCTGTCAGTCAGATAGCTGGGTGGATACTGACAGTATGATCAGGATTCTTCCACAGCCTTGAGCAGCTCTGTGACATCAGCTGATAGTGGGCTTTAGCAAGCCATTAGATGACTCTGGGTCACAGGAGATCAAAAGGAAGTACACTCCTGTGACCCAGAATTGAAATATAAAAGTGGTTGTAAAGGCAGAAGATTTTTTATCTTACTGCAGTCTATTCTAATATAAAAAGCCTTCTCTGTGCAGCAGCCCCTCTAATACTTACCTGAGGTCCATCTAGAAGATCCAGCGATGTTGCAGGAGTGTCTCAGCTGCCCAGGACTCCCTTCCTCATTGGCTAAGACAGCAGCGCCATTGGCTCCTGTTGCTGTGAAAGTCAGTCAGCCAACAAGGGCGGGGCTAGGCTACAGCTCCATGTCTGAATGGACACAGGGAGCTGTGGCTCGGCTCAGGTGCCCCCATAGCAAGCTGCTTGTTGTGGGGGCACTTAACAGGAGGGAGGGGACAGGGGCACCGAAGAGGGATCCGAGAAGAGCAGGATTTGGGCTGCTCTGTTCAAATCTACAGCACAGGCCAGGTAAGTATAACATTTAAAAAAAAAAAAAAACACGGAGACTTTATTATCACTTTAAGGCTGATCAGTAGACCTACAACTACACTGTCTGTGTTAGTCATTCCAGGCTTGACATAAAAAAATAAATAAATAAAAAGTATATTTTTATTACCGAAGCTAGCTTTGGTGGTGGAGCAGTTGCCAGTGCAGCTTAGAGTGGATGATCCAGTGAAGCAGATCGAAAGAGCCCTGAATTTACAGATGTTACACATGGATGCGGAGGCTGCAAAGAGAAAAGAATTACAAGTTCTGAGACCTCTACCAAAAAGGGGACAGCTTTAGTAAAACATTCTGGAAAGACTTGCCATAAGAGAACATACATGCAAAAATCGAGCATTCAATGTTAAATGTTAAATGTTCGCTTGGAATTCCTGTCAATCCTATCCCATCATATGTGAGCATTACCTTAAGGTGTCTTTATGCAACTGCAGTCCTCCAAATAGGCCCACCAACCTATCAAAGTATTTTGATGTTTGCATAACCCTTCCCAAGAGCCAGCCCATTACTTGCATCAGCCCTGAGGACTCTTAGCAGGAGCTACTGTGAAAGGGTGCGGTGATGTTTTCATGCTATATGGAGCTTTCTGTTGTCCCCTCCTACTGACAATGATCTGTATGAATTGCATAGAAAAGAGACCTAGTGATGACATCACCAAATCTAAAATAAGGTATGGAAACAGGAAGGTTTTATTTTAAAAACTCACTAGCATGTTGAGAAGGGGGGGACCAGGGAAGGCAAAATACAAGCAGAATAAATGTCAACTTTAAAGCTCCAAAACTAACTACTAAAGCAACAGAGCTAGCAAATAGCTAAAAGCGTATGTGTCAACAGCTTATGCTTTAAAGAGATTATCATTATTCTGACTCGTTCTCTTGTAGAATAAAGATTAATTTTAAGGGGCAAAGTTGGATCTATCTTCAATCAGTTGTATCAGCCAACGTCTCTTAGAACGTGCACATCATAGTTACATGCTGTCCATCATTACATCTCATTCATTTTAGGATAGGTAAAAAAAGACCACAATACTAAAAATTAAGTTTGCTCCCAATTGACAAATGGTTTTAACTGATTCTGGAACAATAACTTTAAATAAACACTATCACTTTGCCTATTCATGGCAAAGTGACATTGTCTGCGCATAACCCACCAACCCCCAGACATGTACCCTCAGACTTGCCCTGCCATACTCCACCACCTCCTTACCTTAGCACCCCTGTCTGTTGAAGTTTTAGTTTCAACTGGTGTTGGATGAGGTCATGGCACCCTTTTTGCCACACAGTGAGATAAATGGTCCCTCCCTCGATATCTGGAAGCCACAATCCATTACAGGGGGCTTCAGTGGTGTAGGGAGGCAGCAATGGAGTTTGGCTAGGTGAAAGACAAATAAGCAGTGTCTCTTTAAAGTGAACGTGTATTTTGCTCTGTTCATTGAAATGGAAATGGAAAATGCCAAGCACTTCCACAAATGGAGATGCGTGTGACAGCACTGGCTCAATCAGCGCTGTCTTTTGGGAAGTCCATAGCTCAGTGATTCAATACAGTATCTGCACTCACGTGGCAGGGCTCTGAGATGAGGGATAGTTGAACCCCATACAAGTGCATTAAAAAAAACACTTGTATATGCTAAACTGCATACCTGATTAAACTTTTATGAAAAAAAAGATGAAGTTGTGAATGAGTTACATTACACCTCAAAATACACCAAGACCTTCATGACTGAAGAACTAGATGTTCCTCTACAAACAGTACAAGTGCTTTTTACATTATGTATAGTATATTTCCTTCTACCACCTATCTTGTGCTCTGCTGTCGATAACCCTCTACATCCAACACGCACACCAATTTTCTATGCTCTCAGCCTTATCTACGATGACCTTCTCTACCCTTCTAAAAGCATTTTATTAACCAAGCACCCTCTCTGTCAGAATTCCCACTGTTGACAGAGCAAATATTTGCCTTATACATTAACTTCTCATTGATGAAAAAGCGGATATGGTTATATAATACCATGTTTACATCATGAGAGTATTAAACCACATGTCCTATTGCTAAAAGGGTTTCTTGATTACATCCCTCAATGTAATCTTGGCATGACTTCTCTTTTCCCCTCTGAGATAAGAAGGTAAGGACACCCTGACCACTCTGAGGTTACCAAACAAATGACACATTTTAAGGGCAAATACATTATATACATATATATATATACACACACACACACACACACACACACACACACACACACACACACACACACACACATTTTTGAAGACTTGAAAATAGAAAAAGAAATTAAATAATGTAATGTTGGCCTTTCAGATGAGAAATAAGACTGGCTTTACCGACCTTCTGAAGAGGACTGGCTGGCTGTTACAGGCCTCTAGAGTAAATGATTTGAGGAAGCCTGGGAAAGTCTGTATGAGCTTTTTTTTTTCTTTTTTTCTTTTTAAAAGAGTTCATGATTTCCAGCCAGCCCAGTTTGGAACTCAGCACAGACCCTCTGACTTTAATATTTAAAGGATGTAGATCAAGGATAAGAAAAGGCAGCAATTCTTATCTGCCAAATGGTTCCAGGCCAGAGATTTAAATTTATGAAGTCAAAGGGTTAGTATGTCAGACAGACGACTAGTACTTTCAAAAATGACAGCCTCCAAGTTTCTCTTGTGTCAGATCTGTTTAATATCTTAAAAATGGGAATCCCACCAGTAGCCAGTCATCTGACTAAAACCTATGCACTGGGTTAATGGTTTGTGCCAAGGGGAAGATCACTGTCCAGTCCCTGTTGCAGACTTGTAAGCTATGTTTAGTTGCCCCTACTGTGCATCATCCATACATACAGAACAAGCAAAATGTTGGTCTGCAGTGGCCAGGTATACAGATTAACAGATATATCTAGCATACAGAATAATAAGGTGCAGCGGTCATGCATACAAAGTAATTTGTATTTTCTGTTCTTTACACCCCAGAATACATTACAAAAGTACTATTGTGCAGCATTTGCAAAAACATTATTCTAACTGCCATGCATAACAAAACGTAGTAATGAGGAAGATGGCCACCATGTAATATAGGTGGATGGGTGTGGTGACTAGTACATCATGCAGCATAACAGGATGAGAAGGGCAGAAAACTGGTGACTCCAAGAATGATCAGAGTCAGTTGACAAGGCCAATTTATCTATAAAAATTGTACCAAGGAGATTTAGTCGATTTTGACATTGTACTGGTATGTGTAAAAGCTGGCTTGGCCACCTGCTTTGGCAAAAACAAGCATATTCCCAAAGGGGTTAAAACCCACCTAAAAAAAAAATGTTATTCTAATGCAGAATAGTTAAATCAAAAACGGTCAAATCAGCACATTGTGTTCCATCACCCGTTCTTTGTTCCACTGTGCCTGAAGAGCCTTTTGAAGTACCAAGCACAACAGGAAATGTTCAACCTCTGCTTTCCACTATAGAGTCCTGATGCAGCATGTTCTACAGAATTTTCCTATAGTCACCAAGTACTATGGAGTCTGTTCATGCATAACAGAACAAGCCAAAACATGTGTACTATATTGTGAACAAATATAATTATGGACTATATTTAGTAGTCTCAGTATGTTTAATGATGCAGTCTATTCAGTTCTTTAATAGACAGACATACTCAACACACACACTAAAGCCTCGTACACACGGTACGATTGTTGGCCAACCGAGCCTCTGATTTTTGTCAAAAGGGCGTGTGCCAGGATATTGTCTTGCATACTAACGTTACACAATTGTCGTGCCATAAACACGAACGTAGTGACGTACTACAAGGAATTTCAGCTCTTGAGCACCACCCTTTGGGCCCCTTCTGCTAATTTCGTGTTTTTGGTGAGCATTGATTCTGAGCATGCGTGTTTGTACTTTCGACTTATGTATGACGGATTTGTGTACTGACCATCAGAAAAATTGACGTCAAGCTGTTGTCCGCCAAAAATTTACTAGCCTGTCATCCAACATTTGTTGGCCGAAAATTGGATAACAATTGTCAAAAGGATTGTACCAACGGTAAGATTTTAGGACAACAGTCTGTCAACAGACAATCCCCTGCCAACAATCTAACCATGTGTACGAAGAATGATCAGATTAAATACATTAATGGCTCACACATTGAAGGAGTATGAAGTAAAAGAAAAAAAAAATGTAAGGCATCATCCAATTGCTTGTTTTTTGATCTGACCTCAATTATGGCCAAATCAAGCCAAATAACCCATTAATTATCAGAAGATATGCTAATGATGCACAATCGTTCATGCTGCCTGACATTCCTACTTTTGCCATGTGGTTAAATTGGCTACTAATGTATCACAACGCAGGGCTTTTTTTTTTTTTTTTCTTAACACATGCTTGGACACCTGCTTTGGGTGGTTTTTCCTGCACTGCCATTGTCATCAAATGGCCCTTGAAGGCACAACACATCAGCCAGTACATGTCACACATGTGTAATAGTATTATATATATATTTTTTTTTTTATTCTTTTTATTGCAGTTTTTCGATTTAGTTACAAAATAAAGCCTATTGGGCATACCCAGGCTTGAACGTACATACCACAGACGTAACTAAAACAACACCTATAAAACTAGAACACAACCAATAGAAACTTGGTATGCTCGGACCACCTATGCAGTTTAAAACATATCTGTTTCTGCGCT
Source organism: Lithobates clamitans (assembly GCA_037952925.1). Classification (NCBI taxonomy): domain Eukaryota; kingdom Metazoa; phylum Chordata; class Amphibia; order Anura; family Ranidae; genus Lithobates; species Lithobates clamitans. The sequence goes on from JBBGZY010000230.1 coordinate 1,762,399, forward strand.
AATCACAGGCAGTGAGACATTTTCCCAATGTGCGGCTGCAGAGATCGGGAAATGTCTCACTGCCTGTGATTAGCGCAGCGCCGTGCCGACTTCCTGGCGGGCTCTGCATGTGGAGTGTGCGAACACGCCCGAGCCCATCCTTATTGGTTACAGATTCGTCTCTGAGTAAGTCTTCCAGAGACAAAATATAAAAAGCCACTTGAGAGTTCTCGAATTGAGCACTAAAAGCATGCCTAAGCTGCAAAAACCTAAACAAGTATGAATTATGCAGTTCGTATTTTTGTTTCAAGTCATCAAAGGTCAGCAGTCGACCCCCAGTACAGATCTGATCCACATATTTAATACCCTTAATTGCCCAGATATTAGGATCCGGAATTGACATAAACTCCGAGTGACGGATTAAACCAAGGGGGAGTATGTGATGAGATATGTCCAGAAGGCATGGGGCACAGAGAAAAAGCCGCCGACCACGCCCTTAGGACAGTTCGCATAGCCACTGTCCGGTGAAACAGTGCAGAGGGTCCATGGTAGACTAAGTTCCGCAACGCCTCATAGGAGCCCAAACATGCTGTCTCCAGAACCACGTCTGTGTTGGACTCAGAGACTAACCAATTGTGTGCATGCGAGAACTGGGCTGCCAAGAAGTATCTATGTAGGTCGGGACAAGCCAATCCCCCCTCCTTCCAAGGTCTCTGCAACACCGCCAACTTAAATCTCGGCTGGCCTGTGCCCCAGAGAAAAGCAAGTAGGGTAGTATTCATTAGGCAGAACACCTTCTTGGGTATCCACACTGGGGAATGTCTAAGAACATAGAGAAAAGCAGGCAAGAGCTTCATCTTGAATACATTAAATTTGCCCAATCAGAGAGAGGGAGAGCTGAGCCCTTGCTTTTAATTTAGCCTGCATATTTTGTATCAACGAAGCTACATTTAATGTATAATAGTCAGCAGTAGATGAGAAAATGTGGATACCCAGATATTTAATTTTGTTGGTCCATATTAAAGGGGAGAATAGGGTCTTGTAAATATTTTGCCTCAGTGTCAATCGGCAATATTTGGGATTTTTCCCAGTTGACTTTAAGTCCTGAGCAGTCAGTGAAACCTGAGAGGATGCCTAGAGCCGCTTGAAGGGATGGAGTAATAGTACTATTTAAAACAATGAGTAACCTGCGCACATGCCACAGTGGTATAAAAAACACACAACATTATTTAACAGTTAAGTTAAACGCAGTAGGGTGTATAGGACTCGTGCAGACAGGCTGGATTATAATAAACACAAATTATGGCATATACATTATAGTTCCCCTAAAGTGCATAGATGTGAATGATCCACAGAGGAAAGGCTTGGGTTTTGCACAAATTGCATTTCATGTAGTAAAATCACATGTATTTGACAACAAGGGACAGGAGAAATGTGACTAGGTCCTTAAAGCGACACACCTAAGCACAACAAAGAAAAAGGCATAAAAAAAAAAAAAAAATGTAAAAAAAAAAAAAATTAAAAAAAAAAAAAAAAAAACACATACACACACACACACACACACACACACCTCAACCCCCTCTCCCTCCAGGATCAGTATTGCAAAAAAAAAGTCATCACTTACCTATTGCAATCAGTCCGACAGCAAACGTTAGACATAAGAGCACCTTCATGGTTCTAGACTTTCAAGTATCTCTAGAAAGGAACAATAACAAAACGTCTTCACTAACACATCCTTCATTTTGGAGTACCTAGTAGAGCACAGAGATAGCCAAAAGGTACATGAAAGAGAACAGCACAGCTGGGATGGTTGCATCCATGTCCCTGAAGCTAGAGGAAAACACAAGAGGCGTTGGCAGGAAGAGACACAGACAGGCTTTATCAACGGTGCAAGATGCAGAAAAAAAAATAATATTTCACTAATCTGACTTTGAAAACCTCAAATCAGACTAGTCAGTAACATATGCTGCACTTTGGAAAATCTTTGCGCAAAGCATATTACATAAAAAGTAAAAAAAAATGTTTAAAAAGTGGTGGCTTTGAGTAATTAAAAATAAATAAAACAATTCAAATAGAGCACAAGGTTTTAACAATGGGGGAAAAAAGTGTTAAAGTCTTGAATTTCCAAAGCAGGTGGATGAAATAGCATTTTGAAAAAAAAATGTTAAAAAAAACATTATGAAAGGGGAAACAGAAGAAAAAAAAAAATTACCAATTATTCTCAGACTTCGACCTCTTGCAGACTGCACATAGCTATATAAACCCCTCTATATACCTCTATTTCAGGGGAGGAGTAAGTGGATCAAGTTACTCCCTAGAGTGCCACACCTGTCTAGCAGTGTTGTGAGAGCAGCAGAGAGTGACAGGCACAGCGGATCATAAATCCTGTTCACTGGCTGTTAGGTTATTACTGCTTTTTACGTACATGATTCCTGGAGCGCAGGCTCTTGTAGTTCCTCAGCTCTATTAGGCTACATTCATATGGACATGTCATTTTTGCTGATCCTATTATGCATGTTTTTTCTAGCACAAACATTCCTGCGTAATGATCAGTAAGTAAAATCTGCATCTGGCATTTGTGTACATAGACATTTAGACTTTGTGTTTCAGATCTGAACGCAGCGCGTGTTTAAGTACCAGTGTTAATGTCTCAAGTGAAAACAACGCAGCTGCGTTCATATACGTAAATTTAAAAAAAACTTGTAAATGCGGGTTTTTTTACGGCTGTTTGAATGAGGCCTTAAAGGAGGAGTATAGCAAAGCTTTTTTTGGCTGTACTTTTCCTATGGATCACAGGAGTGCAGTCTCTTTTGTACTGCTGTGACCCGTTTTCAGTCGACTGATGACACTGAGTTGATCCAGTCTCTGAAAAAATCCTGACCATATGGTCAAACCTGAGCCAGCTGCTCCCACCCCCTGCACAGCCCAGCACTCCAGTGAGCGCTGGAGAGGCAGAGCAGAGAGCCAGACAACGTCAGTCACCAACTCTCTGAAGGCAAATAACTGAGCAATCAGCAGTGTTTGGTCACTCAGTTCCCGGTCTTAGAGCCGGCTGGAGACAGATGCAGCGTCGGACCAATGCTGAATCCACCTAGATGAGTATAATTTTTTTGTTTTCTGAAACTCATACATCTCTTTTAATTACTTCAATACAGGGCACTTACACCCCCTTCCTGCCCAAGCCAATTTTCAGCTTTCAGCGCTGTCGCTGTTTAAATGATAATTGCATGGTCATGCTACACTGTACTCAAACAGAATTTTTATCATTTTGTTCCCACAAATAAAGCTTTCTTTTGGTGGTATTTGATCCCCTCTGCGTTTTTTATTTTTTGCTAAACAAATAAAAAAAGACCTAAAATTTTGAAGAAAAAAAAAGTTTTTCTCTTGTTTCTGTATAAAATTTTGTAAATAAGTAAGTTTTCTCCTTCACTGATGGGCACGGATAAGGCGTCAACGATGAGGTGGCACCAATGAGGTGGACCTGATGGGCACTGACAATGGGCACTGATAGGCGGCACTGGTAGGCAGCACTCATGGGCACCCGTGGGTGGCACTGGGCGGCACTAACATGCAGCACTGATGGGCATTGATAGGCAGCACTGATGGGCAATCATGGGTGGCACTGATGGGCACTGATAGGCTACACTGATGGGCACTGAAAGGCTGCACTGATGGGTACTTATGGGTGGCACTGATAGGCGGCATTGCTGGGCACTGATACATGGCACTACTGGGCACTGATATGCGGCACAGATAGATGGCATTGTTAGGCATCACTGATGGCACTGGCAGGCGTTGGGGATGTGCACTGATTGGCAGCTGCCTGGGCACTGATTGGCATTTCCCTGGTGGCCTAGGGTGGCATACCTGATGATCCAGTGTGGTGGCAATCCCTGGTGGTTCTGGCGACATTCTGGTGGTCCTGGGTGGGCATCCAAAGGGGGGCTGTGCTGACAAACAATCAGCACAGACCCCCTACCGTCAGGAGAGCAGCCGATCGGCTCTCCTCTACTAGCGTATGTCAGACGCGAGTAAGGAAAAGCCGATCAATGGCTCTTCCTGTTTACATCGTGATCAGCCGTGACTCCCCTAATATTTACCTGAGCCCCATCTTGATCCAGCGATGTTGCACGAGAGACTCTTCCTTCTCATTGACTGAGAAAGCATCGCAGCTCCATTGCTGTCAATCAAAGTCAGTCAGCCAATGAAGGGGGGGGGCGGGCCACAGCTCCGTGTCTGAATGGACACACAGAGGCTCGGCCTGGGTGCCCCCATAGCAAGCTGCTTAACAGGAGGGAGGTGCCAGGAGCACAAAAGAGGGACCCCATAAGAGGAGGATCTGGGCTGCTCTGTGCAAAACCACTGCACAGGGCAGATAAGTATAACATGTTTATTATTTTTAACTAAAAAAAAACAAGACTTTAGTATCACTTTAAGAACCCTTGCAACAGGCAAGATTCTGCTGCTATAGAAAGTAATAAAAAAACACTAAGGTTTTAGTTCCTCTACTATGAATTCTGAAGATGAATTTCTCCACAATGCCTATAAATAACTGACACCGCACTTGCTACTGGGAGATTTATGCCATTTAAACTGGCACAATTGACTCATCTGTTATGTGCATGGTAGTTATTTCTGTTTTGCTATACTTATCTTTTGCATAATATGTTTTTTTTTGTTTTTTTTTTCTCATTATATTTCTTTGTGATTGTTATAGATATACTCCCTGCTGCCTCCTGACAAAGCAGATTCCCCTTGACTACTGAGGCGCAATGGGCTTAGGTCCCAATTAGCATAACACCAAGGGATCAAATCCCCCACCACCCTTGTCCTTTACCCCATTAACCACTTAAGGACCACCTCACGCCGATATACGTCGGCAGAATGGCACGGGCAGGCAAAATCACGTACATCTACGTGATCTGCCTCCCGCGGGTGGGCGGTCCTCTTTTGTCCCCCGGCGATCGGAGGTGAGGGGGAGGCCATCCGTTCGTGGCCCCCCCCTCGCGATCGCCGCCGGCCAATGAGAACATTCCTTTGCTGTTGTATGCTAAACAGCAGCAAAGGAAATGATGTCATCTCTCCTCGGCTCGGTAATTTCCGTTCCGGCGCCGAGGAGAGAAGACTGCACTGTGAGTGAAAACACACTACACACACAGTAGAACATACCAGGCACACAAATCACCCCCGATCCCCCCCCGATCACCCCCCGATCACCCCCCCGATCCCCCCCCAATCACCCCCCCCCCCCCCGTCACAAACTGACACCAAGCAGTTTTTTTTTTTTTTTTCTGCTTACTGCATGGTGTCAGTTTGTGACAGTTACTGTGTTAGAACAGTTAGGGTTAGCCCCCTTTAGGTCTAGGGTACCCCCCTAACCCCCCCTAATAAAGTTTTAACCCCTTGACCACCCCCCGTCACCAGTGTCACTAAGCGATCATTTTTCTGATCGCTGTATTAGTGTCGCTGGTGACGCTAGTTAGGGACGTAAATATTTAGGTTCGCCGTCAGCGTTTTATAGCGTCAGGGACCCCCATATACTACCTAATAAATATTTTAACCCCTTGATTGCCCCCTAGTTAACCCTTTCACCACTGATCACCGTATAACTGTTATGGGTGACGCTGGTTAGTTCGTTTATTTTTTATAGTGTCAGGGCACCCGCCGTTTATTACCGAATAAAGGTTTAGCCCCCTGATCGCCCGGCGGTGATATGCGTCGCCCCAGGCAGCATCAGATTAGCGCCAGTACCGCTAACACCCACGCACGCAGCATACGCCTCCCTTAGTGGTATAGTATCTGAACGGATCAATATCTGATCTGATCAGATCTATACTAGCGTCCCCAGCAGTTTAGGGTTCCCAAAAACGCAGTGTTAGCGGGATCAGCCCAGATACCTGCTAGCACCTGCGTTTTGCCCCCCCTGCCCGGCCCAGCCCACCCAAGTGCAGTATCGACCGATCACTGTCACTTACAAAACACTAAACGCATAACTGCAGCGTTCGCAGAGTCAGGCCTGAACCCTGCGATCGCTAACAGATTTTTTGGTAGCGTTTTGGTGAACTGGAAAGCACCAGGGGCCTAGTACACCCCGGTCGTAGTCAAACCAGCACTGCAGTAACGCTTGGTGACGTGGCGAGTCCCATAAGTGCAGTTCAAGCTGGTGAGGTGGCAAGCACAAGTAGTGTCCCGCTGCCACCAAGAAGACAAACACAGGCCCGTCGTGCCCATAATGCCCTTCCTGCTACATTCGCCAATCCTAATTGGGAACCCACCACTTCTGCAGCGCCCGTACTTCCCCCATTCACATCCCCAACCAAATGCAGTCAGCTGCATGAGAGGCATTTTCTTTATGTCCTCCCGAGTACCCCTACCCAACGAACCCCCCCAAAAAAGATGTCGTGTCTACAGCAAGCGCGGATATAGGCGTGACACCCGCTATTATTGTCCCTCCTGTCCTGACAATCCTGGTCTTTACATTGGTGAATGTTTTGAATGCTACCATACACTAGTTGAGTATTAGCGTAGGGTACAGCATTGCACAGACTAGGCACAGTTTCACAGGGTCTCCCAAGATGCCATCGCATTTTAAGAGACCCGAACCTGGAACCAGTTACAGTTATAAAAGTTACAGTTACAAAAAAAGTGTAAAAAAAATAAAATAAAAAATATATAAAATAAAAAAAAAATAGTTGTCGTTTTATTGTTCTCTTTCTCTCTATTCTCTCTCTCTATTGTTCTGCTCTTTTTTACTGTATTCTATTCTGCAATGTTTTATTGTTATTATGTTTTATTATTTTGGTTTTTCAGGTATGCAATTTTTTATAATTTACTGTTTACTGTGTTTTATTGTTAACCATTTTTTTGTCTTCAGGTACGCCATTCACAACTTTGAGTGGTTATACCAGAATGATGCCTGCAGGTTTAGGTATCATCTTGGTATCATTCTTTTCAGCCAGCAGTCGGCTTTCATGTAAAAGCAATCCTAGCGGCTAATTAGCCTCTAGACTGCTTTTACAAGCCGTGGGAGGGAATGCCCCCCCCCCACCGTCTTCCGTGTTTTTCTCTGGCTCTCCTGTCTCAACAGGGAACCTGAGAATGCAGCCGGTGATTTAGCCAGCTGACCATAGAGCTGATCAGAGACCAAAGTGGCTCCAATCATCTCTATGACCTAAGAAACCGGAAGCTACGAGCATTTTATGACTTAGATTTCGCCGGATGTAAACAGCGCCATTGGGAAATGGGAAAGCATTTTATCACACCGATCTTGGTGTGGTCAGATGCTTTGAGGGCAGAGGAGAGATCTAGGGTCTACTAGACCCCAATTTTTTCAAAAAAGAGTACCTGTCACTACCTATTGCTATCATAGGGGATATTTAGATTCCCCGAGATAACAATAAAAATGATTTTAAAAAAAATGAAAGGAACAGTTTAAAAATAAGATAAAAAAGCAAAAAAATAATAAAGAAACGGCGGTCTGTCGTCAAACGTAAACAGCAATTGCACCATGCATGAGAGGTATCACCACGAAGGTCAGATCGAGGGCAGTAATTTTTGCAGTAGACCTCCTCTGTAAATCAAAAGTGGTAACCTGTAAAGGCTTTTAAAAATGTATTTATTTTGTTGCCACTGCACGTTTGTGCGCAATTGTAAAGCATGTCATGTTTGGTATCCATGTACTCGGCCTAAGATCATCTTTTTTATTTCATCAAACATTTGGGCAATATAGTGTGTTTCAGTGCATTACAATTTAAAAAAGTGTGTTTTTTCCCCAAAAAATGCGTTTGAAAAATCGCTGCGCAAATACTGTGTGAAAAAAAAAAAAATGAAACACCCACCATTTTAATCTGTAGGGCATTTGCTTTAAAAAAAATATATAATGTTTGGGGGTTCAAAGTAATTTTCTTGCAAAAAAAAAAACTTTTTCATGTAAACAAAAAGTGTCAGAAAGGGCTTTGTCTTCAAGTGGTTAGAAGAGTGGGTGATGTGTGACATAAGCTTCTAAATTTTGTGCATAAAATGCCAGGACAGTTCAAAACCCCCCCAAATGACCCCATTTTGGAAAGTAGACACCCCAAGCTATTTGCTGAGAGTCATGTCGAGTCCATGGAATATTTTATATTGTGACACAAGTTGCGGGAAAGAGACAAATTTTTTTTTTTTTTTGCACAAAGTTGTCACTAAATGATATATTGCTCAAACATGCCATAGGAATATGTGAAATTACACCCCGAAATACATTCTGCTGCTTCTCCTGAGTACGGGGATACCACATGTGTGGGACTTTTTGGGAGCCTAGCCGCGTACGGGACCCCGAAATCCAAGCACCGCCTTCAGGCTTTCTAAGGGTGTGAATTTTTGATTTCACTCTTCACTGCCTATCACAGTTTCGGAGGCCATGGAATGCCCAGGTGGCACAAACCCCCCCCAAATGACCCCATTTTGGAAAGTAGACACCCCAAGCTATTTGCTGAGAGGTAAAGCGAGTATTTTGCGGACCTCACTTTTTGTCACAAAGTTTTGAAAATTGAAAAAAGAAAAAAAATGTTTTTCCTTGTCTTTCTTAATTTTTAAAAACAAATGAGAGCTGCAAAATACTCACCATGCCTCTCAGCAAATAGCTTGGGGTGTCTACTTTCCAAAATGGGGTCATTTGGGGGGGTTTGTGCCACCTGGGCATTCCATGGCCTCCGAAACTGTGATAGGCAGTGAAGAGTGAAATCAAAAATTTACACCCTTAGAAATCCTGAAGGCGGTGATTGGATTTCGGGGCCCCGTACGCGGCTTGGCTCCCAAAAAGTCCCACACATGTGGTATCCCCATACTCAGGAGAAGCAGCTGAATGTATTTTGGGGTGCAATTCCACATAGGCCCATGGCCTGTGTGAGCAATATATCATTTAGTGGCAACTTTTTGTAAATATTTTTTTTTTTTGTCATTATTCAATCACTTGGGACAAAAAAAATAAATATTCAATGGGTTCAACATGCCTCTCAGCAATTTCCTTGGGGTGTCTACTTTCCAAATGGGGTCATTTGGGGGGGTTTTGTACTGCCCTGCCATTTTAGCACCTCAAGAAATGACATAGGCAGTCATAAACTAAAAGCTGTGTAAATTCCAGAAAATGTACCCTAGTTTGTAGACGCTATAACTTTTGCGCAAACCAATAAATATACGCTTATTGACATTTTTTTTACCAAAGACATGTGGCCGAATACATTTTGGCCTAAATGTATGACTAAAATTGAGTTTATTGGATTTTTTTTATAACAAAAAGTAGAAAATATCATTTTTTTTCCAAAATTTTCGGTCTTTTTCCGTTTATAGCGCAAAAAATAAAAACCGCAGAGGTGATCAAATACCATCAAAAGAAAGCTCTATTTGTGGGAAGAAAAGGACGCAAATTTCGTTTGGGTACAGCATTGCATGACCGCGCAATTAGCAGTTAAAGTGATGCAGTGCCAAATTGGAAAAAGACCTCTGGTCCTTAGGCAGCATAATGGTCCGGGGCTGAAGTGGTTAAATAAAACACTTACAACCATTAGGTTGGAAAGGGCAAGGCCACAGCTTTATTAAATTCCAACACATAACATGTGAACATATTTAACCAGTGCCAGTCACAGTCGTACTGTGAGCACTTAACCAAAAGAGGGAAGTGGGGCCTGTCCTTACCATGAGTGCTGGACAGGCAGCCTACTTCCAATTTTTCCATCAAGGGCATAGCCCATTACAGCAACTTTAACTGCTGGCAAGGTCAAGAAAACCGCAGCAAGCTGTGACATACCATAAAATAGGAAAAAGGGGGTGGGAGGATGGGCAGCTCTTCCAACGACTCTTCCGAAAGACCCAGAATTTCCTGGGGCACACAATTTCCTGAGCACAGGCCAATTCCATCCCACAAGTCCCCACCAATTGTTCTCCTTGTCATGTACCTAGCCATGCCCCCATCAGTCAAGGCTCTCTTTTCCTAGGGAGGGGCTCAAGAGGCCTTCATGATTGCTGAGGCGCAATGGGCTTGGGTCTGAATTAACGTAACACCAAAGGATCAAATCCCCCACCACCCTTGCCCTGTACCCCATTAATTAAAACACTTACAAGCATTAGGTTGGAAAGGGCAAGGCCACAGCTTTATTCAATTCCAACACATAACATGTGAACATATTTAACCAGTGCCAGTCACAGTCGTACTGTGAGCACTTAACCAAAAGAGGGAAGTGGGGCCTGTCTATACCATAAGTGCTGGACAAACAGCCTACTTCTACTTTTTCCATCAAGGGCATAGCCCATTACAGCAACTTTAACTTCTGGCAAGGTCAAGAAAACCGCCAACTGCCTGTCAGTTAATAGCAAGGCAGAAGGGGCCCCTGCAAGGGTAAAAAACGACCCTTCTGCCCTTGCCAAAGCTGTTGGTTTTTGATGTGCACAACAGAACCGACACGCAGCGCTCAGAGAAGGTAACATCCTCCGCCCAGACGCTGCCCGCCGAGGACGTGGATTTCGAAACCAGTTCGCCGATGCGAAAGGACCAGCAAAACGCCCACAAGAAAGCCAAGAGAATGGTCTCGAACAGGGAAAAACAAAAGGATGGCAACAGGGATAGGTTCCCAGAGGGAATAGGAAGGGAAACCGGATGCCGGGAATAAGTCGCACGCCTCCAACCCCACAGGACCCAACGGATTGGAAACGCTGTTGTGAAATCCTCCTACCCAAGGAGCTGAAACTAGAAGGACAAAGCAGATATGGCCGACGAAACCATGGAACCAGAAGAACCTTTTTGTAGTAAGTAAACAAAGTAAAAAACTAAAGCCACGCGTCTTTCCTGTGAAGACGAGATGGAAAACTCACCGCCCGACACCTGGACCCATTTATCCCACATGCGTCAGTACGACGCCCACGTCCGAGAGGACAGCGACGTCCGAAGGAGGTCTAGCAAACATTGGAAACCAGGTTCCACAAGTAGGCCGGACAGGGGAGGCCAGGATGGCAAACCGCTCGCAGGTGTCCTGAAAAACAGACAGGAGCTGCTGGCACTCACCGCTGTCAGCTGGGCCCACGAAGAGGAAGTCATCCAAATAGTGTAACACGGACTGCAAACCAGCTGCCTGGACAACTACCCATTCAAGGAAACTACTGAAGAGTTCAAAGAAATAACAAGAAATGGCACAGCCCATGGGAAGGCACATGTCAAAAAAGTAGCTTCCTTGAAAGTAGCATCCCAGCAGATGGAAGCGGAAGGCGGACTCAATGTCCGCCTTTGCCAGCAAGGCCGAAGGACCAGCCGTCCTGATCAAGTGAAGTGCCTTGTTAAATGAGGTGTAGTGGACCCTGGATTCCTCCTTGTCGATGCCGTCATTGACCGAGGAGCCAGAAGGATAGGACAAGTGGTGGATAAGGCGGAATTTTCCCTCAGCCCTTTTGGGGACCACACCGAGGGGGGAAACCCTCAGGTTGTGAAAAGGGGGGGAGATCAAACGGGCCCGCCATGCGCCCCAAGTCCAATTCCTTCTGGAGTATTTCGGCCACCACGGACTCTAATTGAACGGCTGTTTTTAAATTAGGTACCATGGTTGGCACATCCGAAGGAGTAAAAGGGATCCAAAAACCACGGTCTAAACCATCCCTCAAGATCAAAGCTTCTCTATGAAGGGGGTACCGGTCTAGCCAGGGAAGCATCTCTGAGACAATCACTGGGGTCCTCCGTTTTAGAAATGTCAGACTTGGCCCCCGGCCAGGAAAGAGATTGTTTTCCCTTTTGGAAGCAACGGCTGGCTGGGTGAGTGCCCCCGCAAAGTGAGCATTTGTGCTTAAAACGACACGCGGTGTACCACTTGCAGTGGCTCTTATTGAACAGCCAGCATAGGCCTTTTTTGGCGGCAGCCGACGCTCCGGAGGAAGCGCCGGCTGGGGAAAGGACAAAGGCCTATGGGGGCACATAAGCAATAACCACAGGCTACCGTCCTGGCAATCAAAGTGGAACTCCTTCCTTGATACCATTTTTTGGCGAAACTGCGTGCCGTAGTGGAACCAACACTGGCCCCCGTACACTTTGTAGGCACCACAAATGAGATCAAGATAGCAAAAATGTGATGCAGCTAATTCCAGAAAATGCTCGCAAAGTACTCTGGCGTAAGCACAGAACCCCTGCAGCCAGTTCCCGAATGTCCAAGATAGCTGCTTAGATTTTTCACACTGCGCCGCCACGTCAACCCGACGGGATTTGTCAATCGTCTCATGGTCGGGAGGGACTAAGGCGAGAAAATACATAAATTTGCGACGCCAGATTTTATCCTTGATGTTTTCCGACAGGTGCATGCCGGTAGGTGAAATCGCCCACAAAGCGCCACCCACAGAAGAGGCCGAACTACATGCTGGACCGGACACACCCATGCGAGACTGGACCGATTTTACGACCGTGACAATATGTTCGTCCGGCGAACCCGATACAACAGCGTCACCGGACCTACCCCAAATCAAATCATACTCACTGAGTCGCGGGTGTGCAGCTGAAGACGAAGGGTGACCAACAGCAGGTCCAGGAGGAACACCCGGTACAGGATTGTCCGTGGGAGGAGCCGGCAGGAGGCCACGACATCCATCGCCTTGAAGGATGTTAACGGCTGGTGAGGTCGAAGGATGCTGGCAGGATGATAGATCCAGAGGGCGTGGTCTGGCCCCCGACCCTGAGGAGCCCGAGGGGTCGAGGACGGCAGCCGAGTAGCATCTGGAGCAGCCGGAGACCCCAGATGGAGGGCTCGCAGCGGGCACAGCCCACATCCCTGGCGTGGCGTGCGCATCTCCCGCCCTGCTGGGCACATGGAGATGGTGCCACGCAGCAGGCAGGTGCAAGGTCACATCGGCAGGCCCCCAATGGGAATCTGCTGGGCGCAGGGAGATGGTGGGGTGAGGCTGTGGCAGCAGGTGTCCGGAAGGAAGCTCCAGCCCAGCTGGGCGCAGGGAGCTGCTGATGGTCAGAGATCAGTGATAAGGGGATGGGAGCAGGCGACCGTCGCCCATCCCCCGCCCAGCCGGGCGCAGGGAAATGTGAGGAGACAGGGGGCCGAGGCAGGGGGTGAGAGTCATGTCCAGCAGTGCCATGCCCCACCCAGCCGGGTGCAGGGGGAGAGCGGCATGTGCAGCTCTATCATCCCCCACATGGCCAAGTGCAGGGGGATGCGGAAAGTGGGGGTCAGCTGCGGGGGGGTTAGTGGCATGCACATCTCTAATGTCCCCCACCCAGCCGGGTGCAGGGGGATGCGGTAAGGCAGGGGTGAACTGCAGGGGGTGAGTGGTATGTACATCCCTACCATCCCCCACTCAGCCATGTGCAGGGGGATGTGGATGTACAGTGGACCTGGCAGAGGAAGAGTGGAGTGTATCCACATTTTAATCTCCTCTCCTGCTGGGCGCAGGGAGAGACGCTGGCAGTGACACGCCAGCAGATCCAAGTAGGGTAAAGGAAGGAGGGGGATGTGCGACCCGTGCAGCAGCTCCGGGCTGGCGTGCCCAGCGTCTGGTGCCGCGGGATGATCTCCGGGTGACCCCCACACCCCCCCGCTCCGCCGAGCGGTAACTGGCACCCGCTGGCGGCACCAACAAGCGGGCGCCCGCGGGGGGGGGACAGTCAGAGGAGCCCGAATGGTCCGCCGGAGGACTCTGGGGCTCAGGGAGCGGGCCGGGCGAGAGGAGTCCCAGCTCGAGCTGAGTACAGATGGCGGGGGGACCCACTGGGGAGGGCTCCGGTGGCGGGAGGCAGCAGGAGGGGACGGATGGGGGGGAGAGCCGACATTAGTAGGCACAGCAGCTCCCGGGAGACATGGGGGGGTGGAAGGAGAATGGGAAGGCCTTGAAGGACTGGGGCGGGAAGGAGGACGGGTGTGTCTCCTGGCCCTAGCAGCCGGGGGGCCCCGCAGGTGGCAGTGGAGGGGGGTGAGAGGGGAACATCTCAGGGGTAAGGAGGGAGAAAAGCCATTCCGCCTGACTTTGGAGAGCCAGCTCGTGGACCCTGGCCAACAGAATGTCAGTGTCCATAACAGAGGTGCAGGGTCCACAGCAGCTCTTCCAACGACTCTTCCGAAAGACCCAGAATTCCCTGGGGCACACGATTTCCTGAGCTCAAGCCCATCCCATCCCACATGTCCCAACCAATCGTTCCCCTTGTCATGTACCTAGCCATGCCCCCATCAGTCAAGGCTCTCTTTCCCTAGGAAGGGGCTCAAGAGGGCCTTCAGTCTGAGAAATGTCATCTTCATTCCCACTATAAAATTGGCTTCACACTATGGCGTATATATACAATATACAGTGGATATAAAAAATCTACACACCCCTGTTAATATGTCAGGTTTCTGTGATGTAAAAAAATGAGACAAAGATAAATCATTTCAGAACTTTTTTCACCTTTAATGTGACCTATAAACGGTACAACTCAGTTAAACAACAAACTGAAAATTAGGTGGAGGGAAGTAAAACTAAAAAACTAAAATAATGTGGTTGCATAGGTGTGCATATCCTTAAACTAATACTTTGTTGAAGCACCTTTTGATTTTATTACAGCGCTCAGTCTTTTTGGGTATGAGTCTATCAGCATGGCACATCTTCACTTAGCAATATTTGCCCACTCTTCTTTGCAAAAACACTCTACATGTGTCAGATTGCGAGGAGATAAAAAAACGATCAAGGGGTTAATATGGCGCACAATGGAGGTAGCCGAGTACATATAACTAAAAATGGTGGGGGGAAGGGGGTGGGTTGGGGGTTCCTGAGAGGGGGAACTTGATGGTGGTAGTTAATGTTTCACAACAAGTTCGGGTATTAGTCCATGTAAGGATAAAATGATGCTGAATAAATGGAAGGCAGCCAGTCTATAAAAGCTAGAAGAAGCTCTGGAACAAATAAAAAAGAAAGGACGGCGCCCTCTAAGTGCAGCATGTATGTTAAAAATATTTATTACAATAGATAAAAACACTCACATTTGAGTTGCTAAAAACCAGCATGTAAAGTAGTTTCATCCGCGTGCTCTCGGGGGATGTGGGTGTCACGGGCCAGTTCAGGGGTTCCTGGGATGTGAGTCCTGTAACCTGGGTCCTGGTAGCTGTTCCGGTGGTGCCGAGGGTCCTCAGAGCCTCCGGGCGGCCAGGATATCGGTCATGGATCCTCCGTGGAGCGCCGTGCTGACCTGCGTCTTCACTTCCGGGAGCGGGGTGAGGCGGGCGGTGCTTCGCGTTCGGAGCATGCGTGCTCCTTCATCATTTGGAAATGTTCATAATTCCCTCTACCTTGACTAAGGCAACTGTTCCAGCTGAAGAAATACAGCCCCAAAGCATGATGCTGCCACCACCATGCTTCACAGTGGGTACAGTGTTCTTTTGGTGATGTGCAGTGTTGTTTTTGTACCAAACATATCTTTTGGAATTATTGCCAAAAGGCTCAACCTTGGTTTTATCAGACCATAACACATTTTCCCACATGCTTTTGGGAAACTTCAGATGTGTTTTTGACAAATTTAGCCAGGCTTGGATGTTTTTTTTTCATAAGTCTTGCCACTCTACCCCATACCCCAGATGGCTGTGAACCCAAATGTCTGACACATATCAGCCCCTGCTGCAATTTCTCATCCTTTGATAAGCCTTGCTATATGGTTACAATGTTTCAGTTTGAACAACTGGGGAGAGTAGAAAAGAGGATAAATGCTTCCTCCTGCCTTCAGCAGACTGATGGCATCATTACAGCCTAGGCAAAGTTACTGTACTGGAATCTAACACCCCATTCTGAGCTAAAACTATTTTCCTGTCCCTCCCTCCCTCTGCAATCTAACCCATCCTACTAGGCAATTTTTTACCCTTAGCTTAAAAAGCCAGATATACTCACCTAAGTCCCCCCTCCAGGTCCCTCACCACCACTGGTTACTGATGCAAGGGACACCACATCCAGCTGTGCGAATGGAGCCCGATATTGCCAGTCCACTACTGTCCCCCTGTGATGTCATCCTCTTCTGTATACTGAGAAGACCCTGTTCTTGGGCATCCAGGAGATGTCCATGTCATGCAGGTACTGGCATGCACACCTGAAGAAGAGAAGAAGACTTGGGCTGGGCCATCAACAAGATCAAAGCTTAAGTTAAGTAAAAATGAACAGTTTTTTAAATCCAGTGATCAGAGAGAGGGCGTAAGAAGGAGGGGTGGGCTGGGGCTGAAATATGTCCCAGAGTAGGACTTTAAGGATAGCCTTTTTCTAATAAAAGTTGGAGCTTTTCTGAAAAGTTATACTGTTGTCTTATTTCTGTGATATGTCTGAAGGTTAATAATAGACTTGCAAAGCTATTGAAAGGTCTACTTTAAGAGGGTTATCAGTGGTGGTAAGAGGGGAAAGCCAGTTTAAGTCAAGAGCAGGAAAATTTGAGGGGCTATAGAGAAATATCTTCAATATTGAAAAACACAGTACAGAAAGTGTTTAAACAAAGTTTCTGGTGCCTCAGGCATCTCGCTAAGTCCCTCCTGACCAATGACTTGCCTCTGCTTGTCTGCATAACTGCAGAGTGAGTGCAAAGGGGAGGATAGTCAGGGATGGATGACTTCTCTCTTGCATACAAATACTGTAAAGGGTAAAAAATACCAGGGTGTGTAAAAATACTATGTTAATTTTAACAATGCTTTACACGCAACTCAAAATGTATCACTTACGCATTGAAAGAGCCAGTCTGCCCAAACTGATATATCAGTTTTTAACAAATCCTGGTAAGTTAAAATTTAAACGCAGTCACTAAACTTTCATATAACCTGTTATTGAAATTTGTGTAATATGAAGGAATATGCAACGTTCTGTAAAATAATACCTGGTGATCCTGCCATGAAGGTCCTTGTTCAGGCACTTTTTGTTATATGGTGATAATGCTACAGGCGTACATTATACAGGTAAAATGATGTGGACAGCCCTCCACATTATTGAGTTCAGGTGTTTCCAGTGACGGTAAGACCCCTTTCACACTGGAGGCGTTTTTTCTGGCGCCTGAAAAATGCATCATCTGCAATCCCAGTGTGAAAGCTTGAGTGCTTTCACACTGACGCGGTGCGCATGCAGGACGTAAAAAAAAAGTCCTGCAAGCAGCTTCTTTGAGGCGCTTTAGGATCGGTGTATTCACTGCTCCTAAAACGCCCCTGCCCATTGAAATCAACGCTTTGCAGGCGCTTTGCAGGCGCTTTTAACCCTTTATTCGGCCACTAGCGAGGGTTAAAAGCGCGCCGTTTAAGGACGAAAAGTGCCTCTAAAACGATGGTAAAGCACCGCTAAAACTAGCGGCGCTTTACCACCAACGCCCCCGCGCTTTCAGTGTGAAAGGGCTCTTAGGCTCCATTTAGACCTAGTTGATTTGAATTGCATGCGGAATCGGCGTGGTTCTGCCCACGATTACAGAATCGCTGCAAAATGCGGGATGCATTTGCGATGCCATTATTTCTCAATGGCACCACAAACACGGTGCGATTTTGCCGTGACTGTTGTGCGACAAATTTCACTAACAAAATCACAACCTAAAGGAGTTCCGGAACTTCTTTTGGGCAACTCGTGTCCTGCGATTTTGCCATGATTTGTCGTGCGACAATTGTGGGTGAAATAGCACCGCGTTTGAGGTGCCATTGAGAAATAATGGTATCACAAATGCATCCCGCGTTTTTCCGTGATTCTGGATTTGTGGGCAGAATTGCAGCAATTCCGCCCGCGATTTAAAACAGTTTGAGGAAGGCCCTTTTCTGTTCAAGCATCACTTTGACAAAACGGCATCTCCATAAAGACATGGGGGGGTTATTTACTAAAGGCAAATCCACTTTGCACTGCAAGTGCACTTGGAAGTGCAGTCACTGTAGATCTGAGGGGGACATGCAAGGAAAATAAAAAACAGCATTTTTGCTTACACATGATTGGATGATAGAAATCAGCAGAGCTTCCCCTCATTTCAGATCTTTCCCTCAGATCTACAGCGACTGCACTTCCAAGTGCACTTGCAGTGCACTTGTAGTGCAAAGTGGATTTGCCTTTAATAAATAACGCCCATGGTTTCACAAGCTGTTCTCAAGCCTATTGAACATCTTTGGGATGAAATGGAACACTTATTGCAAGCCAGGCTTTTTCATCCACCATCAGTACAGGTTCCAACAGACAACTACAAAATGTTGTGGAAAGCCTTCCCAGATGAGCCACACAGAAGAGAAAAACTCAATATTATTGCTGATGATTTTGAATTAGAAGTCCAACAAGCTCATACGGGAGGAGATTTAGTAAAACCAAATTAAAATCTGGTGCAGCTGTGCGTGATAACCAATCGGCTTCTAATTTCAGCTTGTTCAATTAAGCTTTGACAATAAAACCCTGGAAGCTGATTGGTTTCTATGCAGAGCTGCACCAGATTTTGCACACTCCAGTTTTAGTAAATCCCACGGTGTACATGAATTAGAATTTACTCACAATTGCTGTTTTATCTGTGCATGGTTACTAGTGAGTTTACTGATATGCTGGCTGTGTATAAATCTTGGAGACATTTCCACCAGAATTCCTTCTTCTGTATAACAGCTATGACCAATATGAAGCCAAATGATTATGATTCATTCTTCATAATGTGGGCTAAACAAATTTGTAAAATCCAATTAGAAGGAAGGGACTTGTAATTATAGATATGTGAATCTCCATAATGATGCAAGCAACAAAATGTGTTTTCACTCTGTGGTGCCCACCAAAAGTATCATTGTTGGCTGGAGTTGGCCATTTCCTACTGTATCAGATGTATACCTCAGTAAAGCCAATAGGAGCCAAATCTTGAAATGCAGTTCTCTTCATTTTCAAGTCTAATAAGCAAAGGATTGTCAAACAAAGGACACGGGGAACTGGGCACCCCCCTATAATCAATAACAGAACCCTATCAGTGCCCCCTGGTAACACATCTTATCTCAATGTTGATGAGAAAAAGAGACTTTTCCCCCAACCCTGCTCTGGTGGTTGTGGAGGCCTACAATTGGGGGGGGGGGGGGGCATAATTGTTAGGATCTGGAGAAAAATCTGGTAAATATGGTAACAAAGCCCCCCCCCCATTATAAATGAGTAGGAGGTACATAGTATCCTTGGTTACTCATTTACTTATAAACACATTGAGAACATGAGAAAGACCACACACACCATGATAATGTCCTTTATTTAAGAAAGAAAAAAAGGTCCCACTATGTAAACATATCATCCAGCTATTTAGATCTACGTCAATCACAGTGGAGGATGCTCACCAAACTGCTAAAAAAAAAACATGCTGCAACATGTCATTTCCCAACAACTGCTCACCACCAATGACATTTCCCAGTCCCTTAGCTGAATGTAAGCAGAGGGCATGACCATAAAGGGACATGACCATAGGTTGGGCACAGGCACTGCGTTTTTCTCTCTCTCTCTAATAGACAATCTGACCCAGTGCATAGACTGTGCAGCAAACTCAAGCTGGACACCCATGAGTGAATTTTGGCCAAAATTTGCTACTTGGGTGGTCCTGTCTACCTCCACCTGCCTTCAGGCAGAAAATCGATGGTCGAATAGCGCCATCATCCAATAAGATGTACAAACTTTTTGGGTATACTGACAACTGGCAACAGAATGCAATAGCCACAGATGAAGATTTGTCCATCTGCAGTGTTTAGCACTGTTTTAGCTACAGTGTCTCACAATAGTGAGTACAGTACACCCCTCATATATTTGTAAATATGTTATTATATCTTTTCATGTGACAACACTGAAGAAATGACACTTTGCTACAATGTAAAGTAGTGAGTGTACAGCTTGTATAATAGTGTAAATGGGCTGTCCCCTCAAAATAACTCAACACAGCCATTAATGTCTAAACTGCTGGCAACAAAAGTGAGTACACCCCTAAGTGAAAATGTCCAAATTGGGCCAAAGTGTCAATATTTTTTGTGGCCACCATTATTTTCCAGCACTGCCTTAACCCTCTTGGTATGGAGTTCACCAGACATTCACAGGTTGCCACTGGAGTCCTCTTCCACTCCTCCATGATGACATCACGGAGCTGGTGGATGTTAGAGACCTTGTGCTCCTCCATCTTTCATTTGAGGATGCCCCACAGATGCTCAATAGGGTTTGGGTCTGGAGACATGCATGGCCAGTCCATCACTTTTGCCCTCAGCTTCTTTAGCAAGGCAGTGGTTGTCTTGGAGGTGTGTTTGGGGGTCCTTATCATGTTGGAATACTGCCCTGCGGCCCAGTCTCCGAAGGGAGGGGATCATGCTCTGCTTCAGTATGTCACAGTACATGTTGGCATTCATGGTTCCCTCAATGAACTGTAGCTCCCGAGTTCTGGCAGCACTCATGCAGCCCCAGACCATGACACTCCCATCACCATGCTTGACTGTAGGCAAGACACCCTTGTCTTTGTAATCCTCACCTGGTTGCCACCCCACGAGCTTGACACCATCTGAACCAAATAAGTTTATCTTGGTCTTATCAGACCACAGGACATGGTTCCAGTAATCCATGTCCTTAGTTTGCTTGTCTTCAGCAAACTGTTTGCAGGCTTTTTTGTGCATAATCTTTAGAAGAGGCTTCCTTCTGAGATAACAGCCATGCAGACCAATTTGATGCAGTGTGCAGCATAAGGTCTGGGCACTGACAGGCTGACCCCCCACCCCTTCAACCTCTGGCAATGCTGGCAGCACTCATACATCTATTTCCCAAAGACATAACCTCTGGATATGACAATGAGCAAATGCACTCAACTTCTTTGGTCGACCATTGTGAGTCCTGTTCTGAGTTGAACTTGTCCTGTTAAATCGCTTTATAGTCTTGGCAACTGTGCTGCAGCTCAGTTTTAGGGTCTTGGCAATCTTCTTATAGCCTAGGCCAGGGATATGCAATTAGCGGACCTCCAGCTGTTACAAAACTACAAGTCCCATCATGTCTCTGTCTCTGGATCTCATGCTTGTGGCCGTCAGAGTCTTGCTATGCCTCATGGGACTTGTAGTTCTGCAACAGCTGGAGGTCCGCTATTTGCATATCCCTGGCCTAGGCCATCTTTATATAGAGCAACAATTGTTTTTTTTCAGATCCTCAGAGTGTTCTTTCCCTTGAGGTGCCATGTTGAACATCCAGTGATCAGTATAAGAGAGTGAGAGCGATAATACCAAATTTAACACACCTGCTCCCCATTCACACCTGAGACCTTGTAACACTAATGAGTCACGTGACACCGGGGAGGGAAAATGGCTAATTGGACCCAATTTGGACATTTTCACTTAGGGGTGTACTCACTTGTGTTGCCAGCGGTTTAGACATTAAAGCGTAACTCCACTTTTGTTGAGAAAAAAACAATCCCTCCTGGGTGATCCATGTAAATTGCAAGGATTATAACAACTTTTTTTGCAGATTCCTACCTTTTTGTTATTCTGTAGAAATCCACATGTGTTTGTCTGTGCCTCTGGGCTGAGTGAGTCTAATGGTTTCATAATTATCAGTCAGCTGTGGCAGTTGCAGCTGCTGGGCCTGCATCCCTTTAGATGTGTTCCTATTGGGAGTATATCACCAAAAATGACATTATTGTTGCAGGGGATCCCTGAAATCTGACTTATATCTTAGGCAGACTTCTAGGAAAATTGGTGAGCCAATCACACATGCAGGAAATTATGTTTCTGGAGAGTGGTCAGTACACATTCTGTGTACAGAACAACTCCATGTAGCCATATTGCTTTGCAGTTATAGAAAATTACAGCGGCTGCAGATTAAAAAGGAAGGGTAATTTTTAATAACATTCAATTAAAATATGACTTGTATTGCAATTGTACACTCTATATTTTTTTTCTTTATTTGCTATTTTTTTCCCCCACAAAAGTGGAGTTACCCTTTAATAGCTGTGTGTTGAGTTATTTTAAAGGGGACAGCAAATTTACACTGTTATACAAGCTGTACACTCACTACTTTACATTGTAGCAAAGTGTAATTTCTTCAGTGTTGTCACATGAAAAGATATAATAGAATATTTACAAAAATGTGAGGGGTGTACTCACTTTTGTGAGATACTGTAAATGATAAAAAAAAAATCTAAGTGTGTATGGCCAGCATTACATTTACATACATAGTTGTGCCTGTGCTTAGTAACTCTGTCACACTATGCAATGTGCATATAATGTGATTTGTGACTCAGATGATAAAATCTCTTTGTGGTTTCCAGCTATTAGTACAGAGGCACACCCTTACCTCGGGATTTGAGATTTATTTATTTGACAATCATCGCAAAGCATAAGTAATGAGACATTCTGACCGCAGTTTATAAGTATTTCTTTTGATGAATCTCTTTATTAGGGAGCCCAAAGGCATGGGATGATAGTCCCCTGTTCCAATCATTGATGGTGGATTTGGGCAACAATCTAATGTTTATAAAGCATCTGCACAAGTCACCTGCCAGGGCACTGCAGGTGAAATCCTAAGGCCTGGTTCACACTACTGCGGGTTTGTGTGGGCACGGCAGCCCATTTATTTCAATGGACTGCCATGCCTGCGTTTCCCACAGAAAAAAAGTGCATGCACTATTTTGGAAATGCAGCTGCCAGAAAATCGCATGGTGCTTTTACACGATTCAATTTTCCCGCAGGTCCTGCATCCACAAACGCATTGCGGTTTGAAATGCGTGGGGGTGCCATTAAGAGTGAATGGCAGCCCTCTGCGTTTTTTTACTAGTTTTGACTGTGGGTGGTTGACCACAGCCACCCGTGATAATGTGAACCAGGCCTTACTGCCCAACAGGTTTTACATACATTATTATTATTATTATAATACAGGATTTATATAGTGCCAACAGTTTGCACAGCGCTTTACAACATGGGGGCAGACAGTACAGTTACAATACAATTCAATACAGGAGGGATCGGAGGGCCCTGCTCATTAGAGCTTACAATCTAGAAGGGAGGGTCAGGTGAAACAAAAGGTAATAACTGTGGGGGATAAACTGAGGGAGAAATTTAAAATACAGTTGTTAGGTGTGGATAGGATAGGCTTCTCTGAAAAGGAGGGTTTTCAGGGATCGTCTAAAAGCTAATAAAGTAGGAGATAATCGGACAGGTTGAGGTAAGGAGTTCCATAGGATTGGAAAGGCTCTGGAAAAGTCCTGGAGGCGAGCAAAGGAGGAGGTGACAAGGGAGCTAGAGAGCAGGAGGTCTTGAGAAGAGCGAAGAGATTGATTAGGTTGGTATGTAGAGACTAGGCTAGTGATGTAGCTGGGGACTAAGTTGTGAATGGATTTGTAGGTTGTTGTTAGTATTTTGAATTTAATTTGAGCCAGTGGAGGGACTGACAGAGAAGTAGCAGACACAGAGCGATTGGTAAGGTGGATGAGTCTGGCAGCAGCATTCATTATGGATTGAAGGAGGGATAGACTATGTAGAGGTAAGCCAATGAGTAGGGAGTTGCAGTAGTTGAGGTGAGAGATGACCAGGGAGCTTTGTTATGTCATTGGTTAGAAATGGATGCATTTTGGAGATGTTGCAGAGGTTGAGGCGGCAAGATTTGAACAGTGATTGAACGTGGGGCTTAAAGGAGAGTTCAGAGTCCAGTACTTCACCTAGGACCTTGGCATGCGGGGCAGGGGCGTTGCTAGGTCTACAAAAGATCTGGGGCTAGAGCCCATAGCAGCGTAGTAAAGAAAGTCATACGCTTGGGCGGGCATACACATGTATATACAGTAAAATATGTGTGTGTGTGTGTGTGTATATATATCCCCAGAGAGCCCCCCACTTACATCAGGGTCCCCAGAGAGCCCCCTTACATCATGGTCCCCAGAGAGTCCCCCCTTACATCAGGGTCCCCAGAGAGCCCCCCTTACATCAGGGTCCCCAGAGAGCCTCCTCCTTACATCAGAGTCCTCAGAGAGCCTCCCCCTTTCATCAGGGTACCCAGAGGGCCCCCCATTTACATCAGGGTTCCCAGAGAGCCCCCCTTACATTAGGGTCCCCAGAGAGCCTCCCCCTTAAATCTGGGTCCTTAGAGAGCCTCTGCCTTAAAATCAGGGTCCCCAGAGAGCCCCCTACTTACATAAGGGTCCCCAGAGAGCCTCCCCTCCCCTTTGGGGACCCCTGCAGAGACTCGGGGCTATTGGCCCCAGATTTGGGGCTATAGCCCCAAAAGCCACCCCCTAGCAACGCCCCTGATGCGGGGATGGCTTATAGTTGTGCCATTGAATTTGACAGAGAGATCAGAAGAAGGGGAACGGGGTGGAGGAAAAATTATAAGTTCAGTTTTGGATAGATTGAGTTTGAAGAAGTGGTGTGACATCCAGACTGATATATCTGTTAGTAAATTAGTGAACTCCAATAGGGTTTTCCGCACTAGTCATTGTCAATAATGGCAGCCATTAAAGTAATATACACAGCCAATTTCAGTTCTAATAATATAAAAATGATTGCATTGCTACTTATCCAATGCACTCAAAAAGGAAAATGCTGACAACTTCAACTCAAAATTGGAAACACACTCACTGTAGATGTGGCATATATCTGGAATCTAAGATGGAAAAGGACCTGGGGGTCCTAGTAGATGATAGGCTCAGCAATGGCATGCAATGCCAAGCTGCTGCTAACAAAGCAAACAGAATATTGGGATGCATTAAAAAGGGGATTAATTCCAGAGATAAAACAATAATTTTCCCGCTCTACAAGACTCTGGTCCGGCCGCACCTGGAGTATGCTGTCCAGTTCTGTGCACCAGTCCTCAGGAATGATGTACTGGAGATGGAGCGAGTACAGAGAAGGGCAACAAAACTATGGGTTAATACGCCGGCCTTGGTCACTTTTACTGCGCTTTTTCTACTTTGTTGCTGTTTTTATTTGAACATTTTATTGGATATCCGTTTTATTTGTTATCAATAAATGCCAACATATGGATTTACACTATGTGGAGACTCTTTTTTCTCCCCACATGCTTTTTAATATCCCTTTGAGCTGGAGGAAAGTTCCCCGTAAGCTGATAGCCGTTTTGCGGGCACTGCCATCTTCCATCCATGTCCCTTCTTTGGCGTCTTTGAGATCCAGCTACTTACTAGAGGGGTCACCGTGCAGTCCAGCTCGTGAGTTCCGCTTCAGGTTTCCTATACTACGCCTTACTGACCCACCGCCATACGGTGAGCTGGGTCCACCACTCCTGCTAAGGGTACCTTTTTCTCCTCTTGTCCCTTCGATGGTGCCAGCACTCCCGGGTGTATACCTATCACCGAATTCATCCATTTCAGAGACTGTTTGATCTTAGTTGAAGTTGTCTCCTCATTCCATTCCTCTCAATATTACCACCCTTGGGACTTATATATTGTTATTTATCACTCACCTTCACATTTTGTATGCTTATGTTTTATTGTTTGTTTTTATTAGTCACTCCATTTATTTTGCACTTCATTGCATCGAACAATATATTTGCACTTATTTGTAATATATGTAACACTTTATGGTAGTTCACAGTGAGTGACTTACAGTTGCATGATACTACTATTTTCACTTTGTCTTGCAGTGTATACACTATATGTGCATATGTTTGTATTAGAGAGAAACTGCTTGTTTCAGGTAGCCTCCCCCCATTTGTCATTTTTTATTTTCAGCGTCACACTTTTATTTTATCATTTTCATCACAATTAGTCATATTGTTGTGTTGGCTGCTTCTGTACCATAGGTTGGCGCAGTATTTTACCTATCTCCAGTTATGAGGAAAGGTTGCAAGCACTGAACTTAGTCTCTCTGGAGAAGAGCTGCTTGAGAGGGGATATGATTTCAATTTATAAATACCGTACTGGTGACCCCACAATAGGGATAAAACTTTTTCGCGGAAGGGAGTTTAACAAGACACGTGGCCACTAATAAAAATTAGAGGAAAAGAGGTTTAACCTTAAACTACGTAGAGGGTTCTTTACTGTAAGAGCGGCAAGGATGTGTAATTCCCTTCCACAGGCGGTCGTCTCAGCGGGCAGCATCGATAGTTTAAAAAACTATTAGATAAGCACCTGAACGACCGCAGCATACAGGGATATACAATGTAATACTGAAATACAGTGGGGACGGAAAGTATTCAGACCCTCCTAAATTTTTCACTCTTTATTATATTGCAGCCATTTGCTAAAATCATTTAAGTTCATTTTTTTCCTCATTAATGTACACACAGCACCCCATATTGACAAAAAAACACAGAATTGTTGACATTTTTGCAGATTTATTAAAAAAGAAAAACTGAAATATCACATGGTCCTAAGTATTCATGCCCTTTGCTCGGTATTTAGTAGAAGCACCCTTTTGATCTAATACAGCCATGAGTCTTTTTGGGAAAGATGCAACAAGTTTTTCACACCTGGATTTGGGGATCCTCTGCCATTCCTCCTTGCAGATCCTCTCCAGTTCTGTCAGGTTGGATGGTAAACGTTGGCGGACAGCCATTTTTAGGTCTCTCCAGAGATGCTCAAATGGGTTTAAGTCAGGGCTCTGGCTGGGCCATTCAAGAACAGTCATGGAGTTGTTGTGAAGCCATTCCTTCGTTATTTTAGCTGTGTGCTTAGGGTCATTGTCTTGTTGGAAGGTAAACCTTTGGCCCAGTCTGAGGTCCTGAGCACTCTGGAGAAGGTTTTCGTCCAGGATATCCCTGTACTTGGCCGCATTCATCTTTCCCTTGATTGCAACCAGTCGTCCTGTCCCTGCAGCTGAAAAACACCCCCACAGCATGATGCTGCCACCACCATGCTTCACTGTTGGGACTGTATTGGACAGGTAATGAGTAGTGCCTGGTTTTCTCCACATATACCGCTTAAAATTAAGGCCAAAAAGTTCTATCTTGGTATCATCAGACCAGAGAATCTTATTTCTCACCATCTTGTAATCCTTCAGGTATTTTTTAGCAAACTCCATGCGGCTTTCATGTGTCTTACACTGAGGAGAGGCTTCCGTCGGGCCACTCTGCCATAAAGCCCCAACTGGTGGAGGGCTGCCGTGATGGTTGACTTTCTACAACTTTCTCCCATCTC
This sequence comes from Lithobates clamitans, assembly GCA_037952925.1. Taxonomy (NCBI): domain Eukaryota; kingdom Metazoa; phylum Chordata; class Amphibia; order Anura; family Ranidae; genus Lithobates; species Lithobates clamitans. The sequence goes on from JBBGZY010000230.1 coordinate 1,789,397, forward strand.
CCGACTGCATCTCTGGAGCTCAGCCACAGTAATCTTTGGGTTCTTCTTTACCTCTCTCACCAAGGCTCTTCTCCCCCGATAGCTCAGTCTGGCCAGACAGCCAGCTGTAGGAATGGTTCTGGTCGCCCCAAACGTCTTTCGTTTAAGGATTATGAAGGCCACTGTGGTCTTAGGAACTTTAAGTGCAGCAGAAATTTTTTTGTAACCTTGGCCAGATCTGTGCCTTGCCACAATTCTGTCTCTGAGCTCTTCAGGCAGTTCCTTTGACCTCATGATTCTCATTTGCTCTGACATGCACTGTGAGCTGTAAGGTCTTATATAGACGGGTGTGTGGCTTTCCTAATCAAGTCCAATCAGTATAATCAAACATTTGACACACTTGATAAAGGAGCGCGCATGTGCCGTACAGACCCTGCGCATGCTCAGAAACGCGTTGTGTTTTTTCTCCTGATTGACAACATTGCCAGCGGCTTCCTGGGCTGCCGCTCCGTCCTCCCGCAGAGACAGGCTGTGTACTGTCCTGTATAAAACCATACAATACAGCGCTCGCAAGTATATATAATCTGTGATCTCAAAAATAGGAAAAAACTATGTTGCAGCTGCAGAGTGAAAGTACTGTACTTTTAGTATTATATAACCAGGTGGACTGCGCTAGCAACTGTGAATGAAACTGAACATATGCAAAACTCAAAAAATAAAAAGTGACACATTAATAGTGCATAAAAAGGTGTTAGAAAGCTGAGCATACACCCTGTAAAACTAGCCCAACAATTTATGGGAATACGCTGGGCTGTACTGCCAGAACTACAAACCCTACATATAAATGTGAAAAATCAATTTGTGTGCATAATTGATGCAAAATAACAAAAATGAGCAAAAAACGATCCCCTCAGGGAATGCCAGATGGATTAATACAATCATAAAATGTCAATAATAGAGAGGGAACGTAGCTGATGGTAAAACCCCCTTCATAAGAAGACAATGGGCGGACTTCCAGCTTTCACATCCTTAGAATCAAACAGGACTGATGATGTAACGAAACAGAAATTGCTTGGAAGAAACCACAAAACACACGTTCCACCGGAGGAAAAAAAGAAAAGCATATAGCATAAAACCCTAAGATACCAAGGGTCACCTGCGCAAAAATGCGCTACTCACGGGACCGGTAAACAAAGCAGGCATTCAGATGTTTGGTCGGTTCGCCGCTCTCCGGCGTGCGTTCCACCGCCAGGAAGTGATGTCACTGGTAACAGATCAGACGGACGTGGACAGGATGTTGCGTCGACGCGTTTCGCCCCTCCCCCAGGGCGTTATCAAAGACTCCAAAGAGTCTTTGATAACGCCCTGGGGGAGGGGCGAAACGCGTCGACGCAACATCCTGTCCACGTCCGTCTGATCTGTTACCAGTGACATCACTTCCTGGCGGTGGAACGCACGCCGGAGAGCGGCGAACCGACCAAACATCTGAATGCCTGCTTTGTTTACCGGTCCCGTGAGTAGCGCATTTTTGCGCAGGTGACCCTTGGTATCTTAGGGTTTTATGCTATATGCTTTTCTTTTTTTCCTCCGGTGGAACGTGTGTTTTGTGGTTTCTTCCAAGCAATTTCTGTTTCGTTACATCATCAGTCCTGTTTGATTCTAAGGATGTGAAAGCTGGAAGTCCGCCCATTGTCTTCTTATGAAGGGGGTTTTACCATCAGCTACGTTCCCTCTCTATTATTGACATTTTATGATTGTATTAATCCATCTGGCATTCCCTGAGGGGATCGTTTTTTGCTCATTTTTGTTATTTTGCATCAATTATGCACACAAATTGATTTTTCACATTTATATGTAGGGTTTGTAGTTCTGGCAGTACAGCCCAGCGTATTCCCATAAATTGTTGGGCTAGTTTTACAGGGTGTATGCTCAGCTTTCTAACACCTTTTTATACACTATTAATGTGTCACTTTTTATTTTTTGAGTTTTGCATATGTTCAGTTTCATTCACAGTTGCTAGCGCAGTCCACCTGGTTATATGTGTACTGTCCTGGCCTCCCCGCCAGACTGCGTCGTGTTTGGAGGCATCCCCGGGGAATCACTGACTGTTCCCTTCCCCCTCTTCTATCAGGAATCTCATCTGTCTGTTCTATATACCGCTCCTAAATGTAAGTTGATACTTTGTTTTTATATTGGTGAATAAATGATTTTACTTAGTGGCGCTCCTCTCTCTCTTTTTTATATAGACAGGTGTGTGGCTTTCCTAATCAAGTCCAATCAGTATAATCAAACACAGCTGGACTCAAATGAAGGTGTAGAACCATCTCAAGGATGATCAGAAGAAATGGACAGCACCTGAGAACTTAAATGATTTTAGCAAATGGCCGCAATATAACAAAGAATGAAAAATTGAAGGGGGTCTGGATACTTTCCGTCCCCACTGTATAATCATACACATAGGTTGGACTTGATGGTCTTGTTTCTTTTTTCAACCTCTCCTACTATGTCATAAGAGTTCAATACGATCTAAAACTTAAAGATGAATTGTTCTTATTTTACTGTTTGTTTTGTCCAGGGGCACAAAGGAAAAGCTCTACTTACCCGATCCTTCAATCCTCTGGAAAACCGCGCTCCCCAATGTCCAGCAATGGATTGTTCCCACGGTCCTCATGCCCAGAGCCGATCTATGAGCGTAATCACATCAGGAACAGTCCATTCAAAAGACCGCTAGCTTGGGGGGGGGGCTGTCAGGAGGACCACAGTCTTGCACTGTGCCAGCACTGCAAGGGCTGCTTGTTTTGTCCAAATACTGCAGCTGCTGACTTTTAAAATAAGGACACTTACCTGTCCCGGGGTCCAGCGATGTTGGCCCCCGAGACCGAACCGTCCCTCGATCCTCGGGTGCTGCCGCCGCCATTTTCCCTGAGGGAATCAGGAAGTGAAGCAATGCGGCTTCACTGCCCGGTTCCCTACTGCGCATGTGCGAGTTGCGCTGCGTGTCTACACTGGTTCCTGTTGTGTTGTGGGAACTGTGTATTTCCCACAACACAACAGGGGTGGGCGGGGGTATTGCGGCTAGCTGCGGCTAGCTATTCCCGGAAGTGAGTGCAGATACCTGTATTATACAGGTATCTGCACCACCCTCCCCCCTGAAAGGTTCCAATTGTGACACCGGAGGGGGGGAGGAATCCGATGAGCGGAAGTTCCACTTTAGGGTGGAACTCCGCTTTAAGCTACTGAGCTTTATAAAAAACAGGGTTTTTATAATAGACTGCTAAGCAGTCTTTAGAAATTGTACATTTGTGTAAATATATGCTTGAGCTACTGAGCTTCATAAACAACAGGTTTTTTTTTAGAACAGACTGCTAAGCAGTCTTTGGAAATCATGTGAAAAAGAATAAAGCTCCACCTGCTATTGATATGCCATATTTCATACCTAATTATACAAAAAAATCTTTTTATTTCTGGTTATAATAATAATAATTAAAAAAATAGATAATACGTATGAACCAGAGCACAGTTGCCCTGCCACGCCCTCATCCTAAGCCTTCCTACTGTTTTAATGGAGCTAACTTCAGCCTAAATAACCAGCAAGATTGTGGTGGGGAGAAAAGGATATACGTACATTTTTAAAAAAAGTTAAGACTTTAATATAAATTTAGCTTCTTCCATCTCTTTACCTATATCTGGGATTGCTGTACTGTCGCTAGAGAAGTGTTAATATACAGCAGGGATAAGCAATTAGCGGACCTCCAGCTGTTGCAAAACTACAAGTCCCATCATGCCTCTGCCTCTGGGTGTCATGCTTGTGGCTGTCAGAGTCTTGCTATGCCTCATGGGACTTGTAGTTCTGCAACAGCTGGAGGTCTGTTAATTGCATATCCCTGATATACAGTATGTTAAAAGAAAAACACAAAGAGCTGAACACACAGGGAAATATGAATTTTATTTTACACACAAACAAACGTAAATAATAAAGACATTTAGGGGGAAAGACTTAAAGTAACCATCCCTGAAAACCTGAGACTGTCCCTGGAAATGTGTAACTGGCACCTATGACTACATGATGTACCCAAAGGCTATGATACGAAGCAGGGGTTTAATTGTCTGTATGACTTTCTGCTCTTACTTTCCCACACTCACCCTAGTCACAAGTCCCTCCATAACTCAGTAACAGCTGCTCCTTTTCACTCTATTGTGTTGTGATGGGGAAGATATTACTCATCAAAGAGAATCTATGACTGGGTGGAGCAGCAGCGTGGGTGTGTGCAGCACAGATCGCGCAAAACAGCGATGGAAAGCCATGCAGGGCCACAAAAGAAAATATTGTTCACAGAGAGAGACCGAGGGAGTGAGAGACGTGTCACCATACAAATAAGACAACAGATGAGTGAGAAACTTTGCAAGGATGAAGAAAAAAATCTTGCTGTTTACACTCTGGGTTGCCACATGTTGCGATGTGTTGTATCATTTTGGAATGCACAAATTTGCGCAAAAATACTACATGTGCCAGTTTTTTCAGTGTACACCAATGCAACCCATTGGTGTGAACCAAAGCCATAGGACAAAAGACTATTTATATTATTCTTGTATCGGGACTGCATTGCCAAAGGCAGCCCGACACTGATGGTGAAAACCAGCCCCTATAGCAGTCGTGGCCAATGTTCTTGATATAAAGGGGCCTCAATATTAAAATCCCTATATTTTATTAACCATATTAAAAACAATAAAAAGTAATGGGATTGTTTTCTTTATACACAATGTCACAATACTGGGTGTAATCTTTTTGGCTTCCAACCATGTATTTTTAATTCATTGTTACATCAATACATGTGCTTCACCAAGGGCTACAGAGGATATGAGGAGGATAATATATAAACATATTATATCTAAAGCGTAGCATACATTTTTGGCCTAACATAAATACCTGTAATAAATCAATGAATAAAACAAGATATTCTTGTTTATTACAAAAAGTAATGTTCATGTTGGTCCTACAGAGGACCAAAGCTTTTCTGGTCTTATTTTGGGCTGGTGCTCTCCTCTGTAAGGCACATGGGCTACTAGACACTTGCGATATCATATATGCATTGATGTAAGTTTATGCATATTGTCTTTGAATTATGGATCATTTAAAGTGGACATGTATGAAAAAAGATTTCCAATACTATGTTTTAGTATTTTTAGAACAATCTACCTCCTACTGACTTCTGAGAGAGCAGGCTTATGAACTGGAAAGCGCATGGGAAGATTCCTTATCAACTCTCTTTAGTTCAACAAGAAAGGTATCAGATATGCTAAAATCCTCTGTATGAGATTTGAAACTCTCGACCATTGATACATGTTTTCTAAACTGAAATGATGGGATGATGGTATCCTGGATCATGGGTAAAACATGCTTTAATTTTCCTGGAGCTTATTTGTGAATTTTTAGAATTGTAGATGTGATCTCCCGTCGGTTTTACAAATGTTTTTCATCCCCTTGCCAACTCCTCTGGCCTGAGTTAGGATTTCCGATGGTTTTCAAGTATTTCACGAGCCACAAACCCCCCTAATTGCATTGTGGGCACTGAAGCATTTGTTTTCCGGCCCATGAATTTCATGAGTAACTTAATTGGTGAAAAATTAAAACCTAAGTTTACAGAGCTGAGAAAACAGGAACTATAGCAACACAATGTTAAGCACAGGGAAGTCGGAGATGCAAAGAGAACACCACAAACTTTGAATAAAATAAGGCAGGTTCTCATAAACTTAAAAAGAAACATTCGGCAAAGCCAAACTTCTGACACTTTATACTCACCTCTTCAGCGCTCCCCCACCGTTCCTTCCCTCCTTTAACTGTCACAGTCTCAGTGCCAAAATGCTTAGTGTTAGGTGGTGTCAGGGCTCCAAGAAAGCAGGAATATCACTGTCTCTCTCATGAGTGTACGGGACTAGTGATTGGCCTTTCGGGAGGTAGTCAAATGTTATTTTTTAGTGGTGACCACAGAAGTAGAAGGATTCAGGGGTGGGCCTTAAACAGACCCTCATACTTTGCCCTGAATGGCCAAACATTGGCTCCGATGGAGCAAGGAGGTGGAATGGGGAAAACTTTCTTGGTGGGGTGTCAGGAGACACTGTTAATTTTCTTTCAATGGTCTCACCAGACCATTCATTTAAACAAAAATTGTCCCGTAGGATTATATGTGCATGTAGCATATTTTATGTATGCTATTTAACTGTAAAAGCCTCCCTGGTGTAGACATCCAATAGGGCTCATACTGCTGCTGAGTGACGCCACCTTGGATGTGACATCAGCAGCCCCAGCAGACTCAGAGCTGTTACTATAGTGACACTTTATAGCATACCTCTTCAGTCCTGCCTCTGCAGCTACATAAAATGTTATGCAGGTTGGTGAAGGGAGGGGTGAAAGAGCTCGGTCAGCACAGAGCGTTATTAGATTCTCCCAAAAGAGGAGATGGCTATGACATGCAAGCAGGGAGGGGCTTTTACAGTGCTAGGGAATTTACTTTAATCAAGTAGTAAAATATTCTAGCAAAGTCACATTGCAATTTAATAGAAATTAATTTATGGAAGGGAAAACACTGCAAGTAAGCATTATAAATACTTGATTTGTCTAAGGTTTTATCTCCAATTTTCTGTTGATTGGGTCACCTTGAACACCTCTGTACTTTAGGTGTAAAAAAAAACGCTGCACCTAAAATCCAATAAATAATAAACAGTGCAGCGCTGGACATGAGTTAATAATTATACCAACAAATGAAAAATAAAGAATATTGTTACAAACATTGTGAAGAGCAATGTGCTAATAAAAAGTGCTGTGAGCAATCATAATATTCAAAATAATTAACCATCAATATATAAAAAACAATAAGTGAAAACAATATAAAAGTTCATAGCAGAAATTTTTCTGATATGTTAATAGAGTTCAAGGAGAAAAGGGTCTCAAAAAAGCTGTAGAGTGAGGAATGTGAACTCCAGAATCCAGTAATCCACTTGCGAGTGACGCCCACCACCAAAAGAGAAAAATGGAGGCTTACCAGAAAGCCTGCGACCGCCCTTCTCAGGGGGGTCAAAACAGGCTTAGTAGATCACCAAAAGATGTCCTGCACGGATACGGTCTATGGCTCCTCAGACCTCCCTTCACGATGGCCAGAAGCACTCAGGAACAATGAGTGACAGGATGATAAACTCAGCAAACAATCCAGCAAAGGTATGTCATGTAAAAGAAAAAGGAACTCCCATAGTGTAATCAAGTTCCGTTTATTCCAAAAAGGTGTATACAATAGCCGACACACCGCATTAAAAAAGGCATGAACAGTGCCCAAACAGAAACAATTAAAAATGTGAAAAAAGCTCTGCCGCTGTTTTTATTAAAACCGCGCATGCGCGATGCGTGCTCACGTTGTGACCCTACGGCCGTTTCGTCACAACTGACGTCATCAGGTGTACCCCTGATGACGTCAGTTGTGACGAAACGGCCGTAGGGTTTACAACGTGAACACACATCGCGCATGCGCGGTTTTAATACAAACAGCGGCGGAGCTTTTATGTCCAGCGCTGCACTGTTTATTATTTATACTATCTTGCCTTATATCTGGGTTATAGTGTCCAGCAGCAGGACTCCTATCACGGATTTCTTTTTAATTAATATTTGATTCACAAAACTGTTCACCTAGAGCAATTCTTTTCCTATATTTACCTAAAATCCAATGTTTAATGCAGAATGTGAAGGGCTTTTTTACAAACTGGACACTACTAGATTAAGATATACTGTATAGTTATGGTGGTAAGAAAGATACATTTCTGCCTTGTGTACAGGCCACCTTTTATATTCAAAGCGGTTCCTCCTTTGCATACAGTATATGTCCCATCACCTGGCTGTGACAAGGTCAGATAGGGAGACAGTAACGGACTTGTCAGGAAGAGGCAGCACCAAGCTATAGTAGGGGTTACCTAGTAACAGAGAATAAGTGGTCAAAAAAACAGAAACACCTAAGGCTATATTAATATCCAACAAGGATTAGAGTAGTATCTTGTCTTAAAATAGCTCAAGTCCTTGGAATGCTGTCCTACAAGTCCTGAACTGTGTGTCGTGTTGTTCTGCATCATTAGCCTTTAAGCATAAAGGCGTATGCTTACTCTGTATTTAAGAGATACCCAAAAGGACTGAATGGTTTTAAAATCTGAACAGCCTGGAGTCCGTGTAATGTGTTTGATTTAATTCTGGTTTTCATTCAACTATTCCTAAATTTATTTATTAGGGTCTAAATGGCATTATTATCCTGGAATATGGGAATAATATAATGGAAAAGGCAAATAGCCCTATAAAGTGTAACTGGTCCAGTAAAATGGCTGACTGTTATACAACCATGCAGAGCAATTATGGAACCTAATTTGTAGACACCTGTCCTTCACATCCATATGAGCTTGTTTGACAAGCCATTCCTGCCACAAAGTCCAGAATTCTTGATGCACAACATATAGCTTTTTTATTTTTAATTCGTGGCTTGTTTCCTCTGTACCACTCCAGTTTGTGCATGATTGACACAGGCAGTCATTACTTAAAGCTTGTTTCTCTTGACAAGTTCAATCATGTTTCACTTCTTTTACCAAAGTACCTGGAATCTAGGTGGAATTAGTTGCATCGTGTTGCTAGAAGAATGGACTAAGGGATCATGTCTGCATGGCATATTTTGAAAAGGCCACATCTGGTCTCCATCAGAAGCCTGTGTCAGGGTAAACACTAGGGATGAGTTTCTGGTTCTACCATGGGTTTCGTGGCAAATCCATCATTTATGAGATTTGCAGTCCCAGGAAGTTTTTGTACAAATTTACCCAGGAGAATTTTTAAACATCATATAGCAAAGCATTGCCTTTGAACTGTGGCCAGCAGGCTAAGACAAGCCAATAATGAGCTTTGGATAAACCACCCCTATCTATAAGAGAGAGTAGTTAGCACAGAGCAGTGAAAGTGTCAGTATATTGGAAGCTGATATTGGTAATGAATATGGGATTATTTGGGGGATTTCATCTTCTTTTGGGATATACAGTATTGTTTTTTTAACAGGAAACAGAATTGTTTATTATGTTTTAGTGATAGGGCCTTTATTTTAGGTTAAACTGCTTTTTTTTTTTGCAGCAAGGCTTTCCTTTAACAAAAGTGAGCTTTTGTTTCATGGCTATATTTTTTAGGGATTTTCACTTCTTTTTGGTTTGCTTTTGTTTTAAGGGTATTATTTTGGGTGTTTATTTTCTTTTGGATTATTTTATTGTTTTTATTTTGTTTTGAAAAGCCTTTTTAAAGCTTGCAGTACTCATCTTCATTTGTTAAATCTGTTCTTGAAAAAACCCTTTGTTCATACGATGTTGCTGCATTGTTTCAAAGAAATAAACAAATAAGTGGAAGAACAGTGTGCATCTAAACCTCCTCACGTCACACTCTTCACAAATACCTATTCTCATAGCAAATATGAAAGTTAGGAGTACTTTGGTTTGGCCTGCTCTCCCTGATTAAAACTGCTTGGCAATTTTACATGGCTGTATTCTCTGTAGTATCCTAATTATTGTAGTAAAGTCCCAATCCGTACTCTTTGTCTGTAGAAAATTTGTGCCTAAAAGCAGGCCTACTAGCCTACTACTATTTCACTGCTAAGGCTTATTGAAAACCACAAAATGAACAAGTTCAGATTGGGGTATTGCTGCTGTAAGCTGATCTAGTTCAAAAGAAATACACTTTCATGGCCAAAAATGATCTTCCAGTGTACAATGTTGATAAGACTGCCCATGCAAATTGCACTGTTTCATAACACCATGTACAGCTTTAAGGCATTCCTAAAGCATTGTATTCAAAGGATTTGTGTGCTTTCCTTGTTGCCATTGAAACTGCATTTAAAGTCCCTCTACTCTAATTTTTTTTTAAATTTTACATTGGTACACTTCCTCAATGGCTCAGTGTCTAGCTTCATAAACTGTATCTTCTTCGGGATATTAGTTTGCCTATTAGCCCTTTAAATGGTCAGAATATATTAACATGATTCATCCCCATAGACATAAATTGGTTTTGCAGCCAAGTTCAGGTTCTCCAAACTTCAAACAACATTTGCTGAACCATTGACGAATTGAACCCAAGCAGATTAGCCTGTGCCTAGTGCAAACACTGAAATACAATTGTGAGACAGCAGGTTGGCATCTTATAATAGGAAAATTCCAAACAAATGCCTAACGGTCACTTGGGCGTATTTTAGTGATAGAATCAAATGTAAAAAAATTTAAAATCACATCTGAAATTGCATTAATACGTCTACATGAGATTCTAGTGATTAGGCTTACATATACTTTAAAATCAAAACAAGAAAAACAACCTTAAATAAATATAATTAAAAAAACTTCAGTAAAAGACCTCACAAGCACCCAGGGTTGGAGGCGCAGTATGAATGGCCATGTAGTGAATTGTGTGGGCCAGAGTCATGACCAGCGGCAGTGCTACAGGAGAATTGTGTTTTCACCCCTTCCACTTTCAGGACAGCTCTAAGACCATACTATGTCTACATCCCTGGGTCCACGTGAGTGCATTTATTGAAGGTTTTTTATTAATATTTAATAAAGGTAGTATTTATTGTGCACTCTCTTTTTCTTCTTGAATTGTTTTTAACTTCTTCAGATCCATGCTATAGACGAATGACGGCTATAGCGTGGACCTACTTTGCCGGGAGTAGGTCAATAGACGTCCTCCTGTGCCCGAGCGGCCTGCACACTCTGTGATCAACGAGTCTATGAGACTTGTCTGATAACAGATCGGAGTAAGGGGTCGATCCCAACCCCTTACCACGTGATCAGCTGTCAGCCAATGATTGCTGATCATGTGATGTAAACAGAGCCGGTAATCGGCTATTTTTTCTCCTTGTGCTGATAGCGTGAAAAAAAAAAGCCAATCACCGGTGGCTCATAGAGGGACATTGGTCCCGATCAAGGAGAGCTCCCGCCAGCTCATCTGTGTCCACCTGTGCCACCTGCCAGTGCCACCTACCAGTGCACAACAGTGCCGTCTACCACTACCCACCAGCGCCACCTACCAGTGCCCACAGTGCCACCTATCAGTGCCCACAGTGCCACCTATAAGTGTCACTAATCAGTGCCTCATCATTGGTGCTGCCCATGAGTGTCACCTATCAGTGCCCATCAGTGCCACCTACCAGTGCCCATCAGTGTCGCCTATCAGTGCCCATCAGTGCCATCTATCAGTGGTACCTATCAGTAACACCTATCAGTGCCCATCAGTGCCACCCATCAGTGCCACCCATCGGGGCCCATTAGTGCCATCTTATCAGTGGCCATCAGTGCTGCCTTATTTGTGCCCATCAGTAACGCCATATCTGTCCCCATCGGTACCGCTTTATCTGTGCGTATCAGTGCCGCCCCTGTGCCTATCAGTGCAGCCTATTAGTGCCCACCAGTGCAGCCTATTACACAGCATTTTTAACATTAGCATTGTAATAGTAATACAAATAGTTATCACTGACAATCCAATATAAGCTTCAATTTCTAAAGACCCCATGGTACAGTGCTGCCTGCAAGTAGTGATTCCTGTACAAACTCCACCTCCTGAAACTCCTACTTTCAGCACCTTTGTAAGGCAGGCTCTATGAAATGTGTGATACAGCAGTGCCTACTCCCAGCAAATAGTGAATATGTGTCACAGAATTCAAGGAAGTAAATGTGTGGGGATCTTCACAAAGTAAGTTTACAGACTTCAAGATCGTCCAGATTAATAGGAGTAGACTGGAAATAATTGAAATACAGTGTAGAAATGAATAAATGATTTTACATTTTGACCATAGATATGCTCTAAGTTCCCAAGCATTGTTGATGCTGTAACAAAGAGAGGGGCAGGATCATTACTTTAGTGTCTTAAATGCACATCTTTTTTGCAGGTAAAAAGTTGTGCACTTATTCTTTTTATTAGGAGCCTGTAAAGTATTGCACTCATGATCAGCAGATCACAGGTGTAATCTCGGGCACCTGCAGACTGTTATGGCGCGTACACACGAGCGGACTTCTCGTCAGACTGAACTCCAAAGAACTTTTCAACGGAGTTCCGACGGAGTTCCAAGGAAACGGACTTGCCTACGCATGATCCCACCAAAGTCTGATCGTTTCGAACGTGATGACGTATGACCGGACTAGAAAAGGAAGTTCAATAGCCAATAGCTGCCCGTGTGTCGTTTTCGGTCTGTCGGACTAGCATACAGACGAACGTTTTTTTTAATAGGAATCGAGTCCGTTGGAAAGATTTGAAACATGTTCTATTTTTAAGGTCCGTCAGATTTTTCGACAGAAAAGGTCCGATGAAGCCCACACACGATCGGAATGTCCGACGGATTCGTTCCGTCTAACCTTTTCTGCCGGAAAGTCCGGTCGTGTGTACGCGGCATTAGTGTAGCTGTAGATTAGCTCGTACCTTGCAGAGGCAAGCCATTACTGAATGACAGAAAGAATTAATTAACCACTTACGGACCACCTGCCGTCGTTTTACGTTGCTACTTTGAAGAGGAGTATCGTTGTTATGGCAGCAGCTTGCTGCCATAACCCCAGTATCCTCTTCTTCAGCGGGCGGTCTGCTTTCAGATAAAAGTGGTCTTGCCGGAGCCGTCAGTAACGGCGGAGGCGATCGGGTCCTGTGTCCTGTTAGGCATGGAGACGAGTGAGGGGAAGATGGCCCCCACCCGTCTTCATATCATTGCAGGTGCGGAAGCGACGTCAAAACATCACTTCAACTCATAGCTCTTAAAGGGACATTTTTTTAAAAAATTACATTTAATTTTTTTTTAGTGTATTTTTATTTTAATTTTAGTGTAAATATGAGATCTGAGGTCTTTTGGACCCCAGATGTCATATTTAAGAGGTTCTGTCATGCTTTTTTTCTATTACAAGGGATGTTTACATTCCTTGTAAAAAGGAATAAAAGTGACACATTTTTTTAAAAGAAAAGTGTAAAAATAAAAATGAAAAGGTAAAATAAATAAGAAAAAAACTTTTTTTTAAACGCGCTCTATCTCAATGACCGCCATTTTATTCTCTAGGGTGTTAGAAAAAAAACATATATAATGTTTGGGGGTTCTAAGTAATTTTCTAGCAAAAAAAAAAAAAATGGTTTTAACTTGAAAACACGAAATCTCAGAAAGTGGCTCGGTCCTTAAGTGGTTACCTACTTAGATCGCTCATCAGCGCCCTGGTAATTCATTGAGGACTACAAGCTGCCAGCTGCAATGGCTGATGGTAGTTGTAGTTCTCCCATTCACAGAACACTTTTTTAAATTGTGACAGCAGGTGTGGGAAGAAGGTGCCCAGCCCACTGTCACAATGAATACCCAGGAGGGGGCTGATTTAGTAATATGTTACATGTTACACCCTAAATACGGGTGTAACATGTAACCTGTTATGAAACGTGAACTTATCCTTTAAAGAAGATTATTATTAACTCTTTATTGGGCCATGCCCAACTCAAACTGCTATCAGCAGATGGAATAAGTCATATTTCCGTGCTTGTTTTTCATTACCTGTATTATAACTGTCCAGTATTTTCTGAAAAACTTTAACATGTTAAAAGTCATATGCAATTTTGGTGCTGTAGTGTATATAGACTTCAGGAATTAGAACCCTTTTTGAATCCTACAACTAGCACTAAATGGCAATCAACTTAATATAATTCACCTTTGCATGCAATAGTGATGTCACGGCTGGAGCAGACATCTCTATGCACTAAAAGGCACCACTTTACATGGTTTCCAAGGTACCTCCAGATAAGACTTATTATAAGCTTACTTGTAGGGCAAAGTTAAAAAGTAGAACTCATTACATCCCTTAACTGCCACACTTATGAAAATTTGGCACTTGGCAATAGGTAAGCATAAGATTTCTTCAATACCTGGCCCATTATCTTTAAATATGGGTAACCTTGAATTCCCTACAGGTCCCCATGTAACCCATTTTTTAAAGTGGTCTTCCGCCTTCCTTTGCCAATTAGACAGGCTATTTGCTTCTTGTGTCTTACACCCCTAAACAATATACTGCCGCGGGGCTCCTAATTTTTGGGAATCTATGGGGTTCATTTACTAAAGCTAGAGAGTACAAAAACAGTCTCCCTTCTGCATAGAAACCAATCAGCTTCCAGGTTTTATTGCCAAAGCTTAATTGAACAAGTTGAAGTTAGAAGCTGATTGGTTTCTCTGCAGAAGTGAGACTGGTTTTGCACTCTCCAGCTTTAGTAAATAAATCCTTATATGTCTAAGGCAAACAAATTGTTTCCATGTATTATCTCAAAGATATATTACTTTCATCAGGACCTCATTTTCATCTATACTTTGCTAGAGGATGTGAGAGGGAACAAGGCTCTCAAATGAAGACTGGGAGAAATCTTTTCTCCTAACTTCTTGATCAAGTATAGCAAATCAGATACAGGAAAGATATCAGAAATTGCTCAGTAGATGATACAGATGTCCAACAGTGTTACATAGAATGTTCCCAGCTGTTGGCAGTGTGCAGTGCCGGGTTAAGAACATCATGGACCTGGTGCTGAAGATTTTGGTGGGGCTTTTTATAAAATAAAAATGCAAATGAAGCAAGGTCCCGGGCCTCCTCTAGTCTAATGAGATCCTTTAGAGCCAAGAACTGCTGAAATCCTTCTGTATATGGTGGGTTACAAGGCATAGTGGGTGTAGTATACGGTATAATAATTGGGCACCAGACACTTCTTGAATGTAGAGAAGAGATTTTCTCTTAACAGAACTTGGGGAGAGAGGTTAGGGCCAGGACACCCTTAGGTAGTTGCAATGTTAATAAGCAGACTCTGAGACTTCTACAGGTAGACAGCCATGCAGGGAAAGGCATCCAGCAAGACGCCACATCTGCATGTGTAGGGATGCTGTCTCCTATGGCAACAGCTCCTAACACAGTTACAATTCCTTTACTTCCACTGGGAGTGATATCTTTTGGAGTAGGGTCTGTCATCTGCAGGTTGGGTTGCGATATAAGTTGAAGGGAGGTGGCTAACATGGGAAGTGGCTGGGGAGTGACCTGGTTGGTGGTGAGTGTGAAATGGATGTGTTTCAAGCTTCTTTCACATTTGCTGTAATGCTTACTGCACCCTGAAAAGTGATCTGTGGTGGATTGCTTTTCAACAAGTGGTATAGCAGCAGCTGACAGGTATTCATGAGGTGCTACTGCCGCCTCCTTGTTTTTTTTTTTTTTAACATTGCTGAATGGTAGTTTTACATTGTTGGGCTATGCTGCTACTGCGATCAAGTTTGGCTACCTACCTCCCAAATCTGGGGTCTCTACGACCCTCGAAACTCGATTGTTTTTGGGGTTTTTTTTGTGATTTTATTTTTTTGGGCAAATAGGCCTATCTTAAGGTAAGGGGCCTGGAGCTGCAGCTCCAAAAGCCCCTATGTTAATCTGGCCCTGCCACTGTGGTGGGGAAGTGGGAACTATGTTACATATCTGGTGGAAGTGCCCACTAATTAGGCCATATTAGATTACTATGTTTAAACTATGGCATTGGATCACGGGTGTGACTTGGTCAGAAACTCGAGAGGTGGTGCTACTTTCCATGTTCCCTGGAACTTGAAAGGAATTCTCTAGATCAGAGAGACTGCAGTCTTTTCTTAGACAATGATACCTGGTATACTTAGAGTAAGGTCTTAGGGTAGTTTGGTGGAGTGTGGTGGTCGGTGTTCAAAGGTTTTCCTTGTGTGTGTGTGTATGTATTGTTTTGTTTTTGATTTTTTGAGGTGTGCGGTTTGTAATTAAAATGAAGGAGTTCAAAATATAGGGGGTTATATAGACTTGAAAAGCATAACATACAAAATCAACTGGCGCTGTCTATAGAGCTATTTTAACCACTTCAGTTCTGAAAGATTTCCCCCCTTCATGACCAGGCCATTTTTTGCAATATGGCACTGTGTTACTTTAACTGACAATTGCGCAGTCATGTGACGCTGTACCCTATTAAGATTTATGCCCTTTTTTCCCCACAAATAGAGCTTTCTTTTCTTGGTAGTTGATCACCTCTGCGGTTTTTATTTTTTTCACTATAAACCAAAAGAGACCGTCAATTTTGAAAAAAAAAGTTTTAATTTCTGCTATAAAACATATCCAATAAAAAATTTCTGTTTGTTTTGGGAGACGCAGATTAGGCCACGCCCTACGCATTTTGTCATTGGACGTCTACGGGAGGTGGACGAAATGACGTGCAATGACGAAACGCGTAGGGCATGGCCTGATCTGCGTCTCCCAAAACAAACAGGATTGCTAGCAGATGACCTGTATTTTACTCTTTTGTGTATATGATCTTTTTAAAACGTGAGTACCACTGTTCATTCTTGAAATAAAACTCTTTTAAACGGTTTCACGCTATGGGCATCCCTTCTCTTTTTATGTGAAATACTACCACGATCCTAAGATCGCCAGGAGCTGCCGCACAGTGGCACAGACTGTGACTGCCTGATACCCCAGCAGGGGTGAAGACAGCTGGTGAGTGTTTGCACATTAAGAGCACAAGATTCTAATAGCACTGGCACCAATGAAACTAAGAATATTACTATCAAGGAAACAAGAATAAAGACTTATGCACTGAATATAATTGTGGGATAAAAGGACTTTTCACGTTGATCAATTTTTTAGCACTTCTTATGGTTTCCAATGATTTTGGTTTATTGGAACAATCTCAACGTGCATCACCTACCCCTTTTTCTCCCCCCTTTATACTCTCCCCTCTTCCCTAACCCCCCCCTTCCCTCCCTCTTCCCTCCCCTACCTCCTTGCATTTGATTTAATAAGTTTGTGAACTTTACAAATATTCTTAAGCGTGTATCACATAAGCACCTTTATCATTTATATAGGGTCAGAATAACCATAAGCTGACGTGATTTTTGTCTGACCTCTTTTTTATATTTCATTTTTTTATATTTCATTTTTTATTTTTTTATTCAATTTGATGTATTTTATTTTGGGTTATTGTACATCACGATAGAGTTTGCTAATACCATCAGAATCACCATCACCACCCACTCAAATAATAAGACACCACAGATCACTTAAGATATAAAAAGGAACAGCGCCACACCTACACTTTACTTTCCAATTTAGCTTTTCCCACTCCATGTGGTGATTGCAATCTGGGGGGCAGCAGTTCCAATTCACCTGAAATTTATTGCAAATCACTTCTCTCCATTTCCACTGCGTGGGTCACTATTATATTTTCTATTTTCCCCTATCATTGGACTCACCACCCATAATATGAGACTGATCCACACAATATGTGTAGCAATACACTGGTTGATAGCTTTCCATTGGAAATCCTCATCAGTTCCTCTTACACATTTGAAAACCAGAATCAACAATATTAATCTTATGGAAAAAATATTCCACACACTACAGAATACTAATCATTTTTATAATAAAAAATGGAACCCATAGCTTAACCCATAGCCATAGCTAACCCTTAACCAATCTCTTTTTCAACCCTGAATGACATTACCAGGAATCTGAATCTGAAGAACAGTATAAGATATGTATATATATATATATATATATATATATATATATATATATATATATATATATATATATATGACAATCATACAGATTAACTTGTTGAATTACCAAAAAAAAATGTTTATATCTATCAACAATCACACAATATATTTTGATAATCCTTATGTGTAAACTTGTAAATATAAGAAACGGTGCAGCACAATTTAGAACAATTATAATAAGGTTCATGAAATGAGCAAAAAGAAAAGTTGAATGGCAATCTGAAGTGTATCCACCACGTGAGAGAAGATGATCAGTTGGTAATCAAAGTGACATATCCTCCACCGCTAATGTAGTATACTCTTACCAGATCGGATGTAAAATATCGCTAGTTACCTCCATGGGCATAGGGAAGGAATCCAGCAACAGCAGTTCAATAACACAGGTCAGACGTGGGTGCCTCCCGTGGCATGAATCTGACAGCATGAGCAGGATAGGTTCAAAACAGATAATGTATGCCAAAAAAATAAAAAAAAACAATCTAAGTGTAAACTGTAAAAGATCGTTTATGAAATACAAGCTAAAACAACTGCAGGGGCCATGAACCAGGCTCAGAATGTCCAGCAAGTAAGTTAAAATGAACAGTACACACCGTCAGCTGCTAACGGAATGTACAAATGCACAGATAGAGAGCGGGTGACGTCCGCATAGTAGCTCCTCCCCCGTACGCACGTTACGTCCAGTACGGACTTCGTCAGCGGTGGGTGGAGCTACAGCATCACCCGAGATCCTTATATAGCAGCCTGGTAACCATGGAGAGCGCATAGTAAGACAGATGGGAGCCGCAACCGGAAACGGAAGCAAAGCAACCCCCTGCGAACAATACACCAACTACTTTTTTTAAATGTAATTATTATGATTATTATTGTTTTGCTTTTTTGCATTTTGATTCAGCTTGAAACAAAATGCAATTAAATAAAATGCAACAGCTAGGCATGTCTCATGTGACATGTTTTATTGTATCAATACTATTGCTACTGTATAACTTGCATTAGTGCTTTTTCTTTGTTTATTTATATTGTTTTATAGTTTTAGCTCTTTTCTGTTTTGTTTTTTACTTGGTAAATAAAATGCTTTGTCTATTATTAATACTAGCTCTTTTAGTCTTTTTGATAAAAGTGCTTTTCATTTTTTATTTTATTTGTTATTGATAGAGAGGGGAAGGGCTAAAACTCTTAAGGTTTTAATTGCTGTCTGGTGGGGGATTTAAGCCAGCCACAGGCAGATTAAAATTTGTCTGGTTCAGTAGGAACTGGCCGAATTTTAATCTTTCTATGAGCAGGCTTGTTGTACTGAAGTTGATACATCGTTTGACTTCAGTAAAACGAGCCTGTCGAGTTTTTTTTTTAATTTTTTTTTTGACTAGTCTGGCAAAAAGTCTCCGGGAAGTGATCATTGTATTCTGCCAGTGGGGAAGGCTCCCCATGCTCCTTGCCAGCAGAACACAATAGTGCTGCAGGGATTTGCCCATCAGCACTAACTGTGTTGATGGGAAATTGTATAATGTATAGCCTGCCTTATGGTGCCCATACACTAGGCGAAAAACCGAATATCTGTCATTTCAATCATTTTTTGCTTTTTTGAGCCAAAAAATCAAAGGAACAGGTTGGAACAATGAATTGAAAGGTTAATATGTTTTTCGCTCATTAAAATTTGAACTGTGCGCACTGCCCATATGTGACATAATGGATGAAAAACTGATTAATTTATCTCCATTGAACAATTCATCATTCTAAATTTGGTCATTCCCTGATGGAACTATTGTTTGCTCTCACGACCAAGTGTTTTTTATTCGAAAGCAAGTTCAAACTATTTTTTGTAGAGTGTATGGTACTCTCTTTTTTTTTTTGTCGTGGTGACCATTTTGAGTAGGATGAAATGTGATAGCAATGTACAGTTTTTACAGGAAAAGGAATACAGGAAAAATTTTCCAATCCAATTGTCCAAGTGGGGATTTTGCCCCGCTTTGAGAGATTTTGGCTGACTTCCTGTTGTATCTGTGGGGCAGGAAATGAGGGAAATCCTCCCTAATTAACCAATTCTTACTTACCGTATATACTCGAGTATAAGTCGAATTTTTCAGCACATTTTTTTGTGCTGAAAGTGCCCCCCTCGACTTATACTTGAGTCAAGCACTTTTCTGCAGCAAAAAATTTCATTTTCCGAACCGACTTTGGGGCCGCATATCTCAGGGCCACTTGGTGCTAGGAACCCCAAATTTGGTGTACAAACCCAGTGGAACTGGTACCACAACATATCCAAAGATGAAGTTCCTAGCACTAAGTGGCCCCGAGATACGGGGCCCCAAATTCGGTTCGGAAAATGTCATTCTCTGCTGAAGAAAAGTGCTTGACATTTTCTGAACCGACTTTGGGGCCCCATATCTCAGGGCCACTTGGTGCTAGGAACCCCAAATTTGGTGTGCAAACCTAGTGGAACTTGGTGCTAGAAACCCCAGCTTTGGAATTTTTATGGTGCTAGTTCCACTGGGTTTGCACACCAAATTTGGGGTTCCTAGCACTAAGTGGCCCCGAGATACGGGGCCCCAAATTCGGTCAACTGTGTCCATCTGCAGCAATGTCATTTCAGGACCCTTTGGGTTCAGAGACCCCAAATTTTGGCTGCAGCTAGGGGGCATCTAGGAACCCATAACTACCGAGTTTGAAGTTCAGGGGACCTATGGCTGCAAATGGGCACAGTGAGGCATGCAAATGGGCACAGTGATGCTGCAAATGGGCATTGCTGACCCTCTTTTTCACTTACAGTAGCTGTGCATTTCTCACCCTCGTCTTATACTCGGGTCAATAAGTTTTTCCCATTTTTTTTGTAGTAAATTAGGGCCTCGACTTATACTCGGAACGACTTATACTCGAGTATATACGGTATCTAAAATTAGAAAAAAGTTTTGGATTTAGGTACACTTTAACAAACTTTTGTTTCTTTTTTTGATTACTTTGCACTTACCTGATACTCCACTTTCCTGGCCAATGCCGCCCCGCTATGCCACGGAACCCTGGTTAAAAAAGTCTAATCAAACAGGTATATTTAAAGTCAAAGAAGCGCCTTACTCCTGTCCAGCCAACCTAATGTAGACTTGAAAATGGCCTCAGCCCAGGAGTCTCCACCAAAGCCACACCCCCTAAAATATATCACTCCGCCCACCAGAGCTGAATCATAGGAAACTTCTTTGGCAGGCTCAGGGGCGGACTGACAACACCCAGGGCCCCCGGACCAAATAAAGCAAGGGCCCCCTGTCAGGCCCAGCTCATGGTCCACCTCTGACCCCGCCCATGGCCCACCCCTGATCCCGCCCATGGCCCACCCCTGATCCCGCCTCTACATTTTGCACAAAGTACAATTTCTGCCTTTTTTTAAATGGAACCTGGAGGGAGGTCTCTCTCTAACAGTGTCCATTAGACAGTCTGTTAGAAAACGTCCCCTCCAGGCCCCATTAGAGTCTACAACAGAGTCTAATGGGACCTGAAGGGGGGTCTCTCTCTAACAGTGTCCATTAGAGAGTCTCTGTTAGAGAGAGATCCCCTTCCAGGACCCATTAGAGACTACAAAGGAGTATAATGGGACCTAGAGGGGGGCCTCTTTCTAACAGAGTGTACTGTGAACACCTTCATTTACTCTGGTCCTCACTGGACCCCCTCCTTGTGCCATGACTCTCACCCCTGCCCCAACCTCTCACAAAGTAGAAATAAAATTGGCACCGAGTAGCTCTCCTCTTACCTTAACTATGGCTACTGTAGCTGTGGCTGGTTCCCGCGTCCTCTGTGCCTGGCTGGCCGGCTCCATCGTCCTCGGTGGCTGGCTCCTGCGTTCTCTGTGGCTGGCTGGCTCCTGCGTCCTCTGTGGCTGGCTGGCTCCCGCGTCCTCTGTGGCTGGCACCCTGCTGTGGCTGGCTGGCTCCCTGGTGTGGGTGCGTCACCGTGGGTGGGTGGGTTACAGTTGGCTGGTGCCCTGGCCCTGCTGTGGCTGGCTGATGTGTCCTCTCCTCGTTCCACCGTACCGGGCACTGTTTGCCAAGGCGAGGGAGAGACTTGGAGGGAGTCGGCCGCCTTTGCCCTATACGGGACAGTAGAACTAGGAGGTTTGCAGCAGGCCCAGTGCACGGATGCGCGCGGTGCAACACATAATGACGTGGTGTGCATGTCCACTCTGTGTCCATTTGAGATTCTATGTTAGAAATAGCGCCCATCAATGCAGCCTCATCAGTGTCCATCAATGCAGCCTCGCCAGTGTCCCCTCAGTGCAGCTTCACCAGTGCCCCCTCCATGCAGCCTCACCAGTGCCCCCTCCATGCAGCCTCACAGTGCCCCCTCCATGCAGCCTCACCAGTGGCCCCTCCGTGCAGCCTCACCAGTGGCCCCTCTGGCAAGCCTCACCAGTGGCCCCTCTGTGCAGCCTCACCAGTGGCCCCTCTATGCAGCCTCACCAGTGGCCCCTCTGTGCAGCCTCACTAGTGTCCCCTCCATGCAGCCTCGCCAGTGTCCCCTCCATGCAGCCTCGTCAGTGTCCCCTCCATGCAGCCTCACCAGTGTCCCCTCCATGCAGCCTCACCAGTGTCCCCTCCATGCAGCCTCACCAGTGTCCCCTCCATGCAGCCTTGCCAGTGTCCCCTTCATGCAACCTCGTCAGTGTCCCCTCCATGCAGCCTCACCAGTGTCCCCTCCATGCAGCCTCACCAGTGTCCCCTCCATGCAGCCTGATCAGTGTCCCCTCCATGCAGCCTCACCAGTGTCCCCTCCATGCAGCCTGATCAGTGTCCCCTCCATGCAGCCTGATCAGTGTCCCCTCCATGCAGCCTCACCAGTGGCCCCTCCATGCAGTCTGATCAGTGTCCCCTCCATGCAGCCTCACCAGTGTCCCCTCCATGCAGTCTGATCAGTGTCCCCTCCATGCAGCCTCACCAGTGTCCCCTCCATGCAGCCTGATAAGTGTCTCCTCCATGCAGCCTCACCAGTGTCCCCTCCATGCAGTCTGATCAGTGTCCCCTCCATGCAGCCTCACCAGTGTCCCCTCCATGCAGCCTGATAAGTGTCCCCTCCATGCAGCCTCACCAGTGTCCCCTCCATGCAGCCTGATCAGTGTCCCCTCCATGCAGCCTGATCAGTGTCCCCTCCATGCAGCCTTGCAAGTGTCCCCTCCATGCAACCTCGTCAGTGTCCCCTCCATGCAGCCTCACCAGTGTCCCCTCCATGCAGCCTGATCAGTGTCCCCTCCATGCAGCCTTACCAGTGTCCCCTCCATGCAGCCTGATCAGTGTCCCCTCCATGCAGCCTTGCAAGTGTCCCCTCCATGCAACCTCGTCAGTGTCCCCTCCATGCAGCCTCACCAGTGTCCCCTCCATGCAGCCTGATCAGTGTCCCCTCCATGCAGCCTCACCAGTGTCCCCTCCATGCAGCCTGATCAGTGTCCCCTCCATGCAACCTCACCAGTGGCCCCTCCATGCAGTCTGATCAGTGTCCCCTCCATGCAGCCTGATCAGTGTCCCCTCCATGCAGCCTTGCAAGTGTCCCCTCCATGCAACCTCGTCAGTGTCCCCTCCATGCAGCCTCACCAGTGTCCCCTCCATGCAGCCTGATCAGTGTCCCCTCCATGCAGCCTCACCAGTGTCCCCTCCATGCAGCCTGATCAGTGTCCCCTCCATGCAGCCTGATCAGTGTCCCCTCCATGCAACCTCACCAGTGGCCCCTCCATGCAGTCTGATCAGTGTCCCCTCCATGCAGCCTCACCACTGTGTCCCCTCCATGCAGTCTGATCGGTGTATGGGGGTTAGAGAGGAGAGCCACCAGGTAACACAGAGCGGGGATCTCCCTTTTACCCAGCGTCCGTTGTCATCAGATGTCCCGCCTCCTGTGTGATTCTATCAAAAGAGCCAGTGCAGGAGGCGGGACATCCAATGACAGCAGACGCTGGGTAAAAAGGAAATCACTGCTCTATGTGACCCAGCGACGCTCGCCGTCACCCCTCACCCTCCGAGGCAGCACAGATTGTCGCCGGGGGCCCGCGGCCGCAAGTTTTTTGTCCCTGGACCCCAAGCTGGTTCCAGCAGGTGGCGCTGACGGGCCCCCTTCAGCGGTCGGGCCCTCGGTCCACGTCCGAATGGACCGACTGGTCAGTCCGCCCCTGGGCAGGCTGTACCTTTCTCCATGATGACTGCGGGAGTTTGGCTTCCCCAGCTTGAGTGAGGTTCATAAATTGGTACCAAGGTCACATGTTTATGTAATCACTTAAGGACCACCCTCCGTATATATACTGTGGCAGGACGGACCTTTAGCGCAAAATCACGTACCTGTAAATGATTTTTGTTCCAGTTCTGGGGCACGCATGCGTTCCGCCGGCAACCCGCTACCATTGTGATTGGACACAGCGGGAGCCAATCGGACCCGATGTCTGCCGGGATCCGCCAATCATTCCCAAGGCAGGCAAACAAGGCAGATTGCCATTCTATGACAGGAGAAAAAAGAGATCTTGTATTTCTGCTAAGCAGGAACACAGATCTCTGTCTTCTTACAGTACAAGCACCCCCCCCCCAGTTAAAAAGTACTCCCAGGGAACACATTTAACCATTTGATTGCCCCTGACATTAACCCCTTCCCTACCAGTGTCATTAGTACAGTTACAATGCATATTATTTAGCACTGATCACTGTGTTAGTGTCACTGGTCCCCAAAAAGTGTCACTTAGTGTCCAATTTGTCCATTGCAATGTCGCAGTCCCGCTATAAGTCGCTGATCTAACTAAAAAGAATTCCTTGCGCTAACCAAATAAGTGAAACGGTGTAGTTACCTGTGTTAGCCTAAATACAAAAAAGCTCAAAACATATATAATCCAAAAAACAGGTGCGCATCCACTAATTCACAATAGTCAAACAGTGAACATGTGTGAAAACAGATAACCATAAAATATCTAATTATTACCATGTAAGTATTGTGTAAAAACAAGAAAGTTGTGTTAAAAAATGAAAAAACATAGTGAAAAAAACAACTATATAAACAGTGATCACACCATGATACAGTGATCAATTTTGCTATAAAGCATATATCCTAATCTGCAAATAAGAAAATCTGTGTACAAACAAAAATAAATAAATAAATCCAAGTGAACAAAAATATGTGAAAAATACTAAAACAAAAACATGAATAAAAAAACCCAACCCAAAACGTTCATGTGAACAGTGAGCATCACATTGCGAGACAAGTGCTCAGTACTGATATAAATCAGAAAGTCCAATACATGCGATAATAAAATATAGGCAAGCTTCTCAAAATTTGGGCAAAACCTCGATTATTCCTCCAACCAAAAGATATATCAAAAAGCCGCTTAACGGATCAGTTGGACCTCAAATTATAGAGATCGTAAGAGCCTGATGCATCAGCCTGCCGGCCACGATCGTTATCACCTGTTATTTTAATCCAGGAGATACGTTCCCATCCAGTCTCAACGGCCCAGAGTAGGTGTTTTTATCTCATAGACTTGGAACTCAGGATCCAGGAATGAATTATCCTGAGCGGGGTTTCCTCACAAAACGATGGTACTGCAAGTTGGCCACTCAGTGAAGGATAAAAAAGAAGAAAGGCTTCATAGTTCAGATAAACTTCAAAAAGGTTTATTTCACTACAGAGTCACTGCAAAGTCACAGCAAAACATAAAAATACATAAGTACCGGGATCGCTTTAGTGACTTTGCAGTGACTCTGTAGTGAAATAAACCTTTTTGAAGTTTATCTGCACTATGAAGCCTTCCTTCTTTTTAATCCTCCACTGAGTGGCCAACTTGCAGTACCATCGTTTTACGAGGAAACCCCGCTCAGGGTATTTCATTCCTGGATCCTGAGTTCCAAGTCTATGAGATAAAAAGCACCTACTCTGGGCCGTTGAGACTGGATGGGAACGTATCTCCTGGATTAAAAGAACGGGTGATAACGACCGTGGCCGGCAGGCTGATGCATCAGGCTCTTACGATCTCTATAATTTGAGGTCCAACTGATCTGGTAAGCGGCTTTTTGATACATCTTTTGGTTGGAGGAATATTCAAGGTGTTGCCCAAGTGTTGAGAAGCTTGCCTATATTTTATTTTCACATGTATTGGACTTTCTGATTTAAATCAGTACTGAGCATTAGTCTCACAATCTGATGCTCACTGTTCACATGGATGTTTTGGGTTGCATTTTTTATTCATGTTTTTGTTTTAGTATTTTTCATATATTTTTGTTCACTTGTATTTATTTATTTATTTTTGTTTGTACAAACATTTTCTTATTTGCAGATTAGGATATTTGCTTTATAGTAAAATTGATCACTGTATCATGGTGTGATCACTGTTTATATAGTTGGTTTTTTTCACTGTGTTTTTTTCATTTTTTAACACAACTTTCTTGTTATTACACAATAATTACATGGTAATAATTAGATATTTTATGGTTAACTGTTTTCACACATGTTCACTGTTTGATTATTGTGAATTAGTGGATGCGCACATGTTTTTTGGATTATATAAGTCGCTGATCGCCACCATTACTAGTAAAAAAAAATCCATAAAAATATCCTATAATTTGTAGATGCTATAACTTTTGTGCAAACCAATCAATATATACTTATTGGAATTTTTTTTACCAAATATATGTAGCAGACTACATAAATTGATGAAGAAATTAGATTTTTTTACATTTTGTTATTGGGTATGTTTTATAGCAGAAAGTAAAAAATATTGGTTTTTTTTTTTGTTTCAAAATTGTCAGTCTTTTTTTTGTTTATAGCGCAAAAAATAAAAACCGCAGAGGTGATCAAATATCACCAAAAGAATGCTCTAGTTTTGGAAAAAAAAGGGAATGCATTTTATTTGGTCACAGCATTGCGCGAATTAGTTAAAGTAACGCAGTGCCTTCTAGAGCTGAAGTAGTTAAAGGAGTAGTGTTTATTTATTTCAGGCACTTATATAGCCCTGTCAATTTACGCAGCGCTTCACATATACATTATACATTCACATCAGTCCCTACCCTCAAGGAGCTTACAATCTAAGGTCCCTAACTCACATTCATACATACTAGGGACAATTTAGACAGGATCCAATTAACCTACCAGCATGTCTTTGGAGTGTGGGAGGAAACCGGAGTACCCGGAGGAAACCCACACAGACACAGGGAGAACATGCAAACTCCAGGCAGGTAGTGTTGTGGTTGGGATTCGAACCAGCGACCCTTCTTGCTGCTAAGTGAAAGTGCTACCCACTACACCACTGTGCCACCCACCCATTCTGGGGGTGGATTTACTAAAGGCAAATAAACCTTGCAATGCAGTTTCACTCTGCAAGAGCATTTTCTCCAGAGCTGAATAAAAGAGGTGAAGCTTAACTTTGCAATGAATACCCAATAACTTGCAAGGAAAAATAACAGCATTTTTGCTTGCACATGATTGGATGATGGAAATCAACAGAGCTTCCCCTCATTTACTAAACACAAACGCAGAGTGCACAGTCTCTTTGCCTTTAGTAAATCTCTGTGTACTCCAAAAAGTATCCCATCATATTTCAGTGCTATATAAACATACTTTTACATGGACTTTGTTTTTTGTTTTTTTGTGTTACTACAACCCTTAATCCTTAGTCAAATGGAAAAAGAATGTAACCTTTAACCATAACTCTGACGTCACCTTCGCACAATGGTTTTGTAAGCATTCCTCTCTGATAGCATACCTTTGTCTGTTTTTGCTGTACACTGTGCTCTCTTTTCTTAATAGCTGTGTCATTGTAACAACAACATATAACAAAGTATTGCAGTGACTTGCCAACAGCTATTAAACTAATAAAGAAAAGGGGTGAAAACTCTTTTCTGATTCCTTATATTTTACATCAAAAGAAAAGTATATACTAGCACAATGGCTGTGATTAAACATGAGCCCAAATGACATACATATTGCAAATTAAAAAAAAAAATCACAAATGTATACCAACAACTTGCTAAGTGCTCATTGACAAGGGTGTCTAAAACATTGTGTTTATGCTTACAGCGTAAAGTTTTGTGCACATCTATGAGAATCAAAGGGGCCATACACAGCTACGCAAACAAATGAAAGCCCAACTCCTGGAAAACAACCCCACACTATTATCCCCCCTCCACCAAATGATTTGGACCAAGGCACAAAGCAAGGTCCATAAAAGACATGGAGGAGCGAGTTTGGGGTGGAGGAACTTGACTGGCCTGCACAGAGGCCTCAACCCAATAGAACACCTTTGGGAAGAATTAGAGTGGAGACTGCGAGCCAGGCCTTCTCATCCAACATCAGTACCTGACCTCACAAATGTGCTTCTGGAGGAATGGTCAAACATTCCTATAGACACACTCCTAAACCTTGTGGACAGCCTTCCCAGAGGAGTTGAAGTTGTTATAGCTGCAAAGGGTGGGCCACCTCAATATTGAACCCTACAGACTAAGACTAGGATGCCATTAAAGTTCATGTGCATGTGAAGGCAGGTGTCACAATACTTTTGGCAATATAGTGTATGTCTATGAGCTCCTATACTGCTGGTGTTATTACCACATTGGTAGCAATGGAAGTTATCACAAGGCTGCAGATTGGACAGGAGGATGGAGGGTTCTTTGTGACAGGCCGGCGTGCTCAGAATTGACGTGTGTTATGACATGCAGGGACAGATGCACTCATTGACATTTAATAGCAAATCCACAAGACCAAAATAACAACAGATCAGGTTCTGGGCGTACAATGTTCTACGGAGTCCTGATGTACTGTATGGTCTCTGATATGACAGAGCCGTGCAGTCTAGTAGGGTCTCCATCTTATTAAAGCTGAACTTCGGGCAAACTGAGCTGAAATACACATGTCCCGGCCCTTTCTTTGATTTGTACACCTCTGTTAAACAGCATTTAAAGGAGGGTGACATTACTATGCCATTTTTAGTTAAAGAGGCCCAGTCACCATTCAAAGAATTATTTTTTTTGCATACTTACACTGGTACAACTTGACACAATACAGGTATGCATATTTCACACTTGATGGTTCTCTATGGAAACTGAAAATCACTGTAGTATCACCGATAGATGTGATCTTATGGGTCCTGCTTAAATTCTGTGCAAGAGGCTTCCTTAATGCACATTGACCAGAAGGAGTTGCTCCCCTGGCACTGCCTCCATTTATTTAATGGCATGTATCCTGGCACTGCCTCCATTTATTTAATGGCATGTATTTTTTTCAATCAATTTAAGGTGTCTTCTAATTGAAGTCTCAAAAAACACTCAAGCGTTCACGAAGAAGTACTCCTAATGGTCTAATGGTGTTAAAACATAATGCTTTATCCAGTGCAGCACTTCCCAGATCAGGAAATCTTAAAGCAACTGCAAAAACATGAACAGGAGGGTGCAAACACCTAGTGCATTACCACCATACAACTTTATTTAATATTAAAAGACAATTGCATACTCACAAACATAAGCAACAACAGGCGTATAACATATAATATGTAGTTGTAAGCAATGTCATCTACCAAGGTAACACACGGTTGGAAGACTGACACGTTTTGGAGGACATGCACCCTTCTTTAGCTCTCTTATTGAATAAAGTGGACATTGCTACGTCACTGCCCCTTCTCTCCACCTTGTCTAATCAGAGTATGCCTTGTATTAACTGAAAAAATACAAGGCATTCTTGGAATGGCAACCACATCATGGTAATTATACAAAGGAGAAGTCGATTGCACAGAGCTGGAGCAGGTCCCAGACGATCTTGGCTGTCACTGTATTAGACTATTAAAATAATTTATAGCTTCCTCATTGGCTTATACTCAAAATCCCAGAAAATGTTGGGTTGGCCTTTTCTCCCCTGCCTCTCTTCTACTAAACATACCTTCCTGAACCTTCTTCTTGAATCCCCAATAACTGGGAGCCTGCTGTCTCTTCCTTATTTTCACAGTTGGCCCTCTCATGACACTTCCTTGATCTTGAACATTTGCAAACCTGCCACAAGTCTTGAAAAGCATTCAGGAGGAAAACAATGCTGTACTTCCTCGCAGACTCATTGGATGTGTGATGTGGATATCCCAAGAGGCATTGGACAGCCAATCATATGTAACCTTCACTTAGTCAAAAAATAAAGAAACTATTATTAAAAGGAAAAAAAAGGTATTTCCTAAAAAAAAAAAAAAATGAATAAAAAAATCATATACTTTCTGCCATTATGTATGGGGGGGAGGTCTGCTTTAAGGTCCATTTTAATTAAAGTTTACGTATAGCCAAAACTTTATGGGGGTTTTGGATAGAGTAGGGAAGGGTTACAATCATTATTTTTTTTTGCTTTCTGTGTACCATTAGGTAAATTTCCCTTCACTTTCTGTCCCAGAGACTCAACAGCAGGTTAAGGAACTTTTCCAAAGTAAGGGGAATAGGGATGAGCTTTATGTTCCGGTCAAACATTGGCTGTTCGATCGTTCATCAAAATGCGAATATTATGGGGCGTTTGCACCAAATTCAAGCGGCAACATCGCAGTGCATTGCTGTCTGATGATTGGCCAAGCATGCACTATGACCCGCCTGCTTTGGCCAATCACAGCGCTGTCAGCAAAGGCAGCCATAATTGGCCAAAGGCAGGGTGCCTTTGGCCAATTATGGCTCAGGGATGTTAAGTCCACCCCCCACACTATATTAGGCCGCCTGCACGTCGGCCCTGTGTAGTGTGTTACTGGCGTTGACTGAGAGAAAGTGTCCTTCCATTTAGATTGAGCAGGCAGGTGATTCAGTTAGCTGCAGTGTATTTACCCTCTGCAGATCCACACTATTGCCAAATGACGGCAACAGCGTGGATCTACATTGCCAGGACTACGTCTATTGATGTAGGCGCGCTCGGTAATCAGTGAGTCTATGAGACTTGCCTGATCACAGATCAGAGTAAGGGGTCGGTCCCGACCCCTTACCACATGATCAGCTGTCAGCCAATGACAGCTGATCATGTGATGTAAACAGAGCCGGTAATCGGTAAACAGATCACCGGCGGCCGTGAGAGGGACATCAGTCCCGATCACGGCGATCATCTGCCCCCACAGCAATAGGCAGCAGTGCCGCCTACCAGTGCCCACCAGCGTCACCCATCAGTGCCCACAGTTCCATCCATCAGTGCCCACAGTGCCACCCATCAGTGCCCACAGTGCCACTCATCAGTGCCACCCATCAGCGCCCACAGTGCCACCCATCAGGACACACAGTGCCACCCATCAGCGCCCACATCAGTGCAACAACAGTGCTGCACATCAGTGCCACCTATCAGTGCCCATCAGTGTCACCTACCAGTGGCCATAAGTGCCCATCAGTGCCGCCCATCACTGCCCATCAGTGCCACCCATCAGTGCCCCCCATCAGTGCCGCCCATCAGTGTCCCCCATCAGTGGTACCTATCAGTGCCCATCAGTGCCACCTATCCATGCCACCCTTCAGTGCCACCCATCAGCGCCCATCAGTGGCCATCAGTGCCGCCTTATCTGTGCCCATCAGTACCGCCTTATCTGTCCCCATCAGTGCTACATTAACTGTGCCTATCAGTGCCGCCTTAACTGTGCCTATCAGTGCCGCCTTAACTGTGCCTATCCATGCCCATCAGTGCAGCCTATCAGTGCCGCCTCATCAGCGCATATCAATGAAGGAGAAAAATTATCTGTTTGCAAAATTTTATAACAAACTATGAAACATGATTTTTTTTTTTCAAAATTTTCCATCTTTTTTTGTTTGTTTAGCAAAAAATAAAAATCCCAGCTGTGATTAAATACCACCAAAAGAAATCTCTATTTGTGGGAAAAAATGATAAAAATTTCATTTGGGTACAGTGTTGTATGACCGCGCAATTGTCATTCAAAGTGCGACAGCGCTGAAAGCTGAAAATTGGTCTGAGCAGGAGGGTGGTTTAAGTAAGTGCCCAGTAAGCAAGTGGTTAATATATATATATATATATATATATATATATGTATATATATATATATATACAGTCAGTCTCGTATATATATGTATATATATATATATATATATATATCCACTGTATCCAGCTTAGCTAGATCTGACTGCAGTCCATTTCTGGTGTACTGTTTCTAATATACTTCAGGCAGGCAGGTGATTCAATTAGCTGCAGTGTATTTAATATATATATATACAGTCAGTCTCGTATATATATATCCACTGTATCCAGTTTAGCTAGATCTGACTGCAGTCCGTTCCTGGTGTACTGTTTCTAATATATTTCAGGCAGGCAGGTGATTCAGTTAGCTGCAGTGTATTTAATATATATATACAGTCAGTCTCGTATATATATATCCACTGTATCCAGCTTAGCTAGATCTGACTGCAGTCCGTTCCTGGTGTACTGTTTCTAATATACTTCAGGCAGGCAGGTGATTCAGCTAGCTGCAGTGCATTTAATATATATATATATACAGTCTCGTATATATATATATATATATATATATATATATACATATACATCCACTGTATCCAGTATAGCTAGATCTGACGGCTGTTCCTCTGTTCCTGGTGTACTTTTTCTAATATACTATCAGGCAGGCAGGTGATTCAGTGAGCTGCAGTGCATAAAATATATACAGTCTCCTACATATATATATCCTCTGCATTCCAGTCTAGCCAAGCCTATATCTGACTGCAGGCCATTCCTGGTGTATGTTTTCAAATACACTTTCAGGCAGGCAGGCAATTCAGTGATCTGCAGTGCATAAAATATATATACAGTCTCCTACATGTATGTCCACTGCATTCTAGTCTAGCCAAGCCTATATCTGACTGCAGGCCATTCCTGGTGTACGTTTTCAAATATACTTTCAGGCAGGCAGGCAGGTGATTCAGTGATCTGCAGTGCATAAAATATATATACAGTCTCCTACATATATATCCACTGCATTCTAGTCTAGCCAAGCCTATCTCTGATGGCAGGTAATTCCTGGTGTACATTTTCAAATACACTTTCAGGCAGGCAGGCGATTCAGTGATCTGCAGTACATTAAATATATATACAGTCTCCTACATATATACATTAATGCACTGCATTCCAGTCTAGCCAAGCCTATATCTGACTGCAGGCCATTCCTGGTGTACATTTTCAAATACGCTTTCAGGCAGGCAGGCAGGTGATTCAGTGATCTGCAGTGCATTAAATATATATACAGTCTCCTACATATATATATATCCACTGCATTCCAGTCTAGCCAAGCCTATATCTGACTGCATGCCATTCCTGGTGTATGTTTTCAAATACACTTTCAGGCAGGCAGGTGATTCAGTGATCTGCAGTGCATTAAATATATATACAGTCCCCTACATACATACAGTATACCCACTGCATTCCAGTATAGCCAAGCCTATATCTGAATGTAGGCCATTCCTGGTGTACGTTTTTAAATATACTTTCAGGCAGGCAGGCAGGCAGGTGATTCAGTGATCTGCAGTGCATTAAATATATATACAGTCTCCTACATATATATATCCACTGCATTCCAGTCTAGCCAAGCCTATATCTGACTGCAGGCCATTCCTGGTGTACTTTTTCTAGTAAACTTCAGGTGGTGTTTTGCTAATAAAATTTTACAGCATGTCTGGAAGGCCACCAAGGAGAGGCAGACGCTCACAGGCCACTAAAAGAGGGCATGCAGGCTCTGTGTCTACAGCCAACAGTGCTGGTCATAGACACGGTGCATCCTCAGCACGTGGCCGTGGGGCACGCTTGTCCTTTTTTTCGGCAGCTGGCCGTGTTGATCCACAACATGCAGAAGAGTTGGTAGAGTGGATAACTAAGCCGTCATTATCCCCCTCATCCTCTGTCACCCAGGCTCAGAGTAGTTTGCCTGCCAATGCAGCTGCCAAAATGGCCTATTCCATCGGCTCAATGTCATCAGTCACTCCTTCCCTAGCCCCACCATCATGCATGGAGGAGTCCCCCGAACTGTTCGACCACAGTGTCGGGTACATGCTGCAGGAGGATGCGCAGCGTTTTGAAGACTCTGATGATGGTACCCAGGTTGAGGAAGGCAGTAACGTGAGCCTAGAGAGAGGGGGTGCCCAAGAAGGACAAGAAACTGGCAGTCATGTTCCCCCAGCTGCAGCATACTGCCAGGTTTGCTCCAGTGACAAGGAGGGAGGGGATGATGAGGTCACTGACTCTACGTGGGTGCCTGATAGAAGGAGGAGGAGACACATCTCCAATGAGGCAGGATGCCCTCCAGGGGCCAGCTTAAGGGCAGCCACCCGACTGCATCACACCGCAGAGCTCCGCATGCGCAGGGCGCTGCTGACTCCCCGCGTATTTTGAAAAGTTCTTTGGTGTGGGCCTTTTTTGATACGTGTGCAGCAGATCGCACCGATGCTGTTTGCAACATATGTCTGAAGCGTATCAAGCATGGCCAAAACAGCAGCCGCCTGGGCACCACATGCTTGACCACACATATGTTGACCTCCCAGCAGTACTTAAAAGGCCCACACCAAAGAACAAGACGGACCTCTCCTTGCTCCTCATCAGCTAGGATCTCCAACCCCACTATACCTTCAGTCCTCTCAGAAACCTGCACTGAGAGGAATGAAGGTGTAGAATTAGGTGTAACAAGTACTTGCGGACAATATGCTATCGATACACCAACATCCGATTGTAGCAGGCAAATTTCCCTACCCCAGTTGCTAAACCATCAAAAGAAATTCGGTCCCCGACATCCACATGCTCAGCGGCTGAATGCTAGCTTGGCTAAATTGCTAGCACTCCAACTGCTGTCTTTTCAGCTGGTAGACCTCCTCTCCACCCTCCGACAGGGACACTTGACCCATGTTCCCTGTTTGGCTCATGTCCTTAATTTGGTGGTGCAGCTGTTCTTGTGCAGGGGCTTACAGGATCTCTTGAGGCAGGCCAAGAAAGACTGTGGGCATTTCCATCGGTCATATAATGCCAGTGCTCGGCTGGCTGACCTTCAAAAGGAATGCAACCTGCCCAAGGACCGCCTCATTTGTGACATGCCCACCAGGTGGAACTCAATGTTGGCAATGCTGCAGTGACTGCACACGCAGCAGAGGATCATCAATGAGTACCTGTGTGAGTATGGCACCAGGACAGGGTCAGGGGAGCTTGGCTTTTTTTCGCCATGCCAGTGGCTACTGATCAAGGATGCATGCACTGTCCTGTCACTATTTGAGGAGGCCACGAGGATGGTGAGCAGTGACAGTGCATGCATCAGTGATACTGTCCCTCTTGTCTTCCTGTTGGAGCACACGCTTCGTGGAATAATGGACAGGGCACTTGAGGCAGAACAGAGGGAGGAAGAGGATGACTTCCTTACCTCTTAAGGCCCCCTTTATCCAGACAGTATTCCTGCGGGCCCGCCAATAACACAGGAAGAGGAGGTGAAGAAGGAGGAGGAGGAGAATGATTGTGTCAGCATGGAGGTGGAGCCTAGCACTCAGTATCAGCAGCAGTCTTCAAGGGATCATTTTCAGGCCCCAGAAACCCATGGCTGTGGATCATGTCATCCTTAGTGACCCAGAGGACTCCGGATCGAATGCCTCAGCAAACCTTCACTGCATGGCCTCCCTGATCTTGCAAAGCCTGCAAAAGGACCCTCGGATTCGTGGTATCAAGGAGAGGGATCATTACTGGCTGGCAACCCTTCTTGATCCACGTTACAAGGGTAAGGTTGCGGAACTTATCCAGCCTTCGCAGAGGGATCAAAGGATGAAACATCTTCGGGAGGCCTTGCAGAAAGGTTTATGCAATGCATTTCCAGAGCCTGGGAGGTCACAATTTCCTGGTCCTCCTGGACAACGTGTTGCTGAGGCTTCGATCAGTCACAGAAGGAGCGGTGGAGAAGGTGGCCGTCTGACCAATGCGTTCAGACAATTCTTTAGTCCGCAGCCCCAAGGTCTGATCGGTTCCAGCAACCATCACCAGCGTTTTACATGGTGCAGGAATACCTAGGGGCAAGATGAGACTTGGAGACCTTTCCAACCGAAAATCCACTGGGTTACTGGGTCTTGAGGATGGATCACTGGCCAGAGCTTGCACAATATGCAATTAAGCTACCGGACTGTCCTGCATCCAGCGTTCTTTCTGAACGCACATTCAGTGCTGCTGGAGGCTTTGTAACGGATCACAGAGTGCGCCTGTCCACAGACTCAGTTGATCAGCTCACCTTCATAAAAATGAATCAATCTTGGATCACCAGCTACCAAGCACCTGATGCTGATGTAACCGATTCATTTTTCTATGAATGTGACATCCCTTGAAGACTGCCTATGCTGAGTGACTATCCTGTTATGCTGAGTGACTATCCTATTCCTCCTCAATGTTCATGTTGATAGCTTCTAAGAACATTTTTGTTTCAGGGCACCACCACCAATGCCTAAGGCTCAGATTTTCTGCCCCTGTTTAACAGGGGCATATAATTATCATTTTTGCTGTAATATTTTGCAGCAGGGCTTGTTTTTGAGCTCAACTAGAGTATCTGTGAGGGGTTGCAGTGTTGTGGCACCACCACCAGTGCCTAAGGCCCAATTTTTCTGCCCCTGTTTAACAAGGGCATGTAATTACAATACTTGCTCTAATATTTCACAGCAGAGCTCATTCCCGCGCTCAACAAGAGTATCTGTGAGGCTTTACAGTGTTGTGCCACCACCACTGCCTAAAGCCCAATTTTTCTGCCCCTGTTTAACAGGGGCATGTAATTACAATAATTGCTCTAATATTTCACGGCAGGGCTCGTCCCTGCGCTCAAAAACAGAATCTGTTAGAGGTTACAGTGTTGTGGCCCCATCACCACTGCCTAAGACCCAATTTGTCTGCCCCTGTTTAACAGGGGCGTGTAATTACAATTTTTGATATAATATTTCACAGCAGGGCCCGTTCCTGCTACCACCAAGAGTAACTGTGAGGGCTTACAGTGTTGTGGCACCACCACCACACCACCACCAAAGGCCCAATTTTTCTGCCCCTGTTCAACAGGGGCATGTAATTACAATTCTTGAAATAATATTTCACAGCAGGGCCCCTTCCAGCGCTCACCAAGAGTAACTGTGAGGACTTACAGTATTCTGGTACCACCAACACCTAAGGACCAATTTTCTGCAGAGTATATAGGGCAGGCCGTATAGTATATACAGGCGGTCCCCTACTTTCATACATCCGACTTACAAAAGACTCCTACTTACAAAACGGAGGGAGACAACAGGAAGTGAGAGGAAATCTACCCCTAGGAAGTGAAATTCTCTCCTGTAAGAGTTAATATGGGAAAAAGGTGTCTTCACTGATGCTTTATCACCATTCCTTGTTTCCCTAATAACCCCAAATTTTCAAAATCCAATTGTCATTGGGACAGAAAGGCAGGTGAAATCTTCTGAACAGGGGCACAGACAGCAAAACAAATGTTACAGGGGTGATAACCCTTCCCTATGTTATCCAAAAAGCTTAAATTTTTTTTTTTTGGCTGGAGCTACACTAACAAAATGTATCTGTTCCAAATTACAAACAGATTCAGCTTAAGAACAAACCTACAGTCCCTGTCTTGTTTGGACCACCTGTATACTGCTGTTCAGAGTAAGCAGGGCTTGGGGGGCCCACGCCTTTTCTTTTTTTAATATGGATGCGGGGTTCCTCTTAATATCCATACAAGACCCAAAGGGCATGGTAATGGACTGCGGGGGTGGGGGGGAATCACCCATGCCGTTTTTCTCAATAATTTTTATCCATATTGCCGGCGGGACCCAACATTACATTACAGCCGCAAGCAGTTTTAGATGACATTTTTTCCTTTAGAAATGTCATTTTGTGCAGGGACTGTTCTAAACACGGGAAACACGCGTCACTTTACAGGCATACTATAGTCACCCCCCAGGTATGATATTTAAAGGAATATTTCCCTTTTATTTTTTCACTTTAAGCATTATTAAAACCCCGAAAAAATGCCCGTTTTTAAAACTTTTTTTTCCACTGACACATGTCCCCTGGGGCAGGACCCGGGTCCCCAAACCCTTTTTAGGACAATAACTTGCATATTAGCCTTTAAAATCCGCCCTTTTGATTTTTCACATTCACGTCCCATAGACTTTAACGGTGTTTGAATGTTCGTGCGAACTTTCGGTCCGTTCGCATGTTCTGCCACAAACTGAACCGGGGGGTGTTCAGCTCATCCCTAAAGGGGATTCTCTTTTTAGCATTTGACCCTGGAACAGTTGTCCCCATTGGGAAATGTCCTATTTCCCTTATTTGGGAGGCAATTCTAAAATGTTGGATTTACCATCACTTTCTTTCTCAGTGGCAATGGTCGCCAGTACACATCTTCTCAATGGGGACCTAAACAGCAATTAAAACTTGATCTCTCCCTACTCTCCAAAATAAACGTTTTACCTAGAGATACAATTAAAAACATTATCCAAAAATCTCTCAACGTGTAAGACTGATTTTACAACAATTGGTGCCAAGCTGCTGTTTGTGTATAGTAAAATAGTTGTACAATCGGGTCAGGTCAGGCAGTATGACAATTTGATGGTGTGTTTGGGAAGTGTTACAGAAGGTGGAAAAAGATTTTGCAGCAGGGTGGGAACTTGACAGCGTGGTTTTTGTTTGTGTGCCAGGTTATCTGAACGCAGAATTAGAGCAGAACTAAGAGCTGTTAACCTTTCAGAGACCCGAGATGGGACCAGCCCAATTTGTCTCCAGTGTTTTCAGGCATGAGTCACAGTGGTGAAGGAATGTAAAGTGTCCTCCAGTACAGGGTGTGGGGTTTCTGCTAATTCCAGGTACAGTATATGAGGCACGGGACTGAGAGGAGGTGGTGGGAAGAGGGAGAGGTGAAATTAGAGAAGAAAGGAACAAAATATCTAAACCGTGATAGGTAAAAAATGTAAAACAAGAATTAAAGAATCAAGAAATGTATTATCATTCTGCAATCTCCAGTACAGGGTGTGGGGTTTCTGCTAATTCCAGGTATATAAGGCACAGGACGGAGAGGAGGTGGTGGGAAGAGGGAGAGGTGAAATTAGAGAAGAAAGGAACAAAATATCTAAACCGTGATAGGTAAAAAATGTAAAACAAGAATTCAAGAATCAAAACATGTATTATCATTCTACAATAAAAATCCTAAAATGAATGCAGATGTAGCAAACCTCCCAACATTGTGAGATAAGAAAGAGACACCCTCTAGCAGAATGTAATTAGACAATGGACACACCCTTTCAACACCACCAATTATGCTAACCATTAACAATGTATTTGCCAAAAATAATTGGCTAAACCTAGAAAGTTTTTTTTCTAACAATACTGTTCCTTTATAATGACTTTTTAACCCCTTGCTACTAATGTAATACATACACTATATTACCAAATTGCTACCAATGTGGTAATAGCACCAGCAGTATAGGAGCTCATAGACATACACTATATTGCCAAAAGTATTGTGACACCTGCCTTCACATGCACATGAACTTTAATGGCATCCCAGTCTTAGCCTGTAGGGTTCAATATTGAATTGGCCCACCCTTTGCAGCTATAACGGCTTCAACTCTTCTGGTAAGGCCGTCCACAAGGTTTAGGAGTGTGTCTATGGGAATGTTTGACCATTCTTCCAGAAGCGCATTTGTGAGGTCAGGCACTGATGTGGACGAAAAGGCCTGGTCTCCACTCTAATTCATCCCAAAGGTGTTTTATCGGCTTGAGGTCAAGGGAATATTTTTAAGAATAGTTGGTGGTGTTAGGCCTTAATTCCACTTTAACCACTTCAGCCCCGGAAGAATTTACCCCCTTAAGGACCAGGCCATTTTTTGCGATACAACACTGCATTGCTTTAACTGACAATTGTGTGGTCGTGCAACATTGTACCCAAACAAAACTGATGTCCTTTTTTTCTCACAAATAGAGCTTTCTTTTGGTTGTATTTAATCACCTCTGCAGTTTTTATTTTTTGCGCTATAAACAAAAGACAACAACAATTGGAAAAAAACAATATTTTTTACTTTCTGCTATAATACATATCCAAAAAAATATATATAAAAAAAATGTATTCATCAGTTTAGGCCAATATGTATTCTTCTACATATTTTTGGTAAAAAAAATAATAATAAGCGTATATATTGATTAGTTATATGAAAGTTATAGCATCTACAAAATAGGGGATAGAAGAATGGACTTTTATTTTTTATGGACTTTTTTTTTTTAAATGTTTTTACTGGTAATGGCGGCTATCTGCGATTTTTAACGGGACTGCGACATTG
Source organism: Lithobates clamitans (assembly GCA_037952925.1). Lineage (NCBI taxonomy): Eukaryota > Metazoa > Chordata > Amphibia > Anura > Ranidae > Lithobates > Lithobates clamitans. Next base: position 1,829,220 of record JBBGZY010000230.1, read on the forward strand.
CGGCAGACAAATCTGACCCCAAGTGACACTTTTTGTGGACCAGTGACATTATTACAGTGATCAGTGCTAAAAAAATTCACTGATCAATGTATAAATGACACTGGCAGGGAAGGAGTTAACACTAGGGGGCGATCAAGGGGTTGACTGTGTTCCCTGGGTGTGTTCTAACTGTGTGGGGGATGGGCTCACAGGGACAACACAGAGATTGCTGCTCCCGATCAGATCACTAGGAACAGCAGATCTCCACGTTGTCCCCTGTCAGAATGGGGATCCGCCTTGTTTACATAGGCAGATCCCCGTTCTGCCTCTCGTGGGGCGATCGCGGGTGGCCAGCGAACATCACTCCCACGGCGCGCATCGGGCATGCGCACACAGTATCCAATGTATAAAATGATGTACAGGTATGTCGTTTTGCACAATAGAGCTGGTATCAGCCTCTTGAAGTTCCTGTGCTTCAGGGATGGGGTGTGAGTGAAGGAAGCAGTTGAAGTAAAGTGCGGTAAAGTGCTGACAAGGAGCATGCTGAAAGGAGAAATTATGTCATAACTGTGCCACTTCTCCTTTCACTGTCCAGTCAGAGGTGCAGATTACCTAAGAAGGGTAATTGAATAATCATAGGTGTGCGCAGCCTGCATTAGGGTGTGCACCCCAAAGCTCACATTAGGGTGTGCACCCCAAAGCTCAAACACACATGCAGGCGTGTGTATGTTTGTATGTGTACTGACTACATTGTGCTTACCTTCTCCTGGTAGGCTGAATCCTGCCCCACACTGCAGGCTGTGTTTAGTCTTCCCTTTCCTGCCTGCTCCAGCTGCTGGCACCTTCTGTTGTGAAGTAAAATAAGGCGCGCTGGGGAAGGGGGCTAGGCAGTGTAGTTACCATTGGCTAAGGAGGCAGCAGAGATGTGGAGCAACTGTAGTCTATGGCTTTTTACAGACACTACATGGTTGGCAACCTTGGTGATTAGGTTGTACCCAGACACACTTGGCACACCCCCTGCGCACACCTATGTGAATAATGCTTGCCATCAGATTAAGGCCATTTAGTGACAGAAAGAAGTACTGCAGGGAACAACTCTAGATTGAAGGTACCGTATTTATCGGCGTATAACACGCACTTTTTTCCCCTTAAAATCAGGGGAAAATCTTGGGTGCGTGTTATACGCCGATCCCTGCTGTTTGTGAGGGGAAAAGCCGTCGCCGCCACAAAAGACCGAGAAGAGCCAAGCCGAGTACACAGTACACTCGCCTCGGCTCTACTTGGCTGCGCTCGTAGTGATGCCGTCCCGGCCCCCCTGCTGTCTGAGTGGAAGAGGAGCGAGCGTCGCCGAAAAAGACCGAGCCGAGTGTACTGTGTACTCGGCTCGGCTCCTCTCGGCTGCGCTTGTAGTGACGCCGTCCCGCCTCCCTGCTGTCTGAGTGGGAGAGGAGCGAGCGTCACCGAAAAAGACCGAGCCGAGTGTACTGTGTACTCGGCTCCTCTCGGCTGCGCTTGTAGTGACGCCTTCCCGCCTCCCTGCTGTCTGAGTGGGAGAGGAGCGAGCGTCACCGAAAAAGACCCAGCCGAGTGTACTGTGTACTCGGCTCGGCTAGGCTCCGCTCGCAGTCCCGCCTCCTAGCCCCGCCATTGGACCGGTGATGTGTCCATCATAGGAGCCGGGCCAATGGGCGGGACTGCGAGACGAGCAACGCAATAATTTAAAAAATCTCAGCGGCGCAGTCATTAAACGATAATGCTGCAATTTTGGGCAAGGCTGTGGATGAACACTGGGCAAGGCTGGACACTGGGCAAGGCTGCAGATCAACACTGGGCAAGGCTGGACACTGGGCAAGGCTGGACACTGGCCAAGGCTGCAGATGGACACTGGGCAAGGCTGGACACTGCAAGGCTGGACACTGGGCAAGGCTGCAGATGGACACTGGGCAAGGCTGGACACTGGGCAAGGCTGGGCAAGGCTGCAGATGGACACTGGGCAAGGCTGCAGATACACACTTCAAATGTAAGTTTTTTTCCTTAAACTTCCCTCCTAAAAGTTTTTTTCCTTAAACTTCCCTCCTAAACTTGGGGTGCGTGTTATAAGCCGATAAATAGGGTACATATTGCAGGTAAAGCTGTTTTTGTTATTTATCTTTTAATACACTATTTATTTTTATCTTGTTATTTTTGGCTAGAGTTATTATATTGCAATCCAGTGCTTAGATGTGGTGGCTGCATTAGTGTTTTGTTTTTTTCAAGCTTTGTTTTCTTTATTTTTGTTTCCTATTAGTAACACACTGTCCTTGGGTGACCACCCTCACTCACTGTACTGTATCTATAAAGGAGCAGCGTTGTACCCCTAGGACAGGAAGAACTGACAACCTTCGGGTTTCCGGTGTGCGCCTTCCTATCTTGGATTTGTATTGCTTGTTGGGGATCAGCACCCCGGGATGCAGCACCAACCTTTACACCTACCTTGTGCCTGGCTTCGGAGATGGAGCATGGTTTTGGAACTGCTTAGCGCTGACAACCCTGACTGAAATTCAAGTGCAGCAGAGTCAGTATTGTTCCATATTTTTCAAACAAGAAGTTAGGAGCGTACTGCATGACTGTCAGAACAATAGGTATTGATCTGTACTAGTAGCATTTTAAAAGAGAATAAGCATTGGGAAATACTGTATATTGCATGTATAGGAGAAAAGTATTTTTCCCAGACATACACTTTAGGCTCTGGCACACTATGGAGTCTTGAAAATATTGTGAAAGAGTCACTTGGTGTGCCAACTTGGTTTGCTTAAAACATAAAAAGTCCCGTAAAAATACATCATGTTTACTTTGCACTGTCAATATAATGGGAACTTTTTACCAACATGATATATTATAAGGTTAAATATATTTTTTATTAACATATTTTCAGGAGGTTACAAAGACAGCCACTCAAAATGAGTAAATTCAGATACACATTAAAGTTATTAGCGTAACAGTGAATACATTGCACTATGACAATTCTCAAGTAGTGTCAACATCCATGGCAAGGCACTTTTCATGAGAATAAGCACAATTATGAAAGATCAGGAAACAACTGTTAACCTACTAAACATAATTGCAAAGAAATGGGCAAGAATATTGTACATAGAGAGCAGCCCTTGGTACATATACTGTATTCAGTGCAATGTCAATTGACCCGTAAAAACAAGTGCACAATAATAATTATATATTATAAATAGTTATATACCAATTTTGTATGTCACGTGCAAAAGGTAGTCATCATAAGTGCAATATTTATCATGGTTGGACTGGTAGATAACCTAGGTACCATATTCCCTATGTATAAACAGTCCCAGAAACAAAGAAGAGAAATACAAGCATACTAGGACTTTAAAAGTGCCAATAGTGTAGTGACTGGTCTCAAAATAAAAACAATCTGCATTTTTATTAGTACAAATGTGATGACAATTAAGGAGAATCCATGTATATCAATAAAATATTGAATTAGCTCAAATTGTCATATTTTTGTAATATCATTGGCTTTGCACAAACCTGATACCTCTGATAGCCACCTCCTATGCTTTTATACCTATTGTCTTTACATATGATCAAAACACTCAATACTTGTTTTTAAAACAATCCAGTGGATCTTCATGTAGTTGGATTAAGAGGTTGCTAACTTCAGCATGTTTCATGCTCAGCTTCATCAGGATAACAGAGGTTATCTACAATGTCATATAGATACAAGTAAATACATGCAAGTATATATATATATCAAATTTATCCAATAAAGAATTACAAAATTAAAAACAGATATATATTATAACCATGGTTTCAAGAAGGTCAGTAAATACCTGATCATACTTACATTAAGGTGACCAGATTTTCAAAATGAAATCCGGGGACATTTTTTTTTTTGGCAAATGGTAAACGATTTTATAAGCATATATTCCTCAAATTATATATTCAGTGTATGTGGTATATGTTTATGGAAGGATTATATGATATATACGTTATTTCTCACATTTCGTCCATGAGATAAAAAAAAAGAAGATTCTTACAATTTTTTGGAATACGACTACCAAATGTTAAGACGATAAGATGGAGATAAAACTTTTCAATGCATATTTTGTATTTTATTCTTGCCAAAGAATTTTGGTTCAACAATAACAATGAACAATAAATTAACAATTCAGAACAGTAAAAGATTGCATGGTAACAACACGTAGGATACCTTCAAACATAAATAATTAAATATTAATAGCTAACTGTTCTAAGACTACAAATGTTACAGGAACAAAAGCAATATAAAATACTGGAGGAGTTTTACAACATTTTGCGGAGTAACCCTTTAACTTGCATATTTCTCAGTGCAGAGCCCCCCCATTAGTATAGAATCCCCCCAGTGCAGAGCCCCCAATAGTATAGACACCCCCTCAGTGCAGAGCCCCCAATAGTATAGACACCCCCTCACTGCAGAACCCCCATTAGTATAGAATCCCCCCAGTGCAGAGCCCCCCCCATTAGTATAGAATCCCCCCAGTGCAGAGCCCCCATTAGTGTAGAATCCCCCCAGTGCAGAGCCCCCATTAGTATAGAATCCCCCCAGTGCAGAGCCCCCATTAGTATTGAATCCCCCCAGTGCAGAGCCCCCATTTGTATAGAATCCCCCCAGTGCAGAGCCCCCATTAGTATAGAATCCCCCCAGTGCAGAGCCCCCGTTAGTATAGAATCCCCCCAGTGCAGAGCCCCCCCATTAGTATAGAATCCCCCCAGTGCAGAGCCCCCCCCCCATTAGTATAGAATCCCCCCAGTGCAGAGCCCCCATTAGTATAGAATCCCCCCAGTGCAGAGCCCCCATTAGTACAGAATCCCCCCAGTGCAGAGCCCCCCCCATTAGTATAGAACCCCCCAGTGCAGAGCCCCCATTAGTATAGAATCCCCCCAGTGCAGAGCCCCCCCCCATTAGTATAGAATCCCCCAGTGCAGAGCCCCCATTAGTATAGAATCCCCCCAGTGCAGAGCCCCCCATTAGTATAGAATCCCCCCAGTGCAGAGCCCCCATTAGTATAGAATCCCCCCAGTGCAGAGCCCCCCCATTAGTATAGAATCCCCCCAGTGCAGAGCCCCCCCATTAGTATAGAATCCCCCCAGTGCAGAGCCCCCCCCCCATTAGTATAGAATCCCCCCAGTGCAGAGCCCCCATTAGTATAGAATCCCCCCAGTGCAGAGCCCCCCCCCCCCATTAGTATAGAATCCCCCCAGTGCAGAGCCCCCATTAGTATAGAATCCCCCCAGTGCAGAGCCCCATTAGTATAGAATCCCCCCAGTGCAGAGCCCCCATTAGTATAGAATCCCCCCAGTGCAGAGCCCCCCCCATTAGTATAGAATCCCCCCAGTGCAGAGCCCCCCCATTAGTATAGAATCCCCCCAGTGCAGAGCCCCCCCCATTAGTATAGAATCCCCCTGGTGCAGAGCCCCCATTAGTACAGAATCCCCCCAGTGCAGAGCCCCCCATTAGTATAGAATCCCCCTAGTGCAGAGCCCCCCCATTAGTATAGAATCCCCCCAGTGCAGAGCCCCCCCATTAGTATAGAATCCCCCCAGTGCAGAGCCCCCCCATTAGTATAGAATCCCCCCAGTGCAGAGCCCCCCCATTAGTATAGAATCCCCCCAGTGCAGAGCCCCCCCCATTAGTATGGAATCCCCCCAGTGCAGAGCCCCCCCCCATTAGTATAGAATCACCCCAGTGCAGAGCCCCCCCCCCATTAGTATAGAATCCCCACAGTGCAGAGCCCCCATTAGTACAGAATCCCCCCAGTGCAGAGCCCCCCCCCCATTAGTATAGAATCCCCCCAGTGCAGAGCCCCCCCCCATTAGTATAGAATCCCCCCAGTGCAGAGCCCCCCCCATTAGTACAGAATCCCCCCAGTGCAGAGCCCCCCCATTAGTATAGAATCCCCCCAGTGCAGAGCCCCCCCCCATTAGTATAGAATCCCCCCAGTGCAGAGCCCCCATTAGTACAGAATCCCCCCAGTGCAGAGCCCCCATTAGTACAGAATCCCCCCAGTGCAGAGCCCCCCCCAGTGCAGAGCCCCCCCATTAGTATAGAATCCCCCCAGTGCAGAGCCCCCCCCATTAGTATAGAATCCCCCCAGTGCAGAGCCCCCCCCCATTAGTATAGAATCCCCCCAGTGCAGAGCCCCCCCCATTAGTACAGAATCCCCCCAGTGCAGAGCCCCCATTAGTACAGAATCCCCCCAGTGCAGAGCCCCCCCATTAGTATAGAATCCCCCCAGTGCAGAGCCCCCCCCCATTAGTATAGAATCCCCCCAGTGCAGAGCCCCCATTAGTACAGAATCCCCCCAGTGCAGAGCCCCCATTAGTACAGAATCCCCCCAGTGCAGAGCCCCCCCCAGTGCAGAGCCCCCCCATTAGTACAGAATCCCCCCAGTGCAGAGCCCCCATTAGTACAGAATCCCCCCAGTGCAGAGCCCCCCCCAGTGCAGAGCCCCCCCATTAGTATAGAATCCCCCCAGTGCAGAGCCCCCCCCATTAGTATAGAATCCCCCCAGTGCAGAGCCCCCCCCATTAGTATAGAATCCCCCAAGTGCAGAGCCCCCCCCATTAGTACAGAATCCCCCCAGTGCAGAGCCCCCCCCCATTAGTACAGAATCCCCCCAGTGCAGAGCCCCCCATTAGTATAGAATCCCCCCAGTGCAGAGCCCCCCATTAGTATAGAATCCCCCCAGTGCAGAGCCCCCCATTAGTATAGAATCCCCCCAGTGCAGAGCCCCCCCATTAGTATAGAATCCCCCCAGTGCAGAGCCCCCATTAGTACAGAATCCCCCCAGTGCAGAGCCCCCCCCCAGTGCAGAGCCCCCCCCCCATTAGTATAGAATCCCCCCAGTGCAGAGCCCCCCCCCATTAGTATAGAATCCCCCAGTGCAGAGCCCCCATTAGTATAGAATCCCCCCAGTGCAGAGCCCCCCCATTAGTATAGAATCCCCCAGTGCAGAGCCCCCATTAGTATAGAATCCCCCCAGTGCAGAGCCCCCCCATTAGTATAGAATCCCCCCAGTGCAGAGCCCCCCCCCCATTAGTATAGAATCCCCCAGTGCAGAGCCCCCATTAGTACAGAATCCCCCCAGTGCAGAGCCCCCATTAGTATAGAATCCCCCCAGTGCAGAGCCCCCCCCATAAGTATAGAATCCCCCCAGTGCAGAGCCCCCATTAGTATAGAATCCCCCCAGTGCAGAGCCCCCCCCCCATTAGTATAGAATCCCCCCAGTGCAGAGCCCCCCCATTAGTATAGAATCCCCCCAGTGCAGAGCCCCCCCATTAGTATAGAATCCCCCCAGTGCAGAGCCCCCCCATTAGTATAGAATCCCCCCAGTGCAGAGCCCCCCCATTAGTATGGAATCCCCCCAGTGCAGAGCCCCCCCATTAGTATAGAATCCCCCCAGTGCAGAGCCCCCCCCATTAGTATGGAATCCCCCCAGTGCAGAGCCCCCCCATTAGTATAGAATCCCCCCAGTGCAGAGCCCCCCCATTAGTATAGAATCCCCCCAGTGCAGAGCCCCCCCCATTAGTATGGAATCCCCCCAGTGCAGAGCCCCCCCTATTAGTATGGAATCCCCCCAGTGCAGAGCCCCCCCCCATTAGTATGGAATCCCCCCAGTGCAGAGCCCCCCCTATTAGTATGGAATCCCCCCAGTGCAGAGCCCCCCCTATTAGTATGGAATCCCCCCAGTGCAGAGCCCCCCCTATTAGTATGGAATCCCCTGCACATGTCCACCACATACTGTAAATAAATGAAGTTTACAGACCTCAGAACAGCGCGGATGATACACACAGCCGTGTGTGTCCCTCGGGCTCCTCCTCCTCCTGTGTGAATGTAAACAGAGAGGAGGGGGAGGCGGCTTCAGTCCGCTGTGCTGAGGGACACAGCGCAAGTCCCGTGGCACAGATCAGGGCAACGGCCAGTGTTAGCGGTGCATGCCGCTACGTTTCTGAGTGCCGCCCCTGCAATCCGGGGACAAATCCGGGGACAGACGGGCTCCGGGGAGAGTGTCCTCAATCCGGGGACTGTCCCCGGAAAACGGGGACGTCTGGTCACCCTAACTTACATGCTGCAGGCCAAAGCCATAAAAAGAGTGCATGACACAACTGACATATCAGGTCCCACCACCCCACACACACAAACACCTACCAGGCAGGGGGCAACAGGGGAAAGGGAGAAATGTGGAAGTAGCTGCCACTGGGAATTGCATCTAGGATTCAAACTATGTAATTTTTGCTATATGCTTTGCTGTATTCATATTACCTGCTTGTTAACACCATGTGCAGAGATGTACATTTTTCTGCACCTGCCTCTGCAAAGGCACATAGAAAACAATTGTTTTCTATGTGCCCTGTTCACACCACAACACTGGTGTCATCTGCAACGGAGATTCCAGCCAGCAAAAGATTGAGAGCAGGTTCTCTATTTATCGGTCGGAAAAAGTTCCTATCCCAAAATACGATCGTCTGTATGCAATTCGACGTGCAAAAAATAACGCATGCTCGGAAACAATTCGATGCATGCTCGGAAACATTTTCATTTTCACTGCTCGTTGTAGTGTTGTACGTCACCGCGTCCTTGACGGTCGAAAGTTCAGAGAACTTTTGTGTGACCGTGTGTATGCAAGCCAAGCTTGAGCGGAACTCCGTCGGAAAAACCATCCAAGATTTTTCCGACGGAAATTCTGCTTGTGTGTACGGGGCATAAGTCATCTTGGCAAGAAGCTCCTTAGAAATGCTATTCTTGTCCGTTTACATAGAAAAAGCCTTTGACACAATCTATGTTCTATACACTACATAAATATTAATTCAAGGAAAACTTCATCAATTGGATATCAGCTATCAATGTGACCCAAAGAGCCACAGTGAAATACTGCAGGGACTTGTATCTTGGTGCAGACTTCTGTGAAAATCAGTAAGCCAATCACACAAGCAGGAAATTACATATCTGGGGGGTGTTCTGTGTGCATTCTGTGTACAGAACACCTTTAGGTAGCCATATTGCATTAAATTTCAAAGAAAATTACAGAGCTGCAGATTGAAAAGGAAAGGTATATTTTACTAACATTCAGTTAGAATATGACTTGTGTCGCAATTGTATATGCTTTATTATATTTTTTCATTTGCTGAAAAATGAGCTGGTACCTGACTGATATCACCGATGGGGCACTATTCCTCCTACTGACACTACTGATAGGGCACTATCTCTCTAATACCAAAAATAGGTCATTGTTCACTTCCACTGACACCAAAATGTTTTCTATTTCTACTGTCCCCCCTACAGCCTGAAGGACAGTTAAAGCGGATGTATGCCCAGAAAAAAACAAACTATAAAGGCAAAGGCATAATGAGCTAGTATGCAAGGCATACTAGCTCATTATGAAATACCTTAGAGCGAAGTCCCCACACCATCTCCCGGTCACCGCTGAGGGAGCTGACATTTTGCCTCGGTGATTCTTCCCGGTTCGCGGCTCCGGCGCTGTAACTGACCGGAGTCGCGATGACGTCACTCCCGCACAATGCGCGGGGGAGCCCTCCATTCCGGCACGATACGCCGGACCTTTGCCAAACCATCACTGTGCATGCACAGCTGATGTCACCGGCTGCATGCAAGGGGAGTATCTCCTAAACCGTACAGGTTTAGGAGATATTCATTTTACCTACAGGTAAGCCTTATTATAGGCTTACCTGTAGGTACAAGAGAAGAAACTGGACTATATGAGACCATATACATGGGAATGATTCACTACAAATACTGCAATGACCTTATAAGGAGGATTCAAATACCTAGAGAAAATCAATTTACATCACAGTATTCAATTTGTCCATGAAGCTAGTCAAGAAAAGATTAATTTTTTGGACCTTACCATCATCAAAGGAGTTGATGCTTTCAAGATGATCACCTATTTCAAACAAACTGACCGGAATGCTTTTATACCCTTGGACAGCTGTCATAATGACACCTGGCTGAAGTCGGTACCAAAGAGCCAATTTGTTAGAATGAGACGCAATTGTTCAGAAATAGCTGATTATAGATCCCAAGCGGATATCTTGAAGAACAGATTACTTGAAAAGGGTTATGATATGCACCTATTATAGACCACTATAGAGGAAGTTGCAAAACTGGACAGATCTGTCTTGTTGGATGTAGGCCCCAAGAAGAAGAGAGAGGGACCCACTATACCTTTCATTACTACAAACTCAACCCAACACTATCAAATTAAGAAAATCATACGTAAACATTGGCACCTGTTAGGTAATGATAGAATAATTAACACCTTTCTACCAGATAGGCCGCAGGTCACTTTAAAAGGGGTCCCCTCATTGAGGGACATTATTGCCCTTAATGTAGTGGATCCACCTGCTAAAAGGTTATCCTTTTTCCAGAATCTTTCCGGGTATCATCAATGTCGAAGATGTCAAGTCTGTACGTTGAACAAAAGTAAAATAAAAAGAACTGAGTCTTTTGTTTCAACAAGCACCTCTAAGAAGTACAAAATTGAGCCATTTGTTACATGCAACTCCACAGGAGTAGTCTATTTACTCCAATACCCGTGTGGGCTTCAATACATCGGCAGGACTAAGCGGTCTATGCAAGTCCGCCTAGGAGAACATATTACCAATATTAAGATTGGCTTTAAATACCATTCTGTCTCTAAGCATTATGTCAGGTTCCATAATCGTGATCCAGCTAATACAATTTTTCTGGCAATAGATAAATATAATGCCCATTGGAGGGGGGGTTCCCTAGTTAGGGAATTGTCAAGGTTGGAGATGGCCTGGATCCACAGGGTACGCTGTTACACTCCATATGGTCTTAATGTAGACACGGACGTCAACGCTTTTATAGACAATGGATAATCAGTCATGTATGTGAACTACTCTTGAGTTCCTAGTTGACCTCAGATGGTGGGTTAAATGGGCCCAACTATTTGGCCTAGGGCTGGTAGTAACCATTGAGACTCAATAGTAGGGACAGAGGCTATGGGGTGGGCCCTTCATGCGGGTCTGTTGATTCAACTGATGGGGGATGACTAGTACATCCTATCAGTTGGGGAAGCCATTTTGTTGTTTAAGATCTACAGTATAGAACTATTAAGGATTGGAGTCATAATTTTCTCCTTTTCCTTTTTTTAATTTTTAATTATTTATTGAGATTTTCTTTCACAGTTGTTTTTCCCCTTTTTTTTTTTTTTTTTACGAACAGAGGAATAGAATTTCCTTTTTTGTTTGTAATTTTTCTTTTTTCTTTTATTTTTGTATATATTTATATCAAATTCTAGTGGTAATTTTTCAGTTTGAAAGACCTGCAATTGTTATGATATATACTGATTGACCACTAGAGGTCACTTGAGTCATCTCTTAGGCCCTGTAATAATCAATAATGAATTTTATTGAATTCCCGTTTAATAAATTAATCATTTGAATTTTATTAGTTTTAAAATTCTCCTTTGGGTAAATAGCTATATATTACATAATCTGATATTGTTTTATATCCTGTTTTAAGATATCAGCAGATAGTTACAGTTCCCTCTTAAGCACTGGCAATGGCCCTGTTCCAAGATGGTGGCTATTGTGAGGGGGACGCCCGGAGCTCAGGACTGGGCGTTTCCTTTTTTGTATTATGGAGCTTAAAAGGTGGCGAGTCAGCACGCCGCCCGTGCCCCTAGACGACGTCACCTTTGACGAAACGACGTAGGGAGGAGCGGTGTGCTGACGCCACCAACACAACATGTAGTCCCGGAAGCTATGGGCGATTTTCCGAAAGAGCCGGCCGGCTCAGATGTTTACTAGATGCCATTCCTTTTCCCAATTTCTGTAAGTGCATTACTTTTTAATACTAATAAAGAAGTTTTACAGTTTTACACTATGGTAGTTTTCTCCTTTCCATTGGGTTAACAGCTGACTGGGAGACATTCAGGAAAGACCAGAGAGGAGGAGAGTTAGCATCTAATGGTTACACTGAGAGACTGTGGCTGGGTTATAAGCCTAAAAGCAGAACTGATCTCCTTAAAAAGATCTGGGCAGCTGGTAAGAGGCAGTTATTTTCCAGGTGGAAGGACTTTCCTATCCCACATCACTTTTTCCTATGGTGTTTTCCAGTTTGAAGTCACTAATATTTATGAAGGAGAGACATTCCTATAATGTGACCATTCAGTGCTCTTTTAAGGTTTTATTATGTGATCATTTGCACAATATGTCTCGGATTGAATACTGTGATGTAAATTGATTTTACTAGGTATTTGAATCCTCCTATTAAGGTCATTGCAGTATTTGTAGTGAATCATTCCCATGTATAGGGTCTCATATAGTGCAGTTTCTTTTCTTTGACCTTTTACTTATTGTGTGTATCTCACATTATAAACTGCAGCAGGACCGCAATTGTTGTACCCTCCGGAACAGACAAGGATTTTTTTCTTACTTCTTTTAGAAGTTCCATTCAGACAGCGCTGTATTTCCATTTGTTACCTGTAGGTAAAGATGTGCTAAAGGGGTATACAACCGCTTTAAGGGCTTTCTGTGCAAAAACAAGAGCCTCTGATTTTCAGGGGTTCTCTTGTCACCTCTGACTCTTGTTTGTCATGGATATCGCAGCATGCTTATTTCTCTTTACCTTCCCATGTACAACATGTAAAGGATGTCATTCTGATGACCACACCTTCTCCACTGCCAAAACATTGATATTTTGTTACACAGGATTGCCTGACAATGAGTAACACTACAACAGAACATTGCTAAAATATTATGACACTCCCCACAGCTTCCCTAGTCATCATCACCGCCCTGTAGGCTATTGTGCTGTATGGGGTTTCCCCACTGGCTGTAAAGGCAGCGATCCACCCTATATTACTAATATTATTACTGACAATTTATATAATGGCAGCATGGCACTGTACAATCCAGGTATCTTAACAAGAAAAATAGTTACATACAAAACATATACCATATCAGAAAATAAGATAGTATAGGAAAAAAGAGCTTTTCCTGTACAATTTTAAAGCTCCAGTCCTGCCAAAACTTTTTTGCTATTTTTGGATAGAGTAAAGAAGGGTTAGATTTATTGTTGTTCTTCCATTGGTTATATTTTAACCTTACTTCCTGTTGGGGTGACACCCTGTAACACCCCCAATACATAGGGGGTCACTGAAACAGACAGGGAGAGGATGTCTTCACAACAGGGATACAAACAACAATAACGACCCCCTGCTCTACTAAAAAAAGTTTTTTTGGACTTACTAGGTGGCGTTTCGATATTCTGACTCATTTAAGGCCCTAGGGGGCTGTTAAGCAGCTCTTATGCCGCGTACACATGAGTAGATTTCTTGTCGGAAAAAGATATGATGGCTTTTCCAACGGGATTCCGCTCAAGTTTTCCTTGCATACACACGGTCACGCAAAAGTTAGCTGAAATTACGACCGTCAAGAATGCAGTGATGTACAAAACTACAACGAACCGAGAAAATGAAGTTCAATGCTTCCGAGCATGCGTCGAATTGTTTCCGAGCATGCGTAGGGATTTTGCACGTCGGAATTGCCACAGACATTTTCGGATAGGAACTTTTCCCAACCGAAAAATTGAGAGCATGCTCTCAATCTTTTGATGGCTGGAATTCCACCAACAAAAGACCGATAGAGCATACACACGGTCGCATTTTCTGACGAAAAACTCTTTTCGGTCTTTTGCGGGCCGAAATTCCGATCGTGTGTACGTGTCATAACTCCTCCCTTTCCTATAAAAAAAAACTTCCATAGTCTGCTTTGTACACCCCAGGGTCCCTTTTAATACAGAAAAGTCCCCTAAAGGTCCTACTGCATTACTGCCTCGGTTGGCCAGGCATAATAAGGTTTGAACATTGGCTTATTGCATCCTTTCTTGTATTTCTTCTGCTTTTACCTTTCCCCATACTTTCCCTTTCCCGGTTTGAATGCTCTATTGTATTGCTATGTGAATATTATTGCTTTAGCCCTCATTCACACGAGGCGGACTCCGTTTCCACGGAGCCCACCTCGGTCCGCCGGCTCAGTGGGGGATCAGTCCGTTGATCTCCGCTGAGCCGGCGGATGACAGGTCCCTCTCTGCTCACTGAGCGGGGAGGGGCTTGTCAGGCGCCGCTGCCGCCTATGGAGGGATCGGATGAAAACGGACAGCATGTCCGTTTTCATCAGATCTCACCCGATCCGATCCGATCCGCCAGCGACGGACCTGGACGTAGGGCCATCCGTCTGCTTTTAGCGGATCGGACGGGGTCGGATGTCAGCGGACATGTCTCCACTCCATAGGCTAACATGGAGCGCCCGTTCAGGTCCGCCTTTAAAACTTACAGGCGGACCTGAACGGTCCGATCGTGTGAAAGGGGCCTTAATCTGTAAATGTTACAATTAAAACTAAATATATAAACATTTGAACTAAAGAGATGTTTTTATAATTGTATCTCTGATGGGGAGATTTCTCTTCTTTTTCCGTATCATTGACCCATGGACAGGAAGTGAGGGTCAGTCACCCAACAGGGACATAGACAGCGATAAAAATCCAACAAACCTTTTTGCCTTCATTGACTCTATCCAAAACTGATAAAAGAAAGTCTTGGCTGGAGTTGAACTTTAGGCTTAAGATATGTGGTAATGAAGAAAGTAGAGAGGAGAGAGCTGCAGGTGGACAGTATCTAGCACCGCTTATCAATCATGTCAGATCGCTCTATTCATTCATCATATACACACATAGGACACCTGCCTTTACGCCTCCTTCCACGCACATGAACTTTATTGGCGTCCTAGTCTGTAGGGTTCAATATTGAGGTGGCCCACCCTTTGCAGCTATAACATCTTCAACTCTTCTGGGAAGGCTGTCCACAAGGTTTAGGAGTGTGTCTATGGGAACGTTTGATCATTCTTCCAGAAGTGCCTGTGTGAGGTCAGGCACTGATGTTGGACGACAAGGCCTGGCTCGCAGTTTCCACTCTAATTCATCCCAAGGGTGTTCTATCGGGTTGATGTGCAGGCCAGTCAAGTTTCTCCACCCCAAACTCGCTCATCCATGTCTTTATAGACCTTGCTTTGTGCACTGGTGCGCAGTCATGTTGGAACAGGAAGGGGCCAACCTCAAACTGTTCCCACAAAGTTGAGAGCATGAAATTGTCCAACAATTGTCTACAAAGGGTGGGCCAACACAATTTTGGGATGCCATTAAAGTTCATGTGCGAGGAGGGAGGCGTAAAAGGCAGGCATCCCAATTCTTTTGGTAATATAGTGTATCTGTGGTCAGCTTAAAGCCTGAAAACATCAAATCACATTGCATACAGCCTGCCCAATGTAACATACACATGTGTTCTTGAACCTATGGTTGAAAGTACTAAAATCCGAAGAATAAAAGGGACGGACCAGAGAAATTAAAGTTAGGGAGGAAAGGGCTGTGAGACACTGAATATCCTTCAGCCAGGAGGTGGGTTCTATATGACTTGCTGCAGCTTCTAATGCACACTATGAGAAGCTTATGATGTGCAGTGAAATCAAAGTATTAATGTCCAATAGAGGAGAGGCTCCTGTAAATTGTGCAGGAATGAAGGCGAGGCTGGAATTAAGCTTTAAAAATCAACTTGATCAAAACATTTTTTGGTTAGTTGTTAATATTTTTTTTTTTTTTAAAACAGGATTTTAAAAAAGGTTTTCCACTGACAACTGCCAGCAAGCAGCACCTGCTGCACATAAAACCATGATGTTAAAGACATGTTGTTTATTAACCGTAATGCTGTTTGAAATACACCTGGTTGAAGTTTCTTGGTTCTTAATATGGTAGCGTAAGCATTTTTAACTTGCAGGAGATGCACAGAAAGTGAAACCTAGCAAAAGATGTATATTTTAATCTTAACTTCTCAACTGCTCCTCGTTTAGAAACAAGACCCTCTGCTCCATAGGTGTGTGCAGCCATTGTAATAGGGTGTGCACCCCAAAGCTCAAACACACATGCCTTTCTCTGCAGCCTCAGCTGCACTGGACAGTGAATTATTTGGAAGTGCTCTGTGCTGAGTGGCTTCCTGTTCATTTACAAACTGAAGCATAGTAAACACGGTTTACTATGCTTCAGTTATGAATGGACACAGTGAGCAAGTGCATTCACTGTGTTCATTTAGAAAAGGAAGGGGTAAATTACATATTTACTAGCCCCTTCCCCTGCTCTCCATCCTCAAACAACCCCGCAGCAGTCGGGGGGAGAGGAGGCAAGCCAGCAGCACTGCAGGGCAAACAAGAGAAGTTGAAGCCTGGGCAGAAGGGGGAATCGGCACCACACATAGTGATTAGGGTGTGCCCAGGCACACCTGGCATACCCCCTGCGCATGCCCTATGCTCTGCTCCTTTTTCTCTTTATTTTGGGAGTCCAGTCACACAAGGTGGAGGAAGTCTACAGTAGAGTGGAATAAGGTATATGACCTTATTCATTGTTCTTCGGACAAAGTCAGAAGGTAGCCTTTTCAGGACAGGGACCTACTGCATAAATAAATCTTTTTGTACCTACTTATAGAGAATGGTCAACTTTAAAGTGGAGCTTAACTGCAAATAAATTCTCATGCCATGCCTCTCTTCTACACCACTTAAGGTTCACCCACCAGCAATGTACTGTGGAGGGGTGGCCTGTGCAGGCAAAATGAAGTTCTGGTCATTTCGCTGTCTGCTTCTGGGCATGCACATGCGACCCCCACCCCCTGCCAACACCCGCTGTGATTGTACACAGTGGGAGTCTGTCATCAGGTCCTGGGCAATGATTCATGGTCAGGACCTGCTGATTGGCTGTGTCCAATCACAGCCCAGAGCCATGTGTTGACAATCAACACAGGGCTCTGTACAGAGGAAACAAAGATCTTTAGTAAAAAAACAGCACATAACATGCACATTACACATTGTTAGGCACACATTTAACCCCTTGATCGCCCTAGATGTTAACCCCTCCCCAGCAGGGACATGCGGTGAGGTCAGTGGCTGGTGAGGCACTGGCTGGTATCAAAGCCAGATACACACAGGTTACATACACCGCGATCGGTAGAGCGAGAGCAATAATTCTAGCACTAGACCTCCTCTGTAACTCTAAAAATGTAACCTGTAAAAAAATGTAAAGCATCACCTATGGAGATTTTTAAGTACTGAAGTTTGGCGCCATCCCACAAGTGTGCGCAATTTTAAACCGTGACATGTTAGGTATCTATTTACTCAGCGTAACATCATCTTTCATAGTATACAAAAAAAATCAGGCTAAATTTAGTGTTTTTTATTTATTTATTTTTTATTCATGAAACAGTTTATTTCCTAAAAAAAATGCGTTTGAAAAGTTGCAACGACCACCATTTTATTCCCTGGGGTGTCTGTTAAAACAATATATATAATGTTTGGGGGTTCTGAGTAATTTTCAAAAACATGATGATTTTTACATGTAGGAAAGAAGTGTCAGAATTGGCCTGGGTGGCAAGGGGTTAATTACCATAAGTAAGTAATATACAAATAATTATTATATATTCTTTTTAAGGTAATTTACTATATTTTTAAAAACTGCACTCAAGCAGGTGGCTTAACAGACAAATTAGTGAAGTTTGAAGTTATAACTTCCAACCAGAAATTTTACAGTAACCAGGCCATTTTTTGCTATTTAGCACTGTGCTACTTAAACTGGTATTGCGCAGTCACGCAATTCTGTATCCAAACACATTTTATAGAATTTTTTTCACACAAATAGAGCTTTCTTTTGGTGGCATTTGATTGCCACTGGATTTTTTATTTTTTATTATATAAACTAAAAAAGGCATGAAAATGTTGAAAATATCAAACAAAATAAAAAATAAAATTCAAATTTCTTCACAAATTTTGGACAAAATGTATTCTGCCACATATCTTTGGTAAAAAAAAAATCCCAGTAAGGGTATAATGATTGGTTTACGGGAAAGTTATAGTGTCTACAAATTATAGTATATATACTGGAATTTTTATTCATTTTATTTTATATACTACTATTGGCGGTGATCAGCAACTTATAATGGGACTGCGATAGTGCGGCATAGAATCTGACACTAACTGATTCTAAGGGGGGGGGGGGTAACTGACTAACTGCCACTGATATCACCAGTGACACGAATACAGTGATCGGTGCTAATAATATACACTGTCACTGTACTAATGACACCGGCTGGGAAGCAGGGAAGTGCAGTCAGGGGAGGCAGGCGAAGTAGAGCCATGAGCATAAAAAAAAAAAATTAACAAAAAAAACACAATAGACTTCGAGGGCCGTAGCTCGGCGACCAGGGGTCACAGAGACCCCAAATTTAGGGGGGAAGGCAGCTGAAATCCTACCCCACCACTGGGGTTCCTATCGTAGCTACATAGTTACATAGTTAGTAAAGTTGAATAAAGACACTAGTCCATCCAGAGTAAGTGTGGGTGCGTGTCTCATGTCTACAATTGTCCGTATCCCTATACATTGTGTCTCATTAAGATGCTAATCTATTATTATTATTTATTTAAGGTACCCATATAGCACCGTCAATTTACGCAGCGCTCCACATATACATCGCACACTCACATCGGTCCCAACCCTCAAGGAGCCCACAATCCAAGGTCCCCAACTCACATTTTTATACTAGGGCCATTTTTTTTTTTTTTTGGACAGAAGCCAATTAACCTACCAGCATGTCTTTGGAGTGTGGGAGGAAACCAGAGTACCCGGAGGAAACCCACGCAGGCACAGAGAGAACGTGCAAACTCCAGGCAGGTAGTGTCGTGGTTGGGATTCGAACCAGCGACCCTTCTTACTGCTAGGCGAGAGTGCTACCCACTACACCACTGTGCTGCCCATCATCTATAGTTCCAGACATATGGGGCTCCTAGCACTGCCTGTCAGAAGCTAAATACAGAGCAGCCAGTTTGAATAAAAGCTGGCACACTCTGTTTTGCAGCAGACTGAGAGGATGAGCTCACAGTGCCTCTCACTTCTTGTCAGGGGCACTTAGCTCAATGGACAGCTTGGAGTCTTGGACCAGTGGTAAAGTACCATTGGTCCAAGCTGTCCAATAAAAATGCTACAGTGGAGGCTGGCCTCTCACTGCAGTGTCATAGAAGGGGGCATGTGTCTATAAGACAAATACTCCCTTCCAGCCCATTCCTCTTAACTAGAAGGAAAAAACATGTGTTTGTGTGTATAAGGTTTACCCACAATTCCAAGTTTTTCTCACACAGTTAAGAGGGAGAATGAGAATCTGCTGCTTCTGCTGAAAAGGTACTGTTACAATCAAGCTAAATCATATATTATTATGCTAAATGTTATAAGTTAATAATGTATTATTTATCTATTTACTGTGAAATTACTGGTTTGAAGTTATAACTTCAAACTTCAGTAATTTGTCAGTTAAACCACCTGCTTGAGTTCAGTTTTTGAAAATATAGTAAATTACCTTAAAAATAATACATAGCCCGATTTTTGTATACTATGAAAGATGATGTTACGCCAAGTAAATAGATACCTAACATGTCATGCTTTAAAATTGTGCACACTTGTGGAATGGCGCCAAACTTCAGTACTTAAAAATCTCCATATGTGACACTTTACATTTTTTTAGATTACATGTTTAGAGTTACAGAGGGGGTCCAGTGCTAGAATTATTGTTCTGTTCCAGTCACTGACCTCACCACACCTCCCTGTTCTGTACAACCGCCCTGTTGAATTTTTGCCGCTCAATCAGTGCTGCCCGCTGTAGCCAGAAGCTCTGATCAGTGTATTTTAATGGCAAGGAAGTCTCCGTCAGAAAACAAAGGCACAGTGGGAGGATTAGTCTATCCACCTCGAATGTGTGGATAGGGGAATCAAGTCATTTTTCACTGGATGATCCAAAAAAAAAAGAATCATCCATGGGCTGCTACTAAACTGAGAAGTGCAAATTCATTCATATAAATTTTTATAATTCATGCCTCTGTATTTTTTTTTTTTTAATTGTCTAAGTACCTTATGCCTGCAGCACTGTTGTGTGGTCACAATATCTTTCCCTGTTCTTTGGCAGGGAAAGATCCTTTTGGAGAAGCTTCTGTGGATGTATGCTCTCTACAGTATGAGTCTTTGTCTGGACAACCCAGATTGGTGCTGTGCAGGTCACATGACTAAAAAAAAAAAACAGCTTCAGAAGAGCAATTCAAATTAGATTATAAATATCAAATAACTGTTTTCCAACCCAAATAAATCTTTAGTGAACATCAAATGTGTATTTTTGTGCATTAACATGGTGTAGTTGGAGTCAGAGATGACTGACAAAAGCTTTCATTTTGTTCAGATAGCATCTGCATCCAAGTGTCTTTTCTTTTGTTTTCTACTTTACAGGTGTTAGCAATTACATTTGATATATTTAATACTGATTTATATTAAACAAAGCTTTTTGTGAGTTTCTTAGTGAATGTAATCAATCAGCATACCCTGTTTCCCCGAAAATAAGACCTAGCGTGATTGTCAGTGATGGCTGCAATATAAGCCCTACCCCCTAAGTAAGCCCTACCCTGTTTCCCCGAAAATAAGCCCTACCCTGAAAATAAGACCTACAAGGACTTTAACAAGGGCTTATTTGGGGGGTAGGGCTTATATTTCAGCCATCACAGACAATCACGCTAGGTCTTATTTTTGGGGAAACAGGGTACTATATCCCACCCCCATAGTGCTTAGCAATAGGAGGACATGGAGGAGGGAGGGAGGGAAGTGTCATTTACCAGTGTATACGCCCACATGTCACTCTATAGTCATGTGGGCTGCACAGATAAGAAACGGGAGGAAATGAACAGCTTAGAAGGAAACTGAATTTGGAGCATGCTCAGTAGAGGACACCAGCTGGTCTACAGATTTCTGGCTACAATGGGGACACAGAGAAGATGGGAGGGACAGCTGAACGCAGGATCAACCATGTATATTTCACGCTACACAAAATTAATGCTTTAGTGGCTTTCTGAGTATGCATACTCTGTTATATAGCATGTAAAGAGAGTTTTTCATATTCTACGTTTAACGACACTTTAAGTTAATCAGGGATCTTCAGGAAAATGCCCCTTGGATTCATGGTCAGTGGGAAGAATGTCCCTCTTACAGTGGTGGTCAGAATGCTATCCTTGCAGTCATAACACTGGCTTTGTCAAGTGGCACTGGATCTGGAACTATGCAGACACCAACAGTTGGGAGGTCAGTTAGGGTCGGTTCACACTGGGACGACTTGGGATCCGACTTGTACGCCCTCAAGTCGCCCCAAATCGCCCCAGAAAGAGATTCACATTTAAGTGAATGGGAGCATCTTAATAGACACTACTGAAGTCGCTCCGACTTCAGAGCGTACTCCCTGTACTACTTTGATCCGACTTTGATCCGACTTCAGCCTATTGAATATCATTGAAGTCGGATCGCCCTCTCGCATGATCCGACTTCGGCATGCGACTTGGGCTCAGATGATATTGAGGGGGAACTCCGCGCCAAATTTTAAATAAAAATCCGGCATGGGTTCCCCCTCCAAGAGCATACCAGGCCCTTGGGTCTGGTATGGACCTTGAGGGGAACCCCCTACGCCGAAAAAACGGCGTGGGGGGTCCCCCCAATCCATACCAGACCCTTATCCGAGCACGCTGCCCGGCCGGACAGGAATGGGGGTGGGGACGAGCGAGCGCCCCCCCCCCCCTCCTGAACCGTACCAGGCCGCATGCCCTCAACATGGGGGGGTTGGTGCCTTGGGGAGGGGGCGCGTTGCGGGGGCCCCCCCCCAAAGCACCTTTTCCCCATGTTGATGAGGACAAGGGCCTCTTCCCGACAACCCTGGCCGTTGGTTGTCGGGGTCTGCGGGTGGAGGGCTTATCGGAATCCGGGAGCCCCCTTTAATAAGGGGGCCCCCAGATCCCGGCCCCCCACCCTATGTGAATGAGTATGGGGTACATCGTACCCCTACCCATTCACCTAGGGAAAAAGTGTCAATTTAAAAAAAAACACTACACAGATTTTTAAAGTATTTTATTAGACAGCTCCGGGGGTCTTCTTCTGACTTCGGGGGTCTCTCCGGTTCTTCTCCGCGCTCTCCGGGTCTTCTGCCGGGCTCCTCCGCTATTTTCTGTTCTTTTGCCGCTCTTTTGCTATAGCGGAGGAGCCCGGTCTGCTGCCTTCTTCTCTTCGGGGGTCTCTCCGGTTCTTCTCCGCGCTCTCCGGATCTTCTGCCGGGCTCCTCCGCTATTTTCTGCTCTTTTGCCGCTCTTTTGCTATAGCGAAGGAGCCCGGTCTTCAATCTTCTGCCTTCTGCCCTCTTCTCCTGATGTTGACACGACGCTCTCTGGGGCTGGAATGCACTCTGAGCGCTCCGCTCTGACTTATATAGGTGGTGACCACGCCCCCTTATGCCGTCACAGTCCCTGGGCATGCTGGGACTGTGACGTTTTAGGGGGCATGGTCATTACCCGATGACCACGTCCCCCTTATGCCGTCATGGTCCCAGCATGCCCAGGGACTGTGACGGCATAAGGGGGCGGGGTCACCGCCTATATAAGTCAGAGCAGAGCGCACAGAGAGCATTCTAGCCGGAGAGAGCGTCGTGTCAACATCAGAAGAAGAGAAGAGGGCAGAAGACGGAAGACCGGGCTCCTCCTCTTTAGCAAAAGAGCGGCAGAAGAGAGCGAAGGAGCCCAGAGGAAGATCCGGAGAGCGTGGAGAAGAACCGGAGAGACCCCCGAAGTCGGAAGAAGACCCCCCGAGCTGTCTAATAAAATACTTTAAAAATCTATGTAGTGTTTTTTTTTAAATTGACACTTTTTCCCTAGGTGAATGGGTAGGGGTACGATGTACCCCATACTCATTCACATAGGGTGGGGGGCCGGGATCTGGGGGCCCCTTTATTAAAGGGGGCTCCCGGATTCCGATAAGCCCTCCGCCCGCAGACCCGACAACCAACGGCCAGGGTTGTCGGGAAGAGGCCCTTGTCCTCATCAACATGGGGACAAGGTGCTTTGGGGGGGGGCCCGCAACGCGCCCCCTCCCCCAAGGCACCAACCCCCCATGTTGAGGGCATGCGGCCTGGTACGGTTCAGGAGGGGGGGGCGCTCGCTCGTCCCCACCCCCATTCCTGTCTGGCCGGGCTGCGTGCTCGGAAAAGGGTCTGGTATGGATTGGGGGGGACCCCCCACGCCGTTTTTTCGGCGTAGGGGGTTCCCCTCAAGGTCCATACCAGACCCAAGGGCCTGGTATGCTCCTGGAGGGGGAACCCATGCCGGTTTTTTATTTAAAATTTGGCGCAGAGTTCCCCCCAAAGATTCATACCAAACACAGTGGCGGGGATCCAAGTCGGATCCCCGTTCATTGAAAGTCGGACACATGTCGCAGGGCAAAGTCGGATCCAAAGTAGGACGGCTGTAGTGTTGCCCCAGTGTGAACCGACCCTTAGTCACAGCTCATGGAACCTCTAGCCACCTGGTTGAAAATAACAAGTCCATATATACAACCTACTTGAAAGCCTAAATCCGGCCAAAACTTTAATTTAGTTTTGGATAGAGTGAGGAAGGGTTAGAGCCACTGCTGTGTTTTTGTTTGCCACCTGTGTCCTTACTGGTGAGGACATGGTCCCTAAAATGTACTGCAGTTGTGATCTGCAGTGGATGTTAATTTTAAGTTAATGACACTCCAAGCGCAGGCCACAAATGCAGTGCGTTTTGTATGTGGTATGGGAAATGCACACTGTGTTCTGGTTTGAACAGGCCCTTAGTGATTTCCAGCATCCAGAGGGACCAGCCAGGAGTAATATATACATAGTTACATTGTTACAAGCTGGACAATGGTAACTATGTATAAAATATCCATACATGGATTTCCTCTTCAACAGCATGTTAGGAATCATGTACATCGAGTACTATGCGATCCAGTTGCAGTCTGTTTCCAACAGTAGTGCATGAGCTACTTTTGGTGCAGAGCAGTGTAGTGTAATTTGAGCCCATTTAAAATGAAATTAAATGCCACGTTTTCCAATGCCACAAAAGTCTCATCTGCATGCATGAGAACACTGTAATGATGGTAATATATTCATGTGAAAGAATGTTCAGTTGCAAGAAATGTCCAAAAATGCAATTTATTAAATCAGAACAAATGGATCAAAATAAAAAAGTCCACAGTCCATAAATAATGACAATTTTAATATGAATGGTAATGCGGTTACTATGGTTTCTGTGGTGTGCAAGGAATGAGCAGCATCTCTATCACGGTGGGACTGTAAATGGAAGGCACTCCTGTGAATAACCTGACAAGCTGGTATGGCAAGGTCCGCAATCCAAAGTAAGAATGGATTTAATGGAAGAAAGTGGCCACAAACAAGTCAGTTGAGACACCGGAGGTGCAAAGTCGGACCAGAAGTGTGTCACCAATATTCAGGAAGTACATCACCGATGCACAGGAAGTCCTCATTTTGCCAGAGTCCTCTTGAGGACTGATTTTAAGTAATCCTGCACTAGCAACACAAGGGACACATCACATTGACAGTAATGTAATTTCCCTTTTGCTAATTGTTTTTAACTAACTTAAATATGCATAGATATCTTCACGTCATCCAATTGCAATATTGGTTATTGATTAGTGTAGTTTCAAAACTTATAAAATCAATGACCTAATAACCAATCCTTCTGCTGATTCAAAAACCAGAACTGATACGATTCAACTGGTCATTATTTGAACTTATATACGTAAGTACATACCCTGCAGTTAATAGTTATATACATGCATTCATTTGTGTCTTATATATTTGCCTGAAGTTTAGCTTTAATAGGGTTGAAACTGGCCATACACCAGTAGAATTCCATTTGAAAACTCATATGGAAATTCTGAAAGATCGTTCTTTAGAGCATTCAGTCTTGCAGTCATGGAGTCAACTAATTTTATTCGAAAGCCCTTAAAATTTAATCCATCCCTGATATGTGCATGGAATTCCAGATGCATATTATCATATGTACATATGACATATTATCATATGTCATATTGTCATATTCCTGAACAGAAACCAGGTTCACAGTTAGAATTTCCTTGGTTTGAGAAACGTTTTCAATCCAGCTCCTTTGAAATTTCTCGTCACTACAGTCAAAAATGATCATAGATTTGACCCCACTAGACGGGCGAAAATTCAGATTTTTTTTTTTTTAACAAAATTTTACTTGTGTAAACATTAAAGTTTATGTGAGTTTCTAATGATTGGGTTTAGGTGTAGTTTTGAGAAAGAAAATAATCAGTGTTTTATACCATAAGATGCAACATCTGGAGACCTCCTAGACCTAGGGCCATCAACCAGAGACATTTGGACAGAAGTTGTTATACATCCCAGCAGAGGCGGCTCTCTAATTAGGCAAATTAGGCGGTGGCCTAAGGCCTCGCACTCACAGGGGCCTCGCGGCCGCCTAATTTGCCTGTTCTCAATCACTGAAGTTGATGCCGGCGGCTCCGCCTACCCCCACTGGGACTCTGTGGCTTAGGAGCTGACGGACAAATTAGATACTGCCCGCAGCCTGAGGAATAGCGGCCTCATCACGGAGCGTCCCAGTCCGTGAGGCTTTATGTGTAAGTTTTGCCTAAGGCCTCACAAAGCCTAGAGCCGCCTCTGCATCCCAGTGCTCTTCTGATGAGGCAAAGGACAAGCAGATGTCAACTGGGAATATTACTCATCTGGGCCCGCCTTTCTCATAGTCAGTATGATTTTTACACCATGTGTAGTATTCATTTAGTGATTTCTTGTTATGCCAGTAGATGAATCACAATTTTCTTGGATGAAGATCCAGACTAAGGAACTGAGAACTTTAATTAAACTTTGTGTGCACCGTGAACTTCTTTACAAAAAGATTGCCTAAGGGGTGTTGTATGCTGGCATTGTCTGCTAGGTGGGAAAGGAGCCAGTGAATAGGTATTTAACAAAGGAACATAACACTAAAACCAAACATTTGTCTTTCAGCTAAAGGTGGGGACAACTTTTGGATATGAATAGAAGTGGAACATCAGCCATTTTTTTCTTTTGGACAGTTTCTACATGGTTTTCTTTTCAGTTGCACGCTATACAGTACTTAACCACTTATCAAAAAGAGGGGAGTTAAAAATGGACCAAAGGCATGGTGCTCTAATTAATCTACTATAAATAAAATCACCAGCATTCCTACAGTCCACTGGATGCTATTTATTTAACAATCCTATCAAGGTGAAAAAAAAGTAAGTTGTTTGGTCATATAGTAACATTTAAAAAAAAATCTTTAGCTGTAGTTAGATTTTAAATGGAAAATTTAGCTAGCATGCCGCACATGCACTGTACAATGTACACTCCCAGCATATTTTTAGATGCTGAAGAATTAGGGCTAATGTACTGTAGGCATATTGCAACTCTTTAGCACATGCTTAGGAGTTACACCTTAAAATGTTGTGTATCTACAGGATCCCGTGATGGTACAACTTGGTAAATTCCTATTTGAGAAGCTGTATGCACAATATCTAGCAGTTTTTTAATTAAATATTAGTCACAGTCTACTCATTTTTGGTGGGTATTACCTTTCTTAGCCACAGCAGTGTCCTCTGTGCATCCCTCTGATATTTGTTTCCTATACTTCCCTGACTTTAAAACTGAGCCCTGCTCTCAGAAGTAGGCCCCGTTGACCCCTATCCCCCTGTCTAGTGGCATTTCCCTTACTTGCCATTGAAGCATTCTCATTTTTAGAAGGTAGTCCTAGTGGACACATGTTTGAATTGAACAAAGGGGTTGTTTTACTAAAGCTAGAGATTGCAAAATCAGGCTCACTTCTGCATAGAAACCAATCAGCTTCCAGGTTGTATTTCCAAAGCTTAATTGAACAAGCAGAGGTTAGAAGCTGATTGGCTACCATGCACAGCTGCACCAGATTCTGAGTGCACCAGTTTTAGTAAATATATCCCAAACTAATATTAGCACAGGCCCTACAGAGTGTCTGCATGTACAGTATCTCACAAAAGTGAGTACACCCCTCACATATTTGTAAATATTTTATCTTTTCATGTGACAACACTGAAGAAATTACACTTTGCTACAATGTAAAGTAGTGAGCGTACAGCTTGTATAACAGTGTAAATTTGCTGTCCCCTCAAAATAACTCAACACGCAGCCATTAACGTCTAAACCGCTTGCAACAAAAGTGAGTACACCCCTAAGTGAAAATGTCCAAATTGGGCCCAAAGTGTCAATAATTTGTGTGGCCATCATTATTTTCCAGCACTGCCTTAACCCTCTTGGGCATGGAGTTCACCAGAGCTTCACAGGTTGGCACTGGAGTCCTCTTCCACTCCTCCATGAGGACATCACAGAGCTGGTGGATGTTAGAGACCTTGCGTTCCTTCACCTTCTGTTTGGGGATGCCCCACAGATGCTCAATAGGGTTTAGGTCTGGAGACATGCTTGGCCCATCCATCACCTTTACCCTCAGCTTCTTTAGCAAGGCAGTGGTCATCTTGGAGATGGGAGGGGATCATGCTCTACTTCAGTATGTCACAGTACATGTTGGCATTCATGGTTCCCTCAATGAACTGTAGCTCCCCAGTGCCGGCAGCACTCATGCAGCCCCAGACCATGACCCTCCCACCACCATGCTTGACTGTAGACAAGACAAACTTGTCTTTGTACTCCTCACCTGGTTGCCGCCACACACGCCTGACACCATCTGAACCAAATAAGTTTATCTTGGTCTCATCAGACCACAGGACATGGTTCCAGTAATCATAGTTACATAGTAGGTGAGGGAAAAAAAAGACACAAGTCCAACCTATGTGTGTGATTATATGTCAGTATTACATTGTATATCCCTGTATGTTGCGGTCCATGTCCTTAGTCTGCTTGTCTTCAGCAACCTGTTTGTGGGCTTTCTTGTGCATCATCTTTAGAAGAGGCTTCCTTCTGGGACAACAGCCATGCAGACCATTTTGATGCAGTGTGCGGTGTATTGTCTGAGAACTGACAGGATGACCCCCCACCCCTTCAACCTCTGCAGCAATGCTGGCAGCACTCATATGTCTATTTCCCAAAGACAGCCTCTGGATATGATGCGGAGCACGAGCACTCAACTGCTTTGGTCGCTCATGGCGAGGCCTATTCTGAGTAGAACCTGTCCTGTTAAACCGCTGTATAATCTTGGCCACCGTGTTGCAGCTCAGTTTCAGGGTCTTGGCAATCTTCTTATAGCCTAGGCCATCTTTATGTAAAGCAACAAATTTTTTTTCAGATCGTTAGTGAATTTTTTGCCATGAGGTGCCATGTTGAACTTCCAGTGACCAGTATGAGAGATTGAGAGTAATAACACCAAAATTAACACACCTGCTCCCCGTTCACACCTGAGACCTTGTAACACTAACAAGTCACATGACACTGGGGATGGAAAATGGCTAATTGGGCCCAATTTGGACATTTTCACCTAGGGGTGTACTCACTTTTGTTGCCAGCGGTTTAGACATTAATGGCTGTGTGCTGAGTTATTTTGAGGGGACAGAAAATTTACACTGTTATACAAACTGTACACTCACTACTTTACATTGTAGCAAAGTGTCATTTCTTCAGTGTTGTCACATGAAAAGATATAATAAAATATTTACAAAAATGTGAGGGGTGTACTCACTTTTGTGAGATACTATACTTATGTCTTTTTAAAAGTTGTTCTCACAGCAGTTTGGGAGTTTAAAAAACCTGGCCACGCTCTAATGCCCCGTACACACGGTCGGATTTTCCAACAGAAAATGTGTGATAGGACCTAGTTGTCGGAAATTCTGACCGTGTGTAGGCTCCATCACACATTTTCCATCGGATTTTCCGACACACAAAGTTTGAGAGCAGGATATAAAATTTTTCGACAACAAAATCCGTTGTCGGAAATTCCGATCGTGTGTACACAAATCCGACGGACAAAGTGCCACGCATGCTCAGAATAAATAAAGAGATGAAAGCTATTGGCCACTGCCCCGTTTATAGTCCCGACGTACGTGTTTTACGTCACCGCGTTTAGAACGATCGGATTTTCTGACAACTTTGTGTGACCGTGTGTATGCAAGACAAGTTTGAGCCAACATCCGTCAGAAAAAATCCTAGGATTTTGTTGTCGGAATGTCCGAACAAAGTCCGACCGTGTGTACGGGGCCTAACACCATTGGCCTCATATTCTCTGACTTCAGCACCTTCCGATTTTAAAGGTTTTGTGCAGGCACTACCCACATTTCCCCAAAAACGTCAATACACCTCTAGATAATGTTTCAGTGTTGTTTTTTCTTTTATCTTGTTCCTGTAGGGAGAACGTTTTTATTACTCCCTCCAACATCATCGCAAGGCTTATAGAATTCTTGCAGGGACCTCAGTTCCTGTTGATGTAGGTAAATTGCCCATAACTACATCTCTCTAGAGTCTTTTGCCTGTACACAGTGTGTAGGTGAGCTCCAGTAAGTCAAGGCAGCAGCATCGTTTTGCTGGGAAAAAAATCAATGTTGGTATGTGTGTAGGGACAGAAAGGTACATGGTGTTGTATAACCTAGCAGGCAGGGCTGACAATGCTGTTTAGGAGTTAAGATAACTCTTGTACCTATTTCATTGGGAGTAGCCTATATCAACATCTTGAGTGGAGTGGTTATCCCTCTTAATGAACCAAAGGCGTGTTTTTACCAATATCTGGTGAGTGGCCAATCCATATGGTGGTAGTGCTGTCACTGAATTGGTGGATTAGTCACACGGAATCACGGAAGTGGGATAAGAGTACATAGGAAAAGTTTAATCACAGAGGAGAAATTTTATTGAGATTGATTAAACTAGTGGGCACATTTTAACTAGCAACTATATTGGACACTTATTGATTTATTATCACTAGACGCCTATTGATTTATTATCACCTAATAATGCACTGTAGACCTATTGATTTATTATTAATTTCTGGCAATTTTTATTTTTGTCACATTTTTTGATTTACTTATAATATTGATTGAACCATTTAGTATATTATTTAATGTTTGATGATTGCATATATGTTATATAGGCACTAGCACATTGTACATAAGATAATTTAATTAATCACTCAGTTGCATACTCTAAGTGGTGTATTTAGGAATATATGATAGGGGTTAGCGCAGTCAACATTTTGTGTTTATCATTATTTTTCTTTTCCACCAAAAGGTGGAAAGTTTTTTTTTTGACTGCAGCAAACAAAACAATTTTTCATAAGTTAAAAATTATTTTATTTTAATAGATTTTGTTACGCCGGTAGCACATATTTTTGACTCAAAGGCACCCTCTTGTCAGCTCCAACAAGAAGTTAGGAACACACTGTATTTTTGGCAAATTAATTGTCCCCCATTTTGTACAGGTGTGTAGGCCTTTATAAAATCTACTGAAATCTTTCACTAAAAAACTTTTTATTATCACATTATTGTTTTTAAAAAGCCAGTATAAAGGGAACATAGAGATGAAAAAAACACTTTTGGGTTTAGCCAATAGCTTTTGGTTTAATAATTCTTCATGGGCCACATAAGTGGTGCTAAAGGGCTTCATCTTCCCCATCTTAAAAGTTGGGAGGTATGCAGAAGAGCGAAGGAGCAGTGATACCACAAGTGTGCTGGTGTTGGCATTTGACAAGAAGCTCGGCAGGTCCCGGAATAGGAACAAAATGCTCAAAGACAGGCTGAAACCTCCCTGCTCCTATACCCTAAACCAAAATATCACAATATACTTTCACTACAGCGTAAACATAATAGGCATTAACCAATTAAGCACATCAGTTGCCAAATGTAATGTAAGTGTAATTAATGTAAGCTTTTATTAATGTGCCAGAAGGGATGTTTCTTAATTCGCTCTTATATGCTTGTACTCCAGAGTTACTCTCTTGAGCTCAGGAATGCACTTGAAGTCACTTTGCTCTATAGATACTCAACCTTCAGATTAAAAGGATCACTGGAGAGAAATTCACAGGTACACCCCTCATCTGCTGATCTCAGGCATCAAGAATTATAAGACATAGCAGGGCATAGACCATACTGTGTAGTGCAGTAAATTACATTTTACTCAAAAGTAATAAATATTTGCACTTGATTTTCAATAACATGAATCTTAACAGATTAAGCCCCAAAACTGAACACCCTATCCCTGTGGAAAACTGATGTTGCCTCTACCTCTGTAATACTGGCTCATAGAGGAAGGATAGTGCAGAAATAACGTCCAGAGGGAGATCAAGGGTACTAAGAATGCTCCACCAGCTAATGGATGATGCTGACACAATGAATAGAGGTGAAAAATAAAAACATGGGAATTGCAGAAAATCGCATACGTGTTTCAGGGTGCTGCCTCTAAGAGTTTCTGCTAAAGGGACAGCAACCTTAAATGCGTAAGTGCAACTTTTTCTCATTTTTATCCAACCATTAAACGTAATTTACTGCAATATGCAGTGCTGTCTGTGCTCTTTTATGTTCTGGTTCCACACAAATATCACCTTCGGATACACACAGAGCTTGCATGGATTTGCAGTACTACCCAAAGCTGTTGACCAATGAAATTGTGAAGGCTGCTTTATCCAGAGTCACTTGGGCTCTGGTGATAGGCTGACCCTGTAGGCCTCCATAAAATCTGCCTGTCCTACAAAAGATCACTGGGTATGCCACTAATCTTCCCAACACTCATTCCTAACTTTTTGTCATATTGATTTTCGTGTGTACACAGAGAAAAAGTCATGCCTAGTTGGGAAAGCAAGAACAAAGATAGGTTGTGAGAGATTCTCCAGACCTCCATGAACAATCACAACAACATCACTTAATAAAATATACACATGTTTGGCAAGCTATAAACCAGTGGTCCCCCAAATTTGGCCCTTTGTTTGCTTTTATCCAGCCCCTAGAGCACTATTCTTTCCACTGGCACAAGTAGACATTATTCATTTTACTGAAAATGTAAATGAAAGACTATTCCGTCAAACAACATTGATGAGGCACTATTTCTTCCATTGACACAATCACTGGAGCATATTTCTTTCCACTGACACCAACGATGGGGTGCAAAAACTTCCAATGGCACCATTGGTTAGGCAATGTTTCTTCTACTAACGTCAACATAGAGGCATGACACCTCCCTCTGACACCAAAGACACCAACAAGCACCAAGAAATGTATTACTCCCACTGACCAATGAGCCCGAGAAATGGTATACTCCTTGACCACCAACACAGAGTCACTTTTTTACCCCCAATGGCCACTGATGTTGGCAGATTTTTTACTCCCACTGGCCACAGCCTGTCTTCCATCTTCCACTAAGGAATGAAGGGCAGTGAACAGGGACATTCTTAAAGCGGAGTTCCGCCTTTTTTTTTTTTTTTTTTTTTTAAAGTCAGCAGCTACAAATACTGCACCTGCTGACTTTTAAAATATGGACACTTACCTGTCCAGGGTGCCCGAAGCCGATCTCCCTTGGCTCTCAGGTGCTGCCGTCGCCATCTTCGGTAAAGGAATCAGGAAGTGAAGCCTTGCGGCTTCACTTCCTGGTTCCCTACTGCACATGTGTGACTCACGCTGCGTGTTCCCACTGGTCCCTGTTGTCTCCCAGAAGACAGCGGGGGAGAGTGGCGTAATTACGCGCAGGTGGAGCGGGTATCTATGCCCGGAAGTGGGAGCAAAATACCTGTATTAGACAGGTATTTGCTCCCCCCTGAAAGGTGCCAAATGTCACACCAGAGGGGGGGAGGATTCCGGAAAGCGGAAGTTCCATTTTTGGGGGGAACTCCGCTTTTAGTATTGAAAAATGTAGCCGATCTTGTTTTCAACACCTCCACAGAAATCATCAATATTTAAAGACTTAATACATTAGCTTTGTTTTATTAATGGATTTTTACTGTACATTGGAATGCCAGCTAAAAAAATTTTTAGGTTATCCACTTCAGCCCAGGCAGATTTTACCCCCTTCCTGACCAGAGCACTTTTTACAATTTGACACTGCGTCACTTTAACTGACAGTTGCGTGGTCATGCGATACTGTACCCAAACAAATTTTGCATCCTTTTTTTCCCCACAAATAGAGCTTTCTTTTGGTGGTATTTGATTACCTCTGAAGCTCTTATTTTTTGCACTATAAACAAAAGAAGAGCGACAATTTTGAAAAAAAGACACAAACGGGGTTATTTACGAAAAGCAAATCTACTTTACGCTACAAGTGCAAAAAGTGCACTGGAAATTGCACTGGAAGTGCAGTCGCTGTAGATCCGAGGGGGACATGCAAGGAAAATAAAAAACAGCATTTTAGCTTGCACATGATTGGATGATAAAATCAGTAGAGCTTCCTCTCATTTCAGATCTACCCCTCAGATTTGCAGCGACTGCACTTCCAAGTGCACTTTCAGTGCAATTTCAAGTGCACTTTGCACTTGTAGTTTGCACTTGTAGTGCAAAGTGGATTTGCCTTACGTAAATAACCCCCAATGTCTTTTACTTTTTGCTATAATAAATATCAAACATTTTTTTTTTCAAAAACACAAGTTTTTCCCCAGTTCAGGCTGATATGTATTCTTCTACATATTTATGGTTAAAAAAAAAAATCGCAATTATCGTATATTGATTGGTTTGCGCAAAAGTTATAGCGTCTACAAAATAGGGGATAGATTTATGGCATTTTTATTATTATTTATTTTTTTACTAGTAATGGCGGCGATCTGCGATTTTTATCGGGACTGCGATATTGCGGCAGACAGAGCGGACATTTTTGACACATTTTTGGGACCATTGATAATTATACAGCGATCAGTGCTATAAAAATGCACTGATTACTGTATAAATGTCACTGGCAGGGAAGGGGTTAACTGTAACTGTGTGTTCTAACTGTAGGGGGGAATGGGACTGACTGGAGGAAATAACAGATTGGTGTTCATACTTAGTATGAACACACGATCTGTCTCTACTCCCCTGAAAGAACCGGGATTTGTGTGTTTACACACACTGATCCCAGTTCTCGCTCTGTCACGAGCGATCGCGGGCCATTCTGCCGCAGTAAAACTAAGGCCGCTGGTCGGCAAGTGGTTATAGAGAAAGTTGTGGAATATAGTCCCTGTATTGATTATATTATCATCTGTGTCTGCAGTGGAAAGATTTCACTTCAATTCCTGTATAGTCACTGTGACGATGGCATGTTAACCTCACCCTGTGCAGACATTTTCCATCTGTCAGAACAACAATTAAGTCAAACAAAATCAAACAAAGTGCTAGCAGACAGACAGTGATTCTGTTGAACAGGCTACTGTAACTGTCCTGACATTTAGGACATATCCACAACATCGCAATAATGACAACAGTAAAAAAAAAGGGAATAAAGATGAAAAGTACTTAGCAAGGTATTGCCTGGTCTTTGGTTATGGTAAAGTCTAATCACTTCAGCATAATTTTAATCTGATAGAGTCACTGGCCCTCAGAATGGTTCCTGTTGTTTATGCGTAGTATCAATGGAAAATTGAGAGCTCCCAAGTGGTATTTGAGGGTGTTCTCAGAAATAACATGACCAATCAAAGGGTCTGAGAGGGTGTGGAGTAGGAGGGTTAAAAGTGCATAGGATACTGCAGTAGACCCTTCCATGATCTCAATTTTCCAAGTGTATCGATTTTTTCCTATGATCACATGTTACAGTCCAGTAACCAAAATATTATTGTCCACCATGAAATTACCTGTTGAGAGAGACTAGATATTATATACTGTACATCAGATGTATGGAACTCTTAGGATATTTAACATAGTTAACCAGCCTCCTTTACCTCTGTAGCACTACCCCTAGGGGGCTGCTGGCTGATGATGGTCAAAGGCACAGTCACGGTACACTTTCAGCACAGATAATGATGGTGAGCAGAGTTCTCCCTCACTAATGCAGAGACTGCTAGCACACACAGAGCATTATTTCAGGCACACTGACATTGAAATATGTCTAGGGGATGTCTTTTCATGTTTTTACGCTGAATAAACTTGTAACAGAGGAGGGGTGTAGGGCATGGGATACTCCGATAAGTACAGGTTTTAATGAAGAGGACACTAACTTCACTGTCCTGAAAATAGCACTCCTTGACCACTAAGACTGGAAGAGAAAGGCCAGTTTAGGGGCCTTTGTCTGATCTGTGCCCCATAAAACTACAATGACTCTTATCTCCTTGCAGTACCAAATATCATCTGGGTCAGCAAACAGTCTTTTAATGACAAGGCCGAGGGATAGCCACCCAGACTTAGCTTCAAGATGCCTTATAGAGAAGTGATAGTAGACTGGATCCTCAAAGGTGAGGTCTCAGAGGTGATTCTGTATTCGCAGGTAGGGCACCTAGGCTCTGCACAGCCAGGATCCTGGTGAACAGCATTTGAACCAGCAGAACAGCCTTCAGAGATGGCAGCTTTTCCCAGCTGGTGAATCTCCTAGGCTAGGCGTGTAGAATTGTGCTCCACAGGATATTCTAGACCCCAATGAGGCTCCTTGGCCTGGCAACATAACAGTCCAGCAGGAACTCATGCCTCAGCCTGAAGTGAGAGAGCTGGCACACAGCCTTCCATAATATCTATACTCTCCCCCATCATGCCCCAGTGGCCTAAACCTCCTACTGGGATGGCTGAGGGAAATATTAATATTCATAACTCAGCCTGGCAGGGACACCTCAAACTATAGCTAGTGGCGGCAGTGACACCTACTGGCAACAGTGAGAGATCACAATTCCACTGAGCTTAGGGAGAAACCAAATACTCAAGTGTACAAATCAAGCTGGGTTGACTACCACCCAGCCAAAAATGAAATTTTCCTATTACTTAGCAACCTTAGAGGGTGCTACACCTCAGATGACATCCTGATCGCCATGTTGGCCAATCAAAGGACGCCTTGTATTTATCAATAAAAATGCAAGGCTTCTCCTGAACCGCGATGATGTGTTAAGAGAGACTTGATAGATACCTAGCAGCAGAGAGGAAGCGTCTCATATTGCTTCTGGAACACAGCACTGCTACTGAAAGTAGCACAAGCTACTACAGAATGATACAGCAGCCCCAGAAACCAGACCGTTCTGGCAGAAAAATAATTTGTTTGGCCCAGCTTAGCCTATAATAAATATTTAAATTTATAGAAAACCTGGAATTCTACTATCACAATCAATAACAAACTGCCACCGAACAAGCACCACCCTGAGGATGCACTGAGCAATAATATTGCCTTTCAGAAAGTGAGAATAATGTTCTTTTTTGTACATGCTTTGCAAAATGCTTTCATTATTTCTTTTTATCATATAATTTATGTTACTATTTTGTTATTGCCGTGAAAGTTCATTTACATTCATTCTGTGCAAATGTGGCAAAAAAACAAACGCTATTAGGATATTTCCTGTGCTGGATTAATGTTTTTCATTGATTTAAAACAGAAAATACCGTATTGGGCCACTAACTGGTTCTACTAAACTGATTTATCTGTCTACACAGATGAGGTGGATGGAGGAATCCCCCCACACTGAGACATTGTATCATTGTATTCTGGCAGCAGCACCCACTTATTGGCTGCAGCCACTGAACGATGGACATTTTCCAATATGCCCCATCAACACAATCATCTTGTGTTGAGCCTGGGCGCCCATGCACAGAGGAGCTTCCTGCTGGCATGGCTGAATTTCAATCAGTGCATGGGCAGCTTTATAAAACCTCCCACCACCAACAAAATAACTGTCACAGGAAAACCTTTGAAAATGCTGGTTAACACAAGAAAGGTATAACACTAAAAGCCTGTACCATCCTATAACATGAAAACATCCTAGAATATAATCCAGATGACAAATCTAAGGTCTGTACAGTGTTGAATAAATTCCTTGTATTTACCATTAACACACATACTTATCATAAAGGGCGTGTTTGGTTTTGGCATTCCAACATTTTTCTATTATGTGCGGACCCTCTGGAGACATTCCCAGTGAAAGTATGGATAAAATGTGATGAAGCAAACTGTAAGCAGATCTATACTGGAATGAAAACCACCCACCACCCTGGACATTGTACTGTATTAAAAAAAAAACCTTGTGCTGCAAAAGCTGTCACCAGCCAACCGCTAATCTTTTCCCCATCACTGCATACTGTGCCTTGTTCTGCACAGTGTGTCTCAGTTGAGGAATCCCTCTGGGTAGAGGAGCAGGGCTTTAATTCCTAATGTCACTTCAACCAGTAATTAGATCAACATTCACCCTCCCTGATGATTGCTGACCTAATTACTGGTGGGGTAATATTCAAGAAGCAGATGGATGAAGTAGAAATGGATGAAGTAGTAACAGGGACATCTTTGCACTGCAAGTCCTCAGATACAGCTTCCTTACCAGCAAGAACAGTGAGCAGCACAATGGTGACATCACCAAACCTCACATGAAATTTCCTCAGACTCAGTCAGCAATGCTCTATACTATGATTTCACACCACAAAATATACAGCTATGAGGTTACAGAGCTGGAGTAACATGGCACCAAAAGTGCACTTTTGTTTTTTAGAAGCAATTCAAGACAAAAAGTAAAAAGTTTAAGTTGCTGCTTAGACTCTAATTTTTTCCTGTATAATAGCAAATCTTTACTTTTTGGGCCTGTGCCAGTGGACTTTTGTTCACTTCGAATGGGTTTTGCATTCCCATAAAACTTTAAAGAATTGCAACCCTTCTTGAAGCAGGTTAAAAACAGGTCAGAAGGTCAAATGCGCATGAGGGTCCACCCATTCATATTCTCGGTCATAGAGGTTAATATTGTTAAAGATGCTAGGGTCGCCCTGCGGAATAAACCGGTGTAAAATAACCCTAGGCACACTCAGACGTTAATATACTTTATATTCTCTGGACGGCTCAAATTGCCATTGTGTCAGCTTGGAAAAGTCCTACTATAGACATAGCTTTAATGAAATGTAAACTAACATGGATCATGTTGAACAATAAAATAGTGAGCTTACTGCACGACAAACAACCCCTTTTCGAGAAAATATGGTCCCCCTGGCTTACATACCTACAGATTCCAGACTCCTAAAGCTGTATTCCTGGTCGACTGAGCGTGGATTCCCGGGCGGACTCACCCCTCTATCTTCTCTCTTTCCTTCCTTTCTTCAACTACTTTACTCAATGCTTACCTTTGGTATCATGTTTTTTTTTCTCGCTTCCCATCTCCTTGGTTAACCCAGACACCCCCGGGTATATTTGTTGGGAATAGGGTCCCCTATAGGGGACAGTTATAATAAATGATTGCTGAAAGAATTTACCTACTATGCAATTATGCCACCCGGATTACCTTGTCTTTGTTTTACCTTAGCAAGGATGCATATTAGAGACCACGTTGTCTCGCTTATACACAACACACTGGGTGGCTGGTAGAGCACCTGCATCGCAGAACTCATGTAATTCAAGTGTTTTACCAATATATCAGTAACTGTCCTGCCATATATTTTAGTTAAATTGTGTTGAGGGGGCCACATAGCAGACCCAACCTGCGAGTCGGGTCTTTGTTGAACTGTACTAAGCTCTACCTATGTTTTTATCTGTCACAATTGGAGCAAGTGAGGATTGTTCGCTACTCTACCAACTGTTTTTTACTGTTTTACTAAAACAATCAATAACAACTATTGAAACAGAAGGTCATATGCGCCTGTTAATGAATTCTGAATGATTTCAGAAATGTCTCAACCTGATGTCAAACTGATGCCATTGACATAAGTCCACTGTATTGATGTTGATCTGAAAAGGAGGGAAACAAGTGCGCAAAACCAAAAAGAAAAAAATATAAAATTAAGGATGAGAGAAGCCGCCAAACATATAAAAGTGTTCCCACACAAAAAAGACAGTATACTAAAAGAAATATGTGCCCTAACTAATTTTGTATAATAATAATAATAGTAAAGTGTATAAATATTAAACTAAATATCACAAAATAAATGTGACTGGAATATGTAACTAGTGATAATTCTTCAGTGTGACATCAGAGAGGCTACCAGGGTAATAGGTAAACCAAATAATGTGAAATTAAGGTCAATAGATCCAATAAAACGCAAATAGTGAATAAAAGTGAAAAAAAAAAAATTACATAAATTGAAAAAAGTCGCATAAGATGAAAAAAATCTCATAAATAAATCCAAAAGTGTAAATTTATAGTCAGTGGATCCAATAAAACTCATAAAGTGCATAAAAGTGAAGAAAATCACATAAAATGACAAAAATCTCATAAGAGGAAAAAAGTTGCATAAGATGAAAATAAATCGCATGAATAAATCCAAAAGTGTAAATATACAGTCAGTGGATCCAATAAAACTCATAAAGTACATAAAAGTGAAGAAAGTCACAAAAAAGTGAAAAAAATCACATAAGGTGAAAAAAGTCGCATAAATTTAAAAAATCGCATAAAGTGCAAAAAAGTGAAAAAAAGCCAGTAATTATATAAATAAATTAAAGTACATAATCCAACAAAGTGCAATAGAGTTCCAACGTAGTCAGAAAAAAACACAAATCTTCACATAACAGTTCATGCAAGAAAAACAAAAGTGCATGTGCAGAAATTCGGTTTCAAATTCCTCCAAACATCGACAATCCGTGGTGCGCCACATGTTTCCCCCAGCCTCTCACCTCTATTAAAGACCCCTACGGGTCAAAACAAGCCTGCAGTCTGGAAGCAGATGTGATCCAACAACCGATCGATCTCCTCCGAACGTCACAGTACTGGCGGGTCTCTGATGGAAGGCTTCAGGCTTGACAGGTAAGGTGGGGGCATGCAATATAAAGGAATAACCCCATCGTGTAGTAATCCAACACAGTTTTATTAAAACACAACATAGTAACTTACATTAAAAAACTGGGGGAAAAAAAGTGGAAAAAAAATGGAAAAAATGCAATAATGTAAGTTACTACCTTGTGTTTTAATAAAACTGTGTTGGATTACTACACGATGGGGTTATTCCTTTATATTGCACTTTTATGCACAATATGAGTTTTATTGGATCTATTGACCCTAATTTCACATTATTTGGTTTACCTATTATCCTGGTAGCCTCTCTGATGTCACACTGAAGAATTGTCACTAGTTACATATTCGAGTCACATTTATTTTGTGATATTTAGTTTAATACTTATACACTTTAGTTAGCGCCACATATTTCTTTTAGTACATTGATGTTGATCTGCTTCCCTTACTTAATATACTTTATAGTGTGGCAGAGCAATGCCCCACCAGGGTGATGTTAACCCAGAATTCTCAACCAGTCAGGTTGAGGGGCTCCAGGGGGTTTGCTTAATTGGGATGAAAAATCCACTTTGGCACCTGAAGCCTGGAGATATCTTAGAGAACCGGGTGGGATGTGTTCTGGGCTCCACCCTCCCAAGGAGTCCAGGTGTGCAAGGAAAAATCCAGAGGGGTGCATGTCTGTGCTGGGAAAGACAGAAACCCAAGACTGAGGAATAGAGAAGCAAAGGGGCTGCTATCTATATGGACAGTGTTGGCAAGGAAATGGTCTGTAGGAGACAGATGAGGGCCTGAAGTGGAAGGCCTGAGCGGCACTGCTGTAGATGTAAGCCAGGAGGCTGAATAACCATTTCTTTACTAAAAGTGAGCCAGGATGCTGGATACTTAATTTTTGTGTTAAAGGTGAAAACCCCCTGTGTGGGAAACCTATGGATTATATTTTCTGGAACATTGCATGAACTTACCTTTAAATAAAAGAGGGTCAACAAGCCCTTAAATGGAAATATTTTGCACGGACTGTACTCGCTAGCGAGGGCTACACTTGAGCTATAAAACCCCAAACTTTATAATAGCCAA
Source organism: Lithobates clamitans (assembly GCA_037952925.1). NCBI lineage: Eukaryota > Metazoa > Chordata > Amphibia > Anura > Ranidae > Lithobates > Lithobates clamitans. The sequence continues at coordinate 1,870,032 of JBBGZY010000230.1, forward strand.
AAGTTTTTGCACACCCAACCATCACACCTGTTGGCCATCCCATTTCAAAACCAATGACATTAATATAGAGTTTTCATGCACTTTAAGACTTTAAGAGCCTCCGCTCCTCTGGGAAGGATTTTCACAGGACTTAGGAGGGTGTCTGTTGGAATTTGTGCTCATTCTGCCAAAAGAGCATTTGTGAGGTCAGGTACTGAGGTTGATGGAGAAGACTTGCATGTGTCATTCTAGTTCATTCCAAAGCTGTTCAGTAGTGTTGAAGTCAGGTCTCTGCACTCAAGTTTTTCCCCACCAGACTTGACAAACCATGGCTTTTATGAAGCTGGCTTGGTACACAGGAGCACAGTCATGCTGGAATACAAAAGGGCCTTCCCCAAACTCTTGCTATAAGATTAGAGGAGTACAATCATCTAAAATGTCTTTTTATGCTGTTCCATTAACATAACTCTCTTGAACATCTAAACTCAATTATTTGGAGGGTTGTCCACATACTTTTGATCATATAGTAGGTGTAATGGGCAGGTGTCATCAAACTTTGGGCCATATAGCAAATGTGGGGTCTGTCCATGTCACAAAGTCATGTGAACATGGTTACTGAAAAATTTCAGGTGTGCCCAGACTGTCTTTGGAATATTTAGGACAATGAGATTTATTTGTATTGTAACTGATCTTATTAAAAACACAGTCACATTGGGGTTGTTTTGACTTCAGTTTTTTTTTTGTAATAGCCCATGCATGAACATCTATTTTCTTTTACTTTTTCAGATGCATCTAGACTCGTTCCCGGTCAGAGTATAAAACCAGTATCTAGCAAAAAATCTAAAGAAATGCATTGAAAATACATCAAAAATAGCTAAAAGTGTATTTGAGTGTTGGAAATAAACTACATGCTAGAGACCATGTACTGTTTTGTTTGAATGCAAATTTGTGACTAGTCCATGTCGGAAATACTGAAAATGAATGCAAATACCTTACAAAATACATGGATTCTAAAGATCTATGACGTGCGTACTGAGCATCAGTGAGCAGGGAAGCCTGGGATTTAGCTACTCAGCAGGTGAGCTCCATCCACCAATTCTGTTTAAATGCAACATTTTCATAATTTACTGGAGTGCACTTTTAAGGGTATGTGTAATTTTTGCAAATATATATATATTTTTAGATGTACAGTATCTGCTATGTCGGCCATACAATCAGATTGTGCAATCTCCTTACAATCTTCTTTTGATTTGCTAAAACTATATAATATAAGGACAAACCTTAAAGAAGAATTCCAGGCATGGAATATATCTGTTCCAAAAAGACATAAAGCCAAAATACCAGATTGTGCAGAAGATAATTTAAAGGTTAAATAATATAAAAGCAACGCACTGTATATATTCACAATAAAACAGGCCTATTACACATATTCTCTCCATATATCACAGTGGCTAAGGTGTCCCAAGATAGAAATGATACCCTCTATATCCAGTTTGAGTTCAGTATGAAAGAGAAACAATCAGTCACTAAGGTTCTTGCAAAAAGCTGGCTTTAGTGTGGTGGACCTGCCGAACTTCCTGAAATTTTTTTACATGTTTTGGGGTGACTATCTCTCCATCAGAATAGCAGCTGCATCAGGAGGGAACTCCTTTTTAGACTAAAAACACTGCAAATAACTTAAGAACATAATCCTTCACCAGCATGAACTAGAAGACAGGAGGAACACGGAGGCAGCTGATTGTTTTTCATTGCATAGGCAACCTGTTCTGGGAAACTGCGATCCCTATACAAGCCCAGGATACCAGAATTAGGCCCCTGGGCAGGGGATGCACCTGCCAGTACTGATCTTGTACAGAATGTGCAAGAGGTGCTGAGGCAGAAGTAAGGTGATTACCCATGGTAGAGGGAGAATGGATCCAGTGCGGCACCAATGAGCTGAAGAGCAGATCACGATGTGCCGTTACATGACCTGGCGAGTGCATTCTGACTGGTACAATTAGTTTGATCGTTTTCTGTTTCAGCATGACTGTGCCCCGATGTATGAACCCGATCCATATAGACATCCATATAGACATGTTTTGGTGAGCAGGACCTCAAGAAAGACATAGTTCTGACCTCAACAGTATTAAGAACCATTAAGATGAATTGGAACGCCAATTGTGAGTCAGATCTTCTTATTGAACATTAGTAATTGACCTCACAAATGCTTTTTTGGCTAAATGAGCAGAGACAAAGGGGAAGGGACAAACCAATAACAATGTCTGCAGATTAGAAATTGGGTGACCAACAAGCTCATATAAAGTTCAGATAAGGTCAAGCTGACACTGCCTGGTAATGTCCAAATGTACCAGTTCAATCCTGCCTCAAGCACATTCCTTTTGAGCAGTGAGGCAGGCCAACAAAAACGACGGCCCAAAAGAAATGCATGGGAGGCAGCAGAGGGAGCAGGAAAGCTTTGATAATACCAAGAAGTGCCATAGCCAAATCAAATCTGCACTTTTGTTTAGGTACCTAAAGTATCTTACTGTCAAAAACAGAGCATTGTAGAGGGGCGCATTAGCGACTTCCGCTGTACCGGCTGCATGATTGAGTAGCTCCATTCTACTCACACCAACTAGCCTGCTCCCTGGGGCCATCCAGCTACATAACCCACCACAACCACTCCTAACACCCCCAGGACCACACTGTGCATGCCGCCGAAGAAGCAGAAGAAGGGGGGGACCGTGCAGAGGTCTCTAACAAACTACCTACTGCAGTCACAGGAACAATTCGGCATGTCACAAGATGGCACCACCACATGACAGTGAGTACTCTACCCCCCTCACAAAAGAGGACTTAGACAGGAGTCTGGAATATATATACAGCAAAATTGCAGCCAAATTTAAGACTGAACTTCATAAAAGCACAAACACCCTGACACAAGAGATAGCATCTTTGGGAACCCGCACTGCTCGTTTAGAAACGAAACATGACAAACTCAGTATTGCCCATAATGATCTCTCCAGGGAGTTTGAATCCCTTACTGCGACGGTCACACAATTACAATCGCAAGTCGAAGACCTCTACAATCAGAATCGCAGAAACAATCTCAGGATCAGGGGAATCCCTGAAACTAACACAGACTTGATCCCTGCCATGCATAAGCTGTTCCATTCCCTGCTTCCGGACCATGAACCTGAGTCATTTACTTGTGACCGAATTCACCCAATTTGCCCCCAAAACCACCCCTTGACAAGCCCCCTAGAGATATTGTTCTCTGCCTAAAAGACTTCCTTATCAAGGAGGGGATCCTTAGGGCTGCTCGCAATTCACATTCTATTACCCTGGACGGTACCCCTGTACAAATTTATCCGGACATCTCTCCAGCAACCCTGGATAGACGCCGTAAGATGAAGGAGGTAACCATGGTGTTAGCTAAAGCACATATCCGTTACAGATGGGGTTTCCCCTTTAAACTTTCGGTTTCCCATAATGGGGGACCACATACACTGCAACCATGCTTTTGGAAGGACAAGAAGTTTTAGTGAAGCTGGGTCTTTTGGATGCTGAATCCTTCCCTCGCCAGCCTTCCACCCCTAGAACAACACTTATTTGGCGTACACCTTGCCAAAGACGAGATAGGAAGGAGACAAGTCACATTGGTCACAACCCCTGCTGATTGTGCTGGATCAGACTGAATCCATTATCACACTCTGTGCCTGCTGAACATTGTCTGCTGATCTCTTTGATTAGAACTCCACCTACTGGCCGTTTTTGGTAACTTACCTGCACAACTTCATTCTATCAGTCCACCATATACTTTATCCGGATCTGATAACTGTGCGACCGTTTCAAACTCAGGAAGATACCCACCTCTGATGAACCTGGCTAGCTACAAATGATCCTGAGGCGCTTATACATTTCCCCAGGTCACCTCATGAGATCTGATTGACTCCGATCCGAGCTTATTTTGTTGTTTTTCTTACTTTTTTTTTTTTCTGTCATATAGGTGGACACAACTCTCTACCGAACCTGTGCTGATGGGTACCCAGAGATGGCCTTCATTTCTACAACAGTAACTGGCCTTTGGGCCCCTGACATGGACACAGACTGCAATCGTTTGCTTTCCATCTCCTATGATTTAATGTCGTGACATGCACACTTTATATAAACTGTTTAACCGCTGTAGGCTAGTTCGGCGGATGCCGTTGCCATGCCACCCCACTCCACTCATATCTGGACTTCTTCTCGAAGTCTGGATGTGACCTCTGGAGTTAGGGGCGTTTTTGCCCCTTACATGGTTCATGTCTCTGTTTCAAGTTTTTGCTATTTGCAACCTGATCCCATGTTATACCAGCTCCGAATCATTAGGCTGGCTTTCTTTTCTGTTATTATTTTGATTGTGCATTTTCAATTCCAGTTTTTGAATTTTCAGTTATCAAAGCACATCAACCACCGCATACTTTGTAATGGTTTATCCATGTTGTATTCGATAAGGTATATCTCCTCTGGCGTTTTCCTTATGTTGGAGAATTCTGGCGATACACTGAAGTCACCTCCATTCCTTTCAGGTGAGCCTGCTTGGATCTCATTTCACAAATGGTGATTACATGTCTATCACATAACGTGCGTGACTTTAATTCTCCCCACAAACGGAAGAAGGCCTTTACCACCTATAAAAAATTGGGTGCGCAGATTGTTTTGATACAGGAAACCCAGTTTTCTGAACATAGTCATCCTACCTTTTTTCATAGATCATACAAGCAAGCCTTCTTTACCAGGTACAAATCTAAATGTAGAGGGGTTGCTATATTTTTACATAACTCATTCCCCTTAGAGGTCCAACATATCTACAAGGACCCAGATAGCAGATTCCTCATAATCAAAGGGTCCATAGCTGGACCGGAGATAACTATAGCAAATGTATATACACCTAATTTAGCACAGGCCTCTTTTTTCACCTCCTTCTTCCACATTCTGCATCGTTATTCCTCGACACATATGTATGTAGGGGGCGATTTCAACCTTTTGGCCCATCCCTAGCTAGACAGTAGACAGAAGCACTGCTTCCTACTCTACAGCTTTTTCCAAATCAATGTCTAAATCACTACAATCCTTCCAATTAGCAGATGCATGGCGCTCACATAATACCGGAGCTAGAGCCTACACCTTTTACTCTCACCCCCACAACTCTTTCGCTCGGTTAGATTACATATTCTGCACCCCCATCCTAGCCAACCAGCTCTACTATCCATGTATGCCCATGGTCGGACCATAATATGGTGAATCTAACTACTACCCTCATTGGCCTGTCTGACACCCCTTACTCATGGCGCTTGAATGACTCCCTGCTGGCAGACACTATCAAACGACAAGAAATTTTATCTGCCATTCAGGAGTACTTTACCCTAAATGCTACAACAGAAATATCCCCTAGCACTCTATGGGTGGCTCACAAGGCGGTGTTAAGGGGCCATCTCATAAGTACAGCCTCAAGAAAAAACGCTGGCAACAAATCCTAGCGTTGACCTTAGAACTAGAAAAATTACATAAAAAACAAATAGGGAATCCAACACTCTCACACGCTCGATTAGTAGCTCAGAAAAGGCTGGAGTTGGATACCCTCTTATCCACAAAAACGGAAAAAGCCCTCAGTTGGTCCAAAGCCAAATTCCTACTCCATAGCAACTCGGCTTCCTCTATGTTCGCCCGTAAAATGAATCTGACTATACACCCCCCTCATCTATATAAGCTCCATAATGCCTCCGGTCATATAGTCACACACCCTAAAGAAGTCCTGACTATTTTTGAAAATTTCTACTCCAACCTACTTTCCCACCAACCCTCCTATCCCTCCCAAACTTCACATGACTGGCTATCCTCCCTTCCTCCACCTTCTTTAACTTCCTCTCAAGTTGAATCCCGTAATGCACCCTTTACAGAAGAAGAGCTACTTACCGTAATTAAATCCCTGAAATGCTCAGTCGCCCCAGGTCCTGATGGATTCACAGCCAGTTATTACAAACACTATGCCTCGATCTTGATCCCACGATTGACCTCTATTTTCAATAACATGCTTAAAGGAGACCACTTCCCAAATGAAATCACCTTAGCTAACATGTCCTTGTTACCCAAACCCCTTAAGGACCACTCACTCCCGCAGAACTACAGACCTATATCGGTCATTGACGACCTTAAAATGTATAGTTGGGCCCTGGCAGATAGACTAGCCAACATTATTGAGACTCTGACCTCTCCCGACCAATCGGGATCTATACCCAATAGACTTATCACGGACAACATTCGTCTAACCCTGAATGTGCTTCAAGACGCTACTCTACACCGAAAACAAACCCTCCTCTTGAGCCTTGACATCAATAAGGCCTTTGATAGTGTGCTTTGGCCTTATTTGTTTTCAGTCCTAAAACAGGTGGGCTTTAGGGATGAATTTTTAAGGGGTGTTCAGGCCCTATATAGCCATCCTAAAACGAGAGTTAAATTACCAGAATGCAATTCTGACTTTTTCATACTGGGCAGGGGCACCCGTCAGAGATGCCCCCTATCTCCTTTATTATTCGCCCTAGCACTAGCACTAGCAATCGCCATTAAACAACACCCACACATATCTGGATATCCCTTGGAATCTTCCCATTTTAAACTCTGTATGTATGCAGACGATATCATGCTTTTTTGACCCAACTTCAAATCTCCCTTCCCAACCTATTCACTGTTTTGAATAGATTTGCTTTCATCTCTGGACTTAATGTAAATATATCAAAATCCACAGCACTTCCCATTAATTTATCCTCTGCCCAGTGTGAGACACTCTGAAGATCCTTCCCTTTCCAATGGACTAGTGACAAAATCCCGTACCTTGGCATCTACATCACCCCATTTTTGCGGCTAATTATCCAGCATGTGTGTCCAGACTCCGGAGTCTCCTTAAAAATTGGAGTTCATATCATATATCATTTCTAGGGAGAGTCATGGCAGTCAAAATGACCTTACTATCAAAACTCGTATGCCGCATACACACGGTCGGACTTTTCGACCAGGCTGGTCTGACGGACGCCGACGGACCAAATCCAGCGGACAATTCGATCGTGTGTAGGCTTCACCGGACTTTCAGCGGACTTTTCCAGTCGCAAATCTGACGGAACATGCATGGAACATGCTTCAAATCTTTACGTCGTAACTCCGCCGGACCCACAAATCCGTTCGTCTGTATGCTAGTCCGATGGACAAAAACCGACACTAGGGCAGCTATTGGCTACTGGCTATGAACTTCCTTATTTTAGTCCGGTCGTACGTCATCACGTACGAATCCGTCGGACTTTGGTGTGATCATGTGTAGGCAAGTCCGGTCGTTAGAAAGTCCGTTGAAAGTCCGCCAAAAGTCCGTCGAAAGTCTGTCGGACAGGCTGTCGGACTTTTGTAGCTGAAAAGTCCGACCGTGTGTACGCGGCATTATACCTTTTCAGATCCCTCCCTATCATGATCCCTATAACTTTCATTGATAAACAACAGGATATCAATAGATTTATCTGGCAGAACAGACAACCCAGATTCTCCAGACACATTCTATATAAATCTCAATCCTCTGGCGGCTTGGGTCTGCCTAATCTCTGGTTTTACTTCTTATGCCACGTACACACAACCGGACTTTCTGTGAAACTAGGTCCGACGTTCTTCCCGCAGACTACCGCCGGACTTTCTGAACGGACGGACTTGCCTACACATGACCAGACTTCCCGGCAGACTAGGTCCGCTGTTCTTCTCGAAGGACTTTCGCCCGGAGTTACGGCAGACTTTCAGAATGAACGGACTTGCCCACACACGGACAAGTCTTTACATTTTGAACGTGACTCAGGTACGACGGGACTAGAACAGGAAGTCAATCTCGCCGCTTTTATCTGCGAAATTTACACCTTGCTAGCCCCGTCGCGGGGCATACCAGGCCCTTAGGTCTGGTATGGATTTTAAAGATAACCCCCTACGCTGAAAAAACGGCGTGGGGTCCCCCCCCCAAAATCCATACCAGCAACCCCGATCTGAGCGCGCAGCCCGGCCGGTCATGAAAGGGGGTGGGGACGAGCGAGCGCCCCCCCTCCTGAAACGTACCAGGCCGCATGCCCTCAACAGGTAGTCACGGGGTGATGTTGACCACGCCCCCTTATACCGTCACAATCCCAGCATGCCCAGGGACTGTGACGGCATAAGGGGGCATGGTCACCGCCTATATAAGTCACATCGGAGCACTCAGAGAGCATTCCAGCCAGAGAGAGCGTCGTGTCAACATCAGAAGAAGAAGAGAGGGCAGAAGGCAGAAGTCCAGGCCACCGCTAGCAAAAGAGTAGAAGATAGCGGAGGAGCCCGGCAGAAGACCCGGAGAGCGCGGAGAACAGGTCTAACAATGGGAGAAGAGGCTGGAGACAGCGGAGAAGAACTGGAGAGACCCCCGAAGTCGGAAGAAGACCCCCCGGGCTGTCTAATAAATTACTTTAAAAACCTGTGTGATGTGTTTTTTTTTATTGACACTTTTTCCCTAGGTGAATGGGTAGGGGTACCATGTACCCCATACTCATTCACATAGGGTGGGGGGCCGGGATCTGGGTGCCCTTCTTTTAAAGGGGGCACCCGGATTCCGATAAGCCCCCCGCCCGCAGATCCCGACAACCAACGGCCAGGGTTGTCGGGAAGAGGCCCTTGTCCTCATCAACATGGGCACAAGGTGCTTTGGGGTGGGGGGGCCGCAGGGTACACCTTCCCCCAAAGCACCCACCCCCCCATGTTGAGGGCATGCGGCCTGGTACGGTTCAGGGGGGGGCGCTCGCTCGTCCCCACCCCCCTTCCTGACCGGCCGGGCTGCGTGCTTGGATCGGGGTCTGGTATGGATTTTGGGGGGACCCCACGACGTTTTTTCAGCATAGAGGGTTCCCTTTAAAATCCATACCAGACCTAAGGGCCTGGTATGCCCCGCGCTCGCCACTATAGGAAGATTTGTTTTTCCTATTGCAGCGAGCGTGAGATGCAATACCCTGCCCTTGCGTCGTATCTGGTCTGTCAGACCAGCATACAGACAAACTGGCTTTCCGTCAGGAACTGAGTCTGGCGTAGTTACGACGGACAGATTTGAAACATGTTTCATTTACGTCTGACTTTTTGGGAAAAAAAGTCAGCGAGAGCCTACACACGATCGGATTGTCCGGCGGACTCTGGTCCACCAGACCAAGTCTGCTGTGAACTCCGGTCGTGTGTACGCGCCATTAGCCGCCTGTTTTTCCCAGATAGCTCAATGGAACATTCCGGATTCGAGAGTGCCCTGGGTCAAATTTGAATCGCCCTCTGTCAGACCATTCTGCCTTTCGTAGACACTATGGTCCCCCTCCAATTCCACACACAAGCTTACGCCCTTTAACTCCATAGTTTCCCAATCACTCTCTCTCTGGCACAGATGACATGACCACGCCCCCTTATGACCTCACAGTCCCAGCATGCCCCGGGACTGTGATGTCATGGGGGGCGGGGTCACTGCCTATATAAGTCATAGCAGAGCGCACAGAAAGCATTACAGCCGGAGAGAGCGTCGTGTCAACATCTCTGGAAGAGAAGAGGGAAGAAGACGATCCAGATGTCCGGGCTCCTTCACTAGCAAAAGAGCGGCAAAAGAGCAGGAGATAGCGGAGGAGCCCGGCAGAAGGAAGAAGGCACCGAAGAACCAGAGAGCGCGGAGACGACACCGGAGAGAGGGAGAAGAGGCCTGAGAGACCCCTGAAGTCGGAGGAAGACCCCTGAAGTTGGAAGAGAACCCCCGAAGTCGGAAGAAGACCCCTGGAGCTGCCTAATAAATTACTTTAAAAACCTGTGTAGTGTTTTTTTATTGACACTTTTCTTCCCTAGGTGAATGGGTAGGGGTACCATGTACCCCATACTCATTCACATTGGGTGGGGGGCCGGGATCTGGGGGCCACCTTATTAAAGGGGGCTCCCGGATTCCGATAAGCCCCTCGCCCACAGACCCCGACAACCATCGGCCAGGGTTGTCGGGAAGAGGCCCTTGTCCTCATCAACGTGGGGACAAGGTGCTGTGGGGGGGCTGCAGGGCACCCCCTTACCCGGGACACCCACCCCCCCATGTTGAGGGCATGCGGCCTGGTACGGCTCAGGAGGGGGGGGCGCTCGCTCGTCCCCACCCCCTTTCCTGACCGGCCGGGCTGCATGCTCGGATAAGGGTCTGGTATGGATTTTGGGGGGACCCCCTACGCCAAAAAAAACAGCGTGGGGGTCCCCCCAAAATCCATACCAGACCCTTGGACCCTTATTCCCCTTAAAATCCATACTAGATCTAAGGGCCTGGTATGCCCCTGGAGGGGAACCCATGCCGGTTTTTTTATTTAAAATTTGGCGTGGAGTTCCCCTTCAAGATTCATACCAAACACAGTGCCTGGCATTGGCGGGGATCCAAGTCGGATTCCCGCACCAGGGTTCGCGGCTCGCAAGGTGTCAATCTCACCGCTAAAAGTGGCGAAATTGACACAATATCAGACAACAATACAGAAGTTGACCAAAGGGTGGTGGTAAAGAGCTGAAAACCCACTTGATTTGGTGAAAGTTGGCTGGAAAAGTCCTGTCGTCTGTATGCAAGACAAACTTCTGGCCAACGCCCTTTGTATAAAAATCCAAGGGAACGTTTGTACAAAGTCCTATCGTGTGTATGGGGCTTTATACATACTATATGTATATCAACTTTATGGGCTATTGCTCTCCACTGGAAGACCCCCGTAGTGCCCCTACCCTCCATCCGAGACAGGATGGATATGGTTATGATAATGGAGAGGATTTTGTATACTATACAAGAAAAAATGCATCTATTTGAACGTAGATGGGGAACCTGGAAAACCCATAGACATATATTTGTAGTACAGGACTAAATACCATTCAATGTTGTTATATATTTTAACTGACAATACCTTCAAATATACCTTTTTAATGCTTCTTATTTCATATGCTTGAAATGCTTGATGACATGTGTTTGATGTCAATTTTATGATGAATATTGTCAAATGACTGTATGTTTTTTTTTTTTACTTTGCTAAATAAAAACGTTTGTAAACAAAAAAAGAGCATTGTCACTCTACTGCAGTCTGGCAGAAACATCAATACTTTCAGACATTGATGTAGAACAAATATGGCGGCCACACATCAGAGTGGAGTTGGTACTCCTGATCTGCAAGTCAGTGACACAGAAAGTGCTGTAGCCCTGGATCAAAAATAGAGCAAGGCCTACATTTCCCACATTTTGACATCTTCTGGCCAAAAAGTGACTACATCCTCTGATATGGCGGCAGAATTTCAGTCATTCTATGAAGGCCTCTACAATCTAGACAGGCCACCTCCTGATGACCCTAACTCTGCTGGGGGATTCACCCATGGTCATATCTAGCCGCGTCTGGCATGCCTTCACTCCCCCCTGTGGTCCAGGAGGAGCTGGGAGAGCCTATTACAACAGCGAAGCTGGGAGTGGCGCTGGCAAACTCGAAACCAAGGAAGGCCCCCGGAGCTGTCTAATAAATTACTTTAAAAACCTGTGTAGTGTGTCTTCTTTGAGACACTATCTCGACCTCTGTTATCTGCCCTCAACATCACAGAAGGCAATTCTTTCCCAATAGACACTCTGAGAGCCTAAATATTCCTTATTCCGAAGGAGGGGAAAGACCCACTGTCGTGTGGGAAGCTATCGCCCGATAGCTCTCTTGAACACCGACCTAAAATTGTTTACCAAGATACTGGCTAATAGGCTACTCTTGCCTATACCTAGCCTAATCCATAGGGACCAAGAGGGTTTCGCGCCACAATGGGAGTCCCGCGACAACACCATCAGGGTGGTGAACCTAATCCATGCAGCCAAAACATCAGGGCAACCCCTTCTCCTGTCAACCGACGCGGAGAAGGCTTTCGACCGTGTTGATTGTTCCTTTATACGGGCCAACCTGGAACACATCGGACTCCGATCGTCTATGCCAAGTTGGATCCTATCTCTTTAATCACACCCCACAGCTGCGGTCAAAGTCAATGAGACGAAATCCAGCTACTTTAACATTCGCAACGGCACATGACAGGGCTGCCCCCTGTCTCTGCTGATCTTCACTCTCACTGGAGCCTCTCCTATGCAGAATAAGGGCGAACTCGGGCATTATTGGTTATCAAAAATCCTCTGGGTCCCACAAAGTGGCCGCCTAATCTTCGTTCTAACAGAACCACTTGCCTCACTTCCGAACCTACTTCACTTCCTACAGGAGTACAGGGCCCTCTCTCTATTTCAAATCAATCTATCCAAATCCTCCCTTCTCAACATCACAGTGGGCAAAGACATTGTCCGACGCCTGCGCTCGGAGTACCATCTACGTTGGGCGACCAACACTATTTCTTATCTAGGAGTTGACATTACTCCCGGCCCCTCTGACCTGTATCAGGCGAACTTTACCCCACTACTCCTTCGTCTTAAAATGGACCTCCTCCACTGGCATTCTCTTACTTTAACATGGTTTGGATGGTGCAATACCATCAAGATGACCATCTTGCCTAGGGTATTGTACCTGTTACAAGCACTTCCTAATTCGCCTCCCCCCAACATTTTTAAGCAAGTTGACTCAATGTTTCGCAACTCTGTCTGGTCGCACCCCAGACCACGTCTCAGACTGCAACTTCTTCACCTTGCAAAGCATAGGGGCGGGGTTGGTCTCCTTGACATAAAAGCCTACTATAGGGCGGCGCATCTTACCAGAGTGGTCGACTGACATTGCCATGCAGAGGCAAAACAGTGGGTGGCTATGGAATTGAAGGACTCCGATGAAATGGCCAAGAGCTGGCCATGGATCACCACCCCTTTGCCAAGGGACCTCACCAACCATCCTACCTTAGGCAGCATAATTCAGGTGACCAGAGATGCCTTCTGACACTCCTCAGTGTCCCCAATACCCTCCCCTATGGTGCCAGTCTTGGGTAACACAGACTTTCTGCCCCGCCCTCTGAATCCGATTTTTAGGCGTCTGACTTTGCGTGGGCGGCTTCGCCTTCATGACTTTCTGGGGCCAGATGGTCAACTCTCAGCAGAAGCAGGGGGGTCTGCTACAGACCCCCCACTGGACTTATGGAGCGGTCTACAGCTGCGCAACTTCTTATGCCAGTGCTCTCGGACTCTGGGTATCTCACGCCAGCTCACAAAACTAGAACGAATATGCCACCGCAGAGAGCCGGTCCGTCACTGTCTATCTCTAATCTACTCCTCCTTGACTCTACCAGCAGAAGGGTTTACCCCCCGTTCCTCTCTAAGTGGGAAGCGGATCTAGGGGTCTGATTTACTGACTCACAGAGGGAGAAGATCCTCCATTTCACCCAGAAGTCTTCCATAGCAACCAGAGTCCAAGAGACCTGCTATAAGATCATGACCCCATGGTATAGAGTGCCTACTACTCCGCACCGCTTCTTCCCGCAAGTACCCAGTCTATGCTGGTGATGTGGCACGGAGGAGGGAACGATGCTGCACATCCTCTGGGACTGCCCCAAAATCAGACCCTTTTGGCTGGAGGTGACACGCACGATCAAGCACCTGACTAATGATACACTGGAGGTGGACCCCGGGGCTTGCTTACTGCACCTCTCAAAGCGACCCATCAAGAAATACAAAGCCCCCCTTACCGTCCAGCTTTTAAACGCGGCATGCATTACCCTGTTTTGGAGATCGGAGATTCCGCCGGCAAAATCCCTGTAGTTTTCCAAGGTGAATGAACTAAGAAACATGGAGGATCTCACTGCCACCCTATACTGTAGGGAGGAGACCTTTCAAGAGACCTGGAGACCATGGCAACACTACATCTACACTGACGCATACCTCCAGGAAGTTGCACAACCTGGCTAATCCTTAGAGCTCGATTTGCTTCCTAGTTGGGGGGCACCACTTTCCTTTCTCTTCCACTCCTCTACCCTTCCACCTATCTACCTCCTTCCCCCTCTCCCCCCATCGGGGAGTCCTGTCTCCCCCCCATCCTCCTCCTTTGTTCTCCCTTTCCTAATTTGTACCCAGTCATGGGCTGGTTTAGTCAGACATTGTGAATATCCTGGTTTGCATCACCCATGTTGTTATGTCCCATAGCTGGGCCCAGCTGTGAGTGTGTATCTTTTTGTATGGCCCTGGTTAGTAGAATACGTGTACTGGGTTATTAAGGTGACTGTCTGGAAGCCCCCCCGGCATAGCACGCCGAAATTTCATCACAAAGCTTTGCCTCGCCATGTATACTACAGAGTGCGTAGCCGGGGGAATTGATATTTGACCTTGCTATACATAACATTTAACCCTTTTTGTTTCAATAAAGGAATTACAAAAAAAAATAAATGGAGCAAGGGACTGGTATTTTTACAAGTCAGGAATAGCAGCCTCCATACTTTCTCAGCACAGTTAAGAAAAAGAAAAAAAAAGTAATTTCCCATCGTGTATACCTTTCAATTTTCATTTTTTTTTTTATAAAGCTGCCACCTAGCGTTAGAACTCCAGGATAACCAGTATCATGTCAAAATGCAAAGCAACTTACTGAAAAAAAGTAAAACACTGTCTTGCAGGGATATTTGCCTACACATATAAAATGGAAACTGTACAACCTATGTACACATAAAATTTAGTTACAATTTCTGTTTTTTTCAGGATCTTTGGCCAGGTTAATATGGTGTGCTTTGCATAGTGACAGAACATTTATTCATGGGTACCACCTGCGAGGGGGAGGTTGACCACTCCTTCATAGGCATAGCATGCCCAGCACCATCCCTAGTGACTGAGATTTTCTCCCTGCTGCTACCTTCATTTACACCGACCTGGTAAGCAAATTTTCAGCCATTTTACCTGGCCATACATGTAAAAATTAGGATTTTTGGTTTACCTGTAAAATCCTCTTCTTGGAGTATATCACAGGATACAAGGGTCCTTCATACACATACAAAACTTGTCAGATATTCCCACCCAGGCATAACCCCTACCAGCACAGCACAGTCTTAGTTTAACAATGGCGAACACACAAAGAGGACAGAGATACTTGTAGGGCTGGCCCAAGGATATTGTGCTGCCTGGGTCCAAGGTTAAAATGCTGCCCCATACCCCCCTAGGCTTCCAGGTTTTATTGTCAAAGCTTAATTAAAAAAGCTGAAGTTAGAAGCTGATCGGCTACCATACACAGCAGCACCAGATTTTGTACTCTCCAGTTTTAGTAAATCAACCCCAAAGAATCAGACTGTCAAAATGAACCATATAGACTTCAAGTGTAACCACACAGCATGGACTTCATTCAAGGAGCGAAGAACCCTTTCCTTGGGGTGTTTTGGATTAGCACAAAATGATGGCAACACAACATCCTGGTTCAGGTAGGAGGAACATTGACACCATAGGCAAAAAAAAAAATAAAAAGTGCAGAGGCATGTGCACATCCTTACCCCGATGAAAGCACACAAAAGGCTCTACAGCGCCTAAAAAAGGTATTCATACCCCTTGAAATTTTCCACATTTTGTCACGTTACAACCAAAAAAAGTAAATGTATTTTATATGATAGACCAGCACAAAGTGTCACATGATTGTAAAGTGGAAGGAAAATAATGTCCAGCTTGAATCTAGAAACCAGAAGATCCACATCCGGTGTCCCCCACCTCTGGTTAAGATCTTTGAACACCGTCCAGGTGAAGGGCCCACTCACACAAATTGAGCCACTGACCGCAAAAGAAATCCGTCTGACAATTTTACATGCCTGTAATGTACATGGCAGAAAGAAAAGGAACATGCAGTTCTGCCCAGGACAAGATCATGCTTGCCTCCTCTTCAGTGGCGTAACTTCTAGTCCCTCCCTGGTGACTGATCTATGCCATCGCCATTGTCCAACTGCACTCAATCTGGGTGAGGCAGACTGACCAATGTCAGCTAAATCACCCAAATTTGCACCTGGGATGAAATCAACCACTACAGAGATTTAGATGCATGGGCAGGTCCAAGGATTGCTGGCTTTTGCCCAAAGCTGACAAAAATATTTGCATTTCAACTCTCTGGAGTGGAACTGGGCATACAGAAACGCATTAAAAAGATGACAACCATCTTCCCCAGCAACCTCATGCAGAAGCAAATTGAAGAAGAACTTTCCAGAGGCCTTAACAACTACCCCTGAGAATGGAGAAGGTACTTTTCCTGAAACACCTTTGACTGAGCTGCATCCGGGACTAGGCCCGAGTATTCCAGATGTTGCATTTGGACCAAGGCTGACTTCTGGAGTTTCAGTATCAACCCTTCCAAAACTTGCACTCTGATGGATATTGGACGTCAAGGTCTGATCTAATTGCTCTTGAAGAAGAGGGTTGCCCAGGTATTACACTATGGGGAGACCTAAGGTCCTCAGAACTAGAGCAAACACCTTAGAGCAGTAGAAAAACTGAATGGCAACGCTATACAAGCTATTAGCAATGATGCTCCATGGCAAATCATAGAAGCCACAGGATATAAAAATAAATAAATCAAATCGGGATGTGCAGGTAGGCATCCTTGAAATCCACTTACACCAGGAAGTCCTATTTATTCGCTGTAGTTTAGCCTCTAGCCTCTTTAGCCTTTAGCCTCTGCCTGCGGCAGAATGGCACGGCTGGGCGAAACGACGTTATGTTACGTCGCTTAGCCTTTTGGCCACTAGGGGCACGCACCGGGTGTACACGGAGCCGATTGCTCGTGACAGGGCAAGAACCAGGATCTGTGTGTGTAAACACACAGATCCTGGTTCTTTCAGGGGAGAGGAGATAGATTGTGTGTTCATACTATGTATGAACACCGATCTCTCTCCTCCTCCTAGACAGTCCCCTCCCCCCACAGTTAGAACACACAGTCAGATAACAGTTAACCCCTTCCCTGCCAGTGACACTTACACAGTAATCAGTGCACTTATATAGTGCTGATCGCTATATAATTGCCAATGGTTTCAAAAATGTGTCAAAAGTGTCCGATGTGTCCGCCATAATGTCGCAGTCCTGATAACAATCACAGATCGCCGCCTTTACTAGTAAAAAAAAAATAATAATAATAAAAATGCCATAAATCTATGCCCCATTTTGTAGACACTATAACTTTCGCGCAAACCAATCAATATACGCTTATTGCGATTTTTTAGCAAAAATATGTAGGATACATATCGGCCTATACTGAGCAAAAACGTATTTTTTTTTTATTTAAAAAATGTGGGATATAATAGCAAAAAGTAAAAGACAGTGTTTTTTTTTTTCTTTCAAAATTGTCGCTCTTTTGTTTATAGCGCAAAAAATAAAAACCGCAAAGGCGATCAAATACCAAAAGAAAGCTCTATTTGTGGGAATAAAAAAAGGACGTCAATTTTGTTTGGGTACAGCGTCGCAGGACTGTGCAATTGTCAGTTAAAGGGACGCAGTGCGAAATCGCAAAAAAATGGCCTGGTTATTCACCAGCCAAATCTTCCAGGGCTGAAGTGGTTAAACCGACGAGGGAAGCCACGTTCCAGTCTGTTTGAACTGCAGTGAAAAAATATAACTAATTGCATATACTGATGGTGAGAGCATGTTTGTTCCGATTTATAATGGGATCATGTATGTATTTTTTAATTGTGTAAATACCCAACATCTTTGGAATGAAGACTTTCCAGAAATATATTGAAATTCCCTAAGGATGCAGATTTATTCTGCGAAACGAATTGGAACAGAATATCTTGAACTATAAATATCAACTCTGTTAAGCTGCTTAACCTGATTGTTGTATTCTCATCACTGGAATGTTTAAATATAAAACTTGCATGGTCAACTGGACCTAATAGCTGCATTGTATAATAAAGCTGTTTTTTTTTTTTTTTACTTTCTACTTAATAGTTGACTGATTTGTTACCTCACTGAAACTTCACAGCCATTAACCACTTAAGGACCGCCCGCCCCACGCAAATATAATGCGGCAGGGTGGCCCCTCCCGCATGAAATCATGTACAGGTACGTGATGTCGTGCAGTGGGTCTGGGGGCAAACTGCTCCCGCTGCGATTGGACACAACAGGAGCCAATCAGCGGGTCCGGTGGCAACCGCTCACAGGAAAGGCAGAACGGCGGGTCTGTGAGGGAGGAAGATTGAGATGTGTTCCTGCTAAGCAAAAACACGGATCTCTGTTCCCCTCCAGTCACAGCATACACCCCCCCCCCCCCCCCCCAAGTTAGAAAGCACTCCCTAGGGGCACACTTAAACCTTTGATTGCCCCTGATGTTAACCCCTTCCCTGCCAGTGTCGTTAGTACAGTTACAGTGTTGTTATTTAGCACTGATCACTGTATTAGTGTCACTGGTCCCAAAAAGTGTCAGTTAGGTGTCAGATTTATCTGCTGCAATGTCGCAGTCTCGCTAAAAATCGCTGATCACCGACATAACTAGTAAAAAAATAAAGAAAAAATTCCATAAAACTATCCCAAAGTTTGTAGACACTAACTTTTGCGCAAACTAATTAATACAAGCTTATTGGGGTTTTTTGTTTTTTTTACCAAAAATATGTAGCAGAATACATATTGGCCTAAGCTGATGAAGAAATTCGATTTTTTTTTTTTTTTTTTTTATTGGATAGGTTTTATAGCAGAAACTAAAAAATATAGTTTTTTTTCAAAATGGTCGGTCTTTTTTTGTTTATAGCGCAAAAAATAAATAACCAGAGAGATAATCAAATACCACCAAAAGAAAGCTCTGTTTGTGGGGGGGGGGAAAAAGGACATAAAAATGTTATTTGTGTATAGCGTCGCACGATCAAACAATTGTCAGTTAAAGTAACACAGTGCCGTATCGCAAAAAATGGCCTGGTCATGAGGGGAGGTAAACCTTACGGGGCTGAAGTGGTCAAAGTCCTACACATTTAGTAGGGGGCTTCCCCTCAAGTCTTTCTACCATTAATACTTGTGATGTGTGTGTGTATATATATATATATATATATATATATATATATATATATATATATATATATATATATATATATATATATATATATATATATATATATATATATACACACATACACACACATATATACATACATACATACATACATACATACATACATATATATATATATATATATATATATATATATATATATATATATATACACATATACACACACAAATATGTCTAGAGCATGTTTTTACAGTTAGTGATAGGTTCACTTTAAGGGCCCATTGCACCAAAAAACGAACAGGAACCTTCAAAAGGCATAATAAGGGTGTCAGCCACTTACATCCAGACTTCCTTGTGCCAAGTTTATTCTGAAATAATGAAAAATGATTAGGAGAGGATGACAGTTTCATTTAGGTTGGAATTGTTATAGAATTTTTTTTTTATTTTTAGCACTGGAGATATTTGGTAGAAGGAGATTTCAGCTGGGGTCTCTGGAAGGAATGAGATGCTAGCGTGCAATTCGGCACACCAATGCTCATGCAAAAAATTTTATTAAAGCTTTGGTGGACCTTAACTTTTAATAGAGATCACCCTCCCCATCAGTAATCCAATACTTAACCGCTTGCCGACCAGCTCATGCCAATATACGTCGGCAGAAGGGCAGGTTACAGGCAGATTAACATACCTGTATGTTGCCCTTTAAGAAGCAGATTGCGGGCGCATGCCGCAACCTCTGCGAGTGTGATCGCGGCTCCCCCGCGATCGTCTCTTGGAGAGGAAGTATGGGGAAATGCTGATGTTAACAAGCATTTCCCCGTTCTGCCTAGCGACAGGACACTGACCACAGCTCCCTGTAATCGGGAGTGGTTATTCAGTGTCGTGTCACATGTAGCCCCTCCCCCCCACAGTTAGAATCACTCCCTAGGACACACTTAACCCCTACAGCGCCACCTAGTGGTTAACCCCTTCACTGGCAGTCACATTTATACAGTAATCAATGCATTTTTAATTGCATTGATTGCTGTATATATGTGAATGGTCCCAAAATCGAGCCAAAAGTGTCCAATCTGTCCACCGTATGTCGCAGTCATGATAAGGATCGCTGATCGCCGCCATTACTAGTAAAAAAAATATATATATATAATAAAAATGCCATGCGCAAACCAATCAAACGCTTATTGCGATTTTTTTTACCAAAAATATGTAGAATACATATCGGCCTAAACTGAGGAAAAAAAATGTTTTTTTAATATATTTTTTGGGGATATTTATTATAGTAAAAAATAATGCGTTTTTCAAAATTGACGCTTTTTTTTTTGTTAATAGCGTTAAAAGAATAGTGTTTTTGGAATGTACTGCATTCTTCGTATACTTAGCAAAAGCAATCCCTGGTCATAGTCAGGTGAGCTGATGTAGTTCAGCAGAGAGCAGGCAAAGCTGTTTTTTTATTAGGTAAAGTGCTGAAAAAGTCAGCCTATTGTGACATCAGCCTTACCAGATGATGACATCCATCTGACACACAAAGACAACAAAAGGTCCATCCTATAGAACTTTATTCCCCCACATCTTTGGGTAATATGAACACTTTTAACAGGACTAAAATCAAAACAGGGGTGGGAAACCATACACTGAAAAAGACGTAGCTCCTTGACTGGTGCACTACGATGAGACTTAGGGGGTCACACCAGGCCTCATCTTGAAACCGTATTATTAAGTGTGTCTCAACGCATGGTCTTCACAGGACTTTTGAAGTTACTGGCTGCCTGAAGCTGAAGCTGGTATGCCATAGGGTGGATTTTGAAGCCATATAACCTAAAATAAGGCATAAAAAAAAGTTATATAAACAGAAAAGCCTGTATAGGAGCGACTACAATCATTCACTTTAGGTTTTTTTTGTCTTTACACCATTTACACCCCAGCACCACCAATAGTTCAATGTAACAGCATTGATGAAAACACCAGAATATCAGCATGTCACAACCCCCTGCCTTTCCAGGCCATTTTTCAGAGCGGTAATGGCTTGAATGACAATTACTGTGTCATGCAACGCTACCCAAAATGAATTTAACCACTTCCCGACTACGCTATAGCCAAAACAGCTATAGCGCAGTTGTCCACAGACGTCCTCCCACGCCTCCTGCGGCACGTATTGGGCGCACTCTGTGACCGCTGTGTCCTTGGGACACAGCTGATCACTGATCAGGGTATAGGGACACTCACAGCAGCTCTTTACCATGTGATCAGCTGTTTCAAATCATAGCTGATCACATGTAAACAGATTGGACAGTTTTTGGCAGCCCTTTCCTCCCACACTGTGTCTGAGAGGAAAGGAGAGCCGTTAACCGGCAAGCCTGTCAGTACATTGTTTACACGGATAATTAGGGCAGGGATCATCAATCCCCAGATAATCAGTGCTGCCGCCCCATCAGTGTCCCG
Source organism: Lithobates clamitans (assembly GCA_037952925.1). Classification (NCBI taxonomy): domain Eukaryota; kingdom Metazoa; phylum Chordata; class Amphibia; order Anura; family Ranidae; genus Lithobates; species Lithobates clamitans. Next base: position 1,891,385 of record JBBGZY010000230.1, read on the forward strand.
ATTAGCAGTGCTGCCGCCCCATCAGTGCCCCGATTAGCAGTGCTGCCGCCCCATCAGTGCCCCGATTAGCAGTGCTGCCGCCCCATCAGTGCCCCGATTAGCAGTGCTGTCGCCCCATCAGTGCCCCGATTAGCAGTGCTGCCGCCCCATCAGTGCCCCGATTAGCAGTGCTGCCGCCCCATCAGTGCCCCGATTAGCAGTGCTGCCGCCCCATCAGTTCCCCGATTAGCAGTGCTGCCGCCCCATCAGTTCTCCGATTAGCAGTGCTGCCGCCCCATCAGTTCCCCGATTAGCAGTGCTGCCGCCACCACAGGGCCCCGATTAGCAGTGCTGCCGCCCCATCAGTGCCCCGATTAGCAGTGCTGCCTCTCCATCAGTTCTCCGATTAGCAGTGCTGCCGCCCCATCAGTTCCCCGATTAGCAGTGCTGCCGCCACCACAGGGCCCCGATTAGCAGTGCTGCCGCCCCATCAGTGCCCCGATTAGCAGTGCTGCCTCTCCATCAGTGCTCCGATTAGCAGTGCTGCCGCCCCATCAGTGCCCCGATTAGCAGTGCTGCCACCCCATCAGTGCCCCGATTAGCAGTGCTGCCGCCCCATCAGTGCCCCGATTAGCAGTGCTGCCGCCCCATCAGTGCCCCGATTAGCAGTGCTGCCGCCCCATCAGTGCCCCGATTAGCAGTGCTGCAATGGAAAAATTGGACCCATAAACATGATTCTTAAAGCGGAGTTCCACCCTAAAGTGGAACTTCCGCTCATCGGATTCCTCCCCCCCTCCGGTGTCACAATTGGCACCTTTCAGGGGGGAGGGGGGTGCAGATACCTGTATAATACAGGTATCTGCACCCACTTCCGGGTATAGCTAGCCGCAGCTAGCCGCAGACTCCCCGCCCACCCCCGTTGTGTTGTGGGAAATACACAGTTCCCACAACACAACGGGGACCAGTGTAGACGCGCAGCGCGACTCGCGCATGCGCAGTAGGGAACCGGGCAGTGAAGCGGCAACGCTTCACTTGCTGATTCCCTCAGTGTGAATGGCGGCGGCAGCACCCGAGGATCGAGGGACGGCTCGGTCTCGGGTGCCGACATCGCTGGACCCCGGGACAGGTAAGTGTCCTTATTTTAAAAGTCAGCAGCTGCAGTATTTGCAGCTGCTGACATCTAAATTTTTTTTATTTTTGTGAAACTCCACTTTAACGGAGTACTTAAAAGTGTTCATCATGCATTAAAAAAAAAAAAAAAAAAAACCTGTCCCCCTTTCCTAAACCCCTAAATACACCAAGCTGAGTTATCCCCCCTACAGGTCCCTACTTGCCTCCTCTGACAGCAAAAGGAGGCCTCTAGCATGGTCTACAGTCTACCCAGTAAAGATGTAGTGCCGGGCTGCTCGTGCCTGCGTGCTAACATCTCACAGGATTGAAAAGCCAAACCCATACTGTGGCACAAATTCATCATTCAAGTAGAAAAGATAAATGTATTTGAAGCGACTTGATTTATATCTATCTATATTAGTTTTTTTTTTTTTCTAAATAAGACCAAATACAAATGCTTCAGCATTTAAGTCCTGGGAATGTTGAATACCTGCACCCCCTGCCGACTGCTGAGGTTCCTAGGGTACAGCAAACTTCAGACTCGCCGCCCACCAGAGGAGCACGTATTCATGGTCTTCTATTGCAGTGTTACTTTTTGGCTTTTCTTTGGGAAGCGATAGTCACTTTACCAAAGCATGCAATGTACAAATCCAAAATCTTTTTCCAATGCTGCCCAAATGTATGCAGTGTTTTACCAAGCATACAGGTTTAGAATGTCACAAAAAAAGGAAGCTTTTGCCTATGTCAGCTTGAAACGTCCTTGCACATACTGCACTAAGCTGTACTCAGGAAATTACAGTGAGTTATTACTTTGCAATTAATAATACATGAGCTTTTAAGAACAGAAAGTCTAAAAGTCTTGTAGCTCTCCATTTATAAACCAGTCATTCCATTCTAGAGTGATGATGACCAGCAATGCTGTATGCATCTTTGCAGTTTCACTAATACAATCGATACAGGGAAGTTTCATTTGAATTTTGTAGACATTTTCATCTTATTTACAGATCTCACCCACACTGTCACACAAGATCTAGCACATTCCTCACAGCATTCAACAACTTACCTAGGAACAAACTGATTGGCAGGTCTCTTGGGTCGATACTCTGGGTGAACCATAAACAGCATATGGGGGAATCCAGTGCCAAAATATGCTCCATCTGTGTGATGATGGCGGGAGGACTTTGGGGTGTAAACGTCCATACATTTGGGGCAATACAGCTTTACCATAGCTTCACCGGGAATGTCGGAAAGACCTGAGGTACAAGAAGTGAGCAGAGGGTGGTTATCGGGAGTTCATCTACACTCACGTTTTCAAACAAATGGAAAAAGAACCAAACACTACCACTACGTACTGTAAAAATTACCTTAATAAAGCTGTAAATAGATATTACATGAATTACACAAACATTTATTATCAAGAGCTTTCAGAGAATCCACCTATATCAGCATAAAATGGTCTAAAACTAGAAAAGCCACTCAAATCAGCAATATTAATATACTTTTTAGTGCAAAAAAACCCATGCTACAACACTCCCATAAAAAATAAATGGAATACAAAAAATATCAAAGAACAGCAATCACTCCACAGTGCAATCACCATACTAGTCTTAATAAATGTATACCCAATAACAGTGAAGCGCTCCTCCATAAAAAATTACCTTAGGCGGGATCTGTGTGATGACATCATGCTGGGAGGGGCCAGGTGCCATCTTGTTGAACTGACAGAGCTACACTGTGTATATGCATGCTGTACGAAGGCACTTTTATGTGTCTCTGCGTATTTGTGGGTGTTACTCCTTTTTATTTTTAATTCAAAATTCACTGGCAATACTTCACTATTGGATCGGCTTTGCATATATCTCTGATCTTTTGTTGTGCAAAAGCTGCGCAATATTGAAACGTGACCTGTGTGCTGCTGATCTATGTGATTAAAATTGCTTCTGACCACCTTATTTATTTTAAAGGGATCCACCGCATCATGTGGGGAGAAACTAGGGTTGCCGCCTTATCCCTTTAAACCGTATACACATGAATTACACAGGTTCTGAGGCTAATTTAATGCAGATAAAGCACCAAGTTTAATTACCACATTAATTAGCCACAGAACCTGTGTAATTAATATGTGTTCAGGTTTAAAGGGATGAGGTGGCCACCTTAGGAGAAACCCAATTGGGCACGTGGGTTATATTCTTTGATGGCAGTCTATGATGGAAGATTTCACTTTATTAGAGACACGTGAACTGTGGTGGCTCTTTTTTCTGGGCACTTACAACCAAACTGAATAATAAATGGGACTGTTTTCATGTTTTTTTTTTTGTTTTTTTATTTACTGCACATGATATATGTTGATTACTTAATTTATGTGCATTGATGTGTATATGCAATATTTGGTAATTTGTTTTATGAAGGAGTGCTTCATTGTTATTGAATATTAATTTACTATTGACATGTAAGGAATAACATTGAGGGGAGAGGTTCACTTTTATATACAACCTGTGCAGCGAAGAGGTGAACATTTGAGAACAGGAAGGAGAATTGGAGAAGAAGTGCACTCACCGATTGGCAGCATGGGCTGGTTCTCACAGTAAACACGGGGACAATAGCCAAAGTCTCCCTGCTGATACTTCTCCAACTGCAGGAACAGAATACAAAACATGTAAGACATAACAGCCCTTAAAGTGGAATTCCAATCTCTGGCCATTTATAAAATTTTGGGTTAAATTGCAAAAGCTTCTGTCTGAGTCTCCATTGTGGAAATTCACCCCTAACTTCTGTACAACTAACAATTATCACCAGGACCCAACGTGAGGTAAAACTCCATCATCAGTTTCCATCAGAAGAAGAGAGGATGGGAAAACTTCCAGTGGGGGACTTCGGTCCTGCTGACAATAGTCAATGGAAGACCCACCAACTTCCGGGTGTTTTCCCGTCACCAGAAATAAGTGAGGGCAAATATTCCCCAAACTCAGACCTTTAGCATGCAAAAGACTGTAAAAGAAGCATTATAGGAATTACTTTTGCCTCAGTAACCAGTCTCTCAATTTTCTTTAAAGAGAAGTATGGGGTTTTTGCAGATTTATACTTACCTAGGTGGATGCAGGATCGGTCCCCCGACAGCTCCAACACTGAGAACCGAGCGATCTAACTTCGCTGATCGTTCAGTACTCACAGCTTCCCAAGCAGAAAGCTGCTGTCAGTCGCTGCTCTCTGCCCCGCTCAGGCTCTCAGCAGCTCGCTGAGAGGCTGAACCAGGTGCCAGGCGTGTGGGCAGATCCCGACTCCAGTGTTGTGATCTGGACTGGCTCTGTGACGTCAGACAACGGACTTCAGCCCGCTGTCTGCTGAAAACGGGTCATAGGAGTGCAGAACTGCACTTCTGTGATCCACAGGAGAAGTACAGCCAAACGAGTTTTAGCTGTACTTCTCCTCAGGATGGATTTGATTTAAATCACTACTAAAAAGGAACAATTTAAATCAACTTGATTTAAATCATAATTTTTAAAGAGCAACTGTCATCTCTGTCCCACAGCGGCTTCTCCTCTGATCCGCTGTTGACTCACCGACAGTCCCATTCACTTTAATGAGATGACTGGTGATGCAGCAGTGACACAACAAGGTGAGGGACGTGGCGGCAGCAGGTGTGTGGATGCCCGCTAACAGGCGCTGCAATGATGTATCTGAAATGACAGGTTCTCTTTAAATGTAAGGACTTATTCTTGCTGGTAGTACGAATCTTTAATATTTGCAAACAAAATGAAGGTTTCTGATTTAGAATAATAAGCTGTCAGGTTAGTAAAACAGCGATATCAGAACCGATTTTAGGTTAATAGGTGAATCACACATAGTTGGAGAATGACTCAAATTCTTTTATTTAATTAAAACAATAACACTGCCAGTGAATGTTATCTTAGCTTGCAGAGCTTGGATTCATTGAATGAGTTTACTAAAAATGTAACTATTACAGAATATACAGCCTCATGCTACATAACTAAGCTCCAATTCATGCTGAATAAACTAAATTATTAATGCATCTTAAATAGAAAGCTATCTTTAGATAGATTCTTACTTCAAAATCATTTTATTAAAATACAATTTGAGAAAAAAAAAATCTAATTTAAAATAAAAATAAGAATCGGATTTTTTTTTTAAATCATCGATTTTTATCCACCCTGCTTCTCCTTTAAGATGCTGTTCATGTGACACTGGAGTACTGGTCACAAGACATTAGCTTGTTGTGGCAGAGTTGACCATTATCTTTTTAAACCCAGAGCTCCAGTTACTGCAGAAAAGGCACATCAGCACTTCACACAAATAATAAGCCAGAAATGGTCGGGATCTTTAACCATGTATGTACTGCTGTACATCTTTAAATAGTGGTTCACACTTGTGCGCATGTGATTCACAGTGCATTAATATCACATGCAAGGTCTGTGCAATGCGAATTCAGCCATAAAAAATGTCTGAAATCGCATTGGATTCGCACCAAAATGGTGCAGGGCCCTTTTTTTGGTCCGCACTGGAATCGTATTGTATGGGTGTTCACACCTATGCGATCTGAGCCCTGCACCATTTCACAGTTTGCACTGTGATCTGCGAACGAATCTGGGGGTGTCATTAACTTTCTACTGATACCCGCAGTGGTTCTCAGAGGACAGTGTGAACTGTCTGCGAATCATATGTGATGTGGGAACCCGCACAGGAATTGTGCTGGTTCCTGCAACGCATATATGTGAACCGAGACTAAAGTGTCATTAAAAACTATCAACAAATGGTGTATTCTATGCTGTTCATACTCAGTCACTATGAGATTCATTTTCTGTATTCTGCAAAAAACCTGGTTGATCCTGCTGTTCTTGTCTCCCCCTCCTGTCCATGTGCCCACTGCAGTTGGGGATTTTGTAGAGCAATGTTAGCAGCTAGTGCACAAACTCCATGTTCAGTGTATTTCTACCCCTAACCATTTCCTCCCCATCACATATCACATCTGAGCAGCCCACGTAACTATAGAGCCACACATGTGGGCATATACACAGTGGTAAATGACAGTCCATTCCCTCTCTCCCTTCTCCATGCCCACTAACCAGCTAAACACAATGAGGGCAGGATATTACATGTAAATTGATGGAGGCTTCACCCCCCTCCTATAATATTGTAAAACACAGGCTGGAGGGGCGTGACACAGCCTGTGAATGTCTGAAACCCGCACACACTATGTTATTGCCAAAAAATACTAAAGATTAGATTTCAAATATATATATTTGTATGGACAATTTAAAACAGTTTGACAGCAATTATTTAATTTTTCTCTGTATTCCAAGGGCTTTTTTTTTTCTTTTTTTAAAGAAGAAGTCCAGCTTGAGCTTGTTAGGCTGGGTTTCTCCTATGGGTCAGAGGAGTGCTGAAGTCCACTCTCTGCTGACGTCACAGGAATCATTCCAGGCACCATTTCATCACGACAATAAAGTCTGGATCCGTCAGGTGGACTGATACCCGCCTCAGCCGCTAAGAGCCTGAGACATCCGCTCCCTGCCCCTCCACAGCTCAGTGCTTCAGTGAGAGCGTGCCGGGGGGCAGAGAGCTGCTGATTGACAGTCACCAGCTCTCTGCTCGGGGAGCTGTGAGAACCAAGCCATCTGCGGTGTTCGATCGCTCGGTTCTTAGTGCAGAGGCGGTGGGGGACAGATGCAGCATTGGACCGATGCTGCATCCACCTAGTTAAGTATGAATCTGGGAAAAAAAAAAAAAACATACTTCTCTTTAAAAACATGTGACCAGCAGCAGAGGACCAGAAGATCCTCCTGCCACTGTTTCCCTGCAGACAGGCTGGGAAAGAGCTGGGTCATGGGACAGCTGTATATTGATAAAAAAAAAAAAAAAATCTAAGTACCTTTTTTCCTAATGAAAATAATACAGAACACTTGGGAAATTGTTACGACACAGACACACTTAACAAAGACAACACAAGATCACAAGATCACAATTGACTGAACAAGATGCAAAAAACAAAAAAATTACCAACAGCCATTAACAAAATTAAAACTACACTACAGATAAAACATCAATACAATTAAAACACAACATGGATGATATAGCTTGATCGACACAGGCAAAAATTATTTCCTGTGTCGCATTGTGGGTGTAACAGTCGAAACGTGTCGGAAGGATATGCTGAGACCACTGTCTTCTTTTATACAAGCGCTTGATTTTACTGCTAAACACCCACAGGAGATGTGAGACGCTAGAGGGTTCTACGGCCAGTAATGTGGACTATACGAGTTCGGCACTCGTGGATTGAGGCTTGCGCTCATCTGCCACAAAGTGAGTGCAACCCCCCCTCCTCCTTCAGCTCGTCCATCCCCCCAGTGTCATACGGTATCACACTACATGCTGTCTATATGTTCTTTCCGCATGTGACACCACTGCATTTACGAGCCATACCGTCAGCTGCAACCATTCTGGATTCCATATCCCACTGAGTGTCTAACATATATGCTGTATACCTTACAGCTGTAAGGTAAGGGGCCTGTGTTCACTGAGGTGCCCCCATCAAAGACCACCCCCCTTCTTCACCTGTCAATTTGTTTGAACTGTGATCCAGCATTATTACACCTGGTGGTGGGACTGTCGTTTTATATTCAACACCATTAATATATATATTTTTTTTTATATATATATTTTGAGATCCACGGTTTTTAGATGTTTTGGAATTATATCCCCTTTTGCCATTATTATTTAATCATTATTCATTGATTTGATATACTCTTAGGTTGCACTCTGTATTTTATTGGTCAAGCGTTTCTGATCTATGTTTAAGACCATTCGCTATTTCTTACTCACTAGCTCTTTTGTGTATCTAGTGAGATATGCATTATATGTCATCAGTGTGATTGCCCTTTTTATCATGTGCATTGCTCACTTTTATGTGATTCATTACCACTTTGCCTCCATACTCACACTATTCAGTGCTTTCTATCTATTCGTTTACTATATGCACTAGTCACTTTTCCAGTTATTTATTATACACACTCACCAGTGTGCTGTGTCCGTCTTATATATTTATTTTGCTTTCAGGTCACTTGGCATGGTTGCCAGATCCACTTTAGTGTAGTTTCCCCCCTTTTTTTCCCATCCCCTTCCCCATCACAGCGCAACTACCAACCCCCCTCTAATCGCAGACTGACTAGCGTTTTGTGGAGTGGGTGGGAGGAGTTGTCTAAGATAGAACGTAACTTGAACAACGTTCTCCTCTCCAACCTTGTTGTAAAAGACTCCGAATTCCAATCCAACATCACTGGCCTAGCAAATCAGTTTGTTGAGTCTGTTGGTGTCGGACACCCTAAGCCTGCTTTCCCAGCATGCCACTGCATGCAGGAGAGCTCTGGCCACCACAGACTCAAAACACCTTCAGCATCATCTGGCAGATGTTAAAGGACCTCAGTCTCCTCAAAAAGTAGAGACGGCTCTGGCCCTTCCTATAGAGCACCTCAGTGTTCTTGCTCCAGTCCAGCTTATTATCTATATGCACCCCCAGATACTTGTAACTCTCTACTACCTCCACATCCATGGATAGAGATTGAGGTCACTGGTAGCTTCCTCTTTCTGAAATCCACAACCAGCTCGTCTTTGTCACATTTAATTAGATGATTAACCTCACACCATGTAACAAAGTTCTCCACCACAGTCCTATACTCAGTCTCCTCCCCATCCCTGATACATCCCACTACCACAAAGTCATCAGAAAACTTCTGAAGATGACAAGACTGTCTGGTAGCTGAAATTAGTGGTGTAGACAGTAAAAAGAAAGGACGGGAGAGAGAACTGTCCCCTGTGGAACCCCAAAATTGCTGATCACCCTGACACAAAGTCTTGCAAATGCACATACTGTGGTCTTCCCGTCAGGTAGTCTACAATCCATGACACAAGGGAAGCATCAACCTGTTTTGCCGATAGCTTCTTGCCCAAAAGATAATTACAGTGCAATCATCCACATACAGAAATAGAAGTGACAAATGTAAATTAAACAGCGAACAGCATGTGTTTAGTATCACTTTAAAGCCGGACTGGCTCAGACAACAAATCATCCAAGTTTCTGGTTTGGATAATCAGATAGTCTGAATATTAGCAACCTTTCCAAAGGTGGTTACAATTTTTGAACCAAAAACTGCTGTGCTATTAAAGAAAAAAAAAAAAAGAAAAAAAAAATACCAACACTACATACATTTTTTTGGGACTGGAGTTTTTTGTACACTGGTATCTGCATTATGGAAAATCATACAGTTTTTTTTTTCATACAGCATAAGGCTTTAGAAGAAAATAAAAGGCATCCCACAGCACAGAAAACCCAGACAGTGGGTGTTGTAGCTGTGCGGGATAAGGAAACACATATCCAGTACAGGCAAGTTAGACAGTGGGCCAGAGGAGCTCCTGTCTTAGCCCACAAGGGAATGGTGAACGAACATGATCAGAAGTGATCTTCCACTGATTTGACCAGAGAAACCAGTAAGCAGCAGTTCCACCTATTGTGTCGCCATGCTGGGGTGCCATTCATTTTTACAATACAACTGTGCTGCAGCACACCACTAAAGGTCAAGTACAGTTTTTGTCGTGATCAGGTGTGTCAGCAGTCAGTTAAAAACAAATGTGGAGGCGCATGCGCGGAACTCCGGAACATGGCTGCATAGTCACGGAGCTCCGTCCCTTCAACGCTCCTAACAATCCGCAGCATCACATGATTCCTCCCAGCACAAGCACCAGAAGGTGGGGGACACCCGGTGGGGGACACCCGGGGGGGGGGGGTCATCCCATGTCAGCGGGGAAGGTCAAATGGGACTCGTGGGCTCAATTTGGCACGATCCCGGTACCTGGCGAGAATCCCAAGATGGCAGCGGCACAGAAGCTCCATGGAGGAAGCACACGCAGGAATCCCTGTTAATTCTCCCTGGGGGGATCCGCAACAGACAGAGGTAGGTGGATGCAACCCTCACTCCACTCCGGGGCACAGCATCCAAAGAGTCCCTTATTGACCTTTTAATGTCCCCTATGGCTGCAGCCTCTCCAAAGCCTGATGAGCCCTGGCACAACACAGGCCAAATCCTCTCGCAGCCACAGAACTTATCATTGATTTTCACTAAATTTGCAGAGATGGTGGACAAAGAATTGTCTCAGACAGTGGCCAAAATCACATCAGACATAAAACTTGACCTCCAATTCCAGGGCTCTCGCATTGAGAGGCCACGATTGCCCGCTCCAACCAAAACACGGACCGCATCCAAGACCTACACAACCAGCTGGACATTGCTATGGCCAAAACTGATGACCTTGAGAACAGGTCCAGACGCTACAATTTTAGAATCAGGGGGCTACCCGAATCCATCACTGATATACCTGAAGCAGTCGGCTCCCTCATCAAGCATCTTATTCCAAATATTCACTCTCATGGGCTGGAACTTGATCGAGCTCACAGAGCTCTGGGTCCCCCCGATCAGAAGGCCTCCCTTGAGACGTTGTGGGCAAGCCACACTTTTACGCAGTCAAAGAGTAAATAATGAAAAGGGCCCGCTCCACCGCACAACTACAGCTTATGGGGAACCCCAATCCATATTTTCGCAGACATCTCCCCCTTCACAGTTCAAAGAAGGGCACTTAAAACATTACTAACGGCGCTGGCCCAGAAGAATGTTAAATATTGGTGGCTATTTCCCTTCAGCTCAGGATTTGAACTCAACAAGCCATTCAGATTCTCCCCCTTTACCGAAAGCGAGCACCTCCTACAGAAATTGGGCATAATTTCCAAGGATTCTCCTTCCCCAATGCAAACTTCCTCTGCCAGCTCCTCTAAGCGACCACCCCCAGCTAGTCCACTCACCTCCATTTGGCAACAATCCAAAACCAAAAAGGCCAAAGAAGGCACCCTGAAATGGTCCTTTGCTACCTTATCCACTTCATCTCCACTTCCGGACTGACCCTGTTTCCTACAGGTCCCGTTGAACCTATACCGAATGACTCTTGTTCCATTCAACATTATTGAGCCTCCCCTCCACTCTGAGGGAAGACCACCCCCAACCCCCCTCAACGCCTTTCAAAATCACCTGTTAAATGACTCTTGATACAAGGACACAAACTACCCGGAACCTCTCTAACTTTTTCTCGAATCAACAAGTGAACTCCCCACCGGACTCCAACCTCTCTCTGTATAGCTTTGCACTACTAACTGACCGTATCTGTCACAGCTATACACTGCACTGGAGGATCCATTACTCTACCGCAGTGCCTGATGGTCTCACTTGAGTTTCATCGGTCACTTCCACCTCAGGTTGGGGCTGGACAACTATTCAGCTTAAGGTTTCCTTTTGCTGTCCTTAATGGTTTTGACAGGCACAGCTCCCTTTATCCCATCTATACTCCTCCCTCCGCTCCCTTACCCCCCCCGCCCCCACCCCCCTCTCTCCCTCCCTCCCTCCCTGACCCCTTTGTCTTGCATCTTATTTGCCTCACCTTGGCTGGATGTTTGTATTTTATTTACAGGTGTTGGCGATGTTGCCGAAGTTTCAGCAATTTTCCTAGTTTCTCACAAAAGGAGTGCTGCGGCCGGAGCAGTCCACCTCCTTCTGCCCTCAGAGACACAGACTTATCACCTCAACTGGTCAGGATTTCCCTTCTGGCTAGAAAGGGAAACGTTCTTATATTTAAGGGTATGGCGGATTTATCGCGCCTTTGCCCTTTGTGTTGTCTTTTGTTCTTTTATCCCTTCCTTCTGGATCTTTTCTACTGTACTAACTTTCTCTTCCTCCTAGTGACCTGGGTGACCTCGCTTCCCTCCTGGACTCCTAACAACAAAGTGAATGGGCTCCTTATATTCCTCCCCGGAACTCGCACCAGGTTGGGGGTAAGTGACTGGTATTCACTGGCATTCTATACCAGGTTGTTCCATGGCCGACACTTTCACACCAAACCCTTCCTTACGCATTGCCTCACACAATGTTCAAGGGATGAATTCACCAGTTCAACGCCAGAATTTTTTTCAGTATTACCATACCCAGAAAATTGATAAACTATTTTTACAGGAGACACATCTTCCTCTCTCCAACTCCCCCCCCCCCATATATTTACCCCAAATTCCGACTCGCTAACGCGGAAACCAAAACTAAAGGGGGTGACAATATTTTTTTTTCCAGTTCTTGTAATTTCTCTCTCACTTCTGAATTCAAGGATCCGAAAGGTAGATTCTTACTTGTCAAGGGCCTCATTGACGGTCAACTCTACTCCCTGGTCTCCTAACTATGCCCCAAACAAGGGTCAGTCGCAATTCTTCCCTATTTCGCACCCTAAACCCATTGACGGACGGCACTGTAATTTAGGGGGGGGGGGGGGGGGGACTCCAATGTTGCTTCTGATGCAGGGCTGGACAAAACCTGCCCCTTAGGTAGGGACCTCTTACAGCCCACCAGACAGAGCCTTAAGGTAGTTAGACAGATCTTCCATCAGAGATTAGTTGACATCTGGAGAGAGGTCAACCAGACGTTGCGGGATTATGCTTACTTCTCTACCCCCCCATAATTAATTTGCAAGAATTCACCACTTCTTCCTTTCAGCAACGGATATCCCATTAGTGACTAGATCCTACATAAAAGACTCTACTCTTCCTGATATTGGGGAAACCGAGAGGACCGAAAAGGAGAGGTAATTGGATACTGAATGCCTCAATCCTTCGTAATCTGGTCCATGCATGCAAAATAGAAGAGAGTATTAGGGAATACTTCTTATTAAATGATGTGACAAATGTCTCCCCGATTTCGTTATGGGCAGCTCATAAGGTCACCATTAGGGGAAAAACTTACCCAAATGGCATCAAGGCTACACAAGGCTAGACAGAAGGACATAGAGCAGTTATAAAAGGAATTTCCTTAACAAAAGGCACAAAAGTAACCCTACCTTAGTACCAATTGCACGACTGGATAACGCACGTACAGCCCTAAACTTAGCCCTTACTGCTATCGTGGAAAAAAAGCTTACACTGGAGTGGGGCCCGCCACTACCGCCAGAGGGATAAACCAGGATCTCTATTGGCAGCCAGATTGACCTCTAAAATGAGGTCACACGCCTTAATCAAACTAGGAAGTGAAACTCTCTCTCAAAACCCCCCAAAAATTATGGAAGCTTTCCATGACTTCGATAGGAAATTGTATAGTGAGGGAAAATCTGCCCCGATGACTCATTGGCATCCTTTCTTAACTCACTTACACTCCCCAAGCTCAAGGATCACCACAGGGACAGATTAGAAGCATCGATATCTGCAGAAGTCTTACAGGTCATTAAAAAAAATCAATCGGCTCCTGGGCCTGATGGCTTCTCGACTCCCTACTATAAAACACTTTGCCCCCACCCTTTCCCCCTACTTGGCCCGCTTTTTTAATGAGCTTCGTAAAGGATCTCAATTGGATAAGACCTTAAACTCTGCCTTCATCTCAGTGATCCCCAAGCCGGGTAAAGACCCTAGCTCAGTTGCCAACTACAGCCCCATATCAGTGATATATAACTATCTTAAAATCTGAAACAAGATCCTAGCAGACCGTATCTCCTCTTTTATTAACCTTTATGTCCATAAGGACCAGGTCAGCTTTATTCCAGGAAGACAAGGTTCTGATCAAATCAGAAGAGCAATTGACATTATTTCCCTCCTGAGGTCCGGTTGGGATGGCAAGTCCCCCCCAAACAGGTTTTCTACTCTCTCTCTGGACCTCCAGAAGGCATTTGATTCTGTCTTCTGGTCACAATCCTACACCAATGGGGCTTTGGCCACTCCTTTATGAATGTGATCGGGTCCCTCTACTCCAACCCTGAAGCTAAAATAAGACTACAGGGATACCACTCACACTCCTTCACGATCTTCAGGGGGACTAGGCAGGGATGCCCTTTACCTCCACTAATTTTTGCTATCGTCATCGAAACACTTTCTATAGCTATTAGGGATCACCCAGATATACATGTGGTCAGGTGTGGGCCACAAACCCACAAATGTGCACTTTTTGCAGATGACATTCTGCTCTTTATAACCTCACCACTAACCTCGCTCCTCAACATCTGCAAATTGCTGGACAACTTTGGCGCAATCTCAGGCCTTAAAGTGAACTACAGAAAATCAAGGGTGTTGAATATAAATCTCCCAGATCATTTAGTATCACGATTATAGGACAAATTTCAATTCATATGGAGCGATACAGTTATTCCCTATTTGGGGGTCAATCTGGCAGCCTCAGTGGACCGACTATATGCGGCCAACTTTCCCCCAACATACCGTAAATTGGAGGAAGACCTCACACATTGGGACAAAATGAATCTCTCCTGGTTGGGCAGGGTTAATTCGGTGAAAATGACTCTTTTACAGCGCATCCTCTAACTCTTCCGGTCACTTCCCATTCGAATATCGAAAGATCACTTACGAAAATTTCAATCGAAAATTGTCAAATTTATTCGGGGCACAAAAGGGCATAGAGTTGCCAGGGAGACCCTTTATCGACCTAGGGACAAAGGGGGGGGGGGGGGCTCCCAAACCTTCTTTGGTACTACCAAGCAGCACAACCGACCCAACTCTCTAACATTTACTCCAAATCGGCATACCCAGACTGGGTTCACATAGAAAGACAAGCGATAACTCCCAACACTTTAGACTACCTGCTCTGGTGCCCTCCTAAAGTCAGACCTGCCATTATGACTATCACACACTCCCACTCCCTAGTGATATGGCATTGCCTTAACAACACACACCTGATCTCCACTTGGCACCCACTATCTCATCTTTTCCGCAATCCTCTATTCCCCCCGGGTATGGATATAAGGGCCTTTAACTGGTGGCTCAACAAGGGGATGTATAGGATCGGGCACTTTGTCAACTCTTTGTTGCTCCTCTCTTCTTTCTTCTACCTTTCCACTTTATCCCTTTTTCACTAGGTCCCCTAGTGAAATGACCTAGGGTTATTCTTATAAAGACTCATTGGTTGTTTCCCCGGTAATTTCTAAATTTTATAGGGCACCTATTTGCTCTGGTAAGCCCGGAGCCTTGTTAAAGGGCTTCTAAAGCTTACCCACGATATATCTCTGTGGTAGATGTTTCCCCCCCCCCCCAGGGGACTATGCCGAATCCTACAGGATGGGGCTCTTGTTCTTGACCCCTTTCCCACCCTAAAAATTTTGGGGTGCGACCCATCTATACATAGTTCTACCTTATGCTACAGTTCCACTTTCTGTCTCAGTGGATTAGTTGCATGGATGCTTCTGAGACGGTTTATATTTGTACCATCCGGTTCAATGCCTACTACAGGCCTTGGGGCCTTTGCTGGTTTGTCAAGTTATACAGTTTTCCATTAACCACTAGTTAGCATGTAATGACGACACAGTTAAATCCCATTTGGGGTGTCGGGCGATGAGGTCGTCTCCCCCTCTAAACTCCTGGTCTTATTTCAGATTTTTTCTATCAGGCATTCAACACATGTCATCTAGTAAAGACTCTTTACTTCTCTATTGTACTTAAACACATACAAAATGCAATGTTGTTCTCTTCTTTTTTTTTTTGTATACTCAAATAACCTATGGAAAATAAAAATAAATGCGCTGCTTTAACACAGTGCATGTTGACAAACATTACCGTACTACACAAATGAGAACCCAGTCTTAAACCGTTTGGTTGTCATGACTTATTGTATCAGAATTATTTTGTGTACTGCCTATTCAGACGGATGCATTTTTTTTTGCATACAAACAGTACAGAAATTCTACGATTTAAAAAATTTATGGGAGACGTTCCCAAAAAACCTTCCTACATAGCATTTCAACACATCATCAAGCAAGCGGCTATTACTATAGAAGGAACAGAACAGGTGCTTGATGGGAAACTATTGACTGAAGTAAATCATTCAGTAGGACTGGGTTATTGGTCTCTGTAGACGGAGTATTCCCAGCCATGATCTAAATACCTGCAAACTCCACAAAGAGGGTGTGATGATGTTAGCAGAAAGAACAGGGTGAGCTCTCATGTTTCTGAGGTTGTGATAGAGGGAGCCTTTGGTCCTGGTATATGGTCACTACAGACCCTGAGTTAAGGAATAACACTTCCCTTAAAGCGGAGTTCCACCCAAAAGTGGAACTTCCGCTGGTTGTACTCCCCCCCCATCCGGTGCCACATTTGACACCTTTTGGGGGGGGGGGGGGGGGAGATACCTGTCTTTCACAGGTATCCTGTTCCCACTTCCGGGAGCCTCAGCTGGTATTAACGTCACAGCCCGGGTTCCCTCCTCCTTCCTGGTCCGCCGGGCCAGTAGGAGAGAGGAGCGGAGCCTCGCGCATGTGAAGTAGGGTTCCCGGCGTGAAGTCGTAACGCTTCCCTGCCAGGTTCCCTTACTCGCACGCACCAGACAGCTGATGGAAATATCAGCCTGGACTCCAGGACAGGCAAGTCTCCGATTATTAAAAATCAGCAGCTGCAGTATGCAGATGCTGGCTTTTAATTTTTGCAGCAGTGGGCGGACCTCAGCTTTAAGCTGAATATCTAGGTGAAAAAAAAACAAAAAACAAACCCTCAGTACATTACTGTAATATATTCACATTTGCTTTTTGAAAACACTGCAGGTACAAAAAATTACTCACTGATCCTTTCAGAAATCGAACAAGCCCCTAACTTCTTGTAGTGACCTGACAGTGCTGCCTCTACTGCACTATATTCTCAAGGAGTGTTGTCAGCCCTAGCTAGTTCACCACAACTGGACTACTAAACGCCTCCCTTTCCATTTGCACAACATAAAGAGAGGTGTTCTGTAGTCCAGTAACGCTGACAACACAGCTTGTGATTTAGTGCATTAGATGTCACACAGAGATAAGACAGAGAAAAAGTGCATGTATTGTACATGTACTGAATATTTTTTTTTTGCCTAGACATACACTCGTACCCTCTAGAAAAACTATGAAAAAACATGGTTAAAGCTGAACTCCGGGATTCCCTTCAAAATTTCACCTCTGGAGCGGTTCAATGTACATATGAGAAAGCTTGGTATTGTTAATAGAAAAGAGACCAGTTAAAGAGAAGCTCCAAGCTCCTTCAGAAAAAGATATCAGCAGCTAATACTGTAGCTGCTGACTTTTATTATTAGGACACTTAAGAGGTTGTAAACCTCAGGGGAAAAAAAAAAAAAAACCCTGCAAGACAAAAAAGGTATAATGAGCTAGTAGAGAAAAAAAAAAAAATCAGGGCCTTCTATTATGTACATTTTAACCAGCTCTTGTGATTAGTAGAGTCCAAGCCTCATGTGACAGTACTGTGGCAATCATCAATGTCACATGGAAAGTCCATAGCACCGTGTAAGCTTCGACAAAGTATAGCTCACACAGGACTTTCCTTTCACTCTCAACAGCTGAATAGACTAGTGGTGAGCAAAAAGAAGTTAAGGGTTGCATCTGTGGAGGTCTGCATCAATTAATTTTGGTGTTAAAGTTTCACTTTCTACCTAACAAAAATAAATATATTACCACATGTACAAATTTCTTACCATTTGGGCAATGCCGCGGTTAGTCAGTATATAGCGAGCATGGATCAGTCCATAAAGCATCTCTGCAGCTTGTTCGATGAGATCACTCTGATTTGGATTATCCTCTAGTTCCTCATCTGAAAAGGACAATACAAGAACAAAATACATTTTTGGTTCATAGGACATGTCTTTTTAAACCTGACAAACTATATAGGATTAACATTGGATAGTAACAACTATTATAACATTGGCTGGGCAGACTTTGGTATATAAAACAAGCATTATAAATGCAGCCTGTGGTTCAGCAATTACAAGTTCAGGTATGTCGTAGCAGATAAAACCAATGACTACACTGGGGCACCAACAGCTTCATCAATACAGGCCTGACAAGTCTACAAAAGAAAGCGTGAATGTAACGGATTTAGTAAATAACCCAAAAAATTTTACACAACAGTATTGGTATTAAACAAGCTTCAAAAGAAGCCCACTTAGAGAGACAGTAACCCTGCATGTAAGGCAAGGTAGACAAGGTCTCTAGAAAAGGCCCCTCTCCCCCACAAACTAACCTTAGCAGTGCTCAGCTGCACAGCTCCCTTTTTCCACCGCAGCCTAGTGAGGGTACCTGGAACTTACCTGGGGAAAGCATGTGACCTGCTCCTGTGACACTGCTCGGGCCTAGCAGACAATCATATTGACCAGGGGAGTGGTTTCAGAACTCCCAAGCCATGAACACAGCCGATCTCAGACCCAGGTGCAGAGTAGCAAGAAACTGAGGGGATGCAGGCAAGGAGAGTATATGGTAGAGCTGCACAATTAATCGTTAAAAAAAAAATCGTGATCTCGATTCAACCCCCCTGACGATCTCTATTGCGGAGTTTGCCTATTGCAGAGTTTGCAGATTCTTTCATATAACAAGTGGAGACTTATCTGCTCACTCAGCTGTCAAAAGAAAACATCTGGGTAGTCTGCCAAGTTTTTAACATGAAACATCCTAACTAACTCTTCCTTCTTAGATCAAAGGGATAAACTTCTGTGTGTAAAGAAAAAATGCAGGCAGTCTGCCAAGTTTTTAACAACCTGTAAATGCAGGAAGTTTAACTACTTAAAAGTCTAAAACTTTTTCTGACACTTAAGTTAAAATCAATATTTTTTGCTAGAAAATTACTTGGAACCCCCAAACATTATGTATATTTTAGCAGAGACCCTAGGGAATAAAATGTCAATTGCTGCAATATTTTATGTCACACTGCATTTGCCCAGCAGTCTTTCAAACGCAATTTTTTGGGAAAAAATGCACTTCAATGAATAAAAAAAAAACAAAAAAAAAAAACGAAACGATAAAGTTAGCCCAATTTTTTTTGTTTTAATGTGAAAGATGATGTTACGCCGCGAGAATTGTGATCTATCTTGTAAGCAAAAAAATTGTGATTCTCATTTTAGCCAGAATCGTGCAGCTCTAGTATATGGGGGGGGGGGGGGGTCGGGGGATTCCCTTAGCAAAGACACAGTCACCTTGCCTTACAAAGTACAAACCAACAAGAGCAGTGTGGACTTATTTTCTGCACTGGTAAGATGTGAGGATAGGAATAACTGCACAAAGGTACTGTGTTGATTTTTGATTAATCTGAAAAAGTAACAGAAGACAATGGTTTGAAGCAGACTGTGGATTTTTTTCTGTGCGATACAGGAATGTGGAAAGCTGAAAAAATGTATTAAATGATATGTCATCATTGCATGTGAGATCTGGGATTCAGGAGCCTGCATGGAAAGCATTCTGTGCAATATGGAAATATAAATGAGGCAAGAGCGTGAGACCTGTATAAAACATTTATACATACACCCCCAAGATTCACACATTTTTCCAACTGTAAAAAAAAAAAGTGTGACTCATGGGTAAAAACAAGCATAAAAAGACTGCTTGCTTTTGAATTGTGTGGAGGGGAGCACTGACACTACTACATAGCAAATCATAAGAGACCTGAAGCTTTTGGTAGACAGCCGTTTTCCTCCTCTAGGCACAACAGAATATTTGTACCCATTTATATTGCTTTTTCATAGCATCTGCTTCTACATAATTAACACATTGCAAGGTCACAAAGAACAGTTTTTATATCCAAGTTCTTGTATAAACATGCACACTGACCTGGCTCCAGATCCAAAATCATATCTAGTGCCTGTCTATAATGTGGAACCTGTTCATTCAGTCCAGTCAAGTTGAATTTATCTTGAATGTAATCTTCATCTACCTATAAAAACAAAGACAAAAGGTATACAAGTAGAGTTCATGTGTGTTCTATGGCAGCTCCTTAAGTCATGTGCAGAACTAGAAGTGGGAAATACTAATCATGGGCTATCTGCTCAGTCTACAAAGCCTGGATTGCACTCAGGGCCTAGCATCATGAAGACGGCCTCAGACATCGTATAGGGAGTGATTTCCAGCCTGGCCTTCAGAGATAGGGCTATGCCTTAGAACAAAAAGGGACTGAGATGTAAAAGCAGTGGTTGGAAAACACAGAAGTGTATCTAAAATCAAAACATGGTTTTCATTTTTGGATAGTGTAAGGAATGGGTAAAACTCTGTAAAGTTCTATTTTGTCTATGTCCCACTGGGGAGATTTTCCTTCACTTCCTGTTGTGAAGACAAAGTGATGGGTAATCTTTCAAACATGAGAGGAAATGCCCTCTAAGAGAGCCGTCACTAAAACCAGTGTATCCAGCAAAGCATTTCCTCCTTCCTCTGGCTCCGTTGACAACTGTAAGATTTTGGATTTATCATCACAATCTGTCCAGGTGCCAATGGTCAACAGGTCAAATAGAGCGGATGTCTCATTACAGTGGAGGCACAGACCGCAAAAAAAAAAAAAAAACCCTGACAGGGGTTCTCATCCTCCCCCCAAAATGTTTCAGCTTCAGATGCTCTTTAACCACTTGCCTACCAGGCACTTACACCTCACTTCCTGCCCAGGCCATTTTTTCAGCGCTGTCACACTTTGAATTACAATTGCGCGGTCGTGCTACAGTGTACCCAAACAAATTTTTTATAATTTTCTTCACAAAAATAGAGCTTTCTTTTGGTGGTATTTAATCACTCCTGGGTTTTTTATTTTTTTACAAAAAAAAAAAATGTGAAAAAAAAAAACAAAACTTTTTTTACTTTTTTTCCGACAGTAAATTTTGTAACTAAGTAATTTTTCGCCTTCACTGATGTGCACTGATGAGGCGGCACTGGCAGGCTGAACTAGTGGGCACTCATGAGGTGGCACTTATGGGCACTGATGAGGAGGCACTGATATGCTGCACATCCCTAGATGTCCCCCTGCGTGGAGATGCCGCTGATCGGCTCTCCTCGCCACACACACACACACTGTCAGTGTAAGGCGAGGAGGACCGATTACCAGCATCTCCGTGTTTACATGTGATCGGCTGTGATTGGACACAGCCGATCACATGATTAAAGAGCTTGTGTCCTAGCAACACGGCACGGGCGCGCAAAAGCTTCCATTCTGGGACGCCGTCATAGGACGTCGTTCCAGAGCGAGAGCTGCACCGCCCAGCCGTCATTTGACAGTCGGAGGGTGGCAAGCAGTTAAAGTATATCAAAAGCCAAAACCTTTTCATTCTCTATTTTGGATAGTGAAGGGGATATTTAAAAGGAAAAAAACAAACATTCAAATCCTCCCCAATATTTAAACAAAACATTTTTTTCCCTTCTTTGCACCTGTCTCTTCCTTGTTACTTGCAAAGGTAAGTGTGACATGAGACTCATGGAATATCCATGTCTCATCTCCCCAAGAGACAACAGATCTGAGAATTTGCGCACTCTTGCGGTAAAAAAACAAACAAAAAGAGACCGTGTATGTGTGTAAAATCCCTGTCAGGTTATCTGTGTCCCATTGGGTAGATTTCATGTAAAATTCTGTCAACACAAACAGAAGTGAGAGGAAACATTACCAAAGTGAGGGAAAACCCCTCCATAGGTGTCGCCAGAACAAGTGTCCCTCTTGAGAAATTTATCCTGAATTCCTGTGCTGATGACAACTCAAAATGTTGCATTTTCCCCAATAATTTCTGTATTGGTAACAATGGCCACCAGGACAAAGAGTGAATCTGCTTAGTGAGGGCAGACAGCAATAAAAACCATGAGGTGGGGGTTCCCTTTTCGTACTGCATCCAAAGCGAAAAAAAAAAAAAAAGTTTGGTTTAGCAAGCTGGCCCAAACAAACTAACAAGTTTGTCCACTAGGCATGCTGTATAAGCTCAAGCTATATATAGTATAAAGCCTTGTGTTCTGGCAGTGGGACAAGAACTTCTCATCAGACAACTGGAACAAAAGGGTGTTATGCTGAGTGGTGCTCAGCCATTCATAGGCAGTTTTGTATTGGCCGAGTCAGAGATTGTGATGTGATGTGATCTGCCTTCCTCTCCGCCTCAATTCAGTGAAAAGAAAGCTGCCTATGAATGACTAAACACACAAAACCTTGTGCTAGCAGAGGAGAGGAGCCATATCGTTTGTTCCTACTAAGTAGGAAAAACGATATAGCTCCTCTCCTAGTCACTCCACACATTTAGAACATGCTGAGGGAAGACACATTGAACACCTTGATCGCCCCCTAGTGTTAACCCCTTCCCTGCCAGGGACATTTACACAGTAATCAGTGCATTTTTATAGCACTGATTGCTGTATAAATGCCAATGGTCCCAAAAAAGTGTCAAAAGTCTCCGATCTGTCCGTCGCAATACCGCTAAAAATCGCAGATCACCATTACTAGTAAAACAATTTTTAAAATGCCATAAATCTTTCCCATAGTTTGCAGACGCTATAACTTTTCCGCAAACCAATCAATATACGCTTATTGCGATTTTTTGACCAAAAATATGTAGAAGAATATATATTGGCCTAAACTGATGATGAAATTAGGTTTTTTTTTTTTTTTTTTTTTTTAAACTTTTGGGGATATTATAGAAAAAATGTAAAAATTGTTTTTGTTTTTTTTTTTCAAAGTTGTCACTTTTTTCTTGTTTATAGCGCAAAAAATAAAAACCGCAGAGGTGATCAAATACCACCAAAAGAAAGCTCTATTTGCGGGGGAAAAAGGACGCAAATTCCATTTGGGTACAGCGTCGAATGACCGCGCAATTTTCAGTTAAAGCGACACAGTGCCAAATTGTAAAAAGTGCTCTGGTCAGAAAGGGGGTAAAATCTTCCGGGGCTGAAGTGGTTAAGCATCTTTATTGGATACAAATCTAGGATTGCTCACCTCACAAAAGAATTCGTTGCCTCTTAATCCACAGAACCAGCTGATCCAGGACACCTCTTCTGAACTACTCATCTTGAAGGCTGTCAATCGACAAACATTAAAGTAAGTTTACTTTTACCAAAAGGCTGACAAGACAATTAAGGGGCATCTGAAAAAAAAAAAAAAAACACACACAATTGGGCAGCTCTGACTAAAGTTGAATAATGCCCCCATTTTGAATGTTCCCTGTACTTTGTGTCTCTGTCTGGCGGGTTCCCTCCAATCCCTCACTGCTGCGCTGTCTTCCTGACTTTTCAAACGGACAGTCTTTAAAGTGGAGTTCTGCTGAAAAAAAAAATTAATAGTCAGCAGCTACAAATACTGCAGCTGCTGACTTTTAATAATTGGACACTTACCTGTCCCGGGGTCCAGCAATGTGGGGAGCCCTGCTCGTCTCCCCCTCCTCTCTGCGTCGCCATAATTGTAAGTGTGGGTGCCCGGCTGTGGCTTCACAGCCAGGAACCCACTGCGCATGCACGAGCCACGCCGTGACTGGCCGGACAAGCATCTGGAACATGTGACGTGTCCCAGATGACTGCCGAGAGGGAGGGGGTGAGGTGATCTCCCTTCTCCGGTGCCGCAGAGCGCTGGGAGGAAGTGGGAGCTGGGACCTGTAAAGAGGGTACCGGCTCCAACCCCCCCCCCCCCCCAAAAAAAATGACATGCCAAATGTGACATGTCAGGGGGTCACCTCTCTTAAAGCGGAATTGTTAGCTCACCTTTACCAAAAATCTGCCTATGCAGGTAAGGGGTGTCTGTAGATATAAAAAAAAAAATGTGCAGCTCTGACTAAAGTTGACTAATGCCCTTGGTATAGATGTAGGCCATTTACATACCTTCTGAAGCCTGACTGGAATACTCCTAGGACGTTGCTAAGTGAGGCCTAGTCATTATGGGACACCTCCATCATTACAAGAGTGAGCTTTCAGACTCTGAGCTACTGCATCAGGGAAAAGAAAGTGCATGTGAGGGGTTTGAATCAGAGAAAGCGCTCACTCCCGTGATGGTGGAGGTGAATAATAATTACTAGGCCTCACTTAGTAACGTCCTGATAGTATTCCAGTCAGGCTTCGGGAGGTATGTAAATGGCCTACACCTATAGCAAGGGTATTATTCATCTTTAGTCAGAGCTGCACATTTTTTTTTATCTACAGGCACCCCTTATCTGCATAAACAATTTTTTGAACTAACCCTTTAAAGACTGTTATACCCCTTTCACACTGAGGTGGTTTTCAAGCACTTTTGGGCTAAAAATAGCACCTGAAAAACGGTTCCCCTGCAGTCTCAGTATGAAAGCCCGAGTGCTTCACACTGAGGCGATGTGCTGGCAGGACGTTAAAAAAAACTCCTGCATGCAGCATCTTTGGAGCAATGAAGGAGCGATGTATACATTGAAATGAATGGGCAGCGCAGTGAACCACCAGCAAAGCGCCACTGCAGCGGCACTTTGCGGGTTGTTTTAACCCTATTCTTGCCGCTAGCGGGGGTTAAAAGTGCCCCGCTAGTGGCCGAAAGCCTCCGTAAAAACAACGCTAAAAATAGCGGCGTATTACCGTCAACGCCCGCCCGCTCTAGTGCAGTAGGGAGGGATCAGAGGGAACCTGACAAGACAGAGACAAGGTACTGGGAACATTCAGATTGGAGGCAAAAGGATATGTTCAGAGGAAACACCATTAAGAGAGATGGCATCTGGGAAACAGGAGGAACGGAGGGGGTTTATGGGGAGAATGTGCCATATTCACAGCAGGTAAAAGACAAATGGGAAATTCACATGAAGGAGAAGACCAGAGCCACAGAGGAGGACGGGTGAAAGGGTAGACAGGAGGGGAAATGATGGGAAAAGAAATGAAAAGATGTAATGTGGAACAACAGAGGGGTACCAGAATGACTGGAGGGAGAAGGAAAGCTGTGCAGAGAGAAGAGAGGATGACAACACAGCAAAACAAAGAACTATGCAGGGGCTCTGCGGATGACTAGAGGAGGGGAATCAGAAGTGCAGTGCATGGCCCCAACACCGGGGCGGAGGGTACAGCACCTGGCGTCAACACTGGGGGGGGGGAGAGGAAACGGCTCCTGCGCCAACATCGGGGGGGGGGGGGGGAACGGCTCCTGGCACCAACACCGGGGGGGGGTGGGGGGGAGGAAACGGCTCCTGGCACCAACACCGGGGGGGGGGGGAGGAAACGGCTCCTGGCACCAACACCAGGGGGGGGAGAGGAAACGGCTCCTGGCACCAACACCGGGGGGGGAGAGGAAACGGCTCCTGGCGCCAACACGGGGGGGAGAGGAAACGGCTCCTGGCGCCAACACCGGGGGGGAGAGGAAACGGCTCCTGGCGCCAACACCGGGGGGGGAGAGGAAACGGCTCCTGCCGCCAACACCGGGGGGGAGAGGAAACGGCTCCTGCCGCCAACACCGGAGGGGGGAGAGGAAACGGCTCCTGCCGCCAACACCGGAGGGGGGAGAGGAAACGGCTCCTGCCGCCAACACCGGGGGGAGAGGAAACGGCTCCTGGCGCCAACACCGGGGGGAGAGGAAACGGCTCCTGGCGCCAACACCGGGGGAGAGAGGAAACGGCTCCTGGCGCCAACACCGGGGAGAGAGGAAACGGCTCCTGGCGCCAACACCGGGGGAGAGAGGAAACGGCTCCTGGCGCCAACACCGAGGGGAGAGGAAACGGCTCCTGGCGCCAACACCGGGGGGGAGAGGAAACGGCTCCTGGCGCCAACACCGGGGGAGGAGAGGAAACGGCTCCTGGCGCCAAACACGGGGGAGAGAGGAAACGGCGCCTGGCGCCAACACCGGGGGGGGGGGAGAGGATACGGCGCCTGGCGCCAACACAGGGGGAGAGGATACGGCGCCTGGCGCCAACACAGGGGGAGAGGATACGGCGCCTGGCGCCAACACAGGGGGAGAGGATACGGCGCCTGGCGCCAACACAGGGGGAGAGGATACGGCGCCTGGCGCCAACACAGGGGGAGAGGATACGGCGCCTGGCGCCAACACAGGGGGAGAGGATACGGCGCCTGGCGCCAACACAGGGGGAGAGGATACGGCGCCTGGCGCCAACACAGGGGGAGAGGATACGGCGCCTGGCGCCAACACAGGGGGAGAGGATACGGCGCCTGGCGCCAACACAGGGGGAGAGGATACGGCGCCTGGCGCCAACACAGGGGGAGAGGATACGGCGCCTGGCGCCAACACAGGGGGAGAGGATACGGCGCCTGGCGCCAACACAGGGGGAGAGGATACGGCGCCTGGCGCCAACACAGGGGGAGAGGATACGGCGCCTGGCGCCAACACCGGGGGAGAGGATACGGCGCCTGGCGCCAACACCGGGGGAGAGGATACAACGCCTGGCGCCAACACCGGGGGAGAGGATACGGCGCCTGGCGCCAACACAGGGGGAGAGGATACGGCGCCTGGCGCCAACACAGGGGGAGAGGATACGGCGCCTGGCGCCAACACAGGGGGAGAGGATACGGCGCCTGGCGCCAACACAGGGGGAGAGGATACGGCGCCTGGCGCCAACACAGGGGGAGAGGATACGGCGCCTGGCGCCAACACAGGGGGAGAGGATACGGCGCCTGGCGCCAACACCGGGGGAGAGGATACGGCGCCTGGCGCCAACACAGGGGGAGAGGATACGGCGCCTGGCGCCAACACAGGGGGAGAGGATACGGCGCCTGGCGCCAACACAGGGGGAGAGGATACGGCGCCTGGCGCCAACACAGGGGGAGAGGATACGGCGCCTGGCGCCAACACAGGGGGAGAGGATACGGCGCCTGGCGCCAACACCGGGGGAGAGGATACGGCGCCTGGCGCCAACACAGGGGGAGAGGATACGGCGCCTGGCGCCAACACAGGGGGAGAGGATACGGCGCCTGGCGCCAACACAGGGGGAGAGGATACGGCGCCTGGCGCCAACACAGGGGGAGAGGATACGGCGCCTGGCGCCAACACAGGGGGAGAGGACACGGCGCCTGGCGCCAACACAGGGGGAGAGGATACGGCGCCTGGCGCCAACACAGGGGGAGAGGATACGGCGCCTGGCGCCAACACAGGGGGAGAGGATACGGCGCCTGGCGCCAACACAGGGGGAGAGGATACGGCGCCTGGCGCCAACACAGGGGAGAGGATACGGCGCCTGGCGCCAACACAGGGGGAGAGGATACGGCGCCTGGCGCCAACACCGGGGGAGAGGATACGGCGCCTGGCGCCAACACCGGGGGAGAGGATACAACGCCTGGCGCCAACACCGGGGGAGAGGATACGGCGCCTGGCGCCAACACAGGGGGAGAGGATACGGCGCCTGGCGCCAACACAGGGGGAGAGGATACGGCGCCTGGCGCCAACACAGGGGGAGAGGATACGGCGCCTGGCGCCAACACAGGGGGAGAGGATACGGCGCCTGGCGCCAACACAGGGGGAGAGGATACGGCGCCTGGCGCCAACACAGGGGGAGAGGATACGGCGCCTGGCGCCAACACCGGGGAGAGGATACGGCGCCTGGCGCCAACACAGGGGGAGAGGATACGGCGCCTGGCGCCAACACAGGGGGAGAGGATACGGCGCCTGGCGCCAACACAGGGGGAGAGGATACGGCGCCTGGCGCCAACACAGGGGGAGAGGATACGGCGCCTGGCGCCAACACAGGGGGAGAGGATACGGCGCCTGGCGCCAACACCGGGGAGAGGATACGGCGCCTGGCGCCAACACAGGGGAGAGGATACGGCGCCTGGCGCCAACACAGGGGGAGAGGATACGGCGCCTGGCGCCAACACAGGGGGAGAGGATACGGCGCCTGGCGCCAACACAGGGAGAGAGGATACGGCGCCTGGCGCCAACACAGGGGGAGAGGATACGGCGCCTGGCGCCAACACAGGGGGAGAGGATACGGCGCCTGGCGCCAACACCGGGGGAGAGGATACGGCGCCTGGCGCCAACACAGGGGGAGAGGATACGGCGCCTGGCGCCAACACCGGGGGAGAGGATACGGCGCCTGGCGCCAACACCAGGGCAGGAAATAGCACCTGCCATCAATACCAGGGGGAGGATAATACCAGGGGGAGGATACGGCGCCCGGCGCCAATACTGGGGGGGGGGGGAGGATACAGCGCCTGTCACCAACACCGGGGATCTGAGGGGTGAAGGTAGGAGTGGGGAAGCAGGCAGTATGTAGAGGAATGGGGTGCTGACCAGAGCCCCGAAGTGTTGAGTGTGGGGGGAATATATGGAGCTGGAGAGTAGAGTGTGGTCAGTGGGGTGGTGGGAATGAGCCTAGATCTGGGGTGAGAATACTAGTTGGGTGTATTGGGTGTGTATCGGATGAGCACAGACCTGCGATAAGGAATGTGGTCAGAGGGGTGGCATGGGTGAGCATAACACGGAGGGTGAGGAGTGTGGTCAGTGAGCGTAGACCTGGAATACAGAGTGTGGTCAGTGGGGCGGTAGGAAGGATCGGTGGCGGGGTTGGGGCTCGGTGTCCCCGGATAGGGCGGCTCTGGCTGCGCTCACACCTGTTCTCTCCTCACGGCGGATCTTCCCGGTTCTCACCCGCCGCCACACACTAGGCCCGGTCCCCTCTCACTGCGCAAGCGCGACCCGGAAGAGGCGGGGTCAGGAGTCACCCGCTTGGAATGCTGGGAATGGTAGTTCTCGCTCATCTCAGAGTGTATATGGAGAGATCCTCGGCAGATCCCGGAACAGGTAACTGTGTAGATTACAATGGCGGCTCGTGTGCTGTGATTTGGTGATGATAAAGACAGAGCTTTCACTAAAACTCACCACTGCTCTAACCTTAGCCTACCACTCTCGCCGACATAGCTGCCTATATCTGTAGAAAAACACACATTGTAATATATACTGTATGTGTGTATATAATCGGCAGTAAACAGTAGAATATGGCAGCAGATCTATTTAATTTCTGCAGCCTCCATGTATTTCTCAGCACTGGACACCTCTGGGAGTGTTGGGTGTCGCCCCCCCCCCCCCAAGTTATGAATGGTTCCAACCTCTGACCTCTCTATCTCTGGAGGGCTCAGCGGTGACATAGGGGTCAGAGGAAGCAACCACAACGTGTAGGAGCCAGGGGGGAGACTCCCAAAAGTGTCCAATGCAGGAGGGGAGGTAGGAGACATTGGGGTAGGGTGACCAGACGTCCCCGTTTTCCGGGGACAGTCCCCGGATTGAGGACACTCTCCCCGGAGCCCGTCTGTCCCCGGATTTGTCCCCGGATTGCAGGGGCGGCACTCAGAAACGTAGCGGCATGCACCGCTAACACTGGCCGTTGCCTGATCTGTGCCACGGGACTTGCGCTGTGTCCTCAGCACAGCGGACTGAAGCCGCCTCCCCCTCCTCTCTGTTTACATTCACACAGGAGGAGGAGGAGCCCGAGGGACACACACGGCTGTGTGTATCATCCGCGCTGTTCTGAGGTCTGTAAACTTCATTTATTTACAGTATGTGGTGGACATGTGCAGGGGATTCCATACTAATAGGGGGGCTCTGCACTGGGGGGATTCCATACTAATAGGGGGGGCTCTGCACTGGGGGGATTCCATACTAATAGGGGGGGCTCTGCACTGGGGGGATTCCATACTAATGGGGGGGGGCTCTGCACTGGGGGGATTCCATACTAATAGGGGGGGCTCTGCACTGGGGGGATTCCATACTAATGGGGGGGGCTCTGCACTGGGGGGATTCTATACTAATGGGGGGGCTCTGCACTGGGGGGATTCTATACTAATGGGGGGGCTCTGCACTGGGGGGATTCCATACTAATGGGGGGGGCTCTGCACTGGGGGGATTCTATACTAATGGGGGGGCTCTGCACTGGGGGGATTCCATACTAATGGGGGGCTCTGCACTGGGGGGATTCTATACTAATGGGGGGGCTCTGCACTGGGGGGGATTCTATACTAATGGGGGGGCTCTGCACTGGGGGGATTCTATACTAATGGGGGGGCTCTGCACTGGGGGGATTCTATACTAATGGGGGGGGGCTCTGCACTGGGGGGATTCTATACTAATGGGGGCTCTGCACTGGGGGGATTCTATACTTATGGGGGGGGCTCTGCACTGGGGGGATTCTATACTAATGGGGGCTCTGCACTGGGGGGATTCTGTACTAATGGGGGCTCTGCACTGGGGGATTCTATACTAATGGGGGGGGGGCTCTGCACTGGGGGGATTCTATACTAATGGGGGGGCTCTGCACTGGGGGGATTCTATACTAATGGGGGCTCTGCACTGGGGGATTCTATACTAATGGGGGGCTCTGCACTGGGGGGATTCTATACTAATGGGGGCTCTGCACTGGGGGATTCTATACTAATGGGGGGGGGCTCTGCACTGGGGGGATTCTATACTAATGGGGGGGGGCTCTGCACTGGGGGGGGGCTCTGCACTGGGGGGATTCTGTACTAATGGGGGCTCTGCACTGGGGGGATTCTATACTAATGGGGGGGCTCTGCACTGGGGGGATTCTATACTAATGGGGGGCTCTGCACTGGGGGGATTCTATACTAATGGGGGGCTCTGCACTGGGGGATTCTATACTAATGGGGGGCTCTGCACTGGGGGGATTCTGTACTAATGGGGGGGGGGCTCTGCACTGGGGGGATTCTGTACTAATGGGGGGGCTCTGCACTTGGGGGATTCTATACTAATGGGGGGGCTCTGCACTGGGGGGATTCTATACTAATGGGGGGGGCTCTGCACTGGGGGGATTCTATACTAATGGGGGGGCTCTGCACTGGGGGGGGCTCTGCACTGGGGGGATTCTGTACTAATGGGGGCTCTGCACTGGGGGGATTCTGTACTAATGGGGGGGCTCTGCACTGGGGGGGGCTCTGCACTGGGGGGATTCTGTACTAATGGGGGCTCTGCACTGGGGGATTCTGTACTAATGGGGGCTCTGCACTGGGGGGATTCTATACTAATGGGGGGGGGCTCTGCACTGGGGGGATTCTATACTAATGGGGGGGCTCTGCACTGGGGGGATTCTGTACTAATGGGGGCTCTGCACTGGGGGGATTCTGTACTAATGGGGGGGGCTCTGCACTGGGGGATTCTATACTAATGGGGGGGGGCCTCTGCACTGGGGGGATTCTATACTAATGGGGGGGGCTCTGCACTGGGGGGATTCTATACTAATGGGGGGGCTCTGCACTGGGGGGGGCTCTGCACTGGGGGGATTCTGTACTAATGGGGGCTCTGCACTGGGGGGATTCTGTACTAATGGGGGCTCTGCACTGGGGGGATTCTATACTAATGGGGGGGGGCTCTGCACTGGGGGGGATTCTATACTAATGGGGGGGCTCTGCACTGGGGGGATTCTGTACTAATGGGGGGGCTCTGCACTGGGGGGATTCTATACTAATGGGGGGGGGCTCTGCACTGGGGGGATTCTATACTAATGGGGGGGGGGCTCTGCACTGGGGGGATTCTGTACTAATGGGGGCTCTGCACTGTGGGGATTCTATACTAATGGGGGGGGGGGCTCTGCACTGGGGTGATTCTATACTAATGGGGGGGGCTCTGCACTGGGGGGATTCCCATACTAATGGGGGGGGCTCTGCACTGGGGGGATTCTATACTAATGGGGGGGCTCTGCACTGGGGGGATTCTATACTAATGGGGGGGCTCTGCACTGGGGGGATTCTATACTAATGGGGGGGCTCTGCACTGGGGGGATTCTATACTAATGGGGGGGCTCTGCACTAGGGGGATTCTATACTAATGGGGGGCTCTGCACTGGGGGGATTCTGTACTAATGGGGGCTCTGCACCAGGGGGATTCTATACTAAATGGGGGGGGCTCTGCACTGGGGGGATTCTATACTAATGGGGGGGCTCTGCACTGGGGGGATTCTATACTAATGGGGGGGGCTCTGCACTGGGGGGATTCTATACTAATGGGGGCTCTGCACTGGGGGGATTCTATACTAATGGGGCTCTGCACTGGGGGGATTCTATACTAATGGGGGCTCTGCACTGGGGGGATTCTATACTAATGGGGGGGGGGGCTCTGCACTGGGGGGATTCTATACTAATGGGGGCTCTGCACTGGGGGGATTCTATACTAATGGGGGGGGGGCTCTGCACTGGGGGGATTCTATACTAATGGGGGGGCTCTGCACTGGGGGGATTCTATACTAATGGGGGGGCTCTGCACTGGGGGGATTCTATACTAATGGGGGCTCTGCACTGGGGGGATTCTATACTAATGGGGGGCTCTGCACTGGGGGGATTCTATACTAATGGGGGCTCTGCACTGGGGGATTCTATACTAATGGGGGGGGGCTCTGCACTGGGGGGATTCTATACTAATGGGGGCTCTGCACTGGGGGGTTCTATACTAATGGGGGGGGCTCTGCACTGGGGGGATTCTGTACTAATGGGGGCTCTGCACTGGGGGGATTCTATACTAATGGGGGCTCTGCACTGGGGGGATTCTATACTAATGGGGGGGGGGCTCTGCACTGGGGGGATTCTATACTAATGGGGGGGCTCTGCACTGGGGGGATTCTATACTAACGGGGGCTCTGCACTGGGGGGATTCTATACTAATGGGGGCTCTGCACTGGGGGGATTCTATACAAATGGGGGCTCTGCACTGGGGGGATTCAATACTAATGGGGGCTCTGCACTGGGGGGATTCTATACTAATGGGGGCTCTGCACTGGGGGGATTCTACACTAATGGGGGCTCTGCACTGGGGGGATTCTATACTAATGGGGGGGGCTCTGCACTGGGGGGATTCTATACTAATGGGGGTTCTGCAGTGAGGGGGTGTCTATACTATTGGGGGCTCTGCACTGAGGGGGTGTCTATACTATTGGGGGCTCTGCACTGGGGGGATTCTATACTAATGGGGGGGCTCTGCACTGAGAAATATGCAAGTTAAAGGGTTACTCCGCAAAATGTTGTAAAACTCCTCCAGTATTTTATATTGCTTTTGTTCCTGTAACATTTGTAGTCTTAGAACAGTTAGCTATTAATATTTAATTATTTATGTTTGAAGGTATCCTACGTGTTGTTACCATGCAATCTTTTACTGTTCTGAATTGTTAATTTATTGTTCATTGTTATTGTTGAACCAAAATTCTTTGGCAAGAATAAAATACAAAATATGCATTGAAAAGTTTTATCTCCATCTTATCGTCTTAACATTTGGTAGTCGTATTCCAAAAAATTGTAAGAATCTTCTTTTTTTTTATCTCATGGACGAAATGTGAGAAATAACGTATATATCATATAATCCTTCCATAAACATATACCACATACACTGAATATATAATTTGAGGAATATATGCTTATAAAATCGTTTACCATTTGCCAAAAAAAAAAATGTCCCCGGATTTCATTTTGAAAATCTGGTCACCTTACATTGGGGGTGATGGAGATATAAATATAATACCTCTTCAATTACAGGAACCTCTTTATAACCCAACCGGGTCTCTTTAACACCCGGGTGCCATGCAGGACATTTTTTTTTTCAGATCTCTGTGTAATAATCTATAAAAATGGCGCTGTCCTAAAATTTTCTGGCCAACCTGACTCCATTTGGATAGATGTGGGTCTCATTCCCACCAGCCTGCCCCACTGTAGAGAGTTATATGCCTGTGCTTTGGTTAGCACCTTAAAGCGGAGTTCCAACGACATGTTCTAATTTTTTTTTAAACACTTCTAAAGGTCAGAACATTGACATATAACACTCACTTGTTTAGAAGATTTTGTCCCCCGATGTCCGCTGTAATATAAAAAATTAAGTTATATAATCGTGTCCTGGCTGTTCCCATTTTGCTTGTGGGCATGTGAAGCCCACAAGCACTATCTTCCTGGTTACGGTGCGCCCTGTTCTCGCGCATGCGCTGTAAAGTGTACAGGTTGCCATAACAACGGGTGGCATCGTCGGAAGTGCCCGCCCCGTTGTTATGGCAACCTAGCCCTCCACGCAGCCCACTGACTCCTGAGTAAGGATGAGCTCCGGGGTGTTCGCAAGCGGCACGTGCCGAGCCCGCCAGGACCTCGGCACTGCACGAGCAGTGAGACATTGTCCCGATGTGCGGCTGCAGAAATCAGAAATGTCTCACTGCTTGTGATTAGCGCAGCGCATTGCCGACTTCCTGGCGGGCTCGGCACGTGCAGCTTGCGAACACGCCGGAGCTCATTCTTACTCCTGGGAAGTGATGACACACATCTCCCAGGAGCAGTAGCGAGCGGAGGCGCCAAGGGAAGTGACGTCAGGAGCCCAGGCGCTGATGGAGGCAGATTTCGAGGGACCACATAGCAACAGGCATAAAAAGGTAAGTAAAAAAAAAATTTTTTCCAAATGCTTTTTTTTTATTTATTTCATTCACATTAATGAAATTTTTTTTTTTTTTGGGTGGAACTCCACTTTAAGGGCTTGTTTACACTAGCATTAGCCCTTTAATGGGCGATCCATGGTTAAGCATGCTTCAGAGGGTGTTTGACAGGCAGTAAGGAGGCATAAGAGCGCTCTAAGGTTTTCTCAGAAGCCCGCCTTACTAACTGTCCCTTGAATCCTGTTCCCTCACATCTACTACGGTCACCCTCTTCTTCTATCTTATGCTCCCTCGCTCACATCTTCAATCTCTCCCTCTCTACTGGCACCTTCCCCTCCCCTCCAAAACATGCCCTGATCACCCCCATACCTAAAAAGCCCTTCCTGGATTCCACCAGCCTGCACAACTTAAGACCCAATTCCTTGCTTCTGTTTGCATCAAAACTTTTAGAACGCTTATGCCCTGTACACACGGTTGGATTTTCCGACGGAAAAAGTGCGATCGGATTGTGTTGTCGGAAATTCCGATCGTGTGTGGGCTCCATCGGACTTTTTCCGCCGGACACACAAAGTTTGAGAGCAGGATATAAAATTTTCCGACAACAAAATCCGATTGATTAAATTCTGATCTTGTGTACACAAATCCGACGCACAAAGTGCCACGCATGCTCAAAATAAATTAAGATACGAAAGCTATTGGCTGCTGCCCCGTTTATAGTCCCGACATACGTGTTTTACGTCACCGCGTTCAGAACGATCAGATTTTCCGACAACTTTGTGTGACTGTGTGTATGCAAGACAAGTTTGAGCCAACATCCGTCGGAAAAAATCCATGGATTTTGTTGTCGGAATGTCCGATCAATGTCCGATCGTGTGTACAGGGCATTAGTCTACAACCTACCTCACTGACAACAACCTTCTTGACCCCTTACAGTCTGGCTTTTGCTCACTACACTCCACTGAAACTCTCTAATGACCTACTAACTGCTAAAACCAACACCGACATCCATTTGCGAGCCTCCTTTCTTTCCTCCATCTGGTTTCCATAATTACCTCCCATACATATGTTTTTATCATTGGCTATATGTTTTTCATGTTGTAATGTATGGCACAATAAATTTTGTAATTTTTATACTCATTACTGCCTGACGTCCATTTAAAGTCCCATTTTTTGAGGAATCTTTTTCTACTATCTGTTTCGGGATGGGACGTCCGGGCAGTTTAGTCATTTAGATGAGGCAAAACCCCCCTTTCACATACTAACTGCTAAAACCAATGGCCACTGCTCCATACTCGTACTACTCAACCTCTCTGCAGCCTTTGATACTGTTGACCATCCCCTGCTCCTCAGAAAAGTCTACTCTCTTGGCCTTCAAGTCTCTTCTTTCTCCTGGCTCTCCTCCTATCTATCACAGTGCTCCTTCAGTGTGACCTATAAGGCCCCTTTCACACTTGCACTGCAAAGTCGCATGACAAGTCGTGGGACTTTCAAGTCGCGGCAGTGTGAAAGGGGCCTAACTCTGTTTTCTCTTCTCTACTTCCTCTTTCTGTAGGGGTACCTCAAGGTCCTGTCCTCGGACCCATTCTCCTCTCCATTTACACCTCCTCCCTTGGTCAGTTAATAAACTCCCATGGCTTCTAGTATCACCTATATGCTGACAACACACAAATCCATCTCTCTACTCCGCACCTCCTTCAGTCTCCTCTCGCATTACTAATTTACTGACATATCAACATGGATGTCACACCACTTCCTCAAACTCAATCTTTCTAAAACCGAGCTCATGATTTTTCCTCCATCAAGATCAATAATACAACCATCAGTCCCTCATCTCATGCCAGGGTACTGGGTGTAATTCTAGACTCTGACCTGTCCTTTCACCCCCAAATCCAATCACTGTCCAAATCGTCCAGACTTCACCTCCAAAAAATCTCCAAATTACGCCTCTGCCTAACCGTTGACACCACTAAGCAACTTATTCACTCCCTTGTTATCTCTCACCTTGATTATTGTAACTCCCTCCTCATTGATCTACCTCTCCACAAGCTATCCCCTCTTCAGTCTATCATGAATGCCGCTGCCAGACTCGTCCACCTTACCAACTGTTCATAGTCCACCCCTCCTCTCTGCCAATCCCTCCACTGGCTTCCTATTGGCCAACGAATACAATTCAAAACACTAACAATAACATGCAAAGCCATTTACAATTCTGCCCCAAGCTACATCACCAGATATCACCCAAACCGTCCTCTCTGCTCCTGCCAAGACCTTCTACTCCCTTGTCTCCTCCTCCAATGCTCATCTCCAGAGCCTCTCCCATCCACTTGATCTCACTACCCCAATATGTCCATGTATCTCCTACTCTGTCCACTTTTAGGCGATCCCTAAAAACTCATCTCTTCAGGGAGGCCTATCCTGCCTCCAGCTTACAGCCAAATCTTCTACTCCCCTCATCAGTTCATCCCTCACAGTCCCTACCTTTTGTTTCACCAGCCCCTCCCTCTTAGATTGTAAGCTCACAGGAGCAGGGCGCCTCTAACTCTCTTGTTTTGAATAGTACGGTTGGTGTAGTGTCTCCCTTTACATTGTAAAGTGCTGTGCAAACTGTTGGTGCTATATAAATCCTGTATAATAATCGTGTTGCCTTTTTAACCCCTAAAAGCCTGCACCACTGAACCACAACCACATGGACTGCAGGTGGTTACAGCGCAACTCTAATCACTTGAATGTACCACCCGCTGAACACGACTGGGGGTTTAATTTTTGACGTGGCTGCTGGTTGGGGAATGGTAAAAACGTGGCTCAACCTCCCAACAGCAAGTGTAAGCGAGCCCTAATTTGTGCTGGGCTTCCCAATGCACCACAACAGACCACAAATATCATGCATGCAGCATATATGTTGGTGTGATGTACTAATTATTACTAAGTTGTTGTGCTGCAATGTAAGCACACTGAGGTGTGTCACAATGAATAGCACCACATCACACAGACACACATTACCGTATCACAAAGGTGTAAACTGGCTGAATGTTGAGATACAAGGGGCAGTTAAAAAAAAAAAAAGGCCGATATTCGGCCCGTGTGTATGTCGGTCTGTCCGGTTGGCTTCTGTCAGACGTGCAGGCTGGAAAACCAGCAGACGATGGTGGAGAGCGCTGATTGGACTGTTCTGGTGGGGGGCCGTCACCTTGTCAGAACACAACAGCTC
This sequence comes from Lithobates clamitans, assembly GCA_037952925.1. Lineage (NCBI taxonomy): Eukaryota > Metazoa > Chordata > Amphibia > Anura > Ranidae > Lithobates > Lithobates clamitans. The sequence continues at coordinate 1,928,804 of JBBGZY010000230.1, forward strand.
AGCGGGGGATTTTTAATGCTTTTTTTTTTTTTTTATGTGCCCAATTTGTTGTTAGGTGGATTAAAAAAGAGCAAATCTTGGCAAAAACGCACTACATGCTTTTCTGCAGTTTCTCCCTTGAAGCCTTTTGAACCAAAAACGTACCATTTTGCTTTTAAAACAGTAAAGCTGTACATGAAAACATTCCCTATATTTAAAGTGGAACTTCACTTTTTTACATTTCTTCAGGTACTTCCTGGTTTTCATGCCTAGGCAAATGATGTCATACATCCCAGGAGTCTTCAGGAGGGGAGGAGGGTTTTTTTCAGCCAAATACATCCTCCTGCCTGTATGCCTGAGCTAAGAGCTGATGGATTTCAGGAAGTAAATGTACATGAATCGTCTGCCCTTACTCAAGATGGCCACAGCCAGAAATGCAAGGGGGGGGGTGTTTCAAAGTGATATCTCAACAAAATAAAGCATGGAGACGTGGCTGGATGGGGGAGTTTGCTTTGAATATTAAAAATTGATTAACTAGCATTTTTGGTTTGTGGTCTTTATATCATTTTAAGATATAAATACAAAAGAAGGGGGTTTTTTTATTAGGGACTTTAAGGAAATCATGGCCTGGTAAGGTCACCCATTTCCATCCCTAGGGACTTTAAATGAAACCATGACCTGGTAAGGTCATGTATTTCCATCCCAATCTATAACACGAGCAAGGGGGATTGTTGGGGGGGAGGGTGGGACTTTATATGAAGCATGTACCAGCAAGCAAGTAATAAGATGAACATAGAGGAATTTATTGACATAATACCAGAGCATACACGTTACAATCGTAAAATGCATACAGTGTAAAACCATAAATGCATAAGGAAGTATAATATAACATACATGATAATATTATTCATACAATTGATGGATAGATAAACAGGAGTTCCTGTTTAATCACACTGCAGGTGCTGCACTGCTTTTTGAACGTGCGGCAATGGCATTGCATTGGGGTGTCGTTAACTTGAACAGACTCCTGCAGCAAATCGCAAGGGCACTGTAATTGGAATGCGGTGCAGGAAGTCGCCCAGGATTGTGTCTCTCCCACATTGCATTATAGTGTGAACAGGCCCTAAAGTTTTTGTTTTTTTTAGATTTGGATGGAGTGGAAAGGGATTAGAACCCCTGTCAGGCTTTTATTGTTGTCTGGGTCCCCGTTAGGGAGATTCACCCTCTCTATTTGTCCTGTTTACCGCTATCACAAAGTAAAAGAAATTACCAAATTTTTGGTTGTCACCAGAGCAGGAATAGGGAGGATTTTATCCAGTGGAGACACTAGTTCTTGTAACCCTGGAGACAACCAGAGAATCCCTCACTTCAGACTTCACTTCCTGTTGTGACTTTTAGGACAGGAAGTGAAGGGAAATCTCTGGGATATAATGGTTTAAAAAAAAAAACTGACAGGGGTTTTTAAAGGAGTTGTTAAGGCAGAAGATTTTTTATGTTAATGCATTATATGCATTGAGATAAAAAAAAAAACTTGTGTGTAGCAGCCACCCCAGCACCCTCTAATTACTTACCTGAGCCCCATCTCTCTCCAGCAATGTCCACGGATGTCTAAGCCGTCCAGGACACTCCTCCTGATTGGCTGAGACACAGCAGTGGTGCCATTGCCTCTCACGGCTGTCAATCAAAGTCAGTCAGCCATCAGGGGGGGAGAGGGGGTGGGGCCAGGATGGGACTCTGTGTCTGAATGGACACACAGAGCTGTGATTCAGTTCCAGTGCCCCCATGGCTGTGGGGGCACTCGATAGGAGGGAGGGGCCAGGAGCAACGAAGCGGGACCCGAGAGGAGGAGGATCTGGGCTGCTCTGTGCAAAACCACTGCAACAGAGGAGATAAGTAAGACCTGTTTGTTATTTTATTTTTTGTTTTTTTAACAAGACTTTACAATCACTTAAAGGAATAAAAATGTCTTGCCTGCAATTCTACTTTAATACTTAATGGCGCTGTCTGCCAAAGTGCAGCGCGTTTCTCTGTCGGGAGTCAGGAAAGTGCGCTATTTTGCATGCATTCCCCAACACCTAAGGATCTGAACCTACGGATGTGTATTTTTATTCTTTCTTTTGAATAAAAACCTATGCAATAAAAATGTTCATACACACATCCAAAATCAAAACGAGCCCCATCTATCCTTAAAAAAACAAAACGCATGGGTTACAAAAACAAAGTAACAGAGCGTACGATTGGCATAAAATAAAGAACATCCAAGACTACGAGGGCTCCAGCACAGCAATGGTTAACCAACCCAGCCAGCTGAACTTCCTGCCAGGAAGGGGACAGGCCAGCCATTCAGTTTGGCTGTAGGCTGGTCACATGATAGTCACATGACTGCGATGTCATGTCCTCCTCTCCCCCCTCCCCTTGTGGCATCCTCCGTCCCTCTGTAACTTGTTTCCTATACGAAGGTGAGAGGTACATTTCTGCGAAGGGCGAGCACTGGTAACTAGAACAGGAAGTGGCGTATTTCTGGACGCGGGTTGTGCGGTTTATCGGTAGCTGCGACAGCAAGGCAATGTGCTAACCCACAGGGAGGCTCTGTAGGCTGATTCATACAACACATGGGATATTTTTATAGACAGCACATTTATTAAAAGTTTTTATGTTTGTATGTAGACAGGGTGTGAAAAACCTGCAGCTTGCTATGATTTGTATGTGATTTCCAGGGATGCTTTGCTGCTGAAGAGGTGAACCTAGAGGATCAACTGCTGTGACTCAAGAAGTCCTAAAGCTGAAGACAGCCAGGCAGCTAGCATTTTCAGAAGGAGCCAATGGCAGCAGACACAATTTTCTCATGACAGCTTCTCCAGGATCATGTTTTCAGGCAGGCGTTCATGATCCATAAACTTGCATGGAATTAGTAAATAACGCTGCATGTTTCTGGTGCCCCGGAGCTGCAGACAGCTGCCAATAGTCATGAATGGGTGAAGGCAGCTGTGCACAGCTATTGGTGTAAAGTAGCGCACATACGTAACGTAATGAATGCACACCACCTGTGTTTGGGTCTTTATGTCTGCGTGCACGCACTGCTTTGCACTAGTAGCTGCATATAGTCCCCCTCACTATGGCTGCCATAACCCCGGTATCCTCGTGTTTGGCCGGTGGTCTGCTACAAGATAAAAGTGGTCTCTGCGGCGGATTCACTGCGAGATTACTTTTATAGGCAGCAGGAGAGGGGCGCCCTCTGCCGCTTACCGGAGCCGTCGGCGGAGGCGATCCAGTCCTCTGTGTGGCTGGGCATGGAGATGAGTGAGGGGAAGATCGCCCCCACCCATCTCCATGACATTGCAGGGCAAAAGCGACGTCAAAATGTCATTTCCTCCCATAGCTCTTAAAGGGCCATTTTTTAAATGACATTTTTTTTTTTTATTGCATTTTAGTGTAAATATGAGATCTGAGGTCTTTGTGACTCCAGATCTCATATATAAGAGGTCCTGTCATGCTTTTTTTTCTATTACAAGGGATGTTTACATTCCTTGTAATAGGAATGAAAGTGACACATTTTTTTTTTTTTTAAACAGTGTAAAAATAAAAGGTAAAATAAATAAATAAAATTATTTTTAAACGCGCCCCGTCCCGCTCGCGTACAGAAGCGAACGCATACGTGAGTAGCGCCCACAAATGAAAACGTTGTTCAAACCACACATGTGAAACCTCCACGATCATTAGAGCGAGAGCAATAATTCTAGCCCTAGACCTCCTCTGTAACTTAAAACATGCAACCTGTAGAAATTTTAAAACGTCGCATATGGAGATTTTTAAGGGTAAAGGTTTGTCGCCATTCCACGAGCGGGCGCAATTTTGAAGCGTGACATGTTGGGTATCAATTTACTTGGCGTAACATTATCTTTCACAATTTAAAAAAAAACGGCTAACTTTACTGTTGCCTTTTTTTTAATTAAAGAAAAGGGTATTTTTTCCCCCCAAAAAAGTGCGCTTGTAAGACCGCTGCGCAAATACGTTGTGCCAGAAAGTATTGCAACGACTGCCATTTTATTCTCTAGGGTATTATGCCGTGTACACACGGTCAGACTTTTCGGCTACAAAAGTCCGACAGCCCATCCGACAGACTTTCGACGGACTTTTGGCGGACTTGCGGCGGACTATCTAACGAACAGACTTGCCTACATACGATCACACGAAAGTCCGACGGATTCGTACGTGATGACGTACACCGGACTAAAATAAGGAAGTTGATAGCCAGTAGCCAATAGCTGCCCTAGCGTGGGTTTTTGTCCGTCGGACTAGCATACAGACGAGCGGATTTCTGGGTCTGGTGGAGTTACGACGTAAAGATTTGAAGCATGTTCCAAATCTAAAGTCCGTCAGATTTGCGGCTGAAAGTCCGGGGAAGCCCACACACGATCGGATTGTTAGCCGGCTTTAGTCCGTCGGCATCCGTCGGACTTTTGTAGACGGAAAGTCCAACCACGTGTATGCGGCATAAGAAAAAAAAAAAAAAATGTATAATGTTTTGGGGTTCTAAGTAATTTTCTAGCAAAAAAAAAAACAGTTTTTTAACTTGTAAACAACACATCTCAAAAAGAGGCTCGGTCCTTAAGTGGTTTTAAAGGAGCAGTGAAAAATCTTGATATATCTGGGGGTCCTTGAAATATAGGAGCCAGGGTTCCCCCATTATTAGGCCTGTACCCTCCAACTCTAGACAAAGCTTTGTCTTCTGTTTTGGATAAATCAGGGAAGGGTTAGATCCTGATTTACCATCTACATCCCTACTAGAGTAACTTCCCATCAACAGGGATACAGAGAAAAACAAATGACGTAGTGGGTGGAAGGTTTACAACTTCTGATAATCTCTTTGCCATCTGTGCATTCCTGTTACAGTGACAACCCTCCCCCCATCTCTTGTATGGGTATCACAGGGACAGTGAGGTCCCCAATGAGTTCAGACAGAATTTTAACCCTCCACTCCAAAACTGAAAGAAAAATGCTGTCTGTAATTAACCTCTTCTCGACCACACTATAGCCAAAATATAGATACAGTGCGGTCGTCCAGTTGTGGGAGGGCGTCTATAGACGTCCACACAGAACCATGCCACCTGCTGATGCCTTCAGACAAGCTGATCACAGATCGGGGTAATGGGCCAATCGCAGCGGCCCTTAACCATGTGATCAGCTGTGTCCAATCACAGCGGATCACAATGTAAACACACTTACTTGTTATCGGCATTCCTTTCCTCACGCGCTGTCACAGCATAAGGAGAGGAGAGATGGTAACTGGCAAGCGTGACAGGGACATTTACACTGATAATCAGGGCATTAATCATCAGTGTCCTGATTATCTGTGCAGCCTCATCAGTGCTCAGTTTTAAAAAATTTCTGTCTTTTTTTCATTTGTTTAGCAAAAAATAAAAAACCCAGTGGTGATTAACCACTTCAATACAGGGCACTTAGACACCTTCCTGCCCAGACCAGTTTTCAGCTTTCAGCGCTGTCGCAGTTTGAATGACAATTGCGCGATCATGCTACACTGTACCCAAACTAAATTTTTATCATTTTGTTCCCACAAATAGAGCTTTCTTTTGGTGGTATTTGATCACCTCTTTTTTTTTTTTTTTTTTTTTTTTTTTTTTTTTTTTGCTAAACAAATAAAAAAAGACCGAAAATTTTGAAAAAAATAAAGGTTTTGCTTTTGTTTCTGTTAAAAAAAAATTGAAAATAAGTAAGTTTTCTCTTTCACTGATGGGCACTGATAAGGCGGCACTGACAGGCACTGATACGGCTGCAACGATGAGGTGGCACCAATGATCGGGCACTGACGGGCACTGACGATGGGTACTGATATGCGGCACTGATGGGCACTGGTAGGCGGCACTGATGGGTGGCACTCATATGCAGCACTGATGGGCATTGATAGGCGGCACTGATGGGCACTGATGGGTGGCACTGATAGGCGACACTTATGGGCAATGAAATGCGGCACTGCTGGGCACTGATAGGGTGGCGCTGATAGGCGGCACTGCTGGGCACTGATACGTGGCACTGATGGGCACTGATACGCGGCACTGATATGAGGCACTGATGGGCATCCCTGGTGGCACTGGCAGTGGTAGGCATTGAAGTGGGTACTGACTGGCAGCTGCCTGGGCACACAGTGGCATTTTCCCTGGTGGTCTAGGGGCATACCTGGTGGTCCAGTGTGGATCACTTCCCTGGTGGTCCTGGGCGGCTTCCCTGGTGGTCCTTGGTAGGATCTGAGGGGGGGTTGTGCTGATAAACAATCAGCACAGACCCACCCTGTCAGGAGAGCAGCCGATCGGCTCTCCTCTACTCGCGTCTGTCAGACGCGAGTGAGGAAAAGCCGATCACTGGCTCTTTCTATTTACATCGTGATCAGCCGTGATTGGACACGGCTGATCACTTGGTAAAGAGTCTCCGACGGAGACTCTTTACCTATATCGGTGTTGCAGGGTGTCAGACTGACACCCCGCAACAACAATCGCCGCAATGACGTCCGATCAGGAATATCAAACCACTTTGCCGCCGTCATTCTGTAATAGGGCGGGCGGCAAGTGGTTAAACACCACCAAAAGAAAACTCAATCTGTTTTAAAAAAAATGATAAAAATGTCATATGGGTACAGTAACGCAATTGCCATTAAAAGTGTGACAGCACTGAAAGCTGAAAATTGGCCTGGGCAGGAAGGGGGTGAAAGTGCCCTGTAGGAAAGTGGTTACATTTTACTATCCTCAGTCCATGGACCTCCCCTCTGTAGCTAACATACCCTTGTACCTTCTGTAATTGAAGTAAACCTGCTGCTTTAGGACACTTCCTCAGGCAAGCTGTATTTGTAAGGGCTTGTTCACATTGTCTGCAGTGATGTGCATTTTTTCCACACTGGATAAATGCAGGTTGCTGCTAAGACACGTATCATTTTTATGTGCCTTGTTCACACCACAATGCTAGTGTGAGGTGCAGTGCGGGAAAAATGCAGCATGTCTGTATTCTTCAACAATGTACTGCAGCGCAATGTACTGCAGTGCTGTGCAAAATCTGGTGCAGCTCTGCGTAGAAACCAATCAGCTTCCAGGTTTTTTTGCCAAACCTTAATTGAACAAGCTGAAGTTAGAAGCTGATTGGCTACCATGGACAGCTGCACCAGATCTTGCACTCTCCAGTTTTAGTAAATCTCCCCCTATGTGACACTTCAAATAAGGTTAAGGCTGGGTTCACACTAGAGCACAGACGGCTCACAACAGGGGGTCCGGTGTGTCTTCATTCACTGGTTCAGGTCCGATTTCAGCCCGAATTTTTGGCTGAATTCAGACCTGAAATGGACTAGAAGACCCACAGGACTCCTGTGCAATTCACACCGGAGCCACTCCAGACATGTGTGAACCGGCTCCATAGAGAGCCAGTCACAATCTCCTGCAATGCGAATTGGATGCGGGGAAAAGCCACATCCAATTCGCAATAGTGTGAACCCAGTTCATGTCAGTCCCGACTTCAGAGACATCTGTGCGGGTTTCTGTACAGATGTCAATGGAAATCTCCAAAAGTAGTACAGAAACTACTTTTGGGAATCGGTGCGGCGTCGCACCGATTTTGAACGCTGCAATTGCCGCCGATTTGAAATGCAATTTGACATGTCAAATCACATGCCAAATCGAATCCATGTGAACCAAGCTTAAAAAGGGAAAAAAAACAAGTAAGCAGCGTGATGCGCTGAAGAGCACATTACACGACCCGTTACCGCATTCGACACAGTAAAACTCTACATTTTACCAGGCAGGTTAGTGTGAGTATAGCCTAAAAGAAGAGCGAATATACTAACCCAAATCAGTCACTGTGTGGTAAATAATAAAAAGAACTTGTCATGGCAAATGTATGACAGCTGCAATTACCTATTTTTTTTTTCAAGACCAAATTCACCGAAATCCTAAAAAGTGGGGAAAAAAGCAGTGTAAAACATTTAAAAAAAAATGTCAGTTGTAAAATACATACTTACACTTCACACTTACCTTCTCTTGCATTCTAATGAACTTTCTGAGTCCCTTGTCTCCTCCATATCCTGGCAGTGCGAAATCTGTGCATGCACACCCAGCGCTTTAGCAGCAAATCATTTAGTTTAAGTATTGCCATAGTATCAGCAAAGTACGGTAATCACCACAGGATGGGTGGTACTTACCATGCCAATAGGATGGCAACCAAATGATCCCACTAGAGTTTTGGGTGCTCATGTGTAGATGCAAGTGCCGCAAATCTCACACATGCACACCCAGTACAGCCAATGTCAATCTTATCTTGGCAAGAAATATGAAAGCACAGGGATGGCAAGATGAAAAAAGGTATTTACCAAAAGTAAAATTGGGGAATTCTGAAAATGAGGGTGAATGTCTGATTTAAGGTGCAGGGTCCAGAGCTGCCCCCATGATCCCTTCTTTGTCATGCTGGTCCTATGGCATCATACTTCATGAGGCACAGACCAGAACAAAAGTGTTCTGATCAGGGGTTCACATCTTTCTAAATTTCTAATTTAAATGCTTCTTGCATGCGAATAGAAACTAATACCATATGCACACCTTTCTTGGAGAAGGTTGGCTAATTTCACATACACTATATTGTCAAAAGTATTAGGAAACCTGCCTTTACACCAGAGATATGCAATTAGCAGACCGCCAGCTTTTGCAGGACTGCAAGACTACGACAGCCACAAGCATGACAGGCAGAGGCATGATGGGACTTGTAGTTTTGCAACAGTTGGAGGTCCGCTAATTGTATATCACTGCTTTACAAGCACATGAACTTTAATGGTATCCCAGTCTTAGTCCGTAGGGTTCAATATTGAGTTGGCCCACCCTTTGCAGCTATAACAGCTTCAACTCTTCTGGAAAGGCTGTCCACAAGGCTTAGGAGTGTGTCTATGGGGATGTTTGACCATTCTTCCAAAAGCACATTTGTGAGGTCAGGAACTGATGTTGGACGAGAAGGCCTGGCTCACAATCTCCACTCTAATTCATCCCAAAGGTGTTCTATCGGGTTGAGGTTAGGAATCTGTACAGGCCAGTCAAGTTCCTCCACCTCAAACTCACTCATCCATGTTTTTATGTCTTCAGCTCCAGATTTCATACAGTGTAGGATAGCAGGTTATTCACTCTCCACTTTCCTCTCCCCTCACCTATTCACAATACATCTTGCATTCTTTTCACAGAACACAAGGCATTCTGTGTATGGACAAGGGGAGAGGTGGGGCGGATGAATGCCACAATCTCCACGGGTTCATTCACAGAAAGCCTTTGTGGTTGTGAAAAGTTTGTAAACAGTTGAGGGGAGACAAAGATGGAAGGCAAGTGACCCACTATTCTGAGACAAAAAGTTTCAGCACTAAAAGTTCTTCGCTTACAGTATTGTTCATGTAAATGAAACCTAGTCCAGCACCATCTACACCTAGGACACCCATCAAAAATCCAAAATTGCTTTTTTTAGCTATTGTGCGAAAACTTGACTCTTTTCTTCAACTCTTTTTCCTATCTTAGAGGATGAATTTTCCAAGGCTAATCTCATTCACCAAGGCCTGTGAAAAATCTGATTGGTGGGAAAATGGAGAGCATACTACCAAGAAACCCTTCAAATCATATGAGGTTGCCACTACAGGGGAAGAGGCAAGAAGCTTCTATGAGAGTCTTATAGGTACTGACAGAGAGTCGTCAGCTTCAAGAAAACCATCTCGGAAGCGCAGAGTTCACAGATCTCCATCACATGAAGAGCCACGTGTAGGGTCTTCAGAGAGTGGACCAAATACATTGGTCCGGGAAACAACAAACCAGAGAGTGGGCCACCAGCTGCTCAGATGTTCACAAAATGGAGACATGAAAGGTTTGAGACAGCTGGTGGAAAAAGAACATTGTGACATCAATTTCAGAGATAGATACTATTGGACACCGGTGATGTGTGCGGCATTTGCAGGTAAAAAAGACGCTGTGAGTTACTTGTTGAAAAGAGGAGCAGCCTGGGTTGGTGTTTGTGAAACTCGAGGCAAAGATGCTCTAACATTAGCAGAAGAAGAAGGGCACCAGGAGGTTGTCAAGCTGCTGCAGGATTCTTTGAAGGGTCAGCCGGAGGAATCACAACCAAGGTGAGGAGATTATATTATCCACTTGCCGACCAGGCTTTTTCTGGTGCTTTTTGTTTACAAGTTTAAAGGAGTTGTAAAGGCAGAAGGTTTTTTTATCTTAATGCAGTTTGCCATCACTGCCCTAAGGAATAAAATGGCGGGAAAAAAAATACACTTTAATTAATTTAAAAAAACAAATCACAATAGTTACCCCAATTTTTTTGTATAATATGAAAGATGATGTTATGCCGAGTAAATAGGCACCCAAATATGTCAAGCTTTAAAATTGCATACGCTCGGGGAATGGCGACAAGCTACGGTACTTAAAAATCTCCATAGGCGAAGCTTTAAACGCCTTGCGTAGAGTTACAGAGGAGGTCTAGTGCTAGAATTATTGTTCTCGCTGTAACGTTTGCGGAAATACATCACATGTGTGGTTCGAATACCGTTTACATATGCGTGCGCAACTTATGTATGTGTTTGCTTCTGGGCATGTGCATGGAGGGATGGGGGCCCTTTAAAAAAAAAATATTATTTATTTTATTTTTATACTGTCCGTTTACATTTTTTTTTCTTTTTTTATGATCGCTTTTATTTCTGTTACAAGGAATGTAAACATCCCTTGTAATAGAAATAAGGATGACTGGTCCTCTTTATGAAGAGATCTGGGGTCAAAAAGACCCCAAATCTCTTCTTTACCTTTAAAAGCAAAATATCAAAAAAATACATTTTTGATCTTTCGCTTTAAAAAAAAGGAAAAAAAAATTCTTCCAACCTGGACCAAAAGTGACGTCATGATGTTGCTCCGGTTCTCCAAGGCCATAGAGTCGAAAAAAAGGAGTGTCAACTCTTTGATTGCCTATGGGAGCAGCCGGCCGCACTGTCGAATCGTTTCTCGGGCAAACCGATGGGAACAGTAAGCCCGAGAAACACCAGCGAGTGACGGGGGGGGGGGGGGGAACGTCCTCCTGCCACTTTGCAAACCATTCCAGGGGCTTGTAAACTGCTCAGACCGGTTTCATGAGAAAGCCAGCCATTTGCAGAAAGAAACAGTACTGGGGTAATGGCTGATGACTCCAGCCATAAGCCCAGTAAACCATGTGCAAACCGCAACTAATATATACATATTGCGGTCGGCAAATAGTTATATTTTATATTTTTGGAGGCAGATTATCATAGACAATTATATTTTAGAGGTCTTAATAAACTGAGTTAAAGTGACCTTGATCAGGTAATTTTGCTACAAAGCTCCCCCTGCAGTGACATTGATGAGCAGTGGGGGACCAGGAGATAAACTCTCCCTATAGTGACTGTTTCTCAGCAAACTTCAGAGGACAGTGGTGTGGAGAGCAGTGTTTGTGCCCTTTTTATCATGGGCAAATCAGGTTACATGCACGCCCCAACTCCACATTTGCCCTTACATACCTACCCTTTGTTCCCCTACCATTCTGTTCACCTGCAGTGTTAACGCCTAAGCGTAGCTAAAAATAAAAAGGAAAAAATCAGCACAAGGGCCAAAGCTTACAGCCAGTAGGATGTGTCCCTTGTGCTGATTCCATTTCTTTTAGTTGAAAGCCACGCTACAGCTTTTATAAATTAAACAGGTTTTAAGAATGGGGGATGGGCAGATTATTGATAGCTCCTTCCCATCCATCCATAGATCACATTTCATTATTAGAAGCTGTAGTACGGCAAGGCCATTACAACTGTGTCACTCGGGAAACCCAAGTTTTTGCTATTCTAAGGTACAGAGAATACACCTAGGCAGTGGGCGCCTTGCGATGGTGGACGTAACATAATCAGGGTGATAATGTTTGCTGTAGGGGTTTTAGGGAAAAACCAAAGCACACAGCAAGGGACATGCTATCCTACGAATGTGGAAGTGTCCAATAGTAGCAGTGCATGGAGCCCTTCAACAGAGCAAAGAGTTCCCTCACCATGTGCTGGAGAGGTAAGTATAACTCACCACCTTATACAGTGTATTGCTGTTAAAACCTTTTTTCCTCCCACTGACTGGGTCACGTTAAAAGTAGGGTTGTCCCGATACCACTTTTTTAAGACCGAGTACAAGTACCGATACTTTTCTTTAAGTACTCGCCGATACCGATTACCGATACTTTTTTTTAATGTCATGTGGCAGTTTGACTGATGGGCACTGATAGGTGGCACTGACTGATGGCTAGCACTGACTGATGGGGACTGATAAGTGGCACTGATAGATACCACTTATGGACACTGACAGGTGGCTGGCACTGATAGGTGGCACTTATGGGCACTGATAGATGGCACTGATAGGTGGCACTTATGGGCACTTATAGGGGGCACTGATAGACGGCACTTATGAGCACTAATAGATGGCACTGATAGGTGGCACCGACAAGTGGCTGGCACTGAAATGCAGCAATAAATGACATGAGGAAAGGATTTATTTTTGAAATGCTGTGCTGTGACGCCTATCTTGGTACACCCTGCTGCAGTAAGCAGCAGCAGACATCTTGTTACACCCAGCTCGAACTATATGGGCTGGGTGTAACAAGATGTCCGCTGCTGGCTTACTACAACTGAGTGCAGGGTGTTCCAATATGGGCGTCGGGATGTTCAGCCGCCGACGGCTCTCTCTGTTATGTCTCTCTCTGATGTCTCTCTTTCTCTCTGATTTCTCTCTCTCTCTGATGTCTCTCTCTCTCTCTCTCTCTCTGATGTCTCTCTCTCTCTCTCTCTCTCTCTCTCTCTCTCGTATGTGTCTCTCTCTCCCTGATCTCTCTCTGTAGTTTTGTACCTGGATCTCCCGAGGAGATAGGAAAGTGAAAGTAAACTCAGCTTCAATCTCTGTCACAGCGAGGTACAGGGCAGCAGAAGACACGCCCCCTTCACACACGCCCCCTTGCAATGTGTATCATTACACAGGCTAACTCTGCCCGCCCTCTCCGTCCACACGCTGACTCCGCCCACCCTCTCCGTCCACACGCGGACTCCGCCCGCCCTCTCCGTGCACACGCGGACTCCGCCCGCCCTCTCCGTGCACACACTGACTCCGCCCGCCCTCTCCATGCACACGCTGGCTCCGCCCGCCCTCTCCGTCCACACGCTGACTCCGCCCACCCTCTCTGTCCACACGCTGACTCCGCCCGCCGACCAGGTATTAGATAAGGCACCGGGAGCATTTGTGCGAGTACAAGTACTCGTGCAAATGCTCAGTATCGGTCCTGATATCGATACTAGTATCGGTATCGGGACAACCCTAGTTAAAAGTAAATCAAAGAAGAACTCCAGAATATTTTTTTTATTTGCTAGGTTGCAAATAGGTAAAACGCAGGAGGTATATGCCTCCTTCTGGATTGCTGCCTGTTCTTTACAATGTACAATTTCACTGGTGCAATATATACCTTTAGCCTTTCCCAAGCCCCTTCCACTAAGCAACCCTGACTTCTGAGATATGGGAGGATAGGCTCTACCAACTTACTATGTAGTGCACAATGCCTGAGGGAATTGATGCCTAAACTGGGCACTGTCCCTGTGGGGGGGGCGGGTGATAGCAGGCTTGTGGCCCATGCAACCACAGACTTTCAGAAAGTCGTTCCATGCACTGTATCTTCCTGGGATCCTGGCTGTGTTTAAAGGGGGGGGGGGGTGTTATAGCAACACTGCAGGTGGTGCATACTCTAAAGCCTTACTTCAAAAAAGTTTGAATAACACTATGGATGCATATAGAATCACAATCATGCCCATCCAAATCGATATCCCATACCATATGGATACCGGCTCGGGACCAACCTACGATTTTATGCCCCTCCCTATCGGTTAGTATTTGGGATAGACTATCTAAACCTCATTCATTCAAATCCCTGCATAGCCCATTTGCTTCTTTGCTACAAAACAAAGAATTCACCCCGGGCCTCACTCCTCATGACTTCAATTGGTGGACCAATAAAGGTCTCATGCGCATTGCAGACATCTGTGATCATATGTTGTTATGTTCATTAAACAGACCTGAATAGACAAATACCAGATGCCAGACTCAGAACACTACCGGTTTGTCCAATTGAAACATTACCCAAACACTTTATCTCGCAAAAGTGATCTGACGACCATGTCGCCCATGGAATACTTATGTCATAAATATGATAAAATGAAAGGTCATATTTCTGAATTGTATACTATCTTAACACATACTAAACAAGCTTACATGGTCAAGTGGGAGCAAGACCTCCAAGAAAACCTTGAATTAGAGGAATGGCACTCAATTGCCCAAGCAGCTTCCAAATCACTCATCAATACCTTTATCATAGAGGCAAACTATAAGGTCCTTTTAAGATGGTACATGGTGCCGACCAGGTTGGCTACATATGTCCCAGGAGCTTCTCCAAAGTGCTTTAGAAGTTGTGGGCAAGATGGAACGATGTACCACATATGGTGGCAATGCCCCAAGGTGCGAAGATTCTGGATAAGGGTTTACAACTTTATTTTTACCCTTACCCAAGTCAACCTTACTAAATCCCCCAAACATGCCCTGCTGGGGCTTAAAAGTGATGCGGCCCCAAAAAAACAGAGAAGGCTTATCAATTTCATATTTATCTCTGCAAGAATCACTATAGCCAGAAACTGGAGGTCAGCTGCCATCCCATTTGACCAACTTAAGCACAAGCTCTCCTGGCTCATGATAAATGAAAGGCTCTCGGCAGTCTTGAATGACAAATTAGTGGTCTTCGAAAAAGTCTTGGGCCCGTGGATCAGATACCTGACTGGAGATCCCTGTACGGCTCTGAGCTGAGGAGCCTTTGAGTGGCAGGGACCAGAGCTTGGGGTCTCCCTCCCCCCTTTTCTTTTCTTTATTCTTTTAACTCTATTTTATATCTTTGGGTTTTAAAAGGAGTTTAACCGGTATTATCTGAGTGCCAAGAAAGAGGTACCCAGTGTTCTTACTCGTATAAACAAATATCAGGTACTCTGCAACTGATATAATGTCTACATGTTTTGTTATTGTTATATTGACGTCAAAACATTGAAACGAAAAAAGTTTGAATAAAATGTAATTGAATTCTACTTTGTTTAACCGCTATGAAAATGTAAGCATTGATAAATGGAAAGCACAACTTTTTTAGCAGTAACTGTACTGTTGACATGCCAATTTTTATTTTGCAGAACCCAGCCGCTAGAAAGAAAATACTGCAATGTTTGCAAGACGTATTATCAGGAAGACAGCATAGACACACATGAACGATCTACCGTACATCTCTTCAACAAGAAAAAGAAAATTCCATCTACATATTATGCTATCCCAGAGCACAACGTGGGCTTTAAGATGATGCTTAAGGAAGGCTGGGACCGGGAGTCAGGCCTGGGACCTGAAGGGTCAGGCAGGAAATTTCCTGTTCAGACAGTTCTCAAGAGAGACCAAAAAGGTCTTGGCTTTCACAGTGACCAGAAGCCCAAAGTCACCCATTTTGCTGCTAACGACATGTTAGCTGTTGCTGGGTCACAGACTAAACATGTGAGGACAGAAAGGGTGGCTACGGTCAGCAAAAACGAAGAAAGAAGGAAGGAAGCCAAATCTAAAGCCTGGGAAAGAAATTTGAGGACATATATGAACATTGATTTTTAATATTGTGGGTTTATTTAACATATTCTTTATTTTTGGCAACAATAGGATCATTTAGCACAATAAAAGAACCTTATTTCAGGCAACAAAAGTGGTCATGTATGAAGAAATTGTATAATACAAATAAAGCAAAAAGTCACCACAAAAAAAAAGCAGAATAAAAGGGTTTAGACTTGGAGGAATGTGTCACTTCAAGAGGCAACTACCGAGAGCAGAACCACCAATCACAGGTCAACTAATAAAAAATAGCTGTCCGGTTCTGCTAGAACAGATATATGTCACTGATGGAGAGGCACAAGACCCTCTGCCAAAAGTTTTCTAGGAAAAAAACTTAAGAAAAATGTAAGACTGGTAGAAAACATTGGGTTTTGATGTTTATACAAATGCTCTGAATTGTGCCTTTCTAAAGAAGATACTGAAAGCCCAATTAACCTTTCAGTTTCAATCAGCTAAATAAATTCCAGGTGCTTCAAAAGATCAAAGTCTTACAGTTGGTTTGCTTTCGAAAGCAGCCACAGCTTATGCAATAAAGCCTGTGACCTGTCAGCATACTGTAGTGCAGCCTTTTTCAAGCCAGGGTGCCCAGGTTTCTTCAGGGGTGCGTTGGTAATATGCCTAAAAATTGTGTACAAGCTAGCAGGTGGATGAAGCCTGCCTTTTAATTACACATAGCCACAGGTTTTCATTGTGCACCATAACAACCTTCTAGTCACCAGCGTCCTAACAACCATTGAAGTCATTGGTTGATAAAGAGGGCGTCGGGCGCCTGCATAGCATCCTTGTTTGTTGCACCCCTGTCCCTCTCCATCAGCACTGGGTTCACAGCTGAGTAAGGGAGAGAAATTGGGGGAAAAGTTAAATGCTGGAATACTGGCCAGTACCAGTGTGCAAAGGTGTATTTGCTTTGGAAGAATAAATCTTCTCCAATGTTTGGATGTCCTACATGTGTGGATCTTTCTGCATTATGTAAAACAATTAGTTTAGTTTTTTACATTTTAGAATAGGGTGCCTTAAGATTTTGCTGAATTTTCAGCCTTGGTTAAAAAAAGGATAATTAACACTGCTGTAGAGAAGGGGCCTTGTTCTTCCTATGGAAATAGTGATCTCTCTGCAGGGGTCCTATAGTTCTGCTATAGCAAAGCTCTTGCTGCCTGTTTTTGGAGAGTTTTAGCTTTGGCTCAGACAGAGCAAAACTCTGCAGAGAGACCACTGCTTTCACATAGAGAGTAAGGGTCTTTCTTTACAGCATACTGGCAGGGAACAGGATTTTCTGCTCAGGCTGTGGCTGCTTTCTAAAGAAAATGCACTGTAAGTGCTCATGCACACAAGACGTTTTTACAGCTGCTGTTAAGGGAGTCTGATGGTTTTTTAACTGCCTCTAAACGTCCCTCCATGTTAGCCTATGTGTCCATGCACACAAATTTTCAGAGGCCTTTGGAGGCATAAGCGTTTAGGGGCAGTAGAAAAAAAATGACAGCCTGTGCTGTCGAGCACAGGCCAGGAGCAGAGACTGTTGAGCTGTAAAAATGAAAAACAACAAAAAATACTGCTGAATGCTGTAACAAGCGGTTAGCTGCGTTTGCCATTTTTAGGCATTTTTACATTATAGGGAGTGTTTTTACTGAAAAAAGGCCAAAAAACCTCTATTCAAAAACACAGCTAACAACGCATTTTTAACGCTGCTTTTTCCTGGCAGCAGCGCTGGCCTTTTTTAAACATCCTCTGTGCATGAGGCCTTAGACTTTACACACGCATGGAAGCTGCCATCTTTGCCTCTGTTTAATCTACAACTGCCCTGATGCTGCACATGTGATCAGTTATGACACCAGCCATTGGATGGTTTGACAGTTTGGTTGCAAGCACAACCAATGGGAGTGTTACATTTCCGGCACGTGCCGTAAATGAAACTGTTTTATGGATGGGTTTACTTCCAGTTTAACCGGTTTGGCTTTAACAAACCATCACAAAAACACTGAGAATATTTCTAATAATAGAATTCTGGGCAAACAGGTAAATACATGTTTAGTGTTTTTCCTGACACGTGATTTTTGGCCATCCATTCTTGTGATACATACATCTGCTAATCAAGGTGATCACTGTACTACTCCCCAGTTTATTATTACAGCTTCCTGGGTCAGCTTCTGGCTCACAGGACAGAGGAACTGATGCAGATTCACTGGCCAATGAGGAGGTTGTAAGCAGCAAGATGACATAGGAAGCTGATTTTCTGAATCAGATAGATGACTTGATTAGTTAAGAACTATGGGGGTTATTTACGAAAGGCAAAAGTCATGCAGTGCAGAAAATGTGTGTAAAGGAAATGAAGGTAATGAAGCAAGATTTTCAGCACACCACAATGCTCTTTATGAGCAATTTTATTTATTACACATACTCAGCTTCTATTTCAGAAATGAAAATGCCCATGAGTTTGTAACTATTGATTATGATATAATGACCCCTTTCACTTCGACACCCACCTTGTTTGGTTTACTGCCATCTAGAATGCACCTAAATATTTATAATAATAAATCACAAGACCAAAGTATTGCCGTCTACACACGGTCGGACTTTTCAGCTACAAAAGTTCGACAGCCTGTCCGACAGACTTTCAACAGACTTTCAATGGACTTTTGGCGGACTTTAAACGGACTTTCTAACGACCAGACTTGCCTACATACGATCACACCAAAAACTGACGGATTCGTACGTGATGACGTACACCGGACTAAAATAAGGAAGTTGATAGCCAGTAGCCAATAGCTGCCCTAGTGTTGGTTTTTGTCCGTCGGACTAGCATACAGACGAGCGGATTTCTGGGTCCGGTGGAGTTACGACATAAAGATTTGAAGCATGTTCCAAATCTAAAGTCCGTCAGATTTGCGACTGGAAAAGTCGGCTGAAGGTTCGGTGAAGCCCACACATGATCGGATTGTTCACCGGATTTGGTCTGTCGGCATCCGTCAGACCGGTCCGGTCGAAAAGTCCGACCATGTGTATGCCCCATAAGTCTCATGTAGAAGGCCGTTCTTGTCAAACGCAGTCTTTTCCAATTAAATGCAGCACTGCTCAAATGCATATGTTGGCAAAATGTATTGCTTGATAAGACACAGCTACAATCGACCTGCTTTGCCTGCAGTTCACCCCTCAATAGGATGTGTTTTGTCCAAAGAAAGCCACACCCAGCAACCTCTGAACTATCATCTACACTACTGCTTTGATGCAATGGGAATCTCCTGACTGGTGTTTTAACATTTTTGCTGCCGAAGCCGCTTTTGCACACATGTTCAAAAAATCATTTTAGGCCTGAAGATTAGTTAAAACCCACAAACATATATTTCCAGGATTTTTTTTTTAATAAAATTGGTAGTTTCAAATTTTAATTTCAGTTTATGAAGTGCAAGTTTTCTGTAAAAAATGCACAATTTAATTTTAGGGCACCCAAACAGAATAATATAACACCCAATTTTTTGGTAAAATATAAAAGATGAGGTGTGTCAAGTAAATACCCAAAGCCTTAAAATTGCACGCACCTCTAAAGGGATGACAAATTTTGGTACCCAAAATTTTCTATAGGTGACACTTAAAAATCCTTTACAGGTCATCAATTTAGAATTGGCCATGAATAATGGTCCTATGATTATTACTCTCACACAGCAATATATAATGTGTAGTGCAATCAACATTTATGTATATAGGCTCTCCTGATGTGTGTGTTAACCTCTTCCCTCCTCTCGGAATGTGGGCTTTAAAGCTGAGAGGCTACATATATATGCAGCCCTAAGTAAACTGAGAGTGCGCACTCCAAGCACAGTCACCGGTGGGGACTGGAAAGCTCCTGATGCATACTTGCGATACTTGCAACACAGCGGTCACATGATCAGAATTCCCGTTTTCCAGCATTTAGAAGCTCTTAAGGGGCTGGGAGGCGGTGGCAGAAAGGGATTAAGTTCTTGTTTTTGTTAAGGGGGGTGTTTATCCAATTAATGTCAGCACCTCTTGGCTCTTCAAGAGGTTTCTGATCTCAGGAGGCGGAGCAGGTTTCTGATCATGTGACTGCCGTGATTGGCTGTTACAGCGGTCACATGATCAAAAAGCCTCGATCTATGGAGAGAATCAGGAGGGACCGAGATTCTCCTCTGCTGGCTGGCTGACTTCACATGGGAATCTCGATCCCTCCTGCTTCTCTCCATAGATCGAGGCCGGCCAGTACAGGGGGAACACGTGACCGCACAGCTGCGGTGTCAGAAACTGTATTTAGCCTTTTCATTTCTAACAAATACTTACACTTTTTTTAATGGCAGCATATCTGCATAGCATTCATGTAAAGTCACATGGTGACTTTACAAACACTTTAACCTCTTCGTACCAGCAGTACGCATATATGCGGCCTCTCTGCCGGTGGGTGTTAAGGCCAGAATGTAAACAGAGTGATGGCTAACAGAAAGCATCTGATCTCTACTTGCAATAGGGAGCTTTTCAATCATGTGAGCGCTGTCAAAGACAGTATTTCGCCTTTTTATTTTAAACAAACACGTTAATGGCAGCATATCTGCATGGCATACATTGATATGTGCTGCATTATGCAGCTGAATAAGAGGCATGAGGGGTGGGGAGGAAAGCGATCTCATGCTGACAGGGAGGGAGGGGGAAAGACTGTCAGAGGAGAGACGAGAGCTGCCAGAGGCACATAAACTGACCACAGTAATCAGGGCTCAGCAGCCATGATTATCATGGTCAGCAGAGGCAGGGGGACACAGGAACTGGCAGGATCAACCAGGTTTATTACAAGTTAAGAAGAGAAGAATTGCACAGCACAAGCATTGTGCTGTTTTTCATACCTTAAAGGAACAGGATCTTTTTTTTTTTTTTTTTAGGGTTACAAACACTTTAAGTGCTTAGGCGTAACATTTTTTTTTCACTTTTTTTTATCACGCAGGGGCCAAAAGTCCCCTATGTTCTAGCATTTTGCTATGATAAGTTCTCTTTAATGAGAAATCAGGGGTCTATCAGATCCCTGATATATAACTTGCCTTCCACTGAAGCTAATGGAGCGCAGATAGTACTCCATTAGCTTCTAAAAAAAGGGGGACACCTGGGAGAGGAAAAAGGCTGCACACCCCAAGATAATTTCAAAAATGGGAATTTACCCCCAAAGGTAAAGGGGTTTTCTAGGCAGCGAACAACAAATGCAGATATTGTATGGTTTAAAAGGTAGCTTTATTAAACGTAGGACATTAAAGTAAAAAACATGAACTGTGTACATGAAATTATAAAAAGCACAGGAGCATGTACAGGGCTATACATGAATTATGCAATACACAAGTGCTTGGATAGTTCTGATGCGTTTCGACCCCATCGGGTCTTCTTCAGAGGAAATGCATGCGCTGTGGGAGAAATTTGTATACATAAAAAAATAATAATACCAATATGATTGTGCACAATTGTATATAATAAGAATTTTAAACATAATTACCAAAAATAAGTGTATAGCCTTGTCTCCTGAGCCTACGGTTTTCAGAAAAGCCTCCACCATCCGGTCCCAGCACCGGAGCCCCCCGGTCCACCAACACCCCCAAAAGGGGAAGCCAAGCAAGAACTGCGCGACTTACGATGAATTACATCTAGGGAATACCCTGCATTCGGCAAGGGGCTTGTGGATCAGCAGCACCTGTGGTCTGAACATCAAGCAGCAAAGTCAATGGATGCGTTTAGAGAAGATAGTATAATCTATTTGTATAAACTTGTATAAATCAAGTGATAATGATATTAGTAATATCATAAAGTTTTTTAACGCTATTTGGCCTAAATTTTAGCAATAGTTAACATTTTTTTGTAAATTCTAGTCGAAGATTATAAAGCGTGTATAGATATATGTACACTATAAGATGAAAGAAGAAATTATAAAGAATGGAGGAAGAGAACGAAAGAAAAGGAAAAAAAGAACGAAAAAAGAGAAAAGAAAAAAAAGAAAAAAGGGGAAGTGGGGGAAGGAAAGGGGGGGAGGGGAGAGGAAGGGAAAAGTGTGGAAAATAGTGAGGTATGAAGTAAGAAGTGACAGGGAAAAAGGGGAGGGGGGAGGGAAGGGGGGGGGGGAAACGTGATGAAAGTGAGGAGGGAAATGGAAGTGGGGAGGGAAAGGGGGATCCATTCTCCATTAGCTTCTTACCCAGCCACAGCAGCCAAGGAAAGTGACAGTTGAACCTGGAAGTGATGTAATACATGTCACTTCCATGTTCATTCTAGCTAATGGGGGGGATCAGTGAACAGATGTTTTCTGGTCTCCCCCCCTTCTATCCAGTGCACCCACCATGTGGGTCCTGAGTTCTCTGCGTTAAGTACCACCCGACAAGAGGCCGCATATATGCGTTCCGTTGACACAAAGAGGTTTGGTTCTTTTTAATGAGACATCAGGCTCCTGATATCTAACTTGCCTTCCACTGATGCTAATGGAGTGCAAATAGTGCTCATTAGCTTCTTACCTGGGCACAGGAGCCAGGGAAAGTAACAGTTGTGATGTAATACATGTCATCTCCATTTTTATTCTAGCTCAGGGGTCCTCAAACTTTTTAGACAGGGGGCCAGTTCACGGTCCCTCAGACTGTTGGGGGGCCGCACTATAGTTTAAAAAAAATATGAACTACCGTAATTCCTAAATTCCTATGCACACATCTTTTTTGTAGTGCAAAAGAATGAATAATAAATAATAATATATATAGGGGATGGACAGGGGGACAGTGGGATGGACAGGGGGACAGTGGGATGGACAGGGGGACAGAGGGATGGACAGAGGGACAGAGGGGGGGACAGTGGGGTGGACAGGGGGACAGTGGGGTGGACAGGGGGACAGTGGGATGGACAGAGGGGTGGACAGGGGGACAGTGGGATGGACAGGGGGACAGTGGGATGGCCAGGGGGACAGAGGGATGGACAGGGGGACAGAGGGGTGGACAGGGGGACAGAGGGGGGGCAGTGGGGTGGACAGAGGGGTGGACAGAGGGGGGGCAGTGGGGTGGACAGAGGGGTGGACAGAGGGGGGGCAGTGGGGTGGACAGAGGGGTGGTCAGGGGGACAGAGGGATGGACAGGGGGACAGAGGGATGGACAGGGGGACAGAGGGATGGACGGGGGACAGAGGGGTGGACAGGGGGACAGAGGGATGGACAGGGGGACAGAGGGGTGGACAGGGGGACAGAGGGGGGGACAGAGGGGTGGACAGGGGGACAGAGGGGGGGGGCAGTGGGGTGGACAGAGGGGTGGACAGGGGGACAGAGGGATGGACAGGGGGACAGAGGGATGGACAGGGGGACAGAGGGACAGAGGGATGGACAGGGGGACAGAGGGGTGGACAGGGGGACAGAGGGGTGGACAGGGGGACAGTGGGGTGGACAGGGGGACAGAGGGGTGGACAGGGGGACAGAGGGGTGGACAGGGGGACAGAGGGGGGGGCAGGTGGGGTGGACAGAGGGGTGGACAGGGGGACAGAGGGATGGACAGGGGGACAGAGGGACAGAGGGATGGACAGGGGGACAGAGGGGTGGACAGGGGGACAGAGGGGTGGACAGGGGGACAGAGGAGGGGACAGTGGGGTGGACAGAGGGACAGAGGGGTGGACAGGGGGACAGAGGGGTGGACAGGGGGACAGAGAGGGGGACAGAGGGGTGGACAGGGGGACAGAGGGGTGGACAGTGGGGTGGACAGGGGGACAGTGGGGGGGGACAGGGGGACAGTGGGGGGGACAGGGGGACAGTGGGGTGGACAGGGGGACAGTGAGGTGGACAGGGGGACAGTGGGATGGACAGAGGGGGGGACAGTGGGATGGACAGAGGGGTGGACAGGGGGACAGTGGGATGGACAGGGGGACAGAGGGATGGACAGGGGGACAGAGGGGTGGACAGGGGGACAGAGGGGGGGCAGGGGGACAGTGGGATGGACAGGGGGACAGTGGGGTGGACAGGGGGACAGAGGGGGGGGCAGGTGGGGTGGACAGAGGGGTGGACAGGGGGACAGAGGGATGGACAGGGGGACAGAGGGACAGAGGGATGGACAGGGGGACAGAGGGGTGGACAGGGGGACAGAGGGGTGGACAGGGGGACAGAGGAGGGGACAGTGGGGTGGACAGAGGGACAGAGGGGTGGACAGGGGGACAGAGGGGTGGACAGGGGGACAGAGAGGGGGACAGAGGGGTGGACAGGGGGACAGAGGGGTGGACAGTGGGGTGGACAGGGGGACAGTGGGGGGGGACAGGGGGACAGTGGGGGGGACAGGGGGACAGTGGGGTGGACAGGGGGACAGTGAGGTGGACAGGGGGACAGTGGGATGGACAGAGGGGGGGACAGTGGGATGGACAGAGGGGTGGACAGGGGGACAGTGGGATGGACAGGGGGACAGAGGGATGGACAGGGGGACAGAGGGGTGGACAGGGGGACAGAGGGGGGGCAGGGGGACAGTGGGATGGACAGGGGGACAGTGGGGTGGACAGGGGGACAGAGGGGTGGACAGTGGGGTGGACAGGGGGACAGTGGGGTGGACAGGGGGACAGTGGGGTGGAAAGGGGGACAGAGGGGTGGACAGAGGGGGGACAGGGGGACAGTGGGGTGGACAGGGGGACAGTGGGGTGGACAGAGGGGGACAGGGGGACAGTGGGGTGGACAGGGGGACAGAGGGGTGGACAGAGGGGGGGACAGTGGGATGGACAGAGGGGTGGACAGGGGGACAGTGGGAGGGACAGGGGGACAGTGGGATGGACAGGGGGACAGAGGGGTGGACAGATGGACAGAGGGGGGGGCAGTGGGGTGGACAGAGGGGTGGACAGGGGGACAGAGGGGGGGACAGTGGGGTGGACAGAGGGACAGTGGGGTGGACAGAGGGACAGAGGGGGGGACAGAGGGGTGGACAGGGGGACAGAGGGGTGGACAGGGGGACAGAGGGGTGGACAGAGGGATGGACAGGGGGACAGAGGGGTGGACAGGGGGACAGAGGGGTGGACAGAGGGGGGGACAGTGGGATGGACAGAGGGGTGGACAGGGGGACAGTGGGAGGGACAGGGGGACAGTGGGATGGACAGGGGGACAGAGGGGTGGACAGATGGACAGAGGGGGGGGCAGTGGGGTGGACAGAGGGGTGGACAGGGGGACAGAGGGGTGGACAGGGGGACAGTGGGGTGGACAGAGGGACAGTGGGATGGACAGAGGGACAGTGGGGTGGACAGAGGGACAGAGGGGTGGACAGGGGGACAGAGGGGTGGACAGGGGGACAGAGGGGTGGACAGAGGGGTGGACAGGGGGACAGTGGGGTGGACAGTGGGACAGTGGGGTGGACAGGGGGATAGAGGGGTGGACAGGGGGACAGGGGGACAGTGGGGTCCTCACTTGTTAGTAGGCTGTTGCTTGAAGCCTCCGCTCTCGCTGTCACTCTTCGCGCCTCCTGTCTCCGTGCGGGACTGTGCTGGGAACTACACTTCCCAGCATGCAGCGCGGCACACGGAGCCCTCCATTACTGGGGTGGGGGAGGCGGCTTGAGCGGAGCGGAGCGGATATGCTCCCTGCCGAAGCCGAGCCGACCTGGCCCCGGCCCGAGCCTGGATTGTCGGGAATCTGGCCCTGGGTGGATTGGGCCGGATAAATGTCCTCGGCGGGCCGCATGTGGCCCGCGGGCCGTAGTTTGAGGACCCCTGTTCTAGCTATTGGGGGGCATCAGCGAACAGATGTTCGCTGGTCTTCCTCCCATCTAGCCGGTGCACCCACCACGGGGGTCCTGGGCCCGCAAGTGGGACAATGGAGCCAAGAAACATGGCAGGAGGGTCACTCACTTGTGTCTGCCCATGCAAACAATCAGACGACTTTACAGCCACCCAATTGCTGTCACCTGTGAAGCCATTTGTCAGCTTGTTAGAATTACATGCACTACTGGCTCTGTAGTAGCAGGGAGTGTGTGTATATCTCCCCACTGCTGCCGACTTAAGCCTTACATAGATGGCAGCAAAATGGTTAAACGCAGAAAAACAATACCCATGTACAGGTCAATATGTACTTCAGCATATTTAGTTGTTTGCGCAGAGTATCATTTTAACAGTAAGCATAGAAATGGGAATAAAATAAATACCATGAGGTCGATTTACTAAAGATGTTGAGAGCCTTCAGTCAAACAAATGTTTGAATATTCACTTCAATTATCATGTCATGTTCTAAAAAAAAATTAAGGAACATTCACACAGTGTTTTTTGAAGTTAAAAGTTGATCTAAGTAAATAAGCCCACTTTTGTCTTCTTTGGTAAAATTCACCAAAGTGGCCTTTAAGTTGCACAGAAAACTAAAATATTTTCTCTTGTCTAATGCTAAAAAATATTTTTATTATTTATTAAAAATATTAAATCAGAAATTATTGTGGAATTCAGACTAAGTTGCAGCAAAAGAGTTTGAGGTCTCTATTAAAATATTGTTGTTAAAACCTAAAGCAATTTTGTCTGTTCTTATACTGAATTGTGGTTTGAATTGTTTTTAGCATCTGCCTTGCTATTACCTATATATGTACCATCTTTTGCCACTTTCCTTTGTGTAAGAGGCTAAAAAAAAAAAAATTGCGTGTATTATTGGAAGTTGCTATTCATCTTTGCTGCAAAGGAATGTGCTATATGTTCTAGAGTAATAGATCTAGTGGTGAGCCTAGTGGCAAGGTTTCATGGCTTACCCTACTCGCTTGAAAAACCTCATGGAAGATGTGGTTTTTCAAGCGCAATGGATTAAGGTAGAAGGGGTGGTGCTAAGATAATAGCTCTAAGAGGAAGAAATCTACCATTGATTAAATCATTTTGCCTTCTCCTCTCTGCCCAAGACAATGATGATCTGCAAAGCCTCTTTATTTCTAATACTTCTTCATGCAGTTCCACCAACTGGTAGGACAATAATGAGGGAATTATTCATTTTATGAATATTTTACTTTAAAATTGTAGGCTAGATTGCCATAGTTTTTCTAAATGTCACTGAATTATTTCATTACATGTGTTACTTTATTTTATTTTTTTGTTCGCCTAAATATTAGATATTTCAGATGTATTTAATTTCTAGTCCAAGCTAGTTTTATTTTATAACAAACACATTTTATTACTCAATGCTCTTTACTGAGTATATATACTCATTCTAAACAAATGTTTCTGATTTACTAATGGAGTAGAGAAAGTTAATCTAGCTTAAAAATTCAAATTAATCTCTGTTCACTTCAATTCTCAAATCATGTGCAAGGTAAGATTCTGTATTGTTCAAATTCCCCTGCATATGATTGGATACTCAAAGTGAAAATAGTGTAACTAAGATAAGTAAAAATCTATTTTTCTAAGTCCACATTCTCTCATAAGAATTAACCTCTTTGTTTTAGAAGCCTATAAAAAAATAAAGCTCCAGATAGGTGCTGTGCTAGATCTGTGTCATGAAATTGTCTAAAAAACTTTGTTTATTAAACTTAACCAATGTATTAATTCTGGCAATGATAATAACATACAACACTATACATTTTTAGTAAATAATTTTTAACTAAATGATAACAATACTGAATCTAAAAATAGAATTCAGAAAAAAAATCTAAACAATACACGTGAGACTGAATCGTTTTTAAGCGTGGTTGTGTTAACATGACTATCAAACATGTTTTTTTTATAAACCCTATAATTGTTACTGATTCAGAGAAGTCATTTAGGAACTAGAAATAAAATAGGTGCCTGCATTTGAATTTTTCTTTTCCCTAGGATAAGCTGAGATTTTTTAAATAATTTTAAAAATGTGTCCTTTGGGGGAAAAAAGATAAATATATTAAGTAAACACTTTGACTTTTGATCCTTTCTGCTTATGTTTGTCAAATATCAGGGACATTTTTATTGTACTGGATATCTCAGTTTTGAATCTTTTAAATGCACAGCTATTAATGTGCTGTGCCGAAGTTATCAAATGGAAATTAGCCCAAGATCCCAATGTCTTTTCACTAGAGAATTGAACTTATATATACCCTGGTATAACCCACATTTAAATACTACTGTTATGACTTTCAGAACAATTTGCTACATTTTATTTTTGTACAGACATGGTTAAGTTTAGATTTTTTAAAAAAGGTCAGAACATAAATTGTAGGTGTGCATGCTTTTTTCCGCAAAATCTTAGATATCAGTGTTTAGGTAATACTGAAATTAAATAACCAAAGACTATAATTTATCACTTCTTTCACTGCTACTAAATATTTTATATTTCATATGACTTTTTTAATTTACTTACATATACCCTAAAAAAGCAATGTTCTCTTCAAAGGAGTCACTTACACATAGTGAATTCTTGTTTCTGTGTGAATATAAAAAATATTATAATGAGCTAAGGAAAAATACCTCCATTTACAAATTGCAGCTTAAATATTAACACTAAGGATTTGCTTTGGTGTGTAAAATGTGTTTGTGTATGTTGTTGTTTTTTTTTTCTATATTGCTCCTATCGCTCATCCACTGTACATAGTATTAGATGTAACAGGGGTGGAGTACATAAAATACAGAATTGTACATTGTGTAGAAAAATGTAGTAATGGGAGAAATTATAAAAGAGCCCCCCCACCGTCTATCTATCTCTTCTCACATTACTATAATTATAATTTATCATTTTCTTTTAATATATCACTTATACTTATGTTTAATTACAGTGAAACTAGCAACCCAGTTGCCAAGAATGGTCACAAATGTGTTGGGGATATATTTTATTACATTTTTAATTGTTATATACCATGTTATTGCCTAAAACCTAAAAAAGATAAAATATACATTTTTAGGTAATTTACATAAGACAAGACAAATGATTATCTAATGATTATTATGCATGAGATTGTATATATGATAGGATGACCAGAATAGATTAAGAAAAATAGCACACGAAAAGTTTCCATTTATCTTGACATAGCATGTACATGGATGTCCCTTTCTGTCATTTCTATGTTTAAAGTGTATTTTGTATGATTATTATTATTTTTTTCAGGATATATATAGCACTAACAGTTGGTGCAGGGCTTTACAAAATAAAGGGTCACAGTATAGTTACAATACAATGCAAGACAAGACAGGAGAGCCTTGCTTGTGGAGCTTAAAATCTAAAACAAAATTAAAGCCAAAACTTTTTTTCCTTCTAGATAGAGTAGGGAAGAGTTTAAAAAAAAAAACCTTCCAATGTGTGCTCAGGTTCAAGTAAGAACTGTAAATTTTCCAAACTAAAGAGACACTGTGGAGTTGATTTACAAAAAACGGGGAGTGAAAAATCTGGTGCAGCTGTGCAAAGAATCCAGGTTTTATTGTCAAAGTTTTTTTTTTTTTTTTGTTTTTTTTTTTGATTCAGTACTTTTTTTATTCTTTTCATAGCAGTACAAGTTATACATTTCTCCATACATTTTATTCCAGATACATAATCTTGCTTCTAACATTCACCCGCCCCCCAAAAAAAACCAAAAAAAAAAACCGCACAAAACAAAACTTAAAAACAAACAAAAAAAAAGGGGCAAAACCCAACAACAAAAATAGATTTCCTCCCCCTACTGTATCTCTCCCCCCCGCCTCGACCCCAAAAGCGTCCTCCCATCCTCTACCCAAACCCAATATTGTCCGTCTCCCATATTGATTCATCTTTTATTTTCATTGTCCCAGGCCTCTACCCAGCTTTTCCAGATAGCGTCAAATTTATCTTGGCTCCCTCTATGTGTATAAATAAATTCCTCCTTTATTATGGTTTCTTTTATTTGTGTTCTCCATTCTTCGACCATTGGGGGGTATATAGATATCCACTTCTGAGCGATTAGCTTTCGTGCCTGAAACAAGCCTCTCGTCATTGCGGTATGGGTATGTTTTGAAATATTTGGTTCCTCCACTATATTTAATAAACATAAATTTGGGTCTAGTGAAATTTCTATACCTAATGTGCTATTTATATTTTTAATTATATCCTGCCAATAACGATGGAGTTTGGGGCATTTCCACAACATGTGTATTAGATTAGCCGGTGCACCACTGCATCGGGGGCATAAGGGGGATTCCCTGCGTTTCCATTTAAATAGTTTTTCGGGGGTATTGTCAAAGTTTAATTGAACATGCTGAAGTTAGAAACTGATTGGCTACCATGCACAGCTGCTCCAGATTTTGCACTTTTGCATTCCAGATGTGTATATTAGACAAGAAATCGAGAGAAACCTTCCAAATGATACATAGACATCAATGTATCTACTATACCCAATACAGTGATGTTTTTTTGGTATGATTTTTATGATGGCAGATCATTTAAAAAACAGCTAAGTCCTCTTTTGCTAAAAAATAATAAATGCACCACCACCGAGTAGATGCCCCCCTGATTTGCAGACCATACTCCCATTAACTGCTTGCCGCCCGCCGGCTGTCATATGATGGCCAGGCGGCACGGCTCTCGTTCTGGGAGGGTGTCATATGACGGCCCTCCATTTAAACAGGGAATGCGCATGATCATGTGTGCGCATCCCTGTTCCTTCGGTGGCGGCGTGCACCTGTCACAGTCCATCTGAGTACCTGTCGAAGTTCATCTGAGTACCCAAGTACCTGAGTACCTGTCACAGTTCAGCTGAGTACCCGAGTACCTGAGTACAGTCCATATGAATACCGAGTACCTAAAGTACCTGTCACCACCCTTCAGAGTACCCAAATACCAGTCACCAGCCCATCAGAGTACCCGAGTACCTATCTGTAGCCCATCAGAGTACCCAAGTACCTATCACCAGGCCATCCGAGTACCTGTCACCAGGCCATCAGAGTACCCGAGTGCCTGTCACCAGCCCATCAGAGTAACTGAGTACCCGTCACCAGCCCATCTGAGTAACCGAGTGCCTGTCACCAGCCCATCAGTGTACCCGAGTCCCTGTCTGCAGCTCATCCAGTTACCCGAGTACCTGTCTGCAGCTCATCAAGTTATCCGAGTACCTGTCTCCAGCCCATCAGAGTACCCGAGTACCTATCTGTAGCCCATCAGAGTACCCGAGTACCTATTTGCAGCCAATGCCTCATAGAATATACGTTGGGGTGTTTGCTTTCCAAAATGGGGTCATTTTGTGGGTAATTCCACTGTCCTGGTGCTCAAGGACCTTCAAAAGTGTGATAGGTAGGAATGAAATGAGATGTGTAATTTATGCTCCTAGAACGCCTGAAGGTACTACTTCAATGTTGGGCCTCTGTATGTGGCCAGGCTGTGTAAAAGTCTCACACATGTGGCATTGCCATACTCAGGAAGAGTAGCAGAATGTATTTTGGGGTGTAATTTTTGCTATATTCATGCTATGTGTTAGAAATATCTTATAAATTGACAACTTTGTGTAAAAAAAATGCGTTTTCATTTTTTTTCCACATTTTCCAAAAACTTCTGGAAAAAAATGAACTGTTCAAAAGACTCACTATGATTCATAGATCATACGTTGGGGTGTTTGCTTTCCAAAATCGGGTCCTTTGTGGGCAATTCCATTGTCCTGGTGCTCCAGGGCCTTCAAAAGTGTAATAGGTGGTTGAGAAATGAGATGTGTCATTTATGCTCGTAGAACACCTGAAGGTGCTACTTCAATGTTGGGCCTTTGTATGTGGCCAGGCTGTGTAAAAGTCTCACACATGTGGTATCGCCATACTCAGGAAGAGTAGCAGAATGTATTTTGGGGTGTAATTTGTTGTATGCATATGCTGTGTGTGAGAAATAACCTAATAATTTGACAATTTTGTAAAAAAAAATCTTCATTTTGCAAAGAATTGTGGGAAAAAATTACAACTTAAAAAAACTCACCATGCTATTTACTTAATACCTTGGAATGTCTACTTTCTAAAAAGGGGTCATGGGGGGGGGGTATTTGTACTTTCCTGATTTGTTAGTGTCTCAAGAAATGAGATTCACCTGATGTACTGAAGCCCTGATCAGATGTGATCAATTTTCTGTGATTGGCACCATAGTTTGTAGACTCTATAACTTTCACAAAGACCAAATAATATACACTAATTTGGGTTATTTTTACCAAAGATATGTAGCAGTATAAATTTTAGCCAAAATTTATGAAGAAAAATTACTAATTAGCAAAATTTTATGACAGAAACAAAGAAAAAATTTGAGTGAAAAAAGGACGCAAGTTTCATACTTTTTGCATGACTGAGTAATTGTCATTCAAACTGTGAAAGAGCTGAAAGCTGAAAAATGGTCTGGGCAGGAAGGGGGTATAAGTGTACTGTATTGAGGTGGTTAAAGACCCCTCCTTTCCCTTTGCCCTATAACCTATTTCTCCTGTAATGTCCCTCCATTTATATTTCCTTTAGTTTTTTTGACTAAAACCTTAGGTGACATTGCAACACTAAGAACATGCATTCAGCTACTTTTTTGAAATGTATAACTTCACATCTAATGCCCCGTACACACGGTCGGACTTTGTTCGGACATTCCGACAACAAAATCCTAGGATTTTTGCAGACGGATGTTGGCTCAAACTTGTCTTGCATACACGCGGTCACACAAAGTTGTCGGAAAATCCGATCATTCTGAACGCGGTGACGTAAAACACGTACGTCGGGACTATAAACGGGGCAGTGGCCAATAGCTTTCATCCCTTTATTTATTCTGAGCATGCGTGGCACTTTGTCCGTCGGATTTGTGTACACACGATCGGAATTTCCAACAACGGATTTTGTTGTCGGAAAATTTTATATCCTGCTCTCAAACTTTGTGGGTCGGAAAATCCAATGGAATATGTGTGATGGAGCCTACACACGGTCGGAATTTCCGACAACAAGGTCCTATCACACATTTTCCGTCGGAAAATCCGACCGTGTGTACGGGGCATAAGACTGTATATATATATATTTTACTATTATTTTTTTTTCTTATCAGTCGCTTTCATAATCTGTAATATCCATACGATATACAACATGTTCTTCCTGATGAATATGATCTGTACAACATGTCTCTGCGCTCTTTTTGTGATGTAACACTTTCTTAAATAAAGACTGTAAAAAAAAAAAAAAAATACATAAATGCACATGTTATTGCAGGTAGAAAAATATGCATTTATTATTTTTTGCACAGGAGGCTCCATTGAGAACGGCAATTCTATTTGCCGCAGCTGCATAGCACCATGTTACACCCTAAATATGGATGTAACATATGATATGTTGCTAAAGGTGAACCTATCCTTTAAATATTGACCCGTGCATTTCCCACACAGTTTTCACAATCATGCCTTCATTAATACCCGCTCATACCAATGTAGTTAAAGGCAGGCCCAGTTACTTGATACCCCCCACACTCCTCCTTGCGTGTCAAAGGTGCAAAAAAAGAAAGTACAAAATATTGCATACAGCTGTTTACATTCAAAGCACACATGCAGAATTTCTATAAAAAAGTGCCAGCCTCCCTCCCTAGCTACCTAAATACACTAAGCTGTGCTATGTCCCCCGCAGGTACTTTCTTACCACCTCCAATCGCCTCTTGCGCTGTCTGTAGCCCACCAGTAAAAAAAAACAAAAAACAGTAAATAGGCTGTTCACTTTGCAAGGAAATTTTAACTTCGCTTAGTGAATAAGATGAAGCTCTGTGGACTTCAATCATTCAATCATACAGTATGCACACAGAAATATGTTTTTGTTATTTTCTTTCTTTCTTTTTTGTTTTCTTTTTTTATTGTCTCTGCTCTTTTCATTATAATGATTGCCCATTTATTGTCCACATACTGTCACCATTGACATTTTGTTGCCCATGCATTTTCAAGGCTGACCATTTGTGTGTATATGTGTGTATAAACAAACACACACACGCACACACACACGCACACACACACACACATATATATATATATATATATTTTTATATATATATATATATATATATATATATATATATATACAGTGGGGACATAAAGTATTCAGACCCCCCTTAAATTTTTCACTCTTTGTTATATTGCAGCCAATTGCTAAAATCATTTAAGTTCATTTTTTTCCTCATTAATGTACACACAGCACCCCTTATTGACAGAAAAACACAGAATTGTTGACATTTTTGCAAATTTATTAAAAAAAGAAAATCTGAAATATCACGTGGTCCTAAGTATTCAGAACCTTTGCTGTGACACTCATATATTTAACTCAGGTGCTGTCCATGTCTTCTGATCATCCATGAGATGGTTCTACACCTTCATTTGAGCCCAGCTGTGTTTGATTATACTGATTGGACTTGATTAGGATAGCCACACACCTGTCTATATAAGACCTTACAGCTCACAGTGCATGTCAGAGCAAATGAGAATCATGAGATCAAAGGAACTGTCTGAAAAGCTCAGAGACCGAATTGTGGCAAGGCACAGATCTGGCCAAGGTTACAAAAAAATTACTGCTGCACTTAAGGTTCCTAAGAGCACAGTGGCCTCCATAATCCTTAAATGGAAGACGTTTGGGATGACCAGAACCCTTCCTAGAGCTGGCCGTCCGGCCAAACTGAGCTATCGGGGGAGAAGTGCCTTGGTGAGAGAGGTAAAGAAGAACCCAAAGATCACTGTGGCTGAGCTCCAGAGATGCAGTCGGGAGATGGGAGAAAGTTGTAGAAAGTCAACCATCACTGCAGCCCTCCACCAGTCAAGGCTTTATGGCAGAGTGGCCCGACGGAAGCCTCTCCTTAGTGCAAGACACATGAAAGCCCGCATGGAGTTTGCTAAAAAACACCTGAAGGGCTCCAAGATGATGAGAAATAAGATTCTCTGGTCTGATGAGACCAAGATAGAACTTTTTGGCCTTAATTCTAAGCGGTATGTGTGGAGAAAACCAGGCACTGCTCATCACCTGTCCAATACAGTCCCAACAGTGAAGCATGGTGGTGGCAGCATCATGCTGTGAGGGTGTTTTTCAGCTGCAGGGACAGGACGACTGGTTGCAATCGAGGGAAATATGAATGCGGCCAAGTACAGGGATATCCTGGACAAAAACCTCCTCCAGAGTGCTCAAGACTATAGACTGGGCCGAAGGTTTACCTTCCAACAAGACAATGACCCTAAGCACACAGCTAAAATAACGAAGGAGTGGCTTCACAACAACTCCGTGAATGTTCTTGAGCCAGAGCCCTGACCTAAACCCAATTGAGCATCTCTAGAGAGACCTAAAAATGGCTGTTCACCAATGTTTACCATCCAACCTGACGGAACTGGAGAGGATCTGCAAGGAGGAATGGCAGAGGATCCCCAAATCCAGGTGTGAAAAATTGTTGCATCTTTCCCAAAAAGATTCATGGCTGTATTAGATCAAAAGGGTGCTTCTACTAAATACTGAGCAAAGGGTCTGAATACTTAGGACCATGTGATATTTCAGTTTTTCTTTTTTAATAAATCTGAAAAAATGTCAACAATTCTGTGTTTTTCTGTCAATATGGGGTGCTGTGTGTACATTAATGAGGAAAAAAATGAACTTAAATGATTTTAGCAAATGGCTGCAATATAACAAAGAGTGAAAAATTTAAGGGGGACTAAATACTTTCCGTCCCCACTGTATATATATATATATATATATATATATATATATATATATATATATATATAATGTGGGTGTGCGTAAAACTGAGATGAGTTCCATGCAGTCTTCATATCAGTGTTAAAACCATGTTCTATTTATAGTTTTATTTTTTTTAAATGCATTAAGTTTGTGGTAAACATTTACCACTATATTTTATTCTTTTGTTTGTTGTTGGTTTTCCCATTGTAGCCTCCCTGGCGATTTTCCCGAGTGTGGCTCGGGGTTAAAATTCAGGACCATTAGCGGTAACCCCGAGCCACACTCGGAATTACATCGCAGGATCCTGTTGCCTCCTTACTTACCTTGTCCCCGGGATCCTGCGATGTCCCCCGCTGTGTCTGCGGGCTCCGTCCTCCTCCGAAGCCTCTCTGTACCAGGCTCAGTTCCCTGCGAGCGGCGCGACGCACGGGGCGGACCTGGCGGCAAATTCAAAAAAAGTGTAAAATCATAACACATACAGTACTGTTATCTTACAGATTACAGTACTGTATGAAATTATTTCACATCCCCTTTGTCCCCAGTGCTTTGTCCAATGCCCTGCATGCAGTTTTATATTTCATATACTGTTCTTTCTGCCTGGAAACTGGAGATTGTCCATAGCAACCAAAAAGTGTCCCTTTACGTCAAAAATGACTTTAGACCAGCTAGAAAACAGCGATAGTAAATTAGAACACTTGCAGAATTGAGCGATAGTGAATCGTGTGGAAATTAATTTTATTACTATTTATTTTTATTTTTTTTAATTATTTTTTTTTTTTTTTATTATATTATAATTTATGTTTTTGTGTTTCAAACTTTATCATACCCGGGATATCTACTAGACTCTTGTTTGGACAGATTTAAGTGTGTTATTGTTAAGATTTACAGACCTACAATATAAAACGCCAAATTTCCATGCAAAATAATTGTACCGCTTTCAGCACCTAAAATCCGAAATAATCATACCGCCAGGGAGGTTAAAGGAAACCAGTGTTCAAGGAAGTAAGGGGGCTGCTATTGCTGTTCTCATTCTAAACATGCTGGTTCCAAGGCTCTCTCTGTATGCAATATTTTCTGACCTGGAACAAGCATGCAGCAAAAAAAGTCAGCATGAATTCAGCACTTCCAGATCAGGGATTCAGAAAGTCTTAACATAAACAGAAACTGAGAAAAATATAAAATTGTGTGGAAAGCTGGAGTGTGAGATACCAGACACTTTAAGGACACTTATTGGGCAGGTACTGTAGCGTACATCTGCTGTGCCCCAATGCCCATCCACTGCCTATATACAGGATGTAGACTTTGGACACTATATTAGCAGATACCCTCCAGAGAAGCTGTGCCTTCAGTCCTGAATTTACTGTCCTCTTTATGTGTTTAAATAAGTGCTTCAGCATATTGGTGCCCACCGTTGGAGAAAAGTTGGTAGACTGCTAACATCTAAAATTAAGAATACTGTGACATATTGTGGAGCATGACCACACTGGAAGGATTTGCTTTTAAGTGAAACCATGGTGTTTTAAAATTTTGTGTTATCCCCTATGTCTAATAAACTTTTTTTTTTTGCATTTTGGTTATAAGCAGTTCATGGTTATATATCTATACTATATGCCAGTTTTTGTGTATTTAAGTTGTGCAGGTCCATGAAGTAGGTTTCTCTGTGGGTGTTCTTCTCTGATTATATAACATGAGGACTCTGATTTATTTGAAAATAAGTTATGATAATAATTTATGTTTTACACTTCAAGCCAGCTCTGTTTAATATTTAAAAGAGAAGTATTTTTTGTTTTTTTATAGTGACAGTCAGGGCTTTTTTTTCTCAAACAATAGGTGCTGGAACTCAACCACAACTCCCCAAAACCCCTCTACCAACACACACCCTCCAAATAACATCAAATATTGGGTGTGGTCAGTCAAATTTCACGAACAGTAGGAGGGTCTTAAAGGGGCATTAAATACCAGGATTACATTACATACAGAGTGCAGAGTTCAGGGGGGTTACACACAGAGTGCAGAGCTGTCACTTGTAAACACAGAAACCGGACTTCTGTGTTTACAAGTGATTGTGGTGAGCAGACCCCCCCAAGGGTCTGAGCCAGAGATGGTGGAACTGAGTTCAACCAAGTTCCCCCTGAAAAAAATCCCTGGTGACAGTGCTTCTGATCTCCTCTAAGTTGCAGCAATATTTGTAGATGCCATCAATCATCTCCCAGCACATGATGTCTCCCATCACTAATATCTTATTTGTGGCTCCAACATGTCCCATGATCTACCTTTGAAAGACACAAGTTATTAATGATAAGAGACTTTGCGTACCAGGGACTAACTGTTGGTAGGCGCCTGCTGGAGGTTGGAGAAGATTAGCAGCACTGTCACTAAATGCTGTATTCAGGTCCCACCTTTTTGGGAGGGGAGAAAACATGTACTAGAAGGAGGGGGGCAGATATGTGCTTGGGGGAGCACTGTGGGTGAGGAGTGGACTTGTCCTGGGGGAGTCAGATACGTACTGAGGAGGTGCTTTGGGAGGGGAGAGGACTTGTGCTAGAAGGTGGGGTGGGTGGATATGTGCTTGGAGGGGCACTTTGCTAGGGGAGTAAACTTGTGCTGGGGGGGGGTCAAATACAAATTGGGGAGGTGCTTTTGGAGGAGTTTGGAATTGTACTGGGGGGTCAGATACGTACTGGGGGGCGCTTTGGGATGGGAGCAGACATGCTGGGGGGTCAGATACGTACTGGTGGGTGGTGCTTTGGGAGGGGAGAGGACTTGTGCTAGAAGATAGGGTGGGGGGGCAGATATGTGCTTGGGGGGGCACTTTGGGAAGGGAGAAGTCTGGGGGGTCAGATACATACTGGGGGTGCGCTTTGGGAGGGGTGCAGAATTGTGCTGGGGGGGTCTGATACGTACTGAGGGGGTGCTTTAGGAGGGGAGTGGACTTGTGCTGAGGGAGTCAGATACAAAACGGGGGGTGCTAGAAGGTGGGGTGGGAGGCAGACTTGTGCTAGAAGGTGGGGTGGGGGGTGGATATTTGCTTGGGGGCACTTTGGGAAGGGAGAGGACTTATGCTGGGGGGTCATATGCATACAGGGAGCACTTTGGGAAGGGTGCAGAATTGTTCTGAGAGATCAGATATATACTAAGGGTAACTTTGGGAGGGGAGTAGACTTGTGCTGGGGAGTCAGATAGGGGTGAGGATTTGTGCTAGAAGGTGAGGTGGGGGGTGATTTCAAATCCAATCCCTTCTCCAGCACAAGTTCTCTCTCCTCCCAATGGGCCCCTCTATAACAAATCCTCTTAAACCCTTGTTACCTGTCCCCCTCCATCCCCCCCTTCCCAGTCACAGTGTCCCCCCTCCCCTGCAAGTAACCCACTGCAGACCTCCAATCTGCGTGGTGCATGTAGAATGTTGTTCCTCCTCGTTGGCTCTTCCTCCTGTCTGTGGAAAAGGAAAACATCAGAATCGGGGAGGAGGAGGCAGCTTCAGTGCGATCATATGCAGTGGGTTTCATGGGCACTGCTTGCCTCTCCCCCAAAGCTTGTGTGCGATACCACACACCGCGATCCAGTCTCTGTATTGCAGCCGACATCTCTCTGCCAGCTGTCTGTCATAATGACAAGTCACTGGGCTCCACTCTGGGACTCAGCCTTGAATCACCGGGACTGACATCAAATCCCGGGATGGTCCCGGCAAATCTGGGACAGTTGGGAGGTATGTGTATGCACAGTAGAACCCCATAAACTTCTATATGACCAGGAGACAAACCTAGATATAAATCTATGGGGTTCTGATACACACTTACATATAGCAGAAAGTAGAAACCACATCGCCCATAGGTAAACATTGTGGCAGAACACTTGTGGACTTAGTGCTAGAACTGTATGAGTATACAGAGGGAGGGTGGGGTAGATCAGTAGAATGGGAAGGGGAAAATAGTGAGGAAATGTTTAAAAAATGCTGTTTGAATGTTTTAATCACAGGCAATTAAGTACGGTATGTGTTTTTCAATATACTGCATGATGATTCATGTAAAAATAAAAGCGATCAAATTATTAAACTCTGAGCTGCTGTAAAACATATTTGCTCAGATATCAAGCATATAATATAGCAGAATACATTTTATAAGCTGGAAATTCCCTAAAACACATGGAAAGCACATACTGCCTGCCAATTTGGGAAGCCCCCTTCTAAGTACTCATATTCCACACATCACATGGACAGCAGAGTAGATAAAAATAGTAAGGCTCCCCACTTTATTGCTGTGCACTAGACCAGGGGTCTCCAAACTATGGCCCTCCAGTTGTTCAGGAACTACAATTCCCATCATGCCCAGTCATGAATGTGAATGTCAGAGTTTTACAATGCCTCATGGGTTGTGTAGTTCCGCAACAGCTGGAGGGCCGTAGTTTGGAGATCCCTGCACTAGACCATACAAGTTAACATATGTTGCATTTGGCAACCATTTTGTCAAGAATGGGCTGCCAATGCATGACAATGAAATAGCAAACAGGCCTACACTTTTTAATGCAGTGCACCACGGTGCAAGAATCATGCATTGTGGTGTGCTGCAGTGTGATTTAATTGGAACCTACATGGATGGGAGCCATTGTTTCCATTGTGAATAAATGCACATTTCTACTACTCATAGGTCTAAAGAAGGCATTATGGCTAACTATACCTTCAAATAACTTTAAATCTAATGACCCCCCTCCTCATGGTACTAAACCCCC
This sequence comes from Lithobates clamitans, assembly GCA_037952925.1. Classification (NCBI taxonomy): domain Eukaryota; kingdom Metazoa; phylum Chordata; class Amphibia; order Anura; family Ranidae; genus Lithobates; species Lithobates clamitans. The sequence continues at coordinate 1,968,757 of JBBGZY010000230.1, forward strand.
TTCCTCTTAGATCAGCAGGAAACTCAGCCAAGAAGCTTATTCCATATCAGGTATCAGAAAACCTCTCTACAGGCTTACAAGTAGACAGCTTTTGCATTCAGGCCTATTGCACCCCTGACTCTGAATATCTCTACCTCCCAGCTCCCCAGACACTAGATCTTTCTTCCAGCCAGCACCCAACCTGCCACCAAGCATCCCTATTACTTCATCCCTGACTCTAAACCTTCCTGCCTCCCAGCACTCCTGACACTGAACCCCAATACCCCAGACACTGCAACTTACCAGTAAGCATAAAAGTAACCTGACACCCAGCAACTCCTCCACTGCATAGTCAGTCACTGCTCCCTCTGTCCCTGCTAACCCTATCATGCTTACCCCTTGTCTCCATGCACAGTGGAAGTAAAGGTGAGCCTTGTCTTTCTGGGCTCTCTTCCATCGTCTCCTCATTTAGTTGACATCCCCTGCTCTCCTGTGCAGACTGTATAGGTCAGTCAGTCCCCTGGATGCTGGGTGCACTGAGCACAGTTTGTATGTTCCCAGGAAAAAAAGGACAGAGGTGCACTCCTTCGGACTGAAGGGACGAAGGAAGCCAGACATTGAGACGGAACCCTTCCAATGTATCAACCATTTTCCAGAAGTCCAACATTCAAATTTATTCTCTCTTTATTATACTTTCGAGGTAAACATTTTATTTGAAACACAAGACCACTTTTTATCACTCCTCCCTATTATTTACAACATGTAATCTCTTTATCAGGCACTAAGGGGGAAAACGATGTAGAAGTCATTCTCCGTAAGTAGGAGCATCCTACTGAAAAGGCTGCATGTGGTAAGCATGCCCCATAGAGAGCATTATTGTGGAGTGCTCTCTCTGCAAGTTCATGGAAGTTCTTATGACATGGCAAGGAAGTGAAAAGGTGGTCCCTATAAAAAGGATGACCTAAACATTTCATTTGAGGCATTATTCTGCAAACAGGCGGGTTACAAACAAGATAGGGACTGTAGGCTTGTTCTTAAGTTGAATCTGTTTGTAAGTTGGAACAGGTAAATTTTTTAAATGTATCTCCAGCCAAAAAAATCAATTTTTAAGCTTTTTGGATAGCATAGGGAAGGGTTATCACCCCTGTAACATTTGTTTTGCTGTCTGTGCCGCTATTCAGAAGATTTCACCTCACTTTCTGTCCCAATGACAATTGGATTTTTAAAATTTTGGATTATTAGGGAAACAAGGATTGGTGATAAAGTATCAGTGGAGACACCTTTTTACCATAATAACTCCTACAGGAGAGAATTTCCCTTCCTAGGGGTAGATTTCCTCTCACTTCCTGTTGTCTCCCTGCGTTTGTAAGTAGGAGTCGTTTGTAAGTCAGGTGTTTGTAAGTAGGAGACCGCCTGTATTGAACTCAGCAAAAACCATTACAGACATCTCCTCTTGGAACCGTTGTGGAGCATGCCGGGGCTTCTTGTTTGAAGCCTTGTTGGAGTGTGCAGCTCCTCAAGATATCAGTGTACCGTGGGAGGAGAGTTCTACATGAAAGAGAAGTTTATCTGCCTCCTTGCTGATGCACATGGACACCACATTCACTAGAAACACATTCTGGCACTCGCTCTCTCTTTTTTCCTTTGAGTTCCACTTTCTGCACACAGGTCACTTTATCTATGTTTAGTAGGCTCCTTCACCTGCTCTTAAAGGATAATAGGCTTTCCAATCCCATGCATATCATTTCAGGTACTGCTCCTCAGTTTTCCCATTGGGGTACCATGTCTTCCCCCTACAATTCCCAAGCCAGACACCTGGCGGTGGTTTCCAATTGGAGGTGTTATCTTAGATTGCGATATACTGTAGCTGATTTGTGAGTATTGTTCTATTAACCACTTCAGCCCCGGAAGAATTTACCACCTGGCTCCCAAACAAAATTGACGTTCTTTTTTCCCCACAAATAGAGCTTTCTTTTGGTGGTATTTGATCACCTCTGCGGTTTTTATTTTTTGTGCTATAAACAAAAAAATAGCGACAATTTTGAAAAAAACGCATTATTTTTTACTTTTTGCTAAAATAAATATCCCCAAAATATAATTAAAAAAACATTTTTTTTCCCTCAGTTTAGGCCGATACGTATTCTTCTACATATTTTTGGTAAAAAAAAAAATCGCAATAAGCGTTTATTGATTGGTTTGCGCAAAAGTTATAGCGTTTACAAAATAGGGGATAGTTTTATGGCATTTTTATTAATCATTTTTTTTTTACTAGTAATGGCGGCGATCAGCGATTTTATTGTGACTGCGACTTTATGGCGGACACGTCGGACATTTTTGACACATTTTTGAGACCATTGTCATTTATACAGCGATTAGTGCTATAAAAATGCACTGATTCCTGTGTAAATAACACTGGCAGTGAAGGGGTTAACCACTAGTGGGCGGGGAGGGATTAAGTCAGTACTAGGGAGTGTTTTCTAATTGTAGGGGGGATGGGCTAGCTGTGACACATCACTGATCTCTGCTCCCGATGACAGGGAGCAGAGATCAGTGACGCTGTCACTAGGGAGAATGGGGAGATGCTGTTTACATCAGCATCTCCCCATTCGTCCTCTCCGTGAGGCGATCGCAGGTATCCCCGCAGTGATCGATCCGCGGGACCCGCGACCCGACTCACGGAGCACCTGTCCGGCACGCACGCAATGGCACGGCGGGGAATTCAATGGGACTTACCTGTATGCCCATTTGCCCAGCCGTGCCATTCTACTGACGTACAACGCCGTGCGCCGGTCGTGAAATGGTTAATTGTCTTGTCAATTTTCCTATTGTACACGTTCCTGGAAAGTATGGCTCCTAAAATGGTGGGTGCTGTAGCGATTACAAGTTGGGTCCTGGAAACATCAAGCAAGTGTACATATTCACCAGCACACCATGGATCAACACTTCCATCCAAAGGTTTATTTTATTGAGAGATCACATCAAAGAAATAAGTGCAACAGTTTGTGGTCCTGCGCGGCTGCGAAATGTTGCACTTATTCCTGTGATGTGATCTCTCAATAAAAGAAACCTTTGGACAGAAGTGTTGATCCATGGTGGCGAATATGTACACCAATGGCGTCCCTAGGGGGGCCAGAGGGGGCCCTGACCCCCCCCCCAACATTATGCTGTGCCCCACCATGTGCCCCCCCCCCCCCCAATTAAAAAAAAAAATTTCTTTTTTTTTTACAAAAAAATCAATGTCTAAGAGGGAGGGAGTCCCCAGTCAGCTCCTGCGGGTGATTCCTCCCTCCTCCCTCTGCTTGCTGACACTGCATAATGAGAGCGCTCACACAACCACGGCCGCCCGATCTGCTCCTTCCCCTGCATCCTCATTGGCAGGGAGAAGAGCGAGTTGCAGGAAGGACTCTACCAGGACTCTCAGTTACTGAAAAAACAGACTGATTACTCCCATCCTTAGGACAGGAGAACCAGCCTGTAAATTCCAAGAGATGGCAGACCAGAGCAGTCAATAGCAGGGGCAGGACAGCAAGAGGAGGCTGGGAAACCCCACAGTGGCAGAACATCAGGGCCCGGAGGCAAGACAACCTTTGCAACCCTGATAGTTCTCCCACTGCTTTGGATCCTTATATTTTCTTGGTATGCTGGTGACATATATCTCTTGTTTTCTGCCACCCTGGGGGGTCCCAATACAGTAGGAAGGGAGCTCATCTGTCTATCTATCTGCGTTTTATAGTTGCCCCCCCCTACTTTTGTCCCTGTCCCCCCATGTGCCCCCCCTAAATATGAAAGCTGGAGACGCCACTGATGTACACTTGTTCTATTAATGGACATCTATATATATAAATATCACAACATCTCCACCCTTCCCTCTGTTTTGAGGGAATTTTTGAACCTACTCTACAAAGCTGTTCTTTGGTTTGCAGATTTTACAATAGGCATCTTCACCTGAAAAAGTAAAATTATTGTTACGAAATGCGTTTAGCTAAAGGATGTGCCCATCATTATGTTTTGTTAAAAATTTTGAAGAGTGGAATTTGTATATGTTATATGAATTATATGAATACTATGTTGATTGTATGCCGATACACGGTAGTGTTTGCAAATCAGCCTGCTGTTTTAAAAATGTTCTTATGTAAAAGATTTTCATCTATTCCTCAATAAATCTTTTTATGCAAAAGTTGTACCTCATTTAAAGTCCCATGGAAGATGTTTTTATTTCTTTGTATAAAGGGGATGGAGGCATGACATTATAAGGCACTAGCACACATTATTATTTATTTAGAAGTTTATCTGCCTGTCTGTCCTGGACTCCAGTGGGTCCCCTCCCCCCGCCCTTGCTAAATTAGAATGTAAGGGATCCCCCCCCACCTTGCCAACTCAAGGGCCTCTGTGTTGTAGTGGAACACTGGAGGCAGGTGCCTGGAGCTGCCAGCTGTATAGAAGTGAGCCCTATGTTAAGTGACTTGGTTTCTGACCTCCCTTAACTGCCTGATAAAGAAAATAGCCCTGGCTTAACAACCTGTTGGAAGGAGTGGTAACATGTTGGCATAGTCGTATCTCAGCCGTCAGGGAAAACTGCCTTAACCACTTGCGCTACATGCTGCATTGCCTTCCACAGTCCATTCGCAGGCTGGGGAGGAGGCAAGATCAATAAGTATTACTTAACTGCAGCAGAAAAAAAATAGGTTTTCTCTCTTGCAAGACAGGGTTGTACTGTGTGACAGAACTGTGTAAATCTCAGAACTGGATGGACAGCAATACAAATCTTTTGGCAATTAACCGCTTAAGGACCACCCCACGTACATATACTGCGGCAGGGCAGCTCCCTAGAGTGAAATCTTGTACCTGTACATGATTCCTCTCATCTGCTCTGGGGCGCACGTGCCCCTCTCCTGCTGTGATTGGACACAGCGGGAGCCAATTAGCGGGTCCAGCGGCAGTGATGGCCGCCGGGACTCATTGTTCACAGAAGAGGCAGAACAGCGACCTGCCTATGTAAACAAGGCAGACCGCCGTTCTGTAAGGGAGGAAAATGGAGATCTTGAGTTTCTGCTAACCAGAACACGGATCTCAGTTTTCCTCCAGTCACAGCATTCCCCCTCACAGTTAAAGAGACCACTTAACATTTTGATCGCCCCTGATGTTAACACCTTCCCTGCCAGTGTCATTTATACAATGACAGTGCATTTTTCTTAGCACTTATCACTGTACTAGTGTCACTGGTCACCAAAAAGTGTCACATAGGGATTGATTTACTAAAGGCAAATAGACTGTACACTTTTCAAAGTGCAGTTGCACCCTGCAAGTGCAATTGCCCCAGAACTTAGTAAATGAGGTAAAGCTTCACTTTGCAAAAGAATACCCAATCACATGCAAGGAGAATAAAAAAAAAAAAAAAAAAAGCAGCATTTTTGCTTGCAAATGGTTGAATGATGGAGGTAGGCAAAGCTTCTGCTCGTTTACTAAGCTCTGGAACAACTGCTCTTGCACAGTTCAACTGCACTTTGCAAAGTGCACAGTCAATTTGCCTTTAGTAAATCAACCCCTTAGTGTCAGATTTGTTTGCCGAAATGTCGCTGTCCCGCTAAAAATCACCGATCACTGCCATTACTACTAAAAACAATAAAAAAAATGTAAAAGTCCATAAGTCTATCCCATAGTTTATAGAGCTATAACTTTTGCGCAAACTAATTAATATACACCTATTCGGATTTTTTTTTTACCAAAAACCTGTAGTAGAATACATATTGGCCTAAATTGATGAAGAAATTTGATTTTTTAATTTTTTTTTATTGGATGTGTTTTAGAGCAGAAAGTAAAAAATATTGTTTTGGTTTTTTTCAAAATAATCAGTCTTTTTTTTGTTTATAGCGCAAAAAAGTAAAAACCGCAGAGGTGATCAAATACCACCAAAAGAAATCTCTATTTGTGAGAAAAAAAGGATTATTATTTTATTTGTGTACAGTGACCATGCAATTGTCAGTTAAAACAACGCGGTGCAGTATTGCAAAAAAATTACCTGGTGATAAAGGGGGTAAAACTCTCCGGAGCTGAGATGATTAAAGCAGCTTTATTATACATCATATATTTCAGTGGTGTGACTGTGTATAGCTGTTTGGCTGAAGTTCAGCCTTAAACTGGCTTTATCTAAACATGGTTTCAGCTCTATCAGTTTTTTGGTTACTCAGTTAGTCAGAGAGAACAAAGCCAGGTCTCGTACATCAGAAAGCGGTTTTATTATGCTAAAGTATGGAGCCACCAAAAAAAAATGAGTATCCGATATATCTAGGTCATCTTTTAGCCTATGTTAGTTAGATGTGGTCGTACATAGCTAAAGATCTATAAACATGATAAGCACCATCGCACTGCCTGCGGTTACTCACTTGGTCTTTGTAAAGGACCTCAGAGAACGCGTAGTCCTCGGCTCAGAAACCATTGCTGTGATATGAATAGATTATGAGATCAGAAGGCTATGTTCCCTAAAGCGTAAAAGCAGCAAATTTGAGGTGCATAGAATGAGCAACCAAAAGCCAGAAATTATTTTTTCACTCAGTTGTAACATCCCCACAAATCTACAGTTTATAAACGAAGTCCAGTTACAGTATATACAAAAGGTAAAAGTCAACTGTATTTTTTTTATTATTATTATTTTAATGTTTCCCCAACCCCAGTACAAAACACCTATGACCAGCAAGGCAAGTGCATGCAACTAAAGACCACCTCATTCTGTGCTCTGTAGAGCAGCAGACTCTATATTGGTCTGGTACACCTCCTGCTGAGTCAGGGCTACAGCACTGCATTCAGCAGGGAGTGTGAACTTTGTATTGGTGACAAGGCAATGGGGGCATATCAGACCACTGTAGAGAGTCCACTGCACAATGGCCTTTATCTGCACACTCCTGCCTGCATAGGAGTTTTGTGCTGGGCCTGGGGAAGCATTAACCTCCCTGGCGGTATGATTATTTCATATTTTTGATGCTGAAAGCGGTACAATTATTTTGCATGGAAATTTGGCGTTTTATATTGTAGGCCTGTAATTCTTAGGAATAACTCACTTAAATCTGTCCAAACCAGAGCCTAGTAGACATCTCGGGTATGATAAAGTTTGAAACACGAAATCATAAATTATAATATAATAGATAACTATAAATAATTATATCAAATAATTATATAATAATAGTAAAAATTATTCAATAATGTAATCAAATCAAAAACACTGAAATTTGCTCAGTTGCAGAATTGTCGCTGTCATTACTTTTCAGTGTTTGATGACGGATCTCCCCACAAATCACTATCGCTCAATTCTGCGAGTGATTCTAATTTATTATCGCTGTTTTCTAGCTGGTCTAAAACCCCTTTTGATGTAAAGGGACGGTTTTGGTTGCTATGGACAATCTCCAGTTTCCAGGCAGAAAGAACAGTTTTTATAATATAAAATCGCATGCAGGCCACTGGACAGACCACTAGGGACAAAAGGGATGTGAAATAATTTCATACAGTAATCTAATCTGAAAGATTACAATACTGCATGTATTGTGTGTGTTTCACTTTTTGAATTTGGCGCCGTTCTCCGTCCCCGTGCGTCGCAAAGCTCGCAGGGAATGGAGCTCGGCTCCGTGATGAATCGAGCGGAGGACGAGCCACTCACACTGCGGGGAGACATTGCAGGATCCAGGGGACAAGGTAAGTAAGCTCTTCCTGGATCCTGCGATGTGATCCCGAATCTTGCTCGGGGTTACCGCTTTCGGTTCTGAAATTCCACCCCCAAGCCAGACCCGGGAATACCGCCAGGGAGGTTAAAAAATAAAGAGTAAGACAAGCTATCCTAAATGTATTTGTATAGTTTATGGGGAAATAATAGCTCAGATATGAAACTATAAACAGCTTAGCTGAATATGCCATTAGCTAGGGTAGACCTGTGCCTATAGACACCAAAGGTGAAAGGGTGGCTTTTCCCTGTAGAGCTATAGGTCACACATCATTTTTAAACCTTCTGGGTTTATGATCCCAACAGAGGCGTGCTGTTTTGGCCTCCCAAGATTGTGTGCCTATAGCAGCCTTTCTCAACAAGGGTTCCAAAGAACACTATGGTTCCTCCAAGGGTTCCTAGGTGTTCCTTGAGCAATGAGTACTTTCTGCCTCTCAGATAAGTAACCACTGACAACAATTATCTTTTTAGCTATCTGTAAGGGGGATTATTCCCAATGACCACAAAACATAAGAATCATTCTTTCCAGTAACCATAAAACTAATGTACAGTGAGTTGTACATATAGTAAAAATGAGCAGGGGTTCCCTGAGCCTGTAGAGGTATTTAAAAAGTTCCCCTATGCTCAAAAGATTGTGAAAGGCCAGCCTAGAGACTATAGTGATGGAAATCTGGTAGGGAATGTTAGGAAGAATGGTGTCCCGAAGCCTTCATTCGATACTGAATTCTACAAATTACAGGTGGTTTAAAAAAAATCTGTCAAGCTTAGGAGATAATACAGAATAAAACTATATAACAATGCGTTTCTCAGGTTTACAGCATAGTTGACATAAAAAGTATTCCTTATTTATTTGTATTGCTGTTGAAATTACATTTAGAGATGTTATGTGATAGTTTCTATTTGGCATTTAAAACTAAACTCTAGGCAGATATACAAGGCTCAAATTAAAGTGTTACACAGGCAGAACGTTTTTTACCCTAATGTATTCTATGCATTAAGGTAAAAAACCTTCTGAAAGTAGCCTACCCCCCCAGTCCTCCCTAAATATTTACCTGAGCCTTATCTCGATCCAATGATGTGCATGAGAGCAGCAGCTCTCTCATCTCTCTCCTTCCTCACTGGCTCAGCAGTGGGAGCCATTGGCTCATGCTACTGTTAATCACAGCCAATAAGGAGGGAGCAGGGAGCGGGGCCAAGCCACACTCTGTGCGTCTTATGGACACACAGAGCAGGCTTGGGAGTGAGCTCACATGAGTGCTCCAATAGTAAGCTGATTGCTATGGGGGCACTCAGGAGGGGGGAGGGGCCAGGAGTGCCAGTGGGGGGACCCAAGAAGAGGAATATCAGGGCTGCTCTGTGCAAAACCATTGCACAGAGCTGGTAAGTATAACATGTTTGGTATTTAAAAAAAATAAAATGCAGATCTATATTTAATATTACTAGACATGTGCAGAATGGGAAAATGTGTTCAGTTTCGGATAGATTTGTAATGTTACTAATTTTGTTTTGTTGGCTCGTTTCAGAATTTGTTTCGTTTTGATTAATTTAATTTATTTCGTTATTTTCAAATGAATTCCACATTTTCTTAATGATTCGAATTCGGATCGGTCAAAAACTTATCGACCGATTCAAATTCTGTGTAAAGAATAGGTAGTTGTTAAGGAGCAGGCTGGGAAGCCGGCTACTGCATCCTTAACAACCGATGACCGATGGCTTCCCCACTGACTGCTGAAATGTAAACGAAAAGAACTAACTAACTGACATATCAGGGTGGATGTCACAACAATTCCTTAAACGAAATCCCTCTAAAACCGAGCTGGTATTATTTCTCCCCGCCCGTGCCCCCCCTCCATGACTTTTCCATCAAAAATCAATAATGCAACCATCAATCTCTCCCCTCATGCCAGGGTACTAGGTGTAATTCTAGACTCTGGCCTGTCCTTTCAGCCCCAAATCCAATAGTCAAAAGCTTGTAGACTTCACCTCCCTAACATCTCTAAAATTCGCCCCTTTTTAACTAATGAAACCACCAAACTACTCATTCACCCCCTTGTTATCTATCGCCTTGACTATTGCAATGCCCTTTTCATAGGCCTACCTCTCCATGGGCTATCCCATCTTCAGTCTATCATGAATGCTACTGCCAGACTTATCCACCTTACCAACTGCTCAGTGTCTGCTACCCCTCTCCGCCAATCTCTACACTGGCTCCCGATTGCCCAGCGAATTAAATTCAAAATACTAACCACAACATACAAAGCTATTAGCAACTCTGCCCCGAGCTACATCACCAATCGTGTCTCCAAATATCACCCAAACCGTCCTCTCTACTCCTCTCAAGATCTCCTACTCTCAAGCTCCCTTGTCTCCTCCTCCAATGCTCATCTCCAGGATTTCTCCAGAGCCGCTCCCATCCTCTGGAACTCTCTACCTCAACCTGTCCAGCTATCTCCTACTCTAGCAGCCTTCAGGCAGCTTATCTTTTACCACTTCCATCAGCTCATTCCGCACAATTACGACCTTTTGTGCCACTTGCTCTGTGCAAAACCACTGAGCACAGAGCAGGTAGATATAACATGTTTGTTATTTAAAAAATTAAAAAACAAAGCTTTAATACCACTTTAAGGTTCTTATTTAGTTACTTCCTGCCAAGCCTCTACATTGTACACCGCTAAACTGAACAGACACACACATATGTACTTCATCTGTGTATTTCGCTGTTTCCCTGGAGTTCACCTTTAATTATATAATTAATACATGTTTTTAAAATAAATATTTGTGAACTTTGGTAAAAGGTTACTAGGGATAATAACCTTTTAGATGTCAGGGAGACTTTAACAAAGCAATTTCAGGTTGCATTAAGTTCACAATACCAGACATCTCAAGCCTCCTGCGACTCGCGGGATACTCCCGCATTTGACGGCAGGCTCACGGACACCCGCGAGTGTGACACGATCTCCTGGCTCAGCCTGCACTGCCACTCAGCCTGGAGTAATCACAAACAGCGGGTGTCTCCAGCTGTGTCATGCAGCTGCAGTCTTAACTGTTCAGTGGCCATCCACTGTAACAAAGCCCCGCCTCCTCATCCATGATGGATGGAACACTGATTCAATTTCCCAGCATTGTATCAGTGTTCAGTTGACCGTCTATCATGGATGAGGAGGCGGGGCTTTGTTACAGTGGAAAGCCACCGAACAGTTAAGACTGCACCCGCTGTGTAATCAAGGTCCTGGTGAGGCTGCAGATGGGCACTGATGAGGATACAGATGGGCACAGTGAGGCTGCAGAAGGGCACAGTGAGGCTGCAGATGGGCACTGATGAGGATACAGATGGGCACAGTGAGGCTGCATTGATAGCTCAGTGAGGCTGCATTGATGGGCACAGTGAGGCTTCATTGATGGGCACAGTGAGGCTGCATTGATGGGCACAGTGAGGCTGCATTGATGGGCACAGTGAGGCTGCATTGATGGGCACTGACAAGGCTGCAGATGGGCACAGTGAGGCTGCATTGTTGGCACTGATGAGGTTGCAAATGGGCACAGGGAGGGTGAGTGTGACACAACATTATCTTTTAAAGTATTATTTTATTATGGCATTTTATTATTAACTATCTTTAAATAATTTTTTTGTTATAGTATTTTATTATGAATGGGGGGGGGAGCTTGCTGCCTCCCGGAAATTCGTTTTTGCAGGTTGGGATGTCTGCAATACTCACTCGAATTACCTTAATTTCAGTTCTCGGTAACCCACTGCATCCACAGCACGCAGATCACCTCACAGGGTCAGTAGGAGCAGTGGCATAGCGTGGGGGGGCAGGGGGTGCCGTGGCCCCGGGCGCGACATTTAGGGGGGCGCCAGTATGTGTCACTGGCTGCCTCCTCCCAATTTCAAATTCCTGTGTCCCCCGCGCTCCGGCCGCCATGTTAAGTGTCCGGTGCCCTGTGATTGGGCGTATGGGGGTCATGTGAGGCTTAGGGCTGGCCTGTCCTCGATCGCTCCTGAAGTCACGCCTCTGCACATGACCTCCCATACGCCCAATCACAGGGCGCTGGACACTGAACATGGCAGCAGGCAGAGAGCAGGGGAGAGAAGAAACAATGTGAGCCGCCGCTGTCTTCTCCTCCTCATCCGGATCGATGCAGGCCAGGGTAAGAAGGTGAGTGAGACTCCCTCGTGAGAGTCATGTTACTGGCCGGGGGGGGGGAGAGAGACTGTAGGTCAGTATAGTGTAGTATAGTGGTCAGTATAGTGGACAGTGTAGTATAGTATAGTGGTTAGTATAGTGGTCATTATAGTGTAGTTTAGTATGGAGGTCAGTGTAGTGTAGTGGTCATTATGGGGTGGAATGTAGTGGACAGTATAGTGTAGTGGTCAGTGTAGTATAGTATAGTGGACAGTGTAGTATGGTGGTCAGTATAGTGTCGTGTAGTATAGTGGACAGTATAGTGTAGTATAGTGGACAGTATAGTGGTTAGTGTAGTATAGTATAGTGGTTAGCATAGTGGTCAGTATAGTGTAGTGTAGTATAGTGGTCAGTATGGTGGTTAGTGTAGTGGACATTATAGTGGTCAGTATAGTGTAGTGGACAGTGTAGTATAGTGTGGTGTTGGAATCAAAATAGGGGGTGGGTACAGCGCTACTCCAGTGATGTTATAAAGGTAATTACACAATAAGCAGCTAACACACCTCTAAGACAAAGACAGAAGTAATTGGATCAACAAATATATATAACGTGTAGCGCTATGTGTATAAACAAAAAAACTTAAGTTAGAGCCATCTTTCAATGGCCAAAAAATGAAGTGAACATGAAAAATACTTCAAGAATGAGATAAAAGTGACTCTATACAAAAAGTGCACTATATAATACAAAATGATATGTAAAACATAATAATATCAACAATACACCAGTAAAATGTGAAGACAGGGCCAAATTATAATTAGATGGGAAATCAACCCAAAGAAAAGTCTGTAAATAATTAAAATTGTGTTCCTGGTGAAAATCAAAAACCACCACCAACAGTCTCTGAGGATTAACTGATGAAAACAACAACGGAATGTCACTGATGGGTGAGGAGGTAAAACACCAAATGAAATGTGACGTCTTGAATAGGAAACAGGACCATCACCAAATCATCTGCGGAGGCTTACCGGAAGTAGGGGACTTGAAAAGACATACGTCTTACAAGTCTCAAAACGCTTGTTTAGCCGCCAGGGCTGGCAGGATAAAACATCGGGTATCCACAACTTCAATTCAAGGAGGGGGGAAGATCTCAACAGCTCGAACCGTCCAGACGTATCCACAGACCCACCGAATGTTTATTTAAAAACCATGAGAGGAAAAAAACTCACATGGCATAATATCGTTTAAAAAGCATACATTTAATGGAACAAATAAAAAAACACTCACATGGTATATGATCATAAACAGCTCAAATAATGTCAAACGCGGTGATCATAGGGAATCCACCCAACATGTTTCGGCTACCAAGCCTTCATCTGGGGTGTGGACCCCCCTATCTCACCGCTATTTAAACTAAAAATGACCCCCACTGGGAGTGTCATAACACAGGAAGTGACCGACTGACGTCACTTCCGGTTCTCAAATTAGTGTGTACATACTGTATATAAAATGTATCATAGAGACAGTAGGCGATGTTTATATCGCCAATCAAAAGATTCATAGTCAGAAGTAAAAAAATGTAAAAAATGCTGATATTGTAGCCGGCCGGTCCGGAAGTATTCGGGGTTAAAGCCAAGCCTCCTTCTCGGCCCGGCCAGATTGTATAGGACAGAGCGTCATCACGCTCCGCCCCCTTCTTTTTCCATCGGTCAGACCCTGGAGCCATGCGCGGAAGCGGAACTCACAAACAGGAAGTTCGCCCGCGCACCACGCCTCGCTTTGGGCGGTGGATCGTATAGGTCGGAGCACCACAACACCACGCCCCCGGATCTCGCATCGATGTCTATTAAAAGTGCGGCCGGCCTCATTAAAGGTCCGCCCACATTACCGCCCACATAGCCAGAGCAAAGCCCAACCTCCTGTCCACAACGGCATGTAAACTCCCTATATGGAGAGCCGTAGTTGGACGGAGAGGGCCAGGAAATGAGTCATAGCGCTCTGGCCATGAAAAGCAGTGTCAGCAAAGGTGGTAAAAACAAACATTGTGTAAAACATATATGCCGTGGGTCAAAAGGTCCGGCGAAAATAACAAAATAATGAAGCCTAACAGGGAGTGAATATTAAATTTGGGAGGATGGTGACACTACCAATGAGGGGCATCTCACCTAACATATATACTCCAACATATATAGGGAGAACTGACAGTAAAAATCCTATGCAAAGGGAAACATTTGCCATATGGGGAAAGATTAAATCAAAAAATGAATCAAAAAAACAAAAATAAATTGTTAGTAATCAAAACACTACAACTAGCAGTGATAAGCTACCGTAGATATAAATTACGAATATTTGTTCCAAAAGGTGCAAAGATAAAATGGAATAAAATGAATGTACCAAAAAAATTGGAGGTCATAGATAAAATAACTAAGCCTGATTGATAAATGAGTTGATGTCCCACTCCACGTTAATACCTTGCGGAAAGTGGGAACCCAATTCATAAATCCAGTAGGTCTCCAACCTGGAGACCCCCCTAAGTATTGACCCCCCCGCCAGGGGGCCACATATTTATCAATAATAAGAAACTGGGTGCCCTCAGGGTTACGATCATGGAATTCTCTGTAATGACGGGGCACAGTGTGTTTGGTACTACCTGCCTTAATAAGATTGATGTGCTCAGAGACTCTCGTGGTGAAGGACCTAATCGTCCGTCCCACGTATTGCTTCCCACAGGGGCAGGTCAAAAGGTAGACTACCCCTGTCGTGGCACATGTGCAAAACTGTTTTATCTTGTGGGTACGACCGTTCACCGTGGAGGAGAAGGTATAACTAGTGCGTCTACCGCTAGTGTTATACTGACAAACTAAACATTTCTTACAAGGGTAGAACCCTATCAGGTTGTGAAAAAAAGAAGGTTTAGTTGGGGGGTTAACCACATTAGGTGCCAACCTGTTCCGGAGGGATGGAACTCCCCTAAAAACTATCTTGGGAGTAACGGGCAGTCTAGGGCCCAAGATTCTGTCCGTTTTTAGAACATCCCAATGATGTTCAAGGATTCTTCTGATATGTTTATGTTGGATGGAGAAAGATGTCATAAAGGACCATTTAAAGTCCTCATCTACTCGCTTAGGTTTGTCCTCCAAAAGTGATTGGCGGTCAACTAAACTCGCGTTATCGATCTCCTTATCTAGGTCCGAGGTTTTGTAACCCTTTTCTAAAAATCTATTCTTCAAAGACGCTGCTTGGGTCCTGAAAGTATTAAGATCACTACAGTTCCTGCATAATCGCAGGAACTGGCTCTTAGGGACTGATCTGATCCAAGGGACATGGTGGCAGCTATCGGTAGGAATATAACCATTCCGATCAGTGGACTTAAAGTGTGTACTAAATACAAATTTGCCCTCCCTTCTATCAATGACCAAGTCCAAAAAATGGACAGAGGTGGTACTCGCCTCGAAGGACAAAACAATATTCCTATCGTTAGCATTGAGGTTCGTGAAGAAGACGGCCAGATCGTCTTGGCTCCCAGTCCATAGGAGGAGGACGTCGTCTATGTACCGCGCCCACAGCAACAGGTGTGGGCATTGCATGGCATAGACGACATCCTCCTCCCATTTGGCCATAAATAAATTGGCCAGACTGGGAGCAAACTTCGCTCCCATCGCGACACCCCTGTGTTGACGGTAGAATCTCCCATCAAACCAGAAATAGTTATGTTGAGTTGCGAACTCAATTAGTTCGATGATATAGTCCACCTGGGGTGAGGCGAGGGAAGCGTCCTTATCCAGAAAACACTTAACTGCATCAATACCTCTATTATGCGGAATGCAGATGTAGAGAGAGGCAACGTCCGCAGTTGCCATGATCAAGTCGCCGGAATGGGAAACCTTGGAAAGTAAATTAATCACGTCCTTAGTGTCCTTTAAATAGGACGGCATCTTGGTGACAGATGGCTGAAGGAAGTAATCAATATACTTGCCGATTTTTGAGGTGACCGAATCGATGCCACTAATAATTGGTCGACCTGGAGGATGTTGAGGGTCCTTATGCACTTTAGGCAGGTAGTACATAACAGGTATACGCGGGGCTAATGGGACTAAAAATGATCTCTCCTTCTTATTTAGAATGTATGAATCATACCCTTTAGAGACCAAAGCTTGTAACTCTTTTTTGTATTTATGTGTAGGGTTGTTGGGAAGTTCAACATACGTTTCCTGATCTCCAAGAATATGGTACATTTCCTGAATGTAATCTGATTTGTTCAATAAAACTATGCCACCGCCTTTGTCGGCGGGGCGTATGACTAAATTTTTATTGTCACATAAAGTATTCAAACCTGCTGAAGGTAGAGGGTTGTGGAATTTGCGTTTAAGTGGAACATTAGCAAGATCCTTCAACACAAGTTCCTTAAACAAGTTGATAGCTGGTGGAAGTTGTGTTGGAGGGCTAAAAAGAGAGGGGTTGGATAGGCCCGAATGAACTGTACCAGACGTTGCCGCTCTGGCAATATTCCTAGAAGGGTTAGAGATAATATATCTCTGGACATTAATCTTCCTAACGAACTTCTGAATGTTGATAAAGGTATCGAACTTATTCAGTTTGCGTGGAGGGGCGAACTTAAGACCTTTATTTAAGATGATTTTCTCTTCATTAGTGAGAATGGTGTCACTAAGATTGAAAACCCCTTGACATGCTAAGTCCTTTGTCTTTTTTCGCCTCTGAACCCTCCTCCCTCCTCTGGACCCTCTCTTGTTTCCGGACCTCTTTTTTTGTTTTGGGGGTCCTCGTGAAAACCCCGGGTGGTCCGTGATCCAGAGTGGGGTTGTTTATAGGGAGATGGACCATATCCAGCATTGGGGAATGGATAGATATTATCGTTATAGTGATCCCGCAGGGGAGAGTATCTGTTGTATGTGGACACAGGGGGATGCCTGTAGTGAGGTGGGTTCTGATATGGGGAGTAATGGGAATACTCATAACTGCAACCAGGGGAGCCTCTATAATAGGGGCTGTCCTGCTCATAGTACCGACGTTCATCATGACCACGATGGTCACCCCTATTTCCACCTCTACCCCTGCTCCTAGACTAATTACCTCTGCCTCTTAATTGTTTTCTAGGGGAATGAGTACTAGGATGTCGGCTCCTACGTGAAGAGGAGCCCCCATCCTGAACCTGACCTCTATTAGCAGGAAGTTTTGGGCGAACAGAGGGCTCCGTTAGAGGGAACTGTTATATTAGTACTCGAGGAATTAATTTCCATTGCAACCTCTAGGGTAGGTGTTGTGATGGATTTCTGCCAACCAAACACTTTACCTGCCTTATAATCGCCAGTATCGCGGGAATACTTTTTGTGTTTTTTGATTTTTTGTTCTTTGTCTTCCTTTACAAGATGAGCTTGCAAATTGGATGACAAAGTATTGTATTCAGCTGAGTTTTTAAACATAAGTAATTTATCCTTAAGCTCCTTGATCTCTCGATCCAAGATGGTAAGTCGAATACGCTTCCTTGAGATCAGGAAATCAAGGAACTTAATACCAGCATCGTTAAAAAATTTGAACCAGGTGTCAAGTTCAGATTCACCCTGTTGAGGGTGAACATCCCATCTGAGACTTCGTGGGATCATGCCTTCTGACACATACTGTTCTAGGAAGACAAGATCCCACTGGAGGTGAAGCTCAGAGGTCATGACATTTTTTAACCTCAAAAAAAGGCCACCTATTTCCGTGTCATTGGAAGTGGCTACAAAAACACCCTCAGTGTTTACAACTCTAGATGCACGATAATCAAAAATATCCATGTTGAAATGAATATGGGTTGCAGCTATACCAGATGTCTAATGAGTATTGGAATCAAAATAGGGGGTGGGTACAGCGCTACTCCAGTGATGTTATAAAGGTAATTACACGATAAGCAGCTAACACACCTCTAAGACAAAGACAGAAGTAATTGGATCAACAAATATATATAACGTGTAGCGCTATGTGTATAAACAAAAAAACTTAAGTTAGAGCCATCTTTCAATGGCCAAAAAATGAAGTGAACATGAAAAATACTTCAAGAATGAGATAAAAGTGACTCTATACAAAAAGTGCACTATATAATACAAAATGATATGTAAAACATAATAATATCAACAATACACCAGTAAAATGTGAAGACAGGGCCAAATTATAATTAGATGGGAAATCAACCCAAAGAAAAGTCTGTAAATAATTAAAATTGTGTTCCTGGTGAAAATCAAAAACCACCACCAACAGTCTCTGAGGATTAACTGATGAAAACAACAACGGAATGTCACTGATGGGTGAGGAGGTAAAACACCAAATGAAATGTGACGTCTTGAATAGGAAACAGGACCATCACCAAATCACCCAGTGGGGGTCATTTTTAGTTTAAATAGCGGTGAGATAGGGGGGTCCACACCCCAGATGAAGGCTTGGTAGCCGAAACATGTTGGGTGGATTCCCTATGATCACCGCGTTTGACATTATTTGAGCTGTTTATGATCATATACCATGTGAGTGTTTTTTTATTTGTTCCATTAAATGTATGCTTTTTAAACGATATTATGCCATGTGAGTTTTTTTCCTCTCATGGTTTTTAAATAAACATTCAGTGGGTCTGTGGATACGTCTGGACGGTTCGAGCTGTTGAGATCTTCCCCCCTCCTTGAATTGAAGTTGTGGATACCCGATGTTTTATCCTGCCAGCCCTGGCGGCTAAACAAGCGTTTTGAGACTTGTAAGACGTATGTCTTTTCAAGTCCCCTACTTCCGGTAAGCCTCCGCAGATGATTTGGTGATGGTCCTGTTTCCTATTCAAGACGTCACATTTCATTTGGTGTTTTACCTCCTCACCCATCAGTGACATTCCGTTGTTGTTTTCATCAGTTAATCCTCAGAGACTGTTGGTGGTGGTTTTTGATTTTCACCAGGAACACAATTTTAATTATTTACAGACTTTTCTTTGGGTTGATTTCCCATCTAATTATAATTTGGCCCTGTCTTCACATTTTACTGGTGTATTGTTGATATTATTATGTTTTACATATCATTTTGTATTATATAGTGCACTTTTTGTATAGAGTCACTTTTATCTCATTCTTGAAGTATTTTTCATGTTCACTTCATTTTTTGGCCATTGAAAGATGGCTCTAACTTAAGTTTTTTTGTTTATACACATAGCGCTACACGTTATATATATTTGTTGATCCAATTACTTCTGTCTTTGTCTTAGAGGTGTGTTAGCTGCTTATTGTGTAATTACCTTTATAACATCACTGGAGTAGCACTGTACCCACCCCCTATTTTGATTCCAATACTCATTAGACATCTGGTATAGCTGCAACCCATATTCATTTCAACATGGATATTTTTGATTATCGTGCATCTAGAGTTGTAAACACTGAGGGTGTTTTTGTAGCCACTTCCAATGACACGGAAATAGGTGGCCTTTTTTTGAGGTTAAAAAATGTCATGACCTCTGAGCTTCACCTCCAGTGGGATCTTGTCTTCCTAGAACAGTATGTGTCAGAAGGCATGATCCAACGAAGTCTCAGATGGGATGTTCACCCTCAACAGGGTGAATCTGAACTTGACACCTGGTTCAAATTTTTTAACGATGCTGGTATTAAGTTCCTTGATTTCCTGATCTCAAGGAAGCGTATTCGACTTACCATCTTGGATCGAGAGATCAAGGAGCTTAAGGATGAATTACTTATGTTTAAAAACTCAGCTGAATACAATACTTTGTCATCCAATTTGCAAGCTCATCTTGTAAAGGAAGACAAAGAACAAAAAATCAAAAAACACAAAAAGTATTCCCGCGATACTGGCGATTATAAGGCAGGTAAAGTGTTTGGTTGGCAGAAATCCATCACAACACCTACCCTAGAGGTTGCAATGGAAATTAATTCCTCGAGTACTAATATAACAGTTCCCTCTACGGAGCCCTCTGTTCGCCCAAAACTTCCTGCTAATAGAGGTCAGGTTCAGGATGGGGGCTCCTCTTCACGTAGGAGCCGATATCCTAGTACTCATTCCCCTAGAAAACAATTAAGAGGCAGAGGTAATTAGTCTAGGAGCAGGGGTAGAGGTGGAAATAGGGGTGACCATCGTGGTCATGATGAACGTCGGTACTATGAGCAGGACAGCCCCTATTATAGAGGCTCCCCTGGTTGCAGTTATGAGTATTCCCATTACTCCCCATATCAGAACCCACCTCACTACAGGCATCCCCCTGTGTCCACATACAACAGATACTCTCCCCTGCGGGATCACTATAACGATAATATCTATCCATTCCCCAATGCTGGATATGGTCCATCTCCCTATAAACAACCCCACTCTGGATCACGGACCACCCAGGGTTTTCACGAGGACCCCCAAAACAAAAAAAGAGGTCCGGAAACAAGAGAGGGTCCAGAGGAGGGAGGAGGGTTCAGAGGCGAAAAAAGACAAAGGACTTAGCATGTCAAGGGGTTTTCAATCTTAGTGACACCATTCTCACTAATGAAGAGAAAATCATCTTAAATAAAGGTCTTAAGTTCGCCCCTCCACGCAAACTGAATAAGTTCGATACCTTTATCGACATTCAGAAGTTCGTTAGGAAGATTAATGTCCAGAGATATATTATCTCTAACCCTTCTAGGAATATTGCCAGAGCGGCAACGTCTGGTACAGTTCATTCGGGCCTATCCAACCCCTCTCTTTTTAGCCCTCCAACACAACTTCCACCAGCTATCAACTTGTTTAAGGAACTTGTGTTGAAGGATCTTGCTAATGTTCCACTTAAACGCAAATTCCACAACCCTCTACCTTCAGCAGGTTTGAATACTTTATGTGACAATAAAAATTTAGTCATACGCCCCGCCGACAAAGGCGGTGGCATAGTTTTATTGAACAAATCAGATTACATTCAGGAAATGTACCATATTCTTGGAGATCAGGAAACGTATGTTGAACTTCCCAACAACCCTACACATAAATACAAAAAAGAGTTACAAGCTTTGGTCTCTAAAGGGTATGATTCATACATTCTAAATAAGAAGGAGAGATCATTTTTAGTCCCATTAGCCCCGCGTATACCTGTTATGTACTACCTGCCTAAAGTGCATAAGGACCCTCAACATCCTCCAGGTCGACCAATTATTAGTGGCATCGATTCGGTCACCTCAAAAATCGGCAAGTATATTGATTACTTCCTTCAGCCATCTGTCACCAAGATGCCGTCCTATTTAAAGGACACTAAGGACGTGATTAATTTACTTTCCAAGGTTTCCCATTCCGGCGACTTGATCATGGCAACTGCGGACGTTGCCTCTCTCTACACCTGCATTCCGCATAATAGAGGTATTGATGCAGTTAAGTGTTTTCTGGATAAGGACGCTTCCCTCGCCTCACCCCAGGTGGACTATATCATCGAACTAATTGAGTTCGCAGCTCAACATAACTATTTCTGGTTTGATGGGAGATTCTACCGTCAACACAGGGGTGTCGCGATGGGAGCGAAGTTTGCTCCCAGTCTGGCCAATTTATTTATGGCCAAATGGGAGGAGGATGTCGTCTATGCCATGCAATGCCCACACCTGTTGCTGTGGGCGCGGTACATAGACGACGTCCTCCTCCTATGGACTGGGAGCCAAGACGATCTGGCCGTCTTCTTCACGAACCTCAATGCTAACGATAGGAATATTGTTTTGTCCTTCGAGGCGAGTACCACCTCTGTCCATTTTTTGGACTTGGTCATTGATAGAAGGGAGGGCAAATTTGTATTTAGTACACACTTTAAGTCCACTGATCGGAATGGTTATATTCCTACCGATAGCTGCCACCATGTCCCTTGGATCAGATCAGTCCCTAAGAGCCAGTTCCTGCGATTACGCAGGAACTGTAGTGATCTTAATACTTTCAGGACCCAAGCAGCGTCTTTGAAGAATAGATTTTCAGAAAAGGGTTACAAAACCTCGGACCTAGATAAGGAGATCGATAACGCGAGTTTAGTTGACCGCCAATCATTTTGGAGGACAAACCTAAGCGAGTAGATGAGGACTTTAAATGGTCCTTTATGACATCTTTCTCCATCCAACATAAACATATCAGAAGAATCCTTGAACATCATTGGGATGTTCTAAAAACGGACAGAATCTTGGGCCCTAGACTGCCCGTTACTCCCAAGATAGTTTTTAGGGGAGTTCCATCCCTCCGGAACAGGTTGGCACCTAATGTGGTTAACCCCCCAACTAAACCTTCTTTTTTTCACAACCTGATAGGGTTCTACCCTTGTAAGAAATGTTTAGTTTGTCAGTATAACACTAGCGGTAGACGCACTAGTTATACCTTCTCCTCCACGGTGAACGGTCGTACCCACAAGATAAAACAGTTTTGCACATGTGCCACGACAGGGGTAGTCTACCTTTTGACCTGCCCCTGTGGGAAGCAATACGTGGGACGGACGATTAGGTCCTTCACCACGAGAGTCTCTGAGCACATCAATCTTATTAAGGCAGGTAGTACCAAACACACTGTGCCCCGTCATTACAGAGAATTCCATGATCGTAACCCTGAGGGCACCCAGTTTCTTATTATTGATAAATATGTGGCCCCCTGGCGGGGGGGGTCAATACTTAGGGGGGTCTCCAGGTTGGAGACCTACTGGATTTATGAATTGGGTTCCCACTTTCCGCAAGGTATTAACGTGGAGTGGGACATCAACTCATTTATCAATCAGGCTTAGTTATTTTATCTATGACCTCCAATTTTTTGGTACATTCATTTTATTCCATTTTATCTTTGCACCTTTTGGAACAAATATTCGTAATTTATATCTACGGTAGCTTATCACTGCTAGTTGTAATGTTTTGATTACTAACAATTTATTTTTGTTTTTTGATTCATTTTTTGATTTAATCTTTCCCCATATGGCAAATGTTTCCCTTTGCATAGGATTTTTACTGTCAGTTCTCCCTATATATGTTGGAGTATATATGTTAGGTGGGATGCCCCTCATTGGTAGTGTCACCATCCTCCCAAATTTAATATTCACTCCCTGTTAGGCTTCATTATTTTGTTATTTTCGCCGGACCTTTTGACCCACGGCAAATATGTTTTACACAATGTTTGTTTTTACCACCTTTGCTGACACTGCTTTTCATGGCCAGAGCGCTATGACTCATTTCCGGCCCTCTCCGTCCAACTACGGCTCTCCATATAGGGAGTTTACATGCCGTTGTGGACAGGAGGTTGGGCTTTGCTCTGGCTATGTGGGCGGTAATGTGGGCGGACCTTTAATGAGGCCGGCCGCACTTTTAATAGACATCGATGCGAGATCCGGGCGCGTGGTGTTGTGGTGCTCCGACCTATACGATCCACCGCCCAAAGCGAGGCGTGGTGCGCGGGCGAACTTCCTGTTTGTGAGTTCCGCTTCCGCGCATGGCTCCAGGGTCTGACCGATGGAAAAAGAAGGGGGCGGAGCGTGATGATGCTCTGTCCTATACAATCTGGCCGGGCCGAGATGGAGGCTTGGCTTTAACTTAAATACTTCCGGACCGGCCGGCTACAATATCAGCATTTTTTACATTTTTTTACTTCTGACTATGAATCTTTTGATTGGCGATATAAACATCGCCTACTGTCTCTATGATACATTTTATATACAGTATGTACACACTAATTTGAGAACTGGAAGTGACGTCAGTCGGTCACTTCCTGTGTTGTGACACTCCCAGTGGGGGTCATTTTTAGTTTAAATAGCGGTGAGATAGGGGGGGTCCACACCCCAGATGAAGGCTTGGTAGCCGAAACATGTTGGGTGGATTCCCTATGATCACCGCGTTTGACATTATTTGAGCTGTTTATGATCATATACCATGTGAGTGTTTTTTTATTTGTTCCATTAAATGTATGCTTTTTAAACGATATTATGCCATGTGAGTTTTTTTCCTCTCATGGTTTTTAAATAAACATTCGGTGGGTCTGTGGATACGTCTGGACGGTTCGAGCTGTTGAGATCTTCCCCCCTCCTTGAATTGAAGTTGTGGATACCCGATGTTTTATCCTGCCAGCCCTGGCGGCTAAACAAGCGTTTTGAGACTTGTAAGACGTATGTCTTTTCAAGTCCCCTACTTCCGGTAAGCCTCCGCAGATGATTTGGTGATGGTCCTGTTTCCTATTCAAGACGTCACATTTCATTTGGTGTTTTACCTCCTCACCCATCAGTGACATTCCGTTGTTGTTTTCATCAGTTAATCCTCAGAGACTGTTGGTGGTGGTTTTTGATTTTCACCAGGAACACAATTTTAATTATTTACAGACTTTTCTTTGGGTTGATTTCCCATCTAATTATAATTTGGCCCTGTCTTCACATTTTACTGGTGTATTGTTGATATTATTATGTTTTACATATCATTTTGTATTATATAGTGCCCTTTTTGTATTGAGTCACTTTTATCTCATTCTTGAAGTATTTTTCATGTTCACTTCATTTTTTGGCCATTGAAAGATGGCTCTAACTTAAGTTTTTTTGTTTATACACATAGCGCTACACGTTATATATATTAGTATAGTGTGGTCAGCGTAGTGTAGTATAGTGGTCAGTATAGTATAGTAGACAGTGTAGTGGTCAGTGTAGTGTAGTATGGTGGTCAGTATAGTAGACAGTGTAGTATAGTGGTCAGTGTAGTGTAGTATGGTGGTCAGTATAGTGGACAGTGTAGTGTAGTATGGTGGTCAGTATAGTGGACAGTGTAGTATAGTGGTCAGTGTAGTGTAGTATGGTGGTCACTATAGTGGTCAGTGTAGTGTAGTATAGTATAGTGGTTAGTATAGTGGTCAGTATAGTGTAGTTTAGTATGGAGGTCAGTGTAGTGTAGTGGACAGTATAGTATAGTGGACAGTGTAATGTAGTATAGTGGACAGTGTAGTATGGTGGTCAGTATAGTGTAGTATGGTGGTCAGTGTAATGTAGTAAAGTGGACAGTGTAGTATAGTGGTCAGTGTAGTGTAGTATAGTGGACAGTGTAGTGTAGTATAGTGGACAGTGTAGTGTAGTATAGTGGACAGTGTAGTGTAGTATAGTGGACAGTGTAGTGTAGTATAGTATAGTGGACAGTGTAGTGTAGTATAGTGGTCAGTGTAGTATGGTGGTCAGTATAGTGTAGTATAGTGAACAGTGTAGTGTAGTATAGTGGACAGTGTAGTATAGTGGACAGTATAGTATAGTGGTCAGTGTAGTGGACAATGTAGTGTAATGGACAGTGTAGTTCTCAGTGTAGTGGACAGTGTAGTGTGTAGTGGTGAGTATAGGAATCAGGTAGGTCAGTACTATTGTATTTGAAGGGACTCAGGGATAGCTAAAAGTCTGCAGGTTAGGGGGCGCAAATGACTTGCCTTGCCCCGGGTGCTGACGACCCACGCTACGCCACTGAGTAGGAGGGCAGTAGCAGTGTACTTCCTGAAGCCAAAGCAGTGTTATTTTTTTCTCCCTCAGCTTTGTGGATGACCGTTTATAATCAACATTTTAACAGATCACAACCAAACTTCCATGGCAAGTTTAAAGCTGAACAGATGCAAAAGCAGCAAAAAACTGTTTTTGTTATTTTATCTATTCTTGTTCAATAAATTTATTAGTGCTTCAATAAGAGAAATACACAACCAATAAGCCCTCACATTGGCTAAAGTCGGCCATAGACGGATCGAAATTTGTCCAGTTCAGCAGGAACTGATCGATCGACTTCAGTACAACCAGCATGTGGGTTTCTTGTTCGTGTGATTACTGCCGCCAGCTATAGCCGGCGACAGTAATCATTTTATTCTGACATAAAATCTTTCCCTGTTAGCATGCAATAGCGCAGCGTGAGGGATTCCCCCATTAACACTGAATGTATTGATGGGGAAATTGAGCGATTTTCTTTCCTTATATAGTTGAAGGAAAGAAATTTGCTTAATGTATGTCATAAACAACAAAGACAACAGGATTAACAGAGTGTTTTTATCTTTTAGCCCCGGTTCACACATATAAGATGCGGAAACCAGCGAGGTCCCCGCATCTCATCTCTCCCGCGGGAAGTTCACACTGCTCTCTGCGAACCACTATGGGTGTCAATACAAAGTTAATGACACCTCCAGATCAGTTGGCAGATCACAGTGCGAACTGTGAATTCAGACAGAAATTGGATCCCATGGGTGTGAACACCCATGCAATCTGATTCCAAAACGGGGGGGGGGGGGGTAGGCTTCCTTCTATTTTCGTGCAAATCCAATGCGAGTTCAGCCATACAACTGTATGGCTGAACTCGCATTGCACAGACATCGCATGTGATCTGCACAGCAATGTGGTGCGAATCACATGTGATGCCTGAAATCGCATATGTGTGAACCCAGGCTCAATTGACTATTTAACTTTATGGTTGTTTTTTGTTCTTGGATGGAGATCTACTGAAAATTTGATTGGTGGATGTAAAAAATGTCTTAGTGCACTTTTACATCAGGCATTCTGTATAATAAAGGCAGCAATGGGGAATTTTCCTGTATCACAATTTTCTCTTTCCAAAATCAATTGATTACTAGATTAACAAAAAGGCAACATGGTGTACTGGAGTAGTACTGCAATGTCTAAAAAAATAAGTAATGAAGTAATAAGCAGGAAGTTTACATTATACATCTCAAGGCTTCATTGTCAGTTTTGTCTGGACAGACCCTTTAATACTGGTGTAAAATTAGAGAAAATGTATTTACATAAATGTCTTTTACAAATAATAAAAAGACACACATGGGCCATATTTATAAACTCATTAATGTGACTTTTGTGAAGCATTCAACGGTGGTGAATCAATCACTGTCATTTCAAGTACATGTACCAGGAAGATTCACCTGCAGTGAATGTTTGGTAAATGTTAGATTAACTGCTTTATAAATAATCACAACAGAAAAAGATCTAAGAACTCTCTGAGATGGCAACCAAGGACACAAGGTCAACACATGAATGCGAAAAAGTATTTCCAGATTTATTAATCACATAACATAAAACAATCATATAATATAAATACAATATTCTTTTTTGACACACTACAAAGGCCACATACAGTATATTTGCAATATATACTTAGTGTCCAGATTTGCAGGTAAGAGATTGTAATCATTAGATGCATATATTGGACAAAGATAATATAATACAGTTTAAAGCGGAGATCCACCCAAAAGTGGAACTTCCACTTTAAGGAGTCCTAACCCCCTGACATTCCACATTTGGCATGTCCTTATTTTGGGGAGGGTGGAGTGGGTACCTAGTTTTGACAGGTATCCAGCTCCCACTTCTGCCCACGCTGCCTAGGTGACTCCCCCTCTCCCCCTCCCTCCCTGCAATCTTCTGGGACACGTCACAGGTCCCAAAAGATTGCTTGACCATTCAGGACAGCGCAACTTGCGCATGTGCAGTGCGCACCCGGCTGTGAAGCTTGGCGGCCGTATCACTGGATCCTGGGACAGGTGAGTGTGTGTGTATTAAAAGTCAGCAGCTACACTTTTTGTAGCTGCTGACGTTTAATAAACTGAAACATGAGTGGAACTCCACTTTAATTTGGTAGTAAAATGTGATATAACTGTGTGCGAATTTCTTTAACACATAGTTCATTTTTCACTTTGCCTTTCAATAGATGCCAAGACATTTCTAAACATCACACAACAGAAGCTCATGAAAGTTGAAGCTGGGCAGTCAGTGAACATCACTTGCTCCTTTGTCTATAATTCACCCTCTTTTACTGTAAAATGGACTCGAGGCTGTAATCACATTGTGTCTCTTTCTGATCAAACATGTTACAATGGCAGAATCAATAAATCTGATGTAGAATTTACCTATATAACAACTGACTCAGGAACATGGTGCTGTAAGAGAAATTCTGTACTTACCATTGTCAATGTGATGGAGATTGACTCCGGAATATACTGCTGTCATGTACAGACTGTTCGTGGGCAAATGGGAAATGGATCTGGAACCAGATTGGAGGTCATACCAAGAACATCCATAGCAGGTATTTTGTTTCTAGTAACATACAGTAGCTGTTACTGGCACATATAACCCACCTTTATAGTTTTCTATCATTTTACTATGAAGTTCTTCTTGTCTACCTCTCTAACCATTACTGTTGCCTACCATTTTAACCACCTTTATGTTTACTACAATTTACTTACATTGAGACAGTCCTAGACAAAGTACAGCTATACTAATTCGGCTTTTATGCCCATTCACAAGTTTTATACTTGCATGTATTCATAATACCAAGATTTTACGCTGTGTGCTCTGTGCTGCTCATCCTCTTTGAAATTTGCACTCATGAATCTTCATTCTCCCTCACATGTGCTCCACAAACTTCATTTAATGCTATGGAGAGTTCCTAGTCTTGCTGGATTACAAGCTCTCTATAGGTGTGACCTAGGCAGCCTAAATCATATACTCAGGAGTATTGTGGATGTTTCAGGTCATTGGTGACAGCAGATAATCTTTTCTTTTTTTTGTTTAAGTCCAATAGGCCCTGTTTGGAAGACTTTGTTTTGCTTCAGTCAAATAGACCCCCTCTGGTAGACCTACAATGAAATGAGAATTAGCAAGTTATACAGCCATTGTGCAGCTCTGTACAAAGAGGATTGGTGGAAGATCATTGACACCACAAATATACAATACAGTATGTAATTCAATTGGACTTTTTAGGTGCCAGGCATCAACATCAAATAAACATCAAATAAAATAATACTTATTTCCATATGAAATCTATGGACATGGTGATTGGACCTAATTACATAATTAGCACCCAACTTGTTTAGACTACACAGCTGGTACTGTGTGTATCTGTCACTTAGCCTCTGTGTTTGAATATGAGATATTTATACACTATATTGCTAAAAGCAATGCTATGCCTGCCTTACACGCACATGAACTTTAATGGCATCCCAGTCTTAGTTCGTACGGTTCAATATTGAGTTGGCCCACCCTTTTCAGCTAGAACAGCTTCAACTCTTCTGGAAAGGCTGTCCACAAGGTTTAGGAGTGTGTCTATGGGAATGTTTGACCATTCTTCCAGAAGCACTTTTTGTGAGGTTAGGCATTGATATTGGACGAGAAGGCCTGGCTCGCAGTCTCCGCTCTAATTCATCCCAAAGGTGTTATATCAGGTTGAGGTCAGGACTCTGTGCAGGCCAGTCAAGTTCCTCCACCCCAAACTCGCTCATCCATGTCTTTATGGACTTTGCTTTGTGCACTGGTCCAAATCATTTGGTGGAGGGGAGGATTATGATGTGGGGTTGTTTTTCAGGGGCTGGACTTGGCCCCTTAGTTCCAGTGAAGGGAACCCTTAAGCGTCAGTTTACCAAGACATTTTGGACAATTTAATGCTCCCAACTTTGTGGGAATAGTTTGGGGATGGCCCCTTCCTGTTCCAACATCACTGCAAAACAGTGCACAAAGCAAGGTCCATAGAGACATGGATGAGCGAGTTTGGGGTGGAGGAACTTGACTGGCCTGCACAGAGTCCTGATGTAATCAGCAAATATGGCTGTCCTCATGTACATTTACATACTACATGTTACTTTTTTGGTTTACACAATAGGGATCCTCCTGTTTAGTGATTTATCACGACTCTTGCAATTACTCTTTAAGACATTTCAAAATTAGATGCAATACTATTCACTGATGTTGAACTGGCTTCTGTCTCCAAGTTTCCTTTTGTGTTTTTGTAAAAAGGAAATGGCAGAGAGAGTGTTATTATGTTCTTATTGTTTCCCCTTTCCCTCTTTTCCCTTAGATACAAATACAATTAAAACTAAAACTAATGGAAATAGGCAATATGTCCTGTATGCCGTGATAGGCTTTGAGGCGTGTATTATACTGGTACTGCTCGTTGTTGGAAAATTTTGACACAAAAGGTAAGTTATTCTGTAACTCTTTTTTGATTTTTGTAAATAATGAGGAACTGAGCAAAATGTTATCTAAAAGCACTGCAGGAGAAAAGTGTAACATGCTGACGTACACTTACCTCCAGGCCATCCACTAAGACTTCACATACCTAGGCCCTTCTCACCATGTACGTTTTGTGCTTCCAGCTTTACCTATAATTATAGATTTCTTCAAGGCCAACTACTCTTTTTGAAATGATGAGCTAGGACTGAATGTGTGCAGTATTGGAGTGATAGAGAGAGAGACACATGTTTTCTGAGCTCTCAATCTAGAGGTGTGTGACATAAAGCTAACTAAAAAAACAAGTTCCATTTACTTCATGTACTGCTTTTAGTTAGGGCTTTGTGGGGGTTATTCTTTAAACCTACAGGAGTGCCTTAAAGGGTAGCTATACTTTTGTTTACATTTTCATATTTATTCACTTGACCTCCGGACGATTTACCCTTCTTTATGACCAGGCCATTTTTTTTGCGATACGGCACTGTGTTATTATAACTGACAATTGTGTGGTCGTGCAATGCTGTAGCCAAATAAAATGTATGTCCTTTTTTTCTCACAAATAGAGCTTTCTTTTGGTGGTATTTGATCACCTCTGCATTTTTTTTTGCGCTTTAAACAAAAAAAAAGAACATTTTGAAAAAAAATGATATATTTTTCTACTTTCTGGTATAAAACATATCCAATAAAAAAATGTCTTCATCAATTTAGGCCAATATGTATTCTGCTACAAATTTTTGGTAAAAAAAAATCCCAATAAGTGTATATTGATTGGTTTGCGGAAAGGTTATAGCACAGGCATGTCCAAAGTCCGGCCCGCGTTCCGGTTTTGAACGGCCCGCCTGGTTATTTGGACATATATTTCTTTTGTGGCCACGGATGATCTCCCAGCGCCGGGGCCACAAAAGATGCATATGCCTTGGAGGGGACAGGGAGGAGGCAGGACGAGCGGCGTACACACACAGGAGAATTTCCTGTTTACGGGCGGCCTCTGTAATAGGAAGTCCCATCTCCGGCGCTGCCATTGGACGACTGTTCTGTCTATCAAAGGAGGCGGGACTTTCTATTAAAGAGGCCACCGTGTAAACAGGAGATTTTCCTGTAGGTAATCTTGGGCACTCATGAGTGCATTCCTGGCAATGATACTGCATTCCTGGCAATGGTGAGTGCATTCCTGGCAATGGTGAGTGCATTCCTGGCAATGGTGAGTGCATTCCTGGTAATAGTGAGTGCATTCCTTGCAATGGTGCTGCATTCCTGGCAATGGTGAGTGTATTCCTGGCAATGGTGAGTGTATTCCTGGCAATGGTGAGTGCATTCCTGGCAATGGTGCTGCATTCCTGGCAATGGTGCTGCATTCCTGGCAATGGTGAGTGCATTCCTGGCAATGGTGAGTGCATTCCTGGCAATGGTGAGTGCATTCCTGGCAATGGTGAGTGCATTCCTGGCAATGGTGGGTGCTGCATTCCTAGCAATGGTGAGGCTACATTCATGGCAATGGTGGGTCTGCAGATGGGGCACTTGTGAGGCTGCAGCTGGGTACTGACCCTTACTTTGCTTCACGGTTCTTTATTTAAAATTAATTTTTTTTCTCCTGAAACTTCGCTCTTAAAGTGAAGGTGCGTGTTATACGCCAATAAATACGGTATATCCAAATAATATGCCCAAGTTCATTTCTTCACCACACACAGCCACAAAGGCAAGAGAATTCTTGTTGGGCAGTGTATTAGTGCCCGAACGAACACACTTACACCGAATTTTAATGGTTCCAAGAATGTCAGGCAAAATGGTCAGCCCTCCTGCATGTTCACTTCATCAAATCTGGCCCTCTTTGAAAAAAGTTTGGACACCCCTCTTATAGCATCTACAAACTATGGGATATATTTATTACATTTTTTATTTCTTAATTTTTTTACTAGTAATGGCGGCCATTAGCAACTTATAGCCGGACTGTGATATCTTGGCGCATAAATCGGACCATAACTGACACTTTTTGGGGATCAGTAACACTAATACAGTGATCAGTGCTAAAAATATACACTGTCACTGTACTGACACTGGCTGGGACAGGTTAACATCAGGGGCGATCAAAGGGTTATATGTGTGCCTAGCCAGTGTTTGTGTACTGTGTGGGAGGTGTTTGTGTACTGTGTGGGAAGGCATGGGTCCATGTTCCTGCTTTGCACAGGATCCATGCCTTCTCTACTGACAGAACAGCAATCTGCCTTGTTTACATAGGCACATCGCCATTCTACCTCTGTGCTAAATGATCAACAGGTGCCTGCGGACATGTATAATCACAGTGGATGCGGGCCAGCTGCGGTGCACATGCGCGCCACAGACACAAAAGTGCAGAATTATGTACTAGGTACGTGATCCTGCGCAGAAAAGCTGCCTTGCCGCCGTATATGTAAGTTATACGGTCGGCATGCGGTTAAAGAACAGACTTAAAATGGTCTGTTTTGCAAATACAGAACTGCAAAATTTGTAAATGAATAGATGGAAACAGAACATCATCTGACTATTTTCCCAGAACAATCTCCTGTCTTTGGCCCCTCAAGCTTCTGA
The DNA here is from genome assembly GCA_037952925.1 of Lithobates clamitans. NCBI lineage: Eukaryota > Metazoa > Chordata > Amphibia > Anura > Ranidae > Lithobates > Lithobates clamitans. The sequence goes on from JBBGZY010000230.1 coordinate 2,001,071, forward strand.
ATGGCCTCTATTTGGAGGGGGATAATTTGTTGGATAGGTTAAAAGAGAAATATGGGTTTCCTTTTTTTTAGCTTACACCTATTCTATGTGAGCTGCTAATAGCTAAAAAATCTTTCCAGCCCTCTCAGAAGTGCACCCTTTGTTAAATATGAGTTAAATACCTGTAGGAAGGGCTACAGACTTTTTTGGAGTGTCATGCCGACAATTTGGTCTGGATCCACCCCCTTTCCTCTCCTCTGTTTGATATTGGGTCTGGACTGCCTACTCGCTCCAGGGACTTCACTGAGAACAGTAGCTCTCCCCCTACCTCCTCCTGTTCAGGCTGTTCCGATCTTCAAGTGTTATTAAACCCACAACAGTAAAATCAGCCCCACTGGGTTGAACAAAAAAAAATAGTGGTGGTGATGGGGGGGGGGGGGGTGGTAATAAATAGTGGTGAATAGAATAAATAGAAAAAAAATTGTGGTGTTTACTAGGCTTTAGGGTAGTGGTGATGGAGGGTGGGGATGGAATATGTAAAGAGGTAGTTAACTGCATTTTTTATTTTTAACCCTAAAAGACAATGGCATAATGTGCTAGTATGCATCACATACTTGCACATTATGAAGTACTTTCCTTAGAACAAAGCCCTCCAGATGTGCACTGTCACCGCAGAAGGTGCTTCCATCTTCACCTGGTCTTCCTTCCAGGTTTGCGTCCTCTGGACATCTGATTGGCTGCGCCGCAATGATGATGGCACTCGCTCGCATGCGTGCGAGAGTCACAGACTGCGGCATCGAGCTCTGAAGGGACGGCACGAGTATGCAGTCCCTTCAGAGTGCATGCGCCAGTGACATCACCGGGTGCATGCCGTGTGAATAAATCTTCTAAACTATGCAGGTTTAGGAGACATTCACTGTACCTACTATTATACTATACTATACTATTACTATTACCAGGTAGGTTTCTACTTCTGAAGCTTTTGTATATTTACTACATCTACTGTACATATAAAGTTTAAAGTTTATGAGCAATAGCCAATAGGAATTAGACATGTGCACTGACAAAAAAATTAGTTTAGTTCGTTTTGCTTCATTCGCATTTTCGAAATTCGAAAATTCAGAAATTTGAAAAAAAAAAAAGAAAATCAGTAAAATTCGAAATAACCAATAACAACTATTAAATTATAGGTATTGGAATTTCCTTTCAAATTTGGCTGTTTGTGAACGTAACAAATTTATACAAAATTATTTAGTTACGAATTATCCGAAATAACGAATGCCACATCTAAGCAAATGGAATGGAACAAATTAAAAATATAAAAAGGTTTTATTATTTTTGTTATTTATTATTAGATTGTTACATTCCATTCGTTTAGATACGGCATTTGTTATTTCAGATAATTCGTAGCATCGGATAAATTCATACTCGTTACGTTCACTAACAGCCAAATTTGAAAGGAAATTCCAATACCTATAATTTAAGATTTATTATTAGTTAGTTATTATTTCAGATTTTAGAATTTTCAGATTTTCATTCTTTTGTATGTTGTGAATGTCATTCTTATTTTTATATTTTCCAATTTCTGAATTTCCAATTTCCAAAATTTAGAATTTTCCAATTTCTGAAAATTTGGTAATCTGAAAATTTCGGAATTAACAAATTTGTCAAAATTTGTTAAACTAATTTGAAACTAAACAAATTGCACATGTCTAAAAGGAATAACGATCTAATCATTACCATAAAGTGAACTCTTTTTTTACCTTTAGCTGACCTCCAAAGGTAAATTATAAGGATGAGCCAAACACCCCCCAGTTCGGTTCGCGCCAGAACATGCGAACAGACAAAAAATTTGTGCAAACACCGTTAAAGTCTACGGGACACGAAAGTGAAAAGTCAAAAGTGTTCATTTTAAAGGCTTATATGCAAGTTATTGCCATAAAAATTGTATGGGGACCCGGGTCCTGCCCTAGGGGACATGTATCAATGCAAAACAAAGTTTTTAAAACAGCCGTTTTTTCAGGAGCAGTGATTTTAATAATGAAAAGGTGAAACAATAAAAATGAAATATTCCTTTAAATATCATGCCTGGGGGTCCCCTTAGTCTGCCTGTAAAGTAGCACATCTTTCCCATGTTTATAACAGTACCGCAGCAAAATTACATTTCTAAAGGAAAAAATGTCATTTAAAATTGCTTGCTGCTGTAATGTATTGCCGGAGCCCAGCAATATACATAAAATATCATTGAAAAAAAATGGCCTGGGTTCCCCCCAGTCCATACTAGGCCCTTCGGGTCTGGTATGGATATTAAGGGGAACTCCACACCCAAATTGAAAAAAAAAAATGGCGTGGGGGCCCCCCCAAAATCCATGCCAGACCCTTATTCAAGCATGCAACCTGACAGGCTGCAGGAAAAGGGGGGGCTGAGAGAGTGCCCCCCCTCCTAAACCATACCAGGCCACTTGCCCTTAACATGGGGAGGGTGCTTTGGGGTCCAAACTTGCTTCCAATCTATGACTGGATAGTGAAGGACCAGCAGATCACTAGTTAGGTCACCTTCAATCCGGAGCTGTCTCCCATATACATTATTTCCACCATTAGATATCAATAGCCTTCAGGATTAAATGAAAGCCAACATCACTGAACCCATGCTAAAATCGACCCACCTCTGAGGGGCATCAGCGCACAGCCTGAGCTCAGAATATTACTGCACTGAATGGTGGTCTATATATCATTACATACTGTAAGTCAGTGCCATCTTAAGAGCATTATAGGCCCCCGGGCAATACAGTGCACTGGGGCCTTGTCTACACAATCACGCACGATTGCCCTTCAAATGCAGCTTTACAGTGCCCGTGAATGCAGCCTCACTGTGCCTGTGAATGCAGCCTCACTGTGACCATCAAATGCATCCTCACTGTGTCCATGAAACAGCCTCACTGTGCCCGTGATTGCAGCCTCACTGTGCCCACCATTGCAGCCTTACTGTGCCCGTAAATGCAGCCTCACTGTACCCACCATTGCAGCCTCACTGTGCCCATGAATACAGCCTCACTGTGCCCACCATTGCAGCCTCACTGTGCCCATGAATGCAGTCTCACTGTGCCCACCATTGCAGCCTCACTGTGCCCATGAATGCAGTCTCACTGTGCCCATGAATGCAGTCTCACTGTGCCCATGAATGCAGCATCACTGTGCCAATTAATACAGACTCACCATCGCCTGGTAACACACACACACAGCGGGCATCTCCTGCTGTGTATCATGGAGCTGGCTGGGTTTGTGTTCGGTGGCCGTGCTGTAACAAGTAACAACTGGATTCTGCAACCTGTATATAGCACATGTCTGGATTCTGCAACTTGTGCATAGCACACGCCTGGATTCTGCAACCTGTACATAGCACATGCCTGTATTCTGCAACCTGTACATAGCACATGTGTGGATTCTGCAACCTGTATATAGCACATGCCTGCATTCTGCAACCTGTACATAGCACATGTGTGGATTCTGCAACCTGTACATAGCACTAGGGTTGCCACCTCATCCCTTTAAACCCGAATATGAATTACACAGGTTCTGCAGCCAATTTAATGCAGATAAGGCACCAAGTGAGTTTAATTATCACCTTAATCAGCCACAGAACCTGTGTAATCAATATGTGTTCAGATTTAAAGGGATGAGGTGGCAACCTTACATAGCACATGTGTGGATTCTGCAACCTGTATATAGCATTCTGCAATCCCCCCTTATCAGGTCAGCTTGCTGTACCTGGGTGGTGGTGGACACAGCAATTACCCCCCCCCCCTTCTCAGTCAGACCAGCACAGTCAGGGTGACAGGGCAGGCTCAAGCACTCCTCCAGTCTCTTCTCACAACCCACACACACCCCCTATCACCAGCTCACCTCGGGCTCTCAGCTTCAGCTGGGGAGGTCTGGACACCCCGGAAGACTGTGTGGACACAGTGCAGGGGTCCTCAAACTACGGCCCTCCAGTTGTTCAGGAACTTCATGCCTAGTCATGTCTGTGAATGTCAGAGTTTTACAATGCCTCATGGGAACTGTAGTTCTGCAACAGCTAGAGGGCCGTAGTTTGAGGATACCTGACAGTGTGTAACAGCAGCCTCCCCCGCGCTGAATGATGTCACATTCAGCTCGGCTGCTCAGCAGTGGTGGGTGGAACCAGCAGGGGAAAACAGTAATCAGACAATATTATTTTGCCCACGGCGCTGGGGGTGTTCCAGCTGACAAAAAAAACTACTAAACAGAGCAGCCACAGCCAGGGATGCCCTCGGGATTCTGTCAGACAGTGTCACCCGACCTGGGTGCAGAGCGCACCCCCATAAAAATGCCACCCGGCCACTGACAACCCTCAATGTGTGGCACCCGGGGCGGACCGCCCCCCCCCCGCCCCCCCCGCTTGGTACGCCCCTGGAACTGTCAAATCTAAGCACTGATGTCGGGGATGGGTGGGGCCCCCACCCATCCCCGACATCAGTGCTTAGATTTGACAGCTCCACTCTCACTGCGGCCTCACGCCCCCAACTTGCCCACCAACCACTGGATGTTTACACTTTGGGGCTAATGAGAAATACGAGACCCGGGCTTTTTGGGGACGCTGGGCAGGTGGGGCCCCCCAGGTAAGTGGGGCCCCGCAGGCAAGTGGGGCCCCGGGTAACTGCCCAGCGTGCCCATGTGAAAAGACGGCCCTGCTGTAAGTGTTATTCAGTGCAATAGTACAAGAACACCCACCACTGCCATATCCAATATATCCCTATAAGACAGCACACAACAATTTTGGTTTTAGGTTTTTAAAGTTTCTCAACCTAATATTATAGCTAATTTTATGGGCTTTGATAAATGTTGCACTTATTCCTGCAAACAGTCTGTGATTAGGTCTCTCATTTCATTTGTCTTCAGCAGTTTAATAACTTGCCAGTTGTCTATGTAATACATTCTTCCTCTATCAATCTGCTATATTGCAGAGACCTTGTCTTGTTTATTCCTTTGACTGAATATGTACAACATAGGTGCATGTCTTTGTTAACATTGATGTCATTACCCAATGCTCATTTCAATACTCTACTAATAAAAACTCTTTTGGATTTAAAGAAAATAAAAAATAGTTTAAATCATCTGATGAAAGGCATGCCACATTTTTTGTATAGTCTTAACCATGTAGCAAGAGGCTGGTTATATTATGAGCCAACACATGTATTTTATAAGATTATTTTGATGTTTATAGAACTCAAATTCGACTATTATTAATTTGTTATTGTGGTTGCCTGAAATTATAGGTCTTTGAAGAGGAGTCGGTGTGTGAAGCAAAACTTCATTATGCTGAGATCTGTCAGTCGAAACAATCAAAGCGTGTGAAGGGTAGACGGTCAGAGGAGAAAGTTACCTATGCTCCTGTCAAGCTGCACTAGTAAATAAATCCAAGATATTTTTGTGACAAAAAACATTTATGAAATAAACAAGGTGCCTTAAATTAGTGTAGTATTGATTTGTATCTCATACATGTTACACTATTTAACCACGTGCCTACTGAGCACTTTTACCCCCTTCCTGACCAGGCCAACTTTCAGCTTTCAGCACTGTCACACTTTGAATGACAATTGCTTGGACAAGCAACACTGTACCCAAACAACGTTTTTATCATTTTTTTCCACACAAATAGAGCTTTCTTTTGTTGGTATTTTAATCATCAATGGAGTTTTATTTTTTTGCTAAATAAACGAATAAAGCCTTAAAATTTTGAAAAAAAAATACAAAAACTTTCATAGTTTGTTATAAAATTTTGGAAACAGGTAATTTTTCTCCTTCACTGATGAGCACTGATGAGGCAATACTGATGAGCATTGATGATTAAAAGTGAGGTAGTTGCACGCTATTATGCAATGAAATACACTAATATATATAAAAAAAAAACTAAAAATGTTGCTGCTGTCACTGTGCTCCCACAGAAAAACAGTTAATAAAATATGAATGAGACAGCGCTGCATCAATAGTTAACAAATTCACAAAATGACAAAAGTAATGTGCAAAATTGTGCAAAGACAAAAGTCCAATATTAAAGTGATGATTTCCTCTGTTAACATGCAGAGAGATGCAAAGTACTTCTTTACTTTACACAGCCTCTATATGCATAGTGCTCCCGCCACCACATGCAATACTCGCTCACCTCCTTACAAGACCCTAAGAGGGTCAAACACGCCTTGCACTACGTGCAACAATCCCTTCAGGAAATCCTGGCTGGTCCTTGGTGACCTCTATTGGACTCTCAAGACACAGATAATTGTACAAATCTGATAACGGTTTCTTCCACTGTGCTACTTCCAACTTGGATCCAATGTAATCCACATTAGCTGCCGATAATTTCAATAGTACATGGAAAAAAGAAAGTGCCTACAATAGTGCAGTATCCAAGAGATTAAAAATGAACCTCTCCACCCCAGCTAGTATACAACCCACGTTTATTTAAAACATTAAAAGTATAAATGATACATCAGAAGGTCTCACTCATTTGCGACAAGGTTCCACCGCCAGACTCCACCTCTACTAGTTTTACCACCTCACACGTGGCTTCATCTGGAGGAATGAAGCCACGATTCATTCCAGCAAGCAGCAAGCTCCCATCCTCCTAGTAAGACAGCGTGGTGACGTCAACACGTACCCTAGCTCACAACAAACTCCCCTCCTTTTTTAAAGATATTTTTATTGTACTTTTTTGAACATACAGACAGACGCACAAATAAAAACAACAAAATCCAAACATAAAATACAGAATGCTCCTATGTCATCTTAGAACAGAAGGAAATTGTGCATCATATATTTACTATGGTATTCAGAGTGGATAACATCTAACTCGACATTAAACTTTGTATAGACGAGTAAACTCCCGTCCTAGTAAGACAGCATGGTGACGTCAACAGTGATAGGCAGCACTGATGGGCAGCACTAATGGGCACTGTTAGGCGGCGCTGGTAGGCAGCACTTATAGGTGACACTGATGAGGAGGCAGTGATGGGCACAGATTGGCAGCACTGGTGGGTACACATTGGCAGCACTGTTTGGACTGCACTAATAATCAGTGTACATGTCCCTTTTAGAGAAGCCGGTTATCGGCGCTCCTCTGTCAGCATGGGAAAAAGAGTGACGCTAACCGGCTTCTATTTACATCCATGATAAGCTGTGATTGGACACAGCTGATCATGTGGTAAAGAGACTCTAACTGGCTCTTTACCTCAATCTGTGATCAGCAGTGTCCTTCAGCTCCCAGGAGGTGGACACGATCACGGGAGGCGGTCATATGGTGGCCTTCCAGAACTAGCCTTCTGCACTGTAGCTGTCATTCAGCTATAGCGCAGTTGGCAAATGTTTAAAGTCAAGTCAAACTTTTTTTTTTGCTGTCCAGTCATCCACCAGGACAATTATAGTGAATTTACCTAGATGGCACACATACAGTTGTAGGCACCTAACAGGGGTATTAACCCCTCGCCGCTCTATCCAACCTAAAGAAAAGATTTTAACTTTAAGGATCTATATTTTCTTTTAAAGCGTTTTTTACCCTAAAAAAATAAAATAAATAAAAAGAATCCTGTTCCCTTAAACCATGAAAAACAGCACGGTGCTTGTGCTATGTCATTTGACCCCTTCTATCACCTAAAATACCTGGCTGATCCTGCCTGGTTCTGCCCCCCCCCTGTAAACTGACCACGATTTATCATAGCTGCTGAGCCCTGACACCGTGGTCAGTTTACATGCCTCTGTCATCCACAGCTCTCCTCTGTCCTCCTCTCCCCTCTCCCCTCTCCCCTCCTTGCCTGTTAGCTCGTACCAGTGTCTGCCCCTCCTCCCCTCATCCTGTTGAACTAACTGTAATTTTCAGCCAATCCCCTGTCTTCCATAATGCTGTGTGCCCAGTGTATCTACTTTATTAAAGAAACTCTGTTCTATACTATATTTCAGAGCGTCATTCGGCACTCACATGACCATCCACCTTTCTCCTCCTCTCCCCTGCTCCTCCTGACTGACATCAGCGGGGGATTCTCAGCCCCTCCTGCTTTAGCTGTCAGATCGAGAGAGGCAGCCAGTCACATGAGCTCCGAGCGGCGCTAGAAAATGAGGTATAAAAGGGCATATTTTTTTTTAATAAGGTACATACACTTAGGCACACAGCATTATGGAAGACAGGGGATTGCCTGAAAATCACCAAGTGGGGTTACAACCACTTTAAGTTTAACAAAAATATGTAAAAGTGACATAACGTACAGTCAATGGGATGTGTCCCTTGTGCTGATTCTACTTCTTTTAGGAGAAATCTTTCTTCGTCCTACCCAGTGGTGTATTTAGGTTTTGTGCTGCCCTAGGCCTGACTAAATTCATGCACCCCCCTAATTTAAATACGACCCACCCCTTGCTGCCGAGGCCACACCCCTTCGTGTTTAAGACCCGCCCTATCTGTAAACCACACCCCTTCCTCTTTAGGCTCATTTGGCACCTTTCAGGGGGGAGGGGGGAACAGGTACCCTTCCCCACTCCCTGGAGACTGCAACTAAATGTGGACTGTTTAAAGGGTTTGCATTGATTTTAGCATGCATGGAGCACTTTGTACATGCCAGTGGTGGCTGGTGCTCATAATTTTTGGGGGGGTGCAAACAAACTAAGAAATTCAGAAAAAAAGACATCAATTGCAGCCTCACTGTGCCCCATCAAATGCAGCCATTGTTCCATCAAACGCAGCCACTGTGCCCACCAAACGCAACCACTGTGCCCATCAATTGCAGCCACTGTGCCCACCAAACGCAGACACTGCCCCACCAAACGCAGACACTGTGCCATCAAACGCAGCCACCGTGCCATCAAACGCAGCCACTGTGCCATCAAACGCAGCCACTGTGCCATCAAACGCAGCCACTGTGCCCACCAAACACAGCCACTGTGCCCATCAATTGCAGTCACTGTGCCCACCAAACGCAGCCACTGTGCCCACCAAACGCAGCCACTGTGCCCATCATTTGCAGCCACTGTGCCATCAAATGCAGCCATTGTGCCCCATCAAACGCTGTCACTGTGCCCCATCAATTGCAGCCACTGTGCCTTTAAACGCAGCCATTGTGCCCCATCAAACGCTGTCACTGTGCCCCATCAATTGCAGCCACTGTGCCTTTAAATGCAGCCATTGTGCCCCATCAAACGCTGTCACTGTGCCCCATCATTGTCAGCCACTGTGCCTTTAAACGCAGCCATTGTGCCCCATCAAACGCTGTCACTGTGCCAAATCATTTTCAGCCACTGTGCCTTTAAACGCAGCCATTGTGCCCCATCAAACGCTGTCACTGTGCCCCATCAATTGTAGCCACTGTGCCATCAAATGCCAACACTGTTCCCATAAAACTCTTATAATTTTTTTCAATAACTTTACCTGCTGTGCCGAGGAGAAGGGTCAAGCAGTGTGGAGGAGGGTAGGCGGAGCATAAGGCTGCACCTCCGCCAGTCATCGGCCGCTTATGGGGGGCGTGAGTCACATGCCACCCCCCGCATGAGAGAAAGTCCCCCCACCCGTCTTCCTGATTCCCGGCTCCCGCGCCCGCCCCCGCACACATGCAGCCCACGGCAGCCGCCTTGCTGTAGCGGGCGGCGCTGCTGTGTATGGGCGTGCTTGTCAGAGGGTGGAGGGGCGTGAGCTCTGCTAAGCACGCCCATACACACGCCCCTCCACTCTCTGCCAAGCACGCCCATACACAACAGCGCCGCTACAGCAAGGCGGCCGCCGTGGGCTGCATGTGTGCGGGGGGCGGCCGCGGGAGCTGGGAATCGGGTGGGGGGACTTTCTCTCATGCGGGGGGCGGCTTTTTTTGCCGCCCCCCGCAAAGTGCCGCCCTAGGCCTAGGCCTTGTAGGCCTAGGCCAAAACACAGCCCTGGTCCTACCCACCATCTCCCTCACCCAACCATACTAAAGCCTCTATGAATGACACAGGATATTGGGGTGGATGGATGATTGATAACTCCTCCCCTCCATTCTTAGATCCTGTGTCATTCAAAAACCTGTAATACGGCTTCTTTGAATGGCAGACCTGGCTTAAAAGAGCAGGCATAGTCGGGTTCTCTTTATGAGAGATCCGGATAGCTCTTTAGTTGTATGGGTGGGGGCAGTAGGATGGAGGAAGATTTCTCCTAAAACAGTGGTTCAATCTCAACTTCTGTCCTCAGGACCCACTAACAGGCCAGCTTTTAAGTATTACCTTGGGGAGATGCAGACTAGAATACTGCAATCACTGAGCAGTAAATTATATCACCTGTGATGTATTTCAGTTATCTTAGTGGATCCTGAGGACAGGGGTTGAGAACCAATGTCCTAAAAGAATCAGCCCAAGGGACACAGCATACTGACTGTAAGTTATTGTAAAATAACTGATTTTTATTTTAAGCTAAACGTAATCTATAAAGTATGGAAGCAGCACACAAAATTAGAATTGTCTGAAAAAGGAACTTTCAATGAACCCTTAGCACCCAATCAAGTTCAAATTTTTATTGTCTGTCATTTTCAGTGACATTTTTTAATTTATTGAGAAGCTAAAGACAATAAAAATAGCTCTCATTTCAGACTTTTTGATAAATGATGCCTATAAACCTTTCCACCAAAAAAAATATAAAGTATAACTAACTTTTGTATTAAAATAAATGTGTAGTTTCTTTTCTTTATTTATGCATGATGTATTTTTTAGTGTTTTTGGTTTTGTCTGGTAAATATGAAATACTGCATAATACTATTTAATATTTGTATTTACTTAATTAAAATTTGGTAAAAATTAAGTTGACATCTTTAAAAAAGAATACATTTACAACAAGCAGCCATTATTGTTATCCCTGAGTTCATAGAACCCTGAGTCAAAATTCAACTCCAGCTAAAACTTTTTTTAAATTTTGAATATGGGTTAAAACTTTTATCAGCTTTCAAATGGTATCTTTGTTCCCATAGAAGGGATTTGTCTTCTCTTGTTCTTCTTCATTTACTATTCCCTCTTATTCTGTCTGATACCCATGAAATCAACAGGCAGTAAAGAGAAATCTTAATGGAGGACACAGAGAACAAACCTAACAGGTGTTCTAGCCTTTACCTATTCTATAAAAAACATAAAAATGCCTGCAGTTGAACGTTAAAGCTTTTCTAGTTTATAATCCTGTAAACATACTTACTAAATATGTTGTATTTTAAGTTTTATTAAATGCTTAAAAACTGTTTTTGCTCAATGCTGATTGTGTTTGTCATATATTACCTACTGTAAATAATAAATAGTCTGATGCATTTTTGAAATTCAAATTACTTTAAAGAAAAACTTTATTTTGAAGTCGCTGAATAATGTCTTACATTGCTATACAACATACAGTCTCTTTGAAAGTCAATATGACAGAATAAAACAATATTATTATTAGGACCTTTAAGGTAACACTTTCTACAGTATATAAAGATGCAATAGGGTGGATTTACTAAAGGTACATTTGCAAGGGATTTTTCACTTTGCAAGTTTAGTGAAAGCAAAGCTTGCAAAGAATACCCAATTGCGTGCAGGAGAAATTAAAAAAGAAACAGCATTTTTGCTTTGTGAATAAAGTGAAGCTCTGCTGACTTCTATCATCCAATCACATGCAAGCAAAAACACTCCTTTAGCTTTAATTTCTATGCAAGTGATTAGGTACTTTTGCAAAGCGAATTCACTGAATTCACTAAGCTAAGGGAAAAGGTTAAAAAAAAAAAATAATAATAATTTTTGCTTGCACATGATTGGATGATGTTGATGGGGAAATCATGCAAATTTGCACCGTTTATGGCCTGCGTAAGCACAAATATATATATATTTTTTTATCTTCCCTACACACAGTTAAGTATTCTTTGCAATGTGAAATTTCACCACATTCATTAAGCTAAAGTGAAAACCCTATTGTGTCTTTATATATAGAAAGTGGTACCTTAAAAGTCCTGATAGTAATTTTGTTTCATTCTGTTATAGTGACTAGTTTGGGGTGTGGTATCCAGACAAATTACCAGTCCCTCAATCTGCTTTTAAAAAAATTGAATGCTGCAAACTTCAAAAAAATTTGAAGTGAATGCATTTTAAAACCAAAATAGATTAATAATTAATAAAAGCATGAACTAAAAAATAAATTAAAAAGTTCAACCGAAAAGCAGGACCTGTTTTTTCTTGATTTTTTTGTATTTTTGTAAAGGAGATCAGCCTGGTAGCAGAGGAACTGGCTCAGTTAAAGCTTAATAAAGCAGTGGGCCCTGATGATATTCATCCCAGAGTTCTTCGAGAAATTCGAGGTATAGTTCGTCTAACAGGAGAAGTTCCCCATGACTGACGGACAGCTAATATTGTACCTATCCACAAGGAGGGCAGCAAAGTAGATGCTGGCAATTAAAGGCCAGCAAGTTTAACATCAGTTGTAGTCAAGTTAACCTCCCTGGCGGTATGATTATGTCAGATATTTGATGCTGAAAGCGGTACAATTATTTTGCAAGGAAATTTGGCGTGTTATATTGTAGGCCTGTAATTCTTAGGAATAACTCACCTAAATCTGTCCAAACAAGAGTCTAGTAGACATCCCGGGTATGATAAAGTTTGAAACACGAAATCATAAATTATAATATTATCAATAATTATAAATAATTATAACAAAATATAATATATATAATAAATATAATATAATAATAAAAATTATTCAATAATGTAATCAAATACACTGAAATTTGCTCAGTTGCAGAATTGTCGCTGTCATTACTTTCAGTGTTTTATGACAGATTTCCCCACGAACCACTATTCTGCAAGTGATTATAATTTATTATCACTGATTTTTAGCTGGTCTAAAACCACTTTTGATGTAAAGAGACACTTTTTGGTTGCTATGGACAATCTCCTGTTTCCAGGCAGAAAGAACAGTTTTTATAATATAAAACTGCATGCAGAGCACTGGACAAACCACTAGGGGCAAAAGGGATGTGAAATAAATTGATACCGTAATGTAATCTGTAAGATTACAGTGTACTTTATATGTATTGTGTTTTTTACTTTTTGAATTTGGCGCCGTTCTCCGTCTATCGCAACGCTCGCAGGGAACGGAGCTCGGCACATAATGATACAAAAGTTGTACACGCTAGGACTTAACCCTTGGATGGTTCAGTGGATATGCAGTTGGCTAAAGGATAGATACCAGAGAATGGTTGTAAATGGGGTTCTCTCAGAACAGAGAGCAATTACTAGTGGTGTACCACAATGCTCTGTACTAGGTCCTGTTCTATTTAATCTATTTGTAAGTGATATAACTAAAGGTTTGTTGGGCAAGGTATGTCTTTTTTCTGATCCCTGGCTCCTCCGCATGGTGATCTGTCATAAGACAAAACAGAGCCAAGCAGGAGCCTAGAGAAAGCTGCCTGGGGTGACAGATAGACCACCAGTGGGGGTGGGGATGCTGTGGGTGCCCTGTGCTAGCGATGTCATCTGCACCCCTCTCTTACAGTACACCAGCGACACCCGGAGAAGCTCCATTAAAGCCACCAAGAGAGCTGCAGAAAGCACAGGTCTGTGTCAGGACCTGAGATGCTGCTTGCGTGAAAGAGAGCCAGAAAATAGGGCTGCGGATCTGACTTCAGAGAAAGGAGTCGAATCGGTGGAACTGTTAGTGGCGGAGGAGAGGAAATCAAAGAACAGGTGTGGCGGGGGAGGAGAGAAAGAAGAGACCAAAGAAAGGAGAATAGATGAGCTGGGCTGCATCGGAGGGGAGAGATTGTCGGGGAAGAGAGTGTAGCGAGAGCAGAGAACGTGAAAAATCAAAAGTGCGAATTTTAAAGGCTAATATGCAAGTTATTGTCCTTAAAAGTGTTTTGGGACCCAGGTCCTGCCCCAGGGGACATGTATCAATGCAAAAAAAGAGCAGTGATTTTAATAATGCTTAAAGTGAAAAAATAAAAGTGAAATATTCCTTTAAATATCATACCTGGGGGGTGACTATAGTATGCCTGTAAAGTGGCGCGTTTTTCCCGTGTTTAGAACAGTCCCTATACAAAATTACATTTCTAAAGGAATAAAAGTCATTTAAAACTGCTTGCGGTTGTAATGTAATGTCGGGTCCCGTCAATATGGATGAAAATTATTGAGAAAAACGGCAAGGGTACCCCCTCAGACCATTACCAGGCCCTTTGGGTCTTGTATGATTATTAAGGGGAACCCTGTACCCAAATTAAAAAAAGAAAAGGCGTGGGGCCCCCAGGCCCTATATAATCTGAACAGCAGTATACAGGAGGTCCTGTAGGTTTGTTCTTAAATTGAATCTGTTTGTAATTTGGAACAGGTACATTTTGTAAGTGTAGCTCCAGCCAAAAAATACATTTTGAAGCTTTTTGGATAACATAGGGAAGGGTTATCACCAGTGGCGGCCCGTCCATAGGGGGCGCCTGGGCGCCGCCCCCCTCTTCTGTGTAGTCACAAAAAAATTTTTTTTTAAAACTGCCCCTTTAAGAAAAAAAAAAAAGTCCTTTAACATAGTGCACTGTGTTCGAGCGCCGGACACAGTGCACTATGGGAAGCACCACGTCAATACAATCACGAGATTGCAGACGCGACGCTTCATTTGCGGGCATTTATCCCGCCTTAGGGCACTTTCCGAAGCGCTGAGTAGCTTCCGCCAGGCGCTATTACTATGGTCGGGCAGTTTGATTGACATCTGAGGTTTGATGTCACTTCCTGTTATCTCTTTCCCATTGCGCCCGGGACAGAGACAACAGGAAGTATGAAGAGCGGACCTCTCCATCGCTTCTGGAAGGAGACATTGCGGGAGAGGACAACACAGTCAGCATTCAGCAAGGTAAGTGCTGCTGCTGTGCTGGGAGGATCTGTATTATCATTTTTTAAACCTGCTGGAGGTTTTGTGGTTTTCTTGCTGTGAGATACATTTTGGCATGGCTTTCTCTGAGCGCCTGAGCCCGCCCCTGCCTGTGTTGCAAAACAACCGGAGCGAACACATAGAGAGAGCTCTGCTGGTCTGATCTGCAGCTGCACACTGGCTCTCCCTCCCGCACTAACTTTGGGCACAACAGCAAGTAGAAGAGCCGTGCCAGTGAGTACACTTGCTATCACACGGATCCAGCCTGTCCCTGACAAAACTCTAGCCCTGCAGCCGCAAAACAGATGCCTCTGATCCTTCCCACGCGCTCCACCCTCCTCTCCCTGTGCTTGATAATGGAGGTGAAATCCACTCCAGCCAGCTACTATCTCTGATGTTAACCACTGCACGGTGCCTCTCTGATCCTCCCCCGTGCTCTCCCCCTCCTCTACTTAGGCTTGATAACAGAGGTCACTGCAATGGTCCTTTTCAGCCTCACAGACTGCACACCTCCCGTCCCTGTTTTCTCTGCATGCCTGGTTGCTGTGAATCTCCCTGAGCTCCCTCAAACACCACAGTAGAAGAGGGGGCACATTAAGGGCCAGTTCACACTGCTGCGATGTCAGACATCACATGTGATTCGCACCGCACTGCTGTGCAAATCTCATGTGATGTCTGTGTGATGCAAATTTAGCCATACAGATAGTATGGCTAAAATCGCATTCGGACCAAACTCACACAGGACCCATTTTTTGATCCGCACCAGAATCGGATCACATGCGTGTTCACACCCATGTGATCCGATTCCTGTCCGAATTTACAGTTCGCACTGCGATATGCAAACTTTACTGGAGGTGTCATTAACAATGTATTGACACCCCCAGCAGTTCGCATAGGGCAGTGTGAACTGCCTGCGAGTTGTATGCGATGCATGAACCCATACTGGATTTGCAGGGTTCCCGCATCGCTGCAGTGTGCACCGAGCCTAAGAGTACCCGTCTTGCTCAGCAGTAGCCTGGCCTGTCATCACAAATTCTGTCATCCCCAATTCTGGCCCTGCTACCCGCACTACCTGCACCTGTGATTTCTGCGGGGAAGCAAGCAGCAAATACTTCTGGCTACCTTGCCAGCCTGGCCAACCACAACTCACAAATGGCTGTCAGTAAAACACTTTGGGAAAAAAAAAGTCTGTGATTCTAATCTGTGCATGCGCAGTCTGAAGTAGGAGTCTTTTGTAAGTTGGATGTTTGAAAGTAGAGGACCGCCTGTCCTGCCCTATATACTCTACAGAAAATTGGGCCTTAGGTGTTGGTGGTACCAGAACACTGTAAGCTCTCACAGTTACTCTTAGTGGGTGCTGGAATGGGCCCTGCTGTGAAATATTATATCAAGAATTGTAATTACATGCCCCTGTTGAACAGGGGCAGAAAAAATTGGACCTTTGGTGGTGGTGTGGTGGTGGTGCCACAATACTGTAACCCCTCACAGATTCTGTTGTTGAGCACAGAAACGAGCCCTGCTGTGAAATATTAGAGCAAATATTGTAATTACATGCCCCTGTTAAACAGGGGCAAAAAAATTGAGCCTTAGGCGGAGGTGGTGCCACAACACTGCAACCCCTCACAGATACTCTAGTTGAGCGCAGGAACGAGCCCCGCTGTGAAATATTACAGCAAAAATTGTAATTGCACGCCCCTGTTAAACAGGGGTAGGAAAATTGGGCCTTAGGCACTGGTGGTGGTGCCCTGAAACAAAAATGTTCTTAGAAGCTATCAACATGAACATTGAGGAGGAATAGGATAGTCACTCAGCATAACAGGATAGTCACTCAGCATAGGCAGTCTTCAAGGGATCTCACATTCATAGAAAAATTAATCGGTTACATCAGCATCAGGTGCTCAGTAGCTGGTGACCCAAGACTGATTCATTTTTATGAAGGTGAGCCGATCAACTGAGTTCAATGTGAGTTCAGAAAGAACGCTGGATGCAGGACAGGCCAGTAGCTCAATTGCATATTGTGTAAGCTCTGGCCAGTGATCCATCCTCAAGACCCAGTAACCCAGTGGATTTTCGGTTGGAAAGGTCTCCAAGTCTGTTATTGCCCCTAGGTATTCCTGCACCATGTAAAACAGACGCTGGTGATGGTTGCTGGAACTGTTTAGACCTTGGGGCTACGGACTAAAGAATTATCTGAATGCATCGGTCAGATGGCCACCTTCTCCACTGCTCCTTCTGTGACTGACCGACGTTGTCCAGGAGGACCAGGAAACTGTAACCTCCCAGGCTCCAGAAACGCATTGCAAAAACCTGCCTGCAAGGCCTCCCGAAGATGTTTCATTCTCTGCTCCCTCTGCGAAGGCTGGATAAGTCCCGCAACCTTACCCTTGTAACGTGGATCAAGAAGGGTTGCCAGCCAGTAATGATTCCTCTCCTTGATACCAGGAATCCTAGGGTCCTTTCGCAGGCTCTGCAGGATCAGGGAGGCCATGCAGTGAAGGTTTGCTGAGGCATTTGATCCGGAGTCCTCTGGGTCACTAAGGATGACATGATCCACAGCCACCTCCTCCCAGCCACGTATAAGTACATGGGTTTCTGGGGACTGAAAACGATCCCTTGAAGACTGCTGCTGATGCTGAGTGCTAGGCTCCACCTCCATGCTGACACCCTCCTCCTCCTCTTCCTGTGTGATCAGCGGGCCCGTAGGAATACTGTGTGGATAAAGGGGGCCTTGAGAGGTAAGGAAGTTCTCCTCTTCCTTCCTCTGTTCTGCCTCAAGTGCCATGTCCATTATTCCATGAAGCGTGTGCTCCAACAGGAGGACAAGATAGACAGGATCACTGATGCATGCACTGTCACTGCTCACCATCCTCGTGGCCTCCTCAAATGGTGACAGGACAGTGCATGCATCCTTGATCAGTAGCCACTGGCGTGGCGAAAAAAAGCCAAGCTCCCCTGACCCTGTCCTGGTGCCATACTCACACCGATACTTATTGATGGCCCTCTGCTGCATGTGCAGCTGCTGCAGCTTTTCCAATGTTGAGTTCCACCTGGTGGGCATGTCGCAAATGAGGTGGTTCTTGGGGAGGGTGCCTTCTTTTTAAAGGTCAGCCAGCCGAGCACTGGCATTATATGACCGGCAGAAATGCCCACAGACTTTCCTGGCCTGCCTCAGGAGATCCTGTAAGCCTGGGTACCTGCACAAGAACCACTGCACCACCAAATTAAGCATGTGAGCCAAACAGGGATCATGGGTCAAGTGTCCCTGTCGGAGGGCGGAGAGGAGGTTGGTGCCATTGTTGCAAACCACTATTCCTGGCTGAAGCTGGCATGGCATCAACCACCTCTGAGTCTGCCCCTGCAGAGCTGACAGAATCTCTGCCCCAGTGTGGCTCCTGTCCCCTAAGCAGACCAACTCAAGCACCGCATGGCATCTTTTTGCCTGAGTGCTTCCGTAGCCCCTTGAATGCCTACGGAGCACCGCTGGTTCCGAGGACAAATCTGCAGAGGAAGAGGCCATAGAGGAAGACGAAGAGAAGGGGGTGGAGGAGAGAGGTTTGGCAGAATCACCACTACTAGCATTTTGGAGACATGGTGGCGGAACAAGCTCCAACAATACTGCACCCTGCCCTGCATCCTTCCCAGCTGCCAGCAGAGATACCCAGTGCGTCGTGAAAGAAAGGCAACGTCCCTGTCCATGCCTGTTGAACCATGAGTCAGCGGTAATATGCACCTTACCGCTGACCGCCCTGTCCAACGAGGCCAAGACATTGCCTTCCACATGCTGGTAGAGAGCCGGAATGGCCTTCCGTGAAAAGAAATGGAGTTTGGGAACCTGCCACTGAGGTACTGCACATTCCACAAATTCACGAAAGGGGGCAGAGTCTACCAGCTGAAAAGGCAGCAGTTGGAGTGCTAGCAGTTCATCCAAGCTAGTATTCAGCTGCTGAGCATGTGGATGGCTGGGACCGAATTTCTTTTGATGGTTTAGCAACTGGGGTAGGGAAATTTGCCTGCTACAATCGGATGTTGGTTTAGCGATAGCAGATTGCCCGCAAGCACTTGGCACACCTAATTCTACACCTTCATTCCTCTCAGTGCAGGTTTCTGAGAGGACTGAAGGTATAGTGCGGTTGGAGATCCCAGCTGATGAGGAACAAGGAGAGGTCCGCCTTGTTCTTTGGTGTGGGTCTTTTAAGTACTGTTGCCAACGAACTGCATGGGAGGTCGACATATGTCTGGTCAAGCATGTGGTGCCCAAGCGGCTGCTGTTTTGGCCACGCTTAATACACTTCAGACATATGTTGCAAACAGCAACAGTGCGATCTGCTGCACACATATCAAAAAAAGCCCACACCAAAGAACTTTTCAAAATACGCGGGGAGTCAGCAGCGCCCTGCACATGCAGAGCTCTGCGGTGTGATGCAGTCGGGTAGCTGCCCTTAAGCTGGCCCCTGGAGGGCATCCTGCCTCGTTGGAGATGTGCCTCCTCCTCTCTTCTATTAGGCACCCACGTAGAGTCAGTGACCTCATCATCCCCTCCCTCCTTGTCACTGGAGCAAACCAGGCAGTATGCTGCAGCTGGGGGAACATGACTGCCAGTTTCTTGTCCTTCTTGGGCATCCTCTCTCTCTGGGCTCACGTTACTGCCTTCCTCAACCTGGGTACCATCATTGGAGCCTTCAAAACACTGCGCATCCTCCTGCAGCATGTACCCAACACTGTGGTGGAACAGTTTGGGAGATTTCTCCGTGCATGATGGTGGGGCTAGGGAAGGAGTGACTGATGACATTGAGCTGATGGAATAGGCCACTTTGGCAGCTGCATTGGCAGGCAAACTACTCTGAGCCTGGGTGACAGAGGATGAGGAGGATGAGGACGGCTTAGTTATCCACTCTACCAACTCTTCTGGATGTTGTGGATCCAGCTGCCGAAAAAAAGGACAAGTGTGCCCCACAGCCACGTGCTGAGGATGCACCGTGTCCATGACCAGGACTGTTGGCTGTAGACACAGAGCCTGCTTGCCCTCTTTTAGTGGCCTGTGAGCATCTGCCTCTCCTTGGTGGCCTTCCAGACATGCTGTAAAATTTTATTAGCAAAACACCGCCTGAAGTTTACTAGAAAAAATACACCAGGAATGGCCTGCAGTCAGATATAGGCTTAACTAGACTAGAATGTAGTGGATATACATATATGTAGGAGACTGTATATATATTTAATGCACTGCAGATCACTGAATCACCTGCCTGCCTGAAAGTATATTTGAAAACGTACACCAGGAATGGCCTGCAGTCAGATATAGGCTTGGCTAGACTAGAATGCAGTGGATATATATGTAGCAGACTGTATATATATTTTTTATGCACTCCAGCTAACTGAATCACCTGCCTGCCTGAAAGTATATTAGAAACAGTACACCAGGAACTGACTGCAGTCAGATCTAGTTAAACTGGATACAGTGTATATATACAGTGGGGATGGAAAATATTCAGACCCCCTTAAATTTTTCACTCTATGTTATATTGCAGCCATTTGCTAAAATCATTTAAGTTCATTTTTTTTCCTCATTAATGTACACTCAGCACCCCATATTGACAGAAAAACACAGAAATGTTGACATTTTTGCAGATTTATTAAAAAAGAAAAACTGAAATGTCACATGGTCCTAAGTATTCAGACCCTTTGCTGTGACACTCATATATTTAACTCAGGTGCTGTCCATTTCTTCTGATCATCCTTGAGATGGTTCTACACCTTCATTTGAGTCCAGCTGTGTTTGATTATACTGACTGGACTTGATTAGGAAAGCCACACACCTGTCTATATAAGACCTTACAGCTCACAGTGCATGTCAGAGCAAATGAGAATCATGAGGTCAAAGGAACTGCCTGCAGAGCTCAGAGACAGAATTGTGGCAAGGCACAGATCTGGCCAAGGTTACAAAAAAAATTCTGCTGCACTTAAGGTTCCTAAGAGCACAGTGGCCTCCATAATCCTTTAATGGAAGACGTTTGGGATGACCAGAACCCTTCCTAGAGCTGGCCGTCTGGCCAAACTGAGCTATCGGGGGAAAAGAGCCTTAGTGAGAGAGGTAAAAAAGAACCCAAAGATCACTGGGGCTGAGCTCCAGAGATGCAGTCGGGAGATGAGAGAAAGTTGTAGAAAGTCAACCATTACTGCAGCCCTCCACCAGTCAGGGCTTTATGGCAGAGTGGCCCGACGGAAGCCTCTCCCCAGTGCAAGACACATGAAAGCTCGCATGGAGTTTGCTAAAAAAAACACCTGAAGGACTCCAAGATGGTGAGAAATAAGATTCTCTGGTCTGATGAGACCAAGATAGAACTTTTTGTCCTTAATTCTAAGCGGTATATGTGGAGAAAACCAGGCACTGCTCATCACCTGTCCAATACAGTCCCAACAGTGAAACATGGTGGTGGCAGCATTATGCTGTGGGGATGTTTTTCAGATGCAGGGATGGGACGACTGGTTGCATTTGAGGGAAAGATGAATGCGGCCAAGTACAGGGATATCCTGGACGAAAACCATCTCCAGAGTGCTCAGGACCTTAGCCTGGGCCGAAGGCTTACCTTCCAACAAGACAATGACCCTAAGCACACAGCTAAAATAACGAAGGAGTGGCTTCACAACAACTTCGTGACTGTTCTTGAATGGCCCAGCCAGAGCTCTGACTTAAAGGGGTTGTAAAGGTATAAATTTTTTCACCTTAATGCATTATATGCATTAAGGTGAAAAAACTTTTGATAATACCGCCGCCCATAGCCCCCATTTTACTTACCTGACACCTCGAAACTCGGCTGCTCGCTCCCGACCTCCATTCAGCCGATCAGCCTGGTCGCTGATTGGCTATAGTGGATGGATTGAAAGCAGCGCAGCCATTGGCTCGCGCTGCTGTCAATCACATCCAATGACGCGGCGCGCCGGGGGCGGGGCCGAGTGATACAGCGAGCGGCTATAGCCGCCGGCTGTATCACGGGAGCGCGCCCGCAATAACTAACCACCATGCGAGGGAGCTCGCATTAAGGTGGTTAGTTATTGCGGGGAGGAGCTGAGACAGCCGCCGAGGGACCCCAGAAGACCAGGTTCGGGGCCACTCTGTGCAGAACGAGCTGCACAGTGAAGGTAAGTATAACATGTTTGTTATTTTTAAAGAAAAAAAATTTACCTTTACAACCCCTTTAAACCAATTGAGCATCTCTGACAGAACTGGAGAGGATCTGCAAGGAGGAATGGCAGAGGATCCCCAAATCCAGGTGTGAAAAACTTGTTGCATCTTTCCCAAAAAGACTTATGGCTGTATTAGATCAAAAGGGTACTTCTACTAAATACTGAGCAAAGGGTCTGAATACTTAGGACCATGTGATATTTCAGTTTTTCTTTTTTAATAAATCTGCAAAAATGTCAACAATTCTGTGTTTTTCTGTCAATATGGGGTGCTGTGTGTACATTAATGAGGGAAAAAAATGAACTTAAATGATTTTAGCAAATGGCTGCAATATAACAAAGAGTGAAAAATTTAAGAGGGTCTGAATACTTTCCGTCCCCACTGTATATATACACAAGCCTACATATATATATACACATATATACATATATACATATACACACACTACACTAAATACACTGCAGCTAACTGAATTGCCTGCCTGCTCAATCCAAATGAAATGACACTCTCTCTCTCGGTCGATGCCAGCAACACACTACACAGGGCCGGCGTGCAGGCAGCTTTATATAACGTGTGGCGTGGACTTAACTCCCTAAGCCATAATTGGCCAAAGGCACCCTGCCTTTGGCCAATTATGGCTCTCTTTGCTGACGGTGCTGTGATTGGCCAAAGCATGCGGGTCATAGTGCATGCTTGGCCAATCAAACAGCAATGGTACTCCTCCTGGAGAAATGTTGTACAAATCATAATTCATACTTATATAGATATATACTACATCTCTCTTGTTTTTAAATATACCAGCACCTACCCAGTATATGTCCTGAGGAAGCTAATTTTATAAGACGTCGACGAGCAAGTTCTTGGAGGCATTACTGTATCAGAATTTTTTCTCTTACCTTGATACAGTATTAAATTAATCTTTGTACCATAGGTCCAGTCCTCTATAACTGCATTATTGGGTAACTGGTAACTGTGTCCATACAGGGTGTTGTTTATATTTTGTTTATACGTTTTTTTTAACTATGTTGTAATAAAATGTATACTTTTTTACTGATTTTTTTTCTCTCTCTTTCTCATTATGTGCCCACAAAGTCCGTTAATTTTTTGACATGGTCAATCCTTGAATATCCCTCACAGTCCCTAACTTTTGTTTCTCCAGCCCCTCCCTCATAGATTGTAAGCTCACAGGAGCAGGGCTCCTCTAACCCTCTTGTTTTGAATTGAACGGTTGGTGTAGTGTCTCCTTTTACATTGTGCTGCACAAACTGTTGGCACTATATAAATCCTGTATAATAATTATGTTGTCTTTTTACCACCTGTTTTAACCCCTAAAAGCCTGCACCACTGAACCGCAACCACATGGACTGCAGGTGGTTACAGCGCAACTCTAATCACTTGAATGTACCACCCGCTGAACTTAACTGGGGGTTTCATTTTTGTCGTGGCTGCTGGTTGTGGACAGATAATATTGTGGCTCAATCCCCTCAACAGCAAGTTTAAGCGAGCCTTAATTTGTGCTGGGCACCTCATTCATTAGAGTGGGCTTCCCAATGCACCACAACAGACCACAAATCATGCATGCAGCATATATGTTGGTGTGATGTACTAATTATTACTAAGTTGTTGTGCTGCAATGTAAGCACACTGAGGTGTGTCACAATGAATAGCACCACATCACACAGACACATTACTGTATCACAAAGGTGTAAACTGCCTAAATGTTGGGAGACAACAGGCAGTTAAAAAAAAACGCAAATATTCGGCCCGTGTGTATGTCGGTCTGTCCGGCCGGCTTCTGTCAGACGTGCAGGCTGGAAAACCAGCAGACGATGGCGGAGAGTGCTGATTGGACTGTTCTGGTAGGGGGCCGTCACCCTGTCGGAACACAACAGCTCAGTGGGGGAGATCGCTGAACTAACCTCACATGCTTTTGATCTGTTTCTGCAGCGCATTTTTGATGCATTTTCTTTTTCATACATCATAGGACACAGAGTCAGGCTAATATTCATTACCTGCTGGGTTATACTTCATCTCCAGGTGAATGGACAGACCAAAGGTCTCTAGATAGGAAGTGATCCCCTAAATAACCCCTCCCATACAGGAAGCACTTCAGTTTTTTTTTTACCAGTGTCTGCAAGGTGGATGGTACGGTTTGTTTGAGCTCTCTGAGCTCCAGGTCTCTAGTCCCACTACGTTGCGCCAAGTCTTTAGCGCACTACAGTGCACCATTTCGCCTTGGTTCACCATGGCGCACGTGCGTTCGCAAGCGCGCCACTGGGCTTAGCAGTTGATGCTTGTTTGGCGGCCATGACGCACATGGATTCGCCGCACATGCGCCTGAGCCTTTATCTGGGTGCACGAAGATTTGCGCCATACGCAAATACAGTCACGCCCACTCGTCGGGACTGCGCATATGCGTGCGTGCACGCGAACGCATAGAACATTTCAGTGCACACCCAGCTTATTTAAGCTGTGTATGCCAAGCATGTGGTGCTTCCAGAAGGCAGCTCTGGGACACAGAGCAGGCTCTGAACAGACATTTGCAGTGGTTCATTTCTCCTTACCCGGGTCACATGAGTCAACAGGTGTTGCTTGGCAGGCTAAAGGTGCTTAGCAGGATTGTTGCATAGGGGCTTGGTGAGCCCTATTAAAGGGTCTCCCTTTTGAGGTGTTTTAACTACACCCAAGTACTCTTTGTTTGTGGCATTGAATGTCTTCCAAAAAGAGGAGTTGGACTAACACCACAGTGAAGGGCACACCTACGTCATCAGTAGTTCCTGATGAACCTAGTTGTATCACCAGTGTTGTGTCCCCTGAAAGACCAGAGGCTCCTGGGCAATCTGAGCCGCTGCTCCTATCTGTTATTGTGCCTACAGTCAACGCTGCTGCTTCACCCTTTATCACTAAGGATGAACTGTCCTCAGCCCTAGCCAGGTTAGAACACAGGATTGCCGGCATGATTGCCTCTATCCCGCAGGGTGGCAGGAAGCGTGACAGATCCCCCTCCCCGGAGTCTCCTCTTTTGGAGCAGGAATGTGTTGAGGATGGGGAAAAGCTTTAAGCTCAGGATTCGGTGGAGTGCCCGACAGATGAGTCTGCTTCCGAGCAATCTGGACAAGAAGATATCCACTCGATGTCTGCCTCTCAGTCGCAGAGGTATTTGATCCTGGCTCTGACTGAAATGGTTCGTTCTGCTTTTAAGTTGCCTCTTGCAGAGGTGAGTGAGCCCCACTGGTCCTCTTTGGGATCTCTGAGACCTTTTTAGGTCGCACAGACTTTCCCACTACACCCCCTTTTGGAACAGACACTGTATGCTGATTGGGAACATCCTGACAGGACTCTTTTGCCTCCTAAAAAGGGAAAACCTTTTAGATCCCATGGAAAAAAAGTTTGTAAAAAAAATGGAGCATGCCAGCCGTAGATGCAGCAGTCTCTTCCTTAAACAAAAACTTGTCCGGTAGATAACGCATAGGGCTTGAAAGACCCTATTGACAAGAAATCTGAGTTATTATTAAAGGCTTCCTTTTCTTTGGCCAGTTCAGCCATTCAGCCAGCTGTTGCAGCAATTGGTATTTGCCTGTCCGTAAAGGATCAAGTCAAACGTCCAACTAGGCCTAACCAGGAAGATGATCTGCCTGAAAGTAAGACAGATATTCCTTGAGCGCTGTGTTTTGCTGTTGATGCATTAAAGGATTTAATACAACAGGTTTTCCGTCTGGCTCTCTTGTCTGTACATATGCGCAGACTTTTATGGCTTAAGAACTGGTAAGCTGAGCTTCCTTGTAAAGTTATTGGGAGTTTTCCAGTTTCATGGGGAACCTTTATTCGGTGATCACTTGGACAAATATATCTGAAAGTATCCGGAGGGAAGAGTTCTCTACTTCCTGTGAAGAAAAGCACCAAACTTCCCTTGTTTAAAAACCCAGGGACTGCTTCCTCAAATGTCTCAGTGTCAGGGAAGTTTCGCCTCCAACAAGGCGCTAGGGCCAGGGGCAGGCCGCAAGGCCTGGGCCAGAAAAAGCCCTGGGTCCAAAATTCTTCTGAACCCAGCACCAAGCCCTCCTTTTGAGGGGCCGCCCCCACTCTATCGGGTGGGGGGAAGGCTGCTGCACTTTGCGGACATTTGGAAAACAACAATTCAGGACGAGTGGGTCACCTCAATTATAACCAGCGGTTGCAAGCTGGAGTTACGGGGTGCCCCCTCAGAGGTTTTTGAGATCCAGCGTTCCCTCGGATCCTCCAAAAAGAAACTTAATGCTTCAGGCACTACATCATCTAGTGCATCAAGGAGTGATTGTAGAGGTTTCGGTATCCAAAAGGGGCACAGGGTTTTACTCAAACCTGTTTATGGTTCAGAAACCAAACGAGGACACCAGGCCCATTTTGGACCTAAGGTCCCTGAACAAGTATCTATTGATACAATCCTTTCGGGTGGAGTCTGTCTGCTCAGTAGTAACCTCACTCCAGAGGGGAGACTTTTTAGCCTCCATCGCTATAAAGGACGCGTACTTACACATACCTATCTTTCAGCCTCATCAGAGGTTCCTACGTTTTGCAGTAGAGGAATGTAATTTTCAGTTTGTGGCTCTACCCTTCGTGATTGCTACAGCTTAACGGGTGTTCACAAGGGTCCAAGCACCAGTATTGGGTCTTTTAAGGGCCCAAGGGATCCTGGTGCTCGGGTATCTGGACGACCTCCTGCTCAGAGATCACTCAGTACAGGCTCTAGAACAGAGCATAATATACACAGTGAGGTATTTGAAAAGCTTAGGCTGGATCATAAATACCAAAAAGTCAGCCTTGAGGCCAGCTCAAAGTCTAAAATATTTAGGTCTGATTCTAAACATGGTCCAAGCAAGAGTATTTTTGCCACTTGTAAGGATCTGTGCCCTGAAGGATCAGGTGTCAGATAAAGGGCACCAGACAACCCTCCATTCGGCTCTGTATGAGTCTTCTAGAGAGGATGGCATCCTCCTTCGAGGCAGTGCCCTATGCCCAGTTCCATTCCAGGCCTTTACAACAAGACATCTTGTTGGCTTGGAACAGAGGAAGAAAAGCCCTGGATTATCCAATGTGCTTATCTCCTCAGGCATGCTTAAGCCTAAACTGGTGGTTGCAGGATCCGAACCCGCGAAAGGGAAAATCCTTTCTCCCGTTAACTTGGAGAGTACCGACTACAGATGCCAGTCTCTCAGGCTGGGGAGCGACCCTAGACGGGCTCACAGCCCAGGGGAAATGGTCAGGGACAGAGCAGACCCTGCCCATCAACGTCCTAAAATTACGGCCAGTACGTCTGGCCCTACGATCCTGGACGGTGGAGCTTCAGGACTGCCCCATCAGGGCTCAGTCCGACAATGTCACTGCAGTGGCCTATATAAACCACCAAGGCGGTACTAGGAGTCGTTCATCTCTGAAAGAGGTGAACTACATACTAGCCTGGGCAGAGGGACATGTGCCAATAATATCACCAGTTCATATCCCGGGAGTAGAGAACTGGAAGGCAGATTATCTCAGCCGCCAGCAGATCTGTCTGGGGGGAATGGTCCCTACACCCAGAGGTGTTCCAGGAAATTTGCCAACATTGGCGATGGCCAGAGATCGACCTACTCGCATCCAGGTTCAACAACAAGCTACAGCAGTTTGTGTCTCTAACAAGAGATCCTCTGGCAATTGGAGCAGATGCTCTGATAGTTCCATGGAGCCAGTACTCCCTGGTTTATGCTTTCCCTCCGATCCCTCTCCTTCCGCATTTGTTGCGCAGGATTCAGAGAGAGGGGATTCCAGTCATTCTGGTGGCACCAGCCTGGCACAGAAGGCCCTGGTTCCCGGAGATTGTGAGACTGACAATAGACGACCATGGACGCTTCCACAACACCCTGATCTACTGTCTCAAGGTCCTATATTCCACCCCAATTTACAGTCTCTAAATTTGACGGCATGGCTATTGAAGCCATAGTGTTAAAGGACCGTGGCATCTCGGGACCAGTGGTAGTCTTTCTAGCATTCACTAGAGTAGACATAACTAGGAAGAGTTATCATAAGGTCTGGAAGACTTATATTGCTTGGTGTGAAGCCAGAAAATGACATCCTCGGTAATATGTGATTGGGAGAATTCTCTCTTTTCTGCAGTCAGCTGTGGAAATCAATCTGGCTTTGAGTACAATCAGAGGTCAAGTTTCGGCCCTATCAGTATTCTTCCAAAGGCCTTTAGCCTCCCATTTACTGATCCGAACCTTTATGCAAGGGGTAACTCGTTTGCTTCCCCCCAATTAGGTCACCTATGTGTCCTTGGGACTTGGTACTGTCTGTGTTACAGAAACAACCATTTGAACCAATTAAGGAAATTCCATTAGACTTGCTGTCACGCAAGCTAGCCTTCCTGATGGCTATCACCTCGGCTAGAAGGGTGTCAGAGTTGGTGGCCCTTTCATGCAAGGAACCATACTTGATCCTTCACCATGACAGAGTCAAGTTACGACCTGTTCCATCCTTTTGGCCAAAAGTGGTGTCGGCTTTTCATTTAAATAAGGACATTATTTTGCCTTCTTTTTTCTCTCAGCCTCGTTCGGCAGAAGAGAGACGACTGCATTCTTTGGACGTTGTCCGGGCAGTCAAGGTTTATTTGTTTAGATCTGCGGAGATCCGAGGATCAGACTCTCTTCTTTTTTTTTTCATTTTATTCAAAAGGACCCAAGAAAGGGCAAGCAGCTTCCAAAGCTTCCATTGCCAATTGGGTCTGTCAATTGGTCATTCAGGCCTATGGTCTGAAACATGAAGCTCCTCCCTTTAGGGTAAGAGCTCATTCTATCAGGGGTGTAGGAACCTCCTGGGCTTTTCGCCATCAGGTATCTGTGGCTCAGATTTGTAGGGCTGCCATCTGGTCTTCAGTGCATACGTTCACAAAATGTTATCAAGTGGATGTTCGAGCAGCCGAGGATTCGGCTTTCGGCCGCAGTGTACTGCGGGCTGCCGTATAAGTTCTGATGGCTATTGTTTGGCAGGGTGTCTCCCTCCCCTCAAGGCTATTGCTCTGGGACGTCCCAGCAGGTAATGAATATTAGCCTGTCTCTGTGTTCCATGATGTATGAAAAAGAAAATAGGATTTTTACTTCATACTTACCTGTAAAATCCTTTTCTTTGAGTACATCTTGGGACACAGAGATCCCTCCCCTTTTTTTTTTTTTTTTTGAGGATTCAGTGCTTGCTACAAAACCGAAGTGCTTCCTATATGGGAGAGTTTATATAGGGGATCACTTCCTGTCTAAAGACCTTTGGTCTACCAGTGTCCATTCACCTGGAGATGAAGTATAACCCAGCAGGTAATGAATATTAGCCTTATTCTGTGTCCCATGATGTACTCAAAGAAAAGGATTTTACAGGTAAGTATGATGTAAAAATCCAATTTTTTGTGTGTTTTGCATTTTTTATGCTTTTTTTTAGCCAATTTGTTGTTGGGTGGATTAAAAAAGGGAAATCTTGGCAAAAACTCACTACATGCTTTTCTGCAGTTTCTCCGTTGAAGTCTTTTGAACCAAAAACGCATCATTTTTCTTTTAAAACAGTAAAGCTGTACATGGAAACATTCCCTATATTTAAAGTGGAACTTCACTTTTTTTACATTTCTTCAGTTACTTACTGGTTTTCATGCCTAGGCAAATGATGTCATACATCCCAGGAGTCTTCAGGAGGGGAGGAGGGTTTTTTCAGCCAAATACATTCTCCTGCCTGTATACCTGAACTAAGAGCAGATGGATTCCAGGAAGTAAATGTACATGAATCGTCTGCCCTTACTCAAGATGGCCACAGACAGAAATGCAAGGGGGGAGAGGGGGAGGTGTTTCAAAGTGATTTCTCAACAAAATAAAACATGGAGACATGGCTGGATGGGGTAGTTTGCTTTGAATATTAAAAATTAACCAGCATTTTTGGTTTGTGGTGTGCAGATGAGGTGTAGTTCCTTTTTAAGGTATAACTAAACGTAAGGGTTCCTTTATACTAGGCACTGCATGTGAATCGCAATAGTGGTTCCTGTGCGGTTCACATGCAGTTTTGTGCAGTGTGATTTCAGCTGCATTAATTTTAAATGGGCTAAAAATCACACCGCACATGCTGCACTGCTTTTTGAACGTGCGGCAATGGCATCGCATGGTACTTCTGCACCATGCTATCCGGTGCAGCAAATGCAATGCATTTGTGACCTGCGTTTGGGGTGTCGTTAACTTGAACAGACTCCTGCAGCAGATTGCAGGGGCACTGTAATTGGAATGCAGTGCAGGAAGCCGCCCAGGATTGTGTCTCTCCCACACTGCATTATAGTGTGAACAGGCCCAAAGTTTTTTTTTTTTTTATAATTGGATGGAGTGGAAAGGGATTAGAACCCCTGTCAGGCTTTTATTGCTGTCTGGGTCCCCATTAGGGAGATTCACCCTCTCTATTTGTCCTGTTTACCGCTATCACAAAGTAAAAGAAATGACCAAATTTTTAGTTGTCACCAGAGCAGGAATAGGGAGGATTTTATCCAATGGAGACACTAGTTCTTGTAACCCTGGCGACAACCAGGGAATCCTTCACTTCAGAGATATTCTCTCACTTCCTGTTGTAACTTCTAGGACAGAAAGTGAAGGGAAATCAATGCAATGGGATATAATGGTAAAAAAAAAACCCCAAAAAACAAAAAAAACTGACAGCAGTTTTTAAAGGAGTTGTAAAGGCAGAAGGTTTTTTAGCTTATATGCAGTAAGATAATAAAAAAAAAACGTGTGTAGCAGCCACCCCAGCACCCCCTAATTACTTACATGAGCCCCACCTCTCTCCAGCAATGTCCACGAATGTCTAAGCCGTCCAGGACACTCCTCCTGATTGGCTGAGACACAGCAGTGGTGCCATTGGCTCCCATGGCTGTCAATCAAAGTCAGTCAGCCAATCGGGGGGGAGAGGGGGTGGGCCGGGTTGAATGGACACAGAGCTGTGATTCGCATAGTTGCCAATATTGTATGAAAAAAATTTTAGGGACACTTTTTTGGCTGTAGGCGGAGTCTTGTTATAATTAGGGGTGGGGCATTCATTTTTGGGGGCGTGACACGGTGGGGAAGTAAAAATGGGCGTGGTTTATGTGAAATAGTGGGTGGGTCTTAAATTGGCGTGGCTCAAAGGGGGTGTGGTTAGAGTCTGAGATGAATGAGGGATGGAGAGGGAAAGGGGGGCCCCAGCTATCCTGAAAACAAAAAACAAAAAAACAAAAAAAACACATGTAATCTTTGAGCATGGGTTACAAAAACATAAAGTTACAGAGCGTACGATTGGCACAAAATAAAGAACATCCAAGACTATGAGGGCTCCAGCATAGAAATAATTAACCAACCCAGCCAGCTGAGCTTCCTGCCAGGAAGGGGACAGGCCTGCCATTCAGTTTGGGTGTAGGCTAGGCACATGACTGGGATGTCATGTCCTCCTCTCCCCCCTCCCCTTGTGGCATCTCCGTCCCTCTGTAACTTGTTTCCTATACGAAGGTGAGAGGTACATTTCTGCAAAGGGTGAGCACTGGAAACTAGAACAGGAAGTGGCGTATTTCTGGACGCAGGGTGTGCGGTTTATCGGTAGCTGCGACAGCAAGGCAATGTGCTAACCCACAGGGAGGCTCTGTAGTCTGATTCATGCAACATATGGGCTATTTTTATAGACAGCACGTTTAGTAAAAGTTTTTACGTTTGTTTGTAGACAGGGTGTGAAAAACCTGCAGTTTGCTATATATTTATTTTGTATGTGATTTCCAGGGATGCTTTGCTGGTGAAGAGGTGAACCTAGAGGATCAACCGTTGTGACTCAAGAAGTCCTAAAGCTGAGGACAGCCAGGCAGCTAGCATTTTCAGAAGGAGCCAATGGCAGCCGACACAATTTTCTCATGACAGCTTCCTCAGGATCATGTTTTCAGGCAGGCGTTCATGATCCATAAACTTGCATGGAGTTAGTAAATAACGCTGCATGGTGCCCTGGAGCTGCAGACAGCTGCCAATAGTCATGAATGGGTGAGCCGCCTTCACACCCATTCATTTCTATGGGTAGCTGTATGCAGCACTTGGACATCCTGGGCAGCAAAAATACGTAGCCTGTTTACTCTGCACGGGCAAATGCACCCATGTCCATGTCGCCTTAAAGGAGCAGTGAAAAATCTTGATATATCTGGGGGTCCTTGAAATATAGGAGCCAGGGTTCCCCCAGCATTAGGGTTGTACCCTCCAACTCTAGACAAAGCTTTGTCTTCTGTTTTGGATAAATCAGGGAAGGGTTAGATCCCGATTTACCATCTACATCCCTACTAGAGTAACTTCCCATCAACGGGGATACAGAGAAAAATAAATTACGTAGTGGGTGGAAGGTTTACAACTTCTGATAATCTCTGCCATCTGTGCATTCCTGTTACAGTGACAACCCCCCCATCTCTTGTATGCATATCACAGTGAGGTAAAACCTCCCCAATGAGTTTACAGACAGAATTTTAACCCTCCACTCCAAAACTGAAAAAAATTTGTCTGTAATTAAGCTCTTCCCGACCACACTATAGCCAAAATATGGCTACAGCGCAGTCGTCCAGTTGTGGGAGGGCGTCTATAGACGTCCACACAGAACCATGCCGCCTGCTGATGTCTTCAGACACAGCTGATCATAGACCGGGGTAACGGGCCAATCACAGCCTCAGTGCCGGGCGATGGCACTTTTTATGTGAGTAGCCCTTTGGCCATGTTTGTTTTTATTTATTTTTACAATAAATGGTGTTACACTATGTTCAGTTCCTCTCCATCTGTTTTATATCCCTTACGTGAGACCCTGTGATGTGAGGACAGGAGTCCGGCCCACCTTTCTCCATTGCAGCAAGCATTATCTTGCTAAAGCCTATTTGACCTTTTTTTCATTAAATTGGTCAGCTCCATCTGGTAAGCTGACACCCGTTCTATGAGCACTTTTGTTTGGGTGGTTTTCAGTGATGGTGAAGGGATTCTGCTGTCAATGCATTGATGTCAAGATCCAGACAAGGATTTCACTTCAACTATTTGTTTATTTATTGATGGACTTTTATGTTTTCATTTATAAATCACTTGCTGCATTTTTTTCAATATGTTCACCTGATTTATTAATATTGTGATCACTTGTGTTATGGCTGTTTAGCAATCACTTTGCACTATTACCTTCAATGGTTGTAGTCGTATTACTTAAACTTATCTATTTTGGTTCACTTAAGTAGGCTGGTGTATTGTGAATTATATATAAGAATTTTATTATTTGTGTTTAGCACTTGGTTTATATATATTTTTATATATATTCAGCGCTCCCCATTATTTCCTTTTCTCACTTATGCACTGATGACTTCGTCATCTAGTTAGGGTGTAGCTGCTATAATTACACTTTATCTAATTTATTAACACATTTTGGCGCGGAATCTTTTTATATTTTTTCACAGTAACACAATTGTCATTAAAAGTGTGACAGCACTGAAAGCTGAAAATTGGCCTGGGCAGGAAGGGGGTGAAAGTGCCCTGTAGGAAAGTAGTTAAATTTTACTATCCTTAGTCCATAGACCTCCCCTCTGTAGCTAACATATCCTTGTACCTTCTGTAATTGAAGTAAACCTGCTGCTTTAGGACAGTTCCTCAGGCAAGCTGTATTTGTAAGGGCTTGTTCACATTGTCTGCAACATTTTGAGTGCCGTTTCTTTTTTGTATTCATGATTTTAGAGACATCTGTGTGGGTTTCTGCACAGATGCCAATGGAAATCTCCAAAAGTAGTACAGAAACTACTTTTGGGAATCGGTGCGTCGTCGCACCGATTTGAACGCTGCCATTGCCGGCAATTGCCGCCGATTTGAAAATGCAATTTGACATGTCAAATCACATGCCAAATTGCATCAATGTGAACCAGGGCTTAAAAGGGGAGAAAAAACAAATAAGCAGCGTGATGCGTTGAGGAGCACATTACACGACTCGTTACCGCATCCAACACAGTAAAATAGGATTTTTATTACAGCTTACCTGTAAAATCCTTTTCTTGGAGTACATCATGGGACACAGAGCCTTAAGTAATTACTTAATGGGTTATAGGGCACCTTCAGGTGTTGACACTGGTAAACCCAATCAAAGGAAGTTCACTCCCTATATAACCCCTCCTCCTTCCAGGAGCACATCAGTTTTTGTAGCAAAGCAATATACTTAATCACAAAAAAGAGGGGAGTGACCTCTGTGTCCCATGATGTACTCCAAGAAAAAGGATTTTACAGGTAAGCTGTAATAAAAATCCTATTTTCTTTATCGTACATCATGGGACACAGAGCCTTAAGTAATTACTTAATGGGATGTCCCATAGCAATGCCACTTGAGGGGTGGAAGAAACAACCTGCAGGGTACACCCAGACTTGAGGATCCATACTGCTGCTTGCCGCACACTGCGCCCGAAGGCGATATCCTCATACCTCCTTACATCCACCTGATAAAATTTTGTGAATGTATACACTGAAGACCAAGTTGCAGCCTTACAGATCTGAGCCATGGAGGTCTGGTGACGCACTGCCCAAGAAGCACTAACCTCCCTGGTACTAAAAGTAGCAGAATATCGGTAATGACATTGGACAAAGAACTCTGGTATGGGAGATTTATTCCATCTTTCTGGCTAGAAAAGAATGGACACTCCTGACCCGACTAGTTTCTACATGTCAAGAGTGTCATATACAGTGAATACAGTGTAGATATAATTTTCAGCATATTGCGTCACAAGCGAACAGGTGGTACACTTCTGTTATACCAGACATTCTAACCTTTTAAAAATCAACCTATGCATCCTAACCCAGTCAAGTTCTGCAAACCATATATATTTTTAGCTTTATACTTGATTTCAGACAACCACCCAACCTCAGACACAAACTAATCAGCAGGAAACTTCACTCTGATTATGAAGTCAAAAATAATGGTAGCAAACCCTGCAATAAAAAACGCTGCAAACTATGCAGCCAGATAAATCTATCCAAAAGTGTTACACACACAAATGGGACCTTCAATATCATGGGATCTTACAGCTGTACCTCAAGTAATGTTGTGTACCTCATCCAATGCAAAAGGTGCAGCAAAGGATCTTATGATGGTGAAACAGGACAGAAGTTGCAAGCGAGGATGAATTTGCACAGACATACCATCAAAGAACATAAAGAAGACAGTTTATGCACACCTGTGGGACATCATTTCTCACAATCGGACCACACCATAGAAGACCTCAATGTCTTAGTTCTTAAAGGGAATTTCAGAACTATCCAGGAAAGGAAAACGTTTGAACTAAGAATGATACTTCTTTTTGACACGAAGAATAATGGCCTGAATTTAGATATTGGTTTCCTTACACATTATGCTAAAGTTTTATGACCGCTCTGTGATTAGTATCCCCCCCTGCATTCTATAGCTCTCCCTCTGTCTTATCTCACTAACTCTGCTATCTTTATTACCATTGATTTGTATGTGTTTGGTTTTCTCTTCTTTTTTTTTTTTTTTTTTCTTCTTTTTCTTTAACATTCTGCTTAAAAATTTGTGAATCAGTACTGCTTGGACCTTGAAGAAGGGGACATACCCCGAAAGCTTGTCCTGAAAAATTGTATGTTAGTGCAAATAAAAAAAGTACCACGGACAGTACTCAATTTTCTCTTTAGCTTTATACAAAGCTTTCGTTTCTCTGCAGTATGCCCTTGCGGTTCCTTCATCTGTCTTAAATGATGTCAGCAAGCAAGCTTTTTGCACAGAAAGAGGAATGTAGCAGATTCCTGTGATGGGGAAGTCACAAGTAGCTTCAACATGAAATACAAGAAATATGTTTCTTAGCTGAAATTCTAAATCAGTCTTACTACACACATAACTATGGCCATATAAACTGACCCCCGTTCCTACTTCAGTACAATGCGCCTTAACTTGAAACGGCTGAATCTTAAATCTTTAAATCATAAGTTTGAATTATCACTTCCCGAATCCACTTAGCGACAGTGGATTTTGATGCTGCCTGTCCTTTCTTAGGACCCTCCGGCAGAATAAACAAGACATCAGTCTTATGAATCTGAGCAGTTTTCTTTAAATAGAGTTTCACTGCTCTCATCACATCAAGACAATGTAGTGACTTTTCTTCCCTGGAACATGGTTTTGGAAAAAACGATGGCAGGACAATGTCTTGGTTCAGGTGAAAACCTGAAATTACTTTTGGCAAAAAGCCTGGATGAGGGCGTAACACCACTCTGTCCTCATGAAAAATCAAATATGGCTCTTTACAAGAAAGAGCAGCCAATTCTGAAACCCTCCTTGCTGAGGATATAGCAACCAAAAATACTATCTTGCTTGTCAGAAGGACTAGGGGAATATGTTGTATCGGTTCAAATAGCTGTTTTTGTAACACAGACAAAACTAAAGCTGGCCATACACCATAAAATTTTCTTATTCAATTTTCTTTAGATTTACCTTCAACTATGTAGTAGAAGGGCCTGCCTGATTGCATACAAATTAAAAGTGTTTAGGTTTGACCTCCTATTATATGGTTTTGGTAAATCTAAACCAAAGTTGCACAAGAAAATTGTATAATGTATGGCTAGCCTAAGTTTAAGTCCCAAGGGTTCAAGGGAGGTTTGACGGGCGGATTACGTAGCATCACCCCTTGTATAAAGGCCCGGACTAAAGAATGAGTAGCAAGTGGTCTTTGAAATAAGACCGATAAAGCTGAGACTTGGCCTTTAATAGTACTTAAGGCCAATTTCATTTCTACCCCAAAA
Organism: Lithobates clamitans; assembly: GCA_037952925.1. Taxonomy (NCBI): domain Eukaryota; kingdom Metazoa; phylum Chordata; class Amphibia; order Anura; family Ranidae; genus Lithobates; species Lithobates clamitans. The sequence goes on from JBBGZY010000230.1 coordinate 2,037,894, forward strand.
AGGCAAGAATTCTGCTTATGATATATCTCCAAGGGTGCCAACCCTTGGATTCACACCAGGAAACATAAGCCTTCCAGACTCTATAATATATAGTTCTGGAAGCTGGCTTCCTAGCATTAATCAGGGTAGAGATAACTGACCCAGAAAGCCCACGTTTCTTTAGAATGTGGGTTTCAATAGCCAAGCCGTTAAATTTAGAGACCGTAAGGAAGGATGGAACATCGGTTCCTGAGTCCCCTTTCACACTGGGGCACTTTGCAGGCGCTACAGCGCTAAAAATAGCGCCTGCAAAGCACCCCGAAAGAGCTGCTCCTCACACTGGAGCGGTGCGCTGGCAGGACGCTAAAAAAAGTCCTGCTAGCAGCATCTTTGGAGCGGTGTGTATACCGCTCCTTCACCACTCCTGCCCATTGAAATGAATGTGGCAGCGCTGCTATACCGCCAGCATAGCGCTGCTGCAGCAGCGCTTTGCGGTGGTTTTAACCTTTTCTCAGCCGTTAGCGGGGGTAAAACCGCCCCGCTAGCGGCCGAATACCGCCAATAAAACACCGGTAAAGCAGCGTTAAAGATAGTGCCGTTTTACTGCTGGCGCCCCAGTGTGAACGGGCTCGGAGAGAGCAGATCTGGCCATAGTGGGAGGGACCATGGGCCTTCCACTGCCATCTTTATGAATTCTGCCTACCATGACCTTCTGGGCCATGCTGGTGCCACCAGAATTATTGGCTTTCTTTCCAGCTTGATCCTGCAAAGAAGTCGAGGCAGCAACTGAATAGGGGGGGGGGAATGCATAGATCAGTGAGAACTGATCCCATGGGGTCACCAACGCATCCGTTCCACATACGAATGGATCCCTTATTCTGGCCACAAAGTTGACCAACTTCGTGTTGAACCTGGATGCTAGAAGATCCACGTCCGGAGCCCTTCATCTTTGGCAAACAGCCAAATATGTCGGGGTGAAGAGACCGTTCCCCTGGGAATAACTGCTGGCGACTTAAAGCAGAGTTCCACCCAAAAATGGAGCTTCCGCTTTAAGCACTCCTCACCACCTTACATGCCATATTTGGCGTGTAATTTTTTTTTGGGGGGGGGGGGGGGGCTTCGTTAGGAGGGGGGACTTCCTGTCCCACTTCCTCCTTCCGCTCAGGGACCGCCAAGGCAACTCCTCCTTTTGCCTTAGGCGGCCCCTTCATCTAGGCGATCTCCTGGGACACTTGACAGGTCCCAGGAGATCGCCTGTCCACTCCAGGAGCGCAGTGTGACTCGCGCATGTGCCGTGCATTCCCAGCTGTGAAGCTGAAAGCTGTCATAGCCAGGTGCCCAGAGTGGCAATGGAGGCCCTGGTGGAGAGGAGGGGGAGAGGAGCGACGCTCCGTTCGTCCGCATCGCTGGACCATGGAACAGGTAAGTGTCTGTTTATTAAAAGTCAGCAAATACACTTTTTGTAGCTGCTGACTTTTAATAAACATAAAAAGCCTGGAACTCCGCTTTAAGTAGTCCGCCTGCCAATTCTCTACTCCCGGAATGAAGATTGCAGAAAGGCATGGAACATTCCTTTCTGCCCAAGTTTGCCCTCTCTCTGTGCTGAGAGACTTTTGGTGCCCCCTTGGTGATTGATATAGGCCACAGCTGTGGCATTGTCGGATTGAATCCTGACAGGACAATCCCGTAACCTGAAAGTCCAGGCCTTTAGAGCCAGACGTACTGCCCGAATCTCTATAATATTGATGGGCAAGATTGTTTCGGTTCTTGACCACTGTCCTTGGACAGTTGTCTTTTCTAGTACTGCTCCCCAGCCTGAAAGGCTGACATCCGTCGTTACTACTTTCCAGATGAGAGACTGGTCTGAAGGTTTTTCCTTTCAGTGGATTCTGGGTTAATAACCACCAAGTGAGGCTTTGGGCTACTCTTGAGGACAGCCGCATTGGCAAGTCTAAAGCTTGAATTGTTTTGTTCCAAGCAGACAGGATACTGTTTTGCAACAGTCTTGAATGTAACTGGGCATAGGGAACTGCTTTGAATGAAGCCACCATGGTTTCTAGCAACCTCATGCAGAGGCGAATGGAGGGATTGCCATTTGACTTGACTCTCCGCACCAGCTTTCTTATGGAGTTGATCTTTGCTTGAGGCAAGAACACCCTTTCCTGGGCTGTGTCTATGATCAGACCCAAGTACTCCAGTCTTTTTAACGGTATTAAGGAAGATTTCTCTAGGTTGAGAGTCCAACCCAAACTTTTCAGATAGTTGGTTGTAGTGCGTACGCTTTGCTCCAAACGAGTCACTGATTGATCTATAAGTGATAGATCATCTAGGTATGCTACGACTGTTATGACCTGTGCCCTTAACCTGGCTAGAGGTGGGGCCAGCACTTTGGTGAACACCCGGGGTGCTGTGGCTAGCCTGAAGGGCAGGGCTACAAACTGGAACTGCTGCTGTTCTAACTCAAACCGCAGAAACTTTTGTTGAGTAGGAAATATAGGGACATGCAGATATGCATCCCTGATGTCGATTGACGCCAGAAGTTCTCTTCCTAGAAGGATAGAAACTACCGACCTGATTGTCTCCATGCAAAAGAGCAGATCTTCAGGAATTAATTTAGCTTTCTTAGATCTAGAATGGGTCTGACGTCTCCATTTGGTTTTGGTACCATGAAAAGATTTGAATAAAACCCCAGACCTTGCTCTTTTGTGGGGATCTGTATGATCATCCCTTGAGATATTTATCGGTCTAGAGCCTGAAACAGAGATTGTTTCTTCTCTGGTTCTTTGGGAACGATTGATCTCAGGAAACGAGACAGTGGAAAGTCCCAAAATTCCAGCTTGTACCCCAGCGTTACCGTGGAGATGACCCATGTGTCCTGAATTTCCTTTTTCCAGTCTTCTGAAAATTGCAGAAGTCTTCCCCCCACCTTGGTGAGGGGGGTTGCCTCTTCATGATGAGGATTTTGGATTCTGTTTTGCAGATTTCCTACCCCAGGGCTTCTTTTGAGCCTGGGTCTGACCCTGAGGATTTCCTCTAGAGTGTGACGACGGAGGCCGTCGCCACGGCCTAGAGGCGGAAGCCCCTGGTGCAGGAGAAAGAAAGAGTACTTTTTCCACTAGAAACTGTCTTGATATATTTATCCAAGTTTTCTCCAAATAGTCGCTCCCCATGAAAGGGGAACCCAGTTAGGAGGTTTTTAACATGGTGTTTCAGCTGATCAATTTTTCAACCACAGGATTCTATGCATATGTACAAGCATAAGCGTAAGGCGGGATGCCTGGTGAATAGAATCTTTAATGGTATCTATGGCAAAACATAATGCTTTAGGTAGTTCAGCCAGATCCCGAGCTTGTTGTGTAGGAAGCTCTCTAAGGGCCTGTTTAAATTGGTCTTTTAGGGATTGGCAGACTCCTATCGCGGTGACTGCGGGCTGAGTGATGGCACCTGCTATGGAGAAGGTAGATTTTAGCAGGGATTCCAACTTCTTATCTGTTGGATCCCTAAGCATCTGTGGATTGTCTACAGGACAAGTTAAGTTATTATTCACATTAGAGCTGCACAATTAATCGTCAAGAATGGTTATCGTGATTAACCCTCAAGAATCGTTATTGCGATCTTGACTAAAGTGTTTCACAATTCTTTCTTTGCAAAGAATTTTCTCTGCTCACAGCCCTCAAAAGAAAGGAAGAGAAAAACCGGGCAGTCTGCCAAGAAACAAAACATTCTTTATCAGTTGAACTTAAAGTGGAGTTCCACACAAAAATGGAACTTCCGCTTTTCGGAACCCTCCCCCCCTCCGGTGTCACATTTGGCACCTTTCAGGGGGGAGGGGGGTGCAGATACCTGTCTAAGACAGGTATTTGCACCCACTTCCGGCATAGACTCCCATAGGAGTCTATGCCTCTTTCCGTCCCCACCGCGCTGTCTCCTGGGAACACACAACTCCCAGGAGAGAGCGGGGACCACTTGGGACGCGCAGCGCGACTCACGCATGCGCAGTAGGGAACCGGGAAGTGAAGCCGCAACGCTTCACTTCCTGATTCCCTCACCTAGGATGGCGGTGGCAGCTGCCGAGAACCGAGCAGGTTCTCGGCGTCGCCTGCCGACATCGCTGGACCCTGGGACAGGTAAGTGGCCATGTATTAAAAGTCAGCAGCTGCAGTATTTGTAGCTGCTGGCTTTTAATATTTTTTTTTTTTTTTGGCGGTGTGAGTGGACCCCCGCTTTAAGTATAAACATTGTAACAATCTGTCAATGGAATAGACTTCCTGTGTAAGTGAAAAAAGTTTAACCACTTAAACACTAAACCTTTTTCTGACATTTGTTGGTTTCAAGTTAAAATCATTTTTTTTTTGCTAGAAAATTACTTAGAACCCCCAAACATTAATATTTTTTTAGTAGACACCCTAAAGAATAAAATGGTCGTTGTTGCAATATTTTATGTCACGCTGTATTTGCGCAGCGGTCTTTCAAATGCAATTTTTTTTAAAATTACTTTAATGAATTAAAAAAATCTAACCAGTAAAGTTAGCCCTTTTCTTTTTTTTTTTTTGTATAATGTGAAAGATTTTACATCGCGAGAATCGTGAGAGAATCGTGATCTTTTTATTCTAAGCAAAAAAATCGTAATTCTCATTTTGGCCAGAATCGTGCAGCTCTAATTCACATCGGAAATCACAGCGTCAATTGCTGGTACTTTACATTTTTTGGAGAATTTCTCCTCCAGAGAATAGAGAATTGAAAACCTCGTAGGAGGGAGAAAATGCTTATCTGGGTGATCCCATTGAGCAAAAATAAGCTGTTCTAGTAATGTATGTGCTGGAAACGCATGCAAAGGATGGGAAGGTTTTAAAGAACCTAAGGAAGAGGCCGAGTTTTCATGAGACTCTGTTAGAGGCAGCATGAAAGTGGAACAAACCATTTCTGTAAGAGATTGTATCAGCAATTTCTCAGATTGAGAAGCTGAAAAAGGTTCATCTACCGTTGTTTCTTCTGCAGAGGAATCATCGGTTTGCTTTTCTTCCTGATTGATTGAGGGTAACACCTCATCATGTGCCTACTGTTCCCCTTGCAAAGCTGAAGTGGGGGAAGGGGACCTAGTACGCTTCCTATCCATTTGAATGGAGGATGCGATTAAAGCCGCTATACAGGTGCTGAGATGTGAGAGGCAGCTGCACCATCAATTTGTTCCAATGGTTCACCCTGAGTAGACATAACTGGTAATTCAGGCGAGGATGACAGCGTGGAAATACAGCTCGAGATCCCAATGCCTGGGGGTGAAACCTTTACTTTTTTGGCTTTTGTGGTGTCTTTTTTGGCCGGCATAGTCCTAAATACAAAAACAGAGGCGCTATACAATTTGCACTAAATCTCTGAAAATAGTCATGACTTTAAAAGCCGCTATAAAGTTCAGGCTACTGCTGGAAAAAGAGTGTCCTTCCTGAATCAGGAATGCCAGTTTTTACAACCCATACGTGTCCCACAGCTCATGTGTCCCTGTGTGCAGGCAGCTTGTTTCCTCCTCCATCAGCAGAGGAGAGACTGACAGAGCTGTATTTATCTGCTTTTAGCCTGGCGTGGGTCCTCGTGGACGTTCACGACACCTGAGTTTAGGCCCCCTTTTTTTATTTAAAATGTTTCCCGTGCCTGAACGCGGCATTTTTCCAGACCCAACACAAAGGGGGGTGAGGGGAGGCAGAGACTCCTGTAGTGAGGCACAGATATGTAAAAAATACAGGCACAGTAACAAATTTTTAGAGGTAAAATAGCGGAACCTCTGCATCCCCCACGGCGGGGGGGGGGGGGGGGGTGATAATGTAAGGGGGGGTGCAGCGCTGTTGAGAAGAAGACATTTTTTGCAGATTTCTTTTTTACCTTGCAAATCTCCCTTCCACACGCTGTGCAGCCAGACACAGACTGAGCTAATCAGTGAGTAAGGTATGTGCATAGACTCCATCTAGTGGAGATTTTAAGGCATGACAACTTTTTTTCCTTTAATGGCAGGAATACAAACATATTTTTAATACCAAAGTTTCTTCCCTTACCTTATCCCCGCCGCAGGATTTTGCTGAATTAACAGAAAATCCAACCTTCAAGGACTGGGTCCCTAAAATGGGGTTCCAACTGCCTTGGGCCATGTACAAGCACCCCATCAGGAAGCTTTAGGTAATGTATCAAGACCTAAGCCCTGGGTTCCTGGGGTCCAGCCCTACAAAGAGAGGCGTTACAGGCAAAACCTCGTGCTTCGGATACGAGGTCCCAGGTACCATCCATCTTAGGCCTCAGTGGCACTTTGGATGGATCTGGCTTCTTTTTTTGGAGGAATTTAAATCCAGCATGGATCCCTCCTGAAGCGCCTCAGAGCACTTCTTCACTCGTGACCAACACCTTAGACACTGGCGAAAAAACTGATGTGCTCCTGGAAGGAGGAGGGGTTATATAGGGAGTAAACTTCCTTTGATTGGTTTTACCAGTGTCAACACCTGAAGGTGGCTTATAACCCATTAAGTAATTACTTAAGGCTCTGTGTCCCATGATGTACAATAAAGAAAGCTCTGCATTTTACCAGGCAGGTTAGTGTGAACACAGCCTAAAAGAAGAGCGTATATACTAACCCGAATCACAGACACTGTAAAAAGAACTTGTCATGGCAAAATGTATGGCAGCTGCAATTACCTATTTTTTTTTTCAAGAGCAACTTTAACGAAATCCTAAGAAGTGGAAAAAAGCAGTGTAAAACATTTAAAAAAATGTCACCTGAGCTTAGGCAGGTATTTCAGCTTATACTACGAGAGAATAAAAAAATATATATCACATGCCAAAATTGTATTGGATCTTTTACCAGCGAACAAGTTTACTATGAGGAAGAGATCCATTCAGATTATCATGAGCTGTTAATGACATTTCTTCTGGGCCTATAAGCCATAGCATTGCATCTTCAAAGTGCCAATGTATAAGAACTTCTGTGCCCTGCTGTGCGATTTTCCTGTACCTTTCTTAGAGACCTGTACTTGGAAAATATAGGAGTTGCTATGTTCTGAAAATTACAGTTTGGCTGTCATGCTGATCCTATGGCATCAAACTTCACGAGGCACAGACCAGAACAAAAGTGTTCTGATCAGGAGTTCACATCTTTCTAAATTTTCTAATTTAAATGCTTGTTGAATGCGAATAGAAACTAATACCATATGCACACCTTTCTGGGATAAGGTTGGCTAATTTCACATGCACTATATTGTCAAAAGTATTGGGACACCTGCCTTTTCACGCACATGACGTTTAATGGTGTCATATCCGTAGAGTTCAATATTGAGTTGGCCCATCCTTTGCAGCTATAACAGCTTCAACTCTTCTAGGAAGGCTGTCCACAAGGTTTAGGAGTGTATCTATGGGGATGTTTGACCATTCTTCCAGAAGAACATTTGTGAGGTCAGGCGCTGATGTTGGACGAAAAGGTCTGGCTCGCAGTCTCCACTCTAATTCATCCCAAAGGTGTTCTATCGGGTTGAGGTCAGGACTCTGTGCAGGCCAGTCAAGTTCCTCCACCCCAAACTCGCTCATCCATGTCTTTATGTCTTCAGCTCCAGATTTCATACAGTGTAGGATAGCAGGTTATTCACTCTCCACTGTCCTCTCCCCTCACCTATTCACAATACATCTTGCATTCTTTTCACAGAACACAAGGCATTCTGTGTATAGACAAGGGGAGAGGTGGGGCGGATGAATGCCACAATCTCCACGGGTTCATTCACAGAAAGCCTTTGTCGTTGTGAAAAGTTTGTGAACAGTTGAGGGGAGACAAAGATGAAAAGTGACCCACTATTCTGAGCCAAAAATTAAGTTTCAGCACTAAAAGTTCTTCGCTTACAGTATTGTTCATGTAAATGAAACCTAGTCCAGCACCATCTACACCTAGGACACCCATCAAAAATCCAAAATTGATTTTTTTAGCTATTGTTGCGTGAAAACTTGACTCTTTTCTTCAACTCTTTTTCCTATCTTAGAGGATGAATTTTCCAAGGCTAATCTCATTCACCAAGGCCTGTGAAAAATCTGATTGGTGGGAAAATGGAGAGCATACTACCAAGAAACCCTTCAAATCATATGAGGTTGCCACTACAGGGGAAGAGGCAAGAAGCTTCTATGAGAGTCTTATAGGTACTGACAGAGAATCCTCAGCTTCAAGAAAACCATCTCGAAAGTGCAGAGTTCACAGATCTCCATCACATGGAGAGCCATGTGTAGGGTCTTCAGAGAGTGGACCAAATACATTGGTCCGGGAATCAACAAACCAGAGAGTGGGCCACCAGCTGCTCAGATGTTCACAAAACGGAGACATGAAAAGTTTGAGACAGCTGGTGGAAAAAGAACATTGTGACATCAATTTCCAAGATACATACTATTGGACACCGGTGATGTGTGCGACATTTGCAGGTAAAAAAGATGCTGTGAGTTACTTGTTGAAAAGAGGAGCAGCCTGGGTTAGCATTTGTGAAACTCGAGGCAAAGATGCTCTAACATTAGCAGAAGAAGGAGGGCACCAGGAGGTTGTCAAGCTATTGCAGGATTCTTTGAAGGGTCAGCCGGAGGAATCACAACCAAGGTGAGGAGATTATATTATCTGGCACTTTTTGTTTACAAGTTTAAAGTGGTTGTAAAGGCAGAAGTTTTTTATCTTAATGCATTCTATGCATTAAGATAAAAATCTTCTGTGTGTAGCTGCTCCACTAATACTTACCTGGGACTGATCTCCCTCCAATGATGTGCACGAGTGCCTCGGCTGTCTGGGACTCTCCCTCCTGATTGGCTGAGACAGAGCAGTGGCGTCATTGGCTCCCGCTGCTGTCAATCAAAGTCAGCCAATCAGAAGATAGAGGGGCGGGGTCAGACCACAGTTCTGTTTCTGAATGGACACATGATCTGCAGCTCAACTTGGGTCCCCCCATAGCAAGCTGCTTAATGTGGGGGCACTCAACAGGAGGGAGGGTCCAGGAGCGCCAGAGAGGGACCCGAGAAGAGGAGGATCTGGGCTGCTCTGTGCAAAGGCACTGCATAGAGCAGGTAAGTATAACATGTTTGATATTTTTAAAGAAAAAAAAACTAGACTTTAGTATCACTTTAAATCAGTATTTTTTGCTAGAAGGTTACTTATAACTCCCAAACAATATATATATATTGTTATCAGAGACCCTAGGGAATAAAATGGCAGGAAAAAAAATACACTTTAATAATAAAAAAAAATAAATCACAATAGATACCCCATTTTTTTGTATAATATGAAAGATGATGTTATGCTGAGTAAATAGACACCCAACATGTCACTCTTTAAAATTGTACAATCATAAAGTGATTCCGCGCTACAGCAATAATGTGCAAAAAGTGCTCAATAAATAAAGTAAATAGACACTGTGTGAATGGTGCCCAATGAATTGGGATAATAAAAGTGCAAAAGTGATTAGTCCATAAGTTGGTATATCAATCTAGGGGCATTAGATTCAATATGATGATGGTCTCTTAATTTAACATTTTTCAGTAAATGTCCAGAAAAAGTTTTTACAAAAATGTGTTTAGATCAATAGCACAGTAAACAGGCGAGAAGTTTATAATCCCATAAATGAGCTCACAGAACCCTCACCTTCATATCTTGTCAGCATAAGGTAATAAACAGGGATCTATTCCGTTACTCCAACTTCCACCACCAGGGGGTCCTCCGTTCCATTAAGTGTAAAACCTTGATATCTTGAAATGTCAGCATAGATAATATACAGGAATCTATTCCGCAATTTTAACATCCACCACCAGGGGGGGCATCCGTTCCACTAAGTATATAACCTAAATGTATACTCCACCTCCGCGTCCTCATATAATCTCGTTCCCGCAGCCGGGGGGGGGGGGGCACTTTTTGCACATTATTGCTGTAGCGCGGAATCACTTTATGATTGTATGTACTTATGAGTTGATTATTTTTATATAGTCCATTTACTTTTTTTTTTTTGATCGCTTTTATTTCTTTTACAAGGAATGTAAACATCCCTTGTAATAGAAGTAAGGATAACTGGTCTTCTTTATGAAGAGATCTGGGGTCAAAAAAAACCCCAAATCTCTTCTTTACCTTTAAAAGCAAAATATCAAAAAAATATATTTTTGATCTTTCGCTTTAAAAAAAGGTAAAAAAAAAATTCTTCCAACCTGGACCGAAAGTGACGTCATGATGTTGCTCCAGTCCTCCAAGGCCATAGAGTCGAAAAAAGGAGTGTTAACTCTTTGGTCGCTTATGGGAGCAGTAGGCCGCACCGTCGGATCATTTTTTGGGCAAACCGACGGGAACAGTAAGCCCGAGAAACACCAGCGAGTGGCAGGAGGGGGGGGGGGACGTTCTCCCGCCACTTTGCATACTGTTCCAGGGGCTTGTAAACCGCTCGGACCGGTTTTATGAGAAAGCCAGCCGCCTGCAGAAAGAAACGGTACTGGGGTTATGGCTGATATCTCCAGCCATAAGCACGGTAAACCATGTGCAAACCGCAACTAATATATACATATTTTATATTTGTGGAGGCAGATTATCATAGACAATTATATTTTAGGGGTCTTAATGAACTGAGTTAAAGTGACCTTGGCAGGTAATTTGGCTACAAAGCTCCCCCTGCAGTGACATTGATGAGCAGTGGGGGACCAGCAGATAAACTCTCCCTATAGTGACTGTTTCTCAGCAAACTTCAGAGGACAGTGGTGTGGAGAGCAGTGTTTGTGCCCAATTTTTACCATGGGCAAATCAGGTTACATGCACGCCCCAACCCTGCTCCACATTAATCCTTACATACCTACCCTTTGTTCCCCTACCAATGCTACCATTCTGTTCACCTGCAGCGTTAATGCCTAAGCGTAGCTAAAACGAAAAATGAAAAAATCAGCACAAGGGAAAAAACTTACAGCCAGTAAGATGCGTCCTTTGTGCTGATTCTGTTTCTTTAAGTTGAAAGCCATGCTACAGCTTCTATAAATGAAACAGGTTTTAAGATTGGGGGATGGGTGGATTATTGATAGCTCCTTCCCATCCATCCATAGATCACTTTTTTATTAATAGAAGCTGTAGTACTGCAAGGCCATTATAACTGTGTCACAACTGTCTAAGGCCTCATGCACACGAGATGCTGTTAAACGCACGTTCAGAGGCAGTTGGACACTTTTTTCAACTGCCCCCGAACCCATTCAATGTTATCCTATGTGTCGATGTACACAGTCTCGTTTTTTGGCATTTTTAGGCAGTTGCGTTTAACCTCGTTTTTCCAGAAGCAAAAAAATGGGTTCCGACGCAAAAGTTTTCCACGTTTCAGACACCAAACACTTATAAACGCGTTTGCGTTTATAAGTGTTTTTAAAGAAACATTTTACAACCCGACTTTGGGGCTCCATATCTTTGGGCCACCTGGTGCCAGGAACCCCATATTTGTGTGCTAACACAGTGGAACTAACACTATAACATATCCAAATTTGGGGTTCCTAGCACCAATTAGCCCTGAGATATGGGGCCCCAAAGTTGGGTCACAAAATGTCATTCTCTGCTCTGCAGACGCTTCTAGATGCAAACGCAGTAAAACACGGCTAAACGTGGCATGCAAACGCGGCAAAACAGGCGTTTCTAAACGCCGGTTTCAGCTTTTAAAAACATGTGTTCAGCAGAGTTTGCACCGGCATCTCGTGTGCATGAGGCCTAAGTTACAGAGAATACACCTAGGCAGTGGGCACCTTGAGATGGTGGAGGTAACATAATCAGTGTGATCATGTTTGCTGTAGAGGTTTTAGGGAGAAACCAAAGCACACAGCAAGGGACATGCTATTCTACGAATGTGGAAGTGTCCAATAGTAGCAGTGCATGGAGCCCTTCGACAGAGCAAAGAGTTCCCTCACCATGTGCTGGAGAGGTAAGTATAACCCACCACCTTATACAGTGTATTGCTGTTAGAACCTTTTTTTCTCCCACTGACTGGGTCACGTTAACAGTAAATTAAAGAAGAACTCCAGATTTTTTATTTTTTTTATTTGCTAGGTTGCAAATAGGTAAAACACAGGAGGTATATGCCTCCTTCTAGATTGCTGCCTGTTCTTTACAATGTACAATTTCACTGATGCCGTATAGTATAGCTTATTTCCCTCGTTCATTCACAGAACACTTTGTATTGTATACTTTGTGTGAACCTATTCACAGAATACAAGGTGCTCTTTGAATGGACAAGGGAAGAGGAGTGGCATACACCTCCTGAGATTTAAATTGGTTGTAAAGCATCACCTTGTAAAACAACCCACTCAGTTTGAAATAGAAATGGAAGGCACAACATTTGTGTATAGATTTTAAAAAAATTAAATACCCCTTTTTCATTTTTTTAAACTAGTCACCTTCCCTCCGTTTTCAGCTGGTGGGAGGGGAAGCAGCAGCATACTGAGCTTCTCAGTAAATGACTGTGCAGGAGAGGCGTGTCAGGACAAGTCTGATCATTGGAGAAGAGTAATCTGAGTTCCCAGCATAGCTAGAGAACTAACCACAATGTGCTTTCCTGCTTAGTGTGGTCAGTTTTTAATAGAAAAGCAGAGGGACTGGCAGGAACACCAGGGATTTCACACAAAGGAATCAATACAAAGAGAACAGGAGAATTTCTTATACAAGTGCATGGTACAGCAGACACATATCAGGAATATGAAATGTTGGGGTAACAAACGCTTTAACTACTTGTAACAAAGCAAATATTTAAACAACTTTTTTTGTCTTTGGGTTCTTCATTAAGGTTTGTGACCAGGTGCTATATATACCTTTAGCATTTCCCAAGCTCCTTCCACTAAGCAACCCTGACTTCTGAGATATGGGAGGATAGGCTCTACCAACTCACTATGTAGTGCACAATGCCTGAGGGAATTAATGCCTAAACTGGGCAGGGGGGGGGGGGTGTAGCAGGGTTGTGGCCTATGCAACCACAGACTTTCAGAAAGTCGCTCCATGCACTGTATCTTCCTGGGATCCTGGCTGTGTTTAAAGGGGGGAGAGGTTATAGCAACACTGCAGGTGATGCAAGTGATGCATACTCTACAGCCTTACTTCAAAAAAGTTTGAATAAAATGTAATCAAATTCTACTTTGTTTAACCGCTATGAAAATGTAAGCATTGATAAATGGAAAGCACAACTTTTTTAGTAACTGTACTGTTGACATGCCAATTTTTATTTTGCAGAACCCAGCTGCTAGAAAGACAATACTGCGATGTTTGCAAGACGTATTATCAGGAAGACAGCATAGACACACATGAACGATCTACCGTACATCTCTTCAACAAGAAAAAGAAAATTCCATCTACATATTATGCAATCCCAGAGCACAATATGGGCTTTAAGATGATGCTTAAGGAAGGCTGGGACCGGGAGTCAGGCCTGGGACCCAGAGGCGTAACTAGAACCTTCAGGGCCCCGGTGCAAGAAACAATGATGGGCCCCCCCTTCTATCCAAGCTCCGGGCTTCCAATTTTTGGAGGGTGCCGCCTACAAGTGTTACCTATCAGTGCTCATTAATGCTGCATATTAGTGCCCATCACATCTGCCTATCAGCACCACCTATCAGTGCTCATTATTGCAGCGTCTATCCGTGCCACCTATCGGTACTCTTCAATACTGCCCATCAGTGCCCATCAATACTGCCTTAGTTCTGCCTATCAGTGTTCCTCAGTGCCCATCCGTGCAGCCTATGAGTTCTGCCTATCAGTGCTCATCAATGCCCATCAATGCCTCCTATCAGTGCAGCCTATCAGTGCCCCCTATTAGTGCCCCCCTTCAGTGCTCATCAGTGCCTCCTATCAGTGCCCCTATCAGTGCCTTCTTAGTGCCCCCTATCAGTGTCCCCTATCAGTGCCCCCTAGTGCCTTCTCAGTGCCCCCTATCAGTGCCTCCCTTCAGTGCTCATCAGTAAATCCCATTGGTGCCTCCCATCGGTGCCCCCTATCAGTGCTCATCAGTAAATCCTATCAGTGCCTCCCATTGGTGCCCCCTATCAGTGCCCCCTAGTGCCTTCTCAGTGCCCCCCATCAGTGCCTCCTATCAGTGCCCACCAGTGCCTCCCATCAGTGCCCCCTATAAGTGCCCCCTAGTGCCTTCTCAGTACCCCCTATCAGTGCTTCCCTTCAGTGCCCATCAGTAAATCCTATCAGTGTCTCCCATTGGTGTCCCCTATCAGTGCCTCCCATCGGTGTCCCCTATCAGTGCCTCCCCTTCAGTGCTCATCAGTAAATCTTATCAGTGCCCCCTATCAGTGCCCATCAGAGTCCTCTATCCGTGTCCATCAGTGTCCATCAGAGTCCTCTATCAGTGTCCATCAGAGTCCTCTATCAGTGTCCATCAGTGCCCATCAGAGTCCTTTATCAGTGTCAATCAGTGCCCTCTATCAGTGCCCATCATAGTCCCCTATCAGTGCCCATCAGTGTCCTCTATCAATGTCCATCAGTGTCTATCAGTGCCCATCAGAGTCCTCTATCAGTGTCCATCGGTGTCTATCAGTGCCCATCAGAGTCCTCTGTCTTCTCAGGACAGCACGGCTCTGAGCGGAGAGCGTGTCTCTCATCTAACAGCAGCACAGAGACACCGGCATCGATAGTTTGTTTTATTTCCCTCTCCGTGCGTCCTCTCTGGCACAGGATGACAGAGGACACACAGCTGATCTGCTCCCCCTTCCCCCCCCTCCCCTCTCCTGTGTGCTCCGCGGGCAGTCAAGTGTGAAGCTAAGGAGCTCACATTTCCCACGGAGTACAGAGGAGAGGGGGGGGGAGAAGGGGGAGCAGATCAGCTGTGTGTCCTCTGTCATCCTGTGCGAGAGAGGACGCACGGAGAGGAAAATACAACAAACTGTCAATGCCGGTGTCTCTGCGCTGCTGTTAGATGAGAGACACGCTCTCCGCTCAGGGCCCTGTGAAGAGCAACCCTGCTGGGGCCCCCCCACAGTGGCGGAATGTCGGGCCCCGTCACAAGTGCGACTGTTGCGACCCCGGTAGTTCCGCCACTGCTGGGACCTGAAGGGTCAGGCAGGAAATTTCCTGTTCAGACAGTTCTCAAGAGAGACCAAAAAGGTCTTGGCTTTCACAGTGGCCAGAAGCCCAAGGTCACCCATTTTGCTGCTAACGACATGCTAGCTTATGCTGGGTCACAGACTAAACATGTGAGGACAGAAAGGGTGGCTACGGTCAGCAAAAAAGAAAAAAAGGAGGAAGGAAGCCAAATCTAAAGCCTGGGAAAGGAATTTGAGGACATATATGAACATCGATTTATAATATTGTGGTTGTTTTTAACATATTCTTTATTTTTGGTGACAATAGGATCATTTAGCACAATAAAAGAACCTTCTTTCAGGCAACAAAAGTGGTCATGTATGAAGAAAATGTATAATACAAATAAGGCAAAAAGTTACCACAAAAAAAGCAGAATAAAAGGGTTTAGACTTTTATGCCCCGTACACACGGTCGGATTTTCCAACGGAAAATGTGTGATAGGACCTTGTTGTCGGAAATTCCGACCGTGTGTAGGCTCCATCACACATTTTCCATCGAATTTTCCGACACACAAAGTTTGAGAGCAGGCGATAAAATTTTCCGACAACAAAATCCGTTGTCAGAAATTCCGATCGTGTGTACACAAATCCGACGGACAAAGTGCCACACATGCTCAGAATAAATAAAAAGATCAAAGCTATTGGCCACTGCCCCGTTTATAGTCCCGACGTACGTGTTTTACGTCACCACGTTCAGAACGATCGGATTTTCCGACAACTTTGTGTGACCGTGTGTATGCAAGACAAGTTTGAGCCAACATCCGTCAGAAAAAATCCTAGGATTTTGTTGTCGAAATGTCCGAACAAAGTCCGACCGTGTGTACGCCCTTTTAGAGGAATGTGTCACTTCAAGAGGCAACTACCGAGGGCAGGACCAGCAATCACAGGTCAACTAATAAAAAATAACTGTCTGGTTCTGTTATAAGAACAGATATTTGTCACTGATGGAGAGGCACAAGACCCTTTGCCAAAAGTTTTCTAGGAAAAAACTTAAGAAAAATGTAAGACTGTTAGAAAACATTGGGTTTTGATGTTTATACAAATACTCTGTATTGTGCCTTTCCAAAGTAGATACTGAAAGCCCAATTAACCTTTCAGTTTCAATCAGCTAAATAAATTCCAGGTGCTTCAAAAGATCAAAGTCCTATGCCGCGTACACACGAGCAGACTTTACGGTAGACTTGGTCCGGTGCACCGGAGTCCGTCGGACAATTCGATCGTGTGTGGGCTCCAGTGGACTTTTTTTTCCCAAAAGTTCGACGGACCTAGAAATGGAACATGTTTCAAATCTTTCCAACGGACTCGAGTCCGGTCGAAAAGTCCGCTCGTCTGTATGCTAGTCCGACAGACAAAAACCGACGCTAGGGCAGCTATTGGCTACTGGCTATGAACTTCCTTGTTTTAGTCCGGTCGTACGTCATCACGTACGAATCCGTCGGACTTTGGTTGATCGTGTGTAGGCAAGTCCGTTCATTCGGAAAGTCTGTCGGAAAGTCCGTCGGAAAGTACGTTGAAAAGTCCGCCAGACCTAGTCCGTCAAAAAGTCCGCCTGTGTGTATGCGGCATTACAGTTGGTTTGCTTTAGAAAGCAGCCACAGCTTATGCAATAAAGCCTGTAACCTGTCAGCATACTGTAGTGCAGCCTTTTTCAAGCCAGGGTGCCCAGGTTTCTTCAGGGGTGATTTGGTAATATGCCTAAAAATTGTGTACAAGCTAGCAGGTGGATGAAGCCTCCCTTTTAATTACACATAGCCACAGGTTTTCATTGTGCACCATAACAACCTTCTAGTCGCCAGCGTCCTAACAACCATTGAAGTCATAGGTTGATAAAGAGGGCGTTTGGCGCCTGCATAGCATCCTTGTTTGTCGCACCCCTGTCCCTCTCCGTTAGCACTGGGTTCACAGCTAAGTGAGGGAGAGAAATTGGGGGAAAAGGTAAATGCTGGAATACCGGCCAGTACCAGTGTGCAAAGGTGTATTAGCTTTAGAAGAATAAATCTTCTCCGACGTTTGGGTGTCCTACATGTGTGGATCTTGCTGCATTATGTAATACAATTAGTTTAGTTTTTTACATTTTAGAATAGGATGCCTTAAGATTTTTCTGAATTTTCAGCCTTGGTTAAAAAAAGGATAATTAACACTGCTGTAGAGAAGGGTCCTTGTTCTTCCTGTGGAAATAGTGATCTCTCTGCAGGGGTCCTATAGTTCTGCTATAGCAAAGCTTTTTCTGCCTGTTTTTGGAGAGTTCTAGCTTTGGCTCAGACAGAGCAAAACTCTGCAGAGAGACCACTGCTTTCACATAGAGAGTAAGGGTCCTTCTTTACAGCATGCTGGCAGGAAACAGGATTTTCTGCTCAGGCTGTGGCTGCTTTCTAAAGAAAATGCACTGTAAGGCTCTGTTTCCACTACTGCGACTTATTTTGCGACTTGACCCATGTATTTCAATGGTCCCCGTTCTAATTGGTGCGACTCAAGTCGCAGCGACTCCAAAAAAGGTTCTTGCACTACTTTGTTCCGTCTTCGGTGCGACTTGTTCTCCATAGAAAGGTATTAGGTCGCAATGCAGTCGTATGTACATGTCTGACACCGCGACTTTGTTGCGACTTCCTCGGAAGTCTATGGAAGCACATGATCTCTGCTCCTCCCAAATACATCACTTCCTATATTGATGTCTGTGAGTGTGGAAGACAGCAGGAAGCATGCCTAGGGCTAGAAAAAACAAGCGACAAGTGCATGACAATGATGAAATTATTAGGCTTGTCAGACAACGTCCGGCAATATATGTCCTCAGAGATGCAGGTTACAAAGATCATGCAAAGAAGGAGAGAGCATGGTTGGAAGTGGCTCACATATATTATGAGACCTGGGACTCTTTATCAGTCACAGAACGTTCTTCAAAAAGTAAGTGGTTGATATATGCTGCTTAGCACTTTGTGCCTTGCACCTATTTAAATATTCTGCAACCAATGGGTGTGTGTTAACAATGTGCACTGTGTTTTCTTGGTGGGGACCGCTTCTCCTGCCAGGAGATCACAATGGTTTGGCAGGAGGGAATCCCTTGTCAACACTATCTGTGTTGATGGTGGAATTTATATAGTTACTTTCGTGTAACCTGTGGCTGCAGGAAAGTAAATCTGTGTGTGTGTGTGGAACAACAAATAATATTTGACCACGATCCTAATAATATAAAATAATATTAAAGATGGCCCTGTCAACATCCTCCAGCACATGTCCAATTATGTAGGTGTCATGGTTAATATATTTAGCGGTTGTTTTAACACCATCCATATCAATTATGCAGCCTAGCAAATTAATGACCTATAGGCAGTTAATAATTTTTTTTTTTGTTAATTTATTTTTTGCTTTATATTTTGTAGTGCACTCATTACAAACTCGATGGAGAAGTCTCAAAGACTGCTACAACCGGTACTTACGAAAATTAAAAGAAGGAAGGAGTGGTTCCGGCTCAAAAAGATTAGCCCCATATGCCCATGCCGGGGATCTGGATTTTTTAAAACCAGTGTTGGAAATGCGAGAGTAAGTTATAAGCAGGCATATGTTACGAATTGTACATATCAAATTGTAATGCTTACTTTACAAATCTGTGATTTGTATTTCAGAACCCAAGCAAGCTGGGAAGACAGCACACAGGGTTTGGCAGCAGAGGATGAGTCAGAGGAAGCTGCTGCGGAGGAGGAGCAAGAACAATTCCAAGACAATGTTGACAAGGAACTGTTTGTAGATGAATCAAGGTCAACATCAAACTCAATGAATGAGGAGGATGCAGAACCAGGGCCTAGCAATGTCTCTAGGCCTTTGCGAAGATCTTCAAGGGGAAGTGCCCGGCCTGTGAAACCCATGGAAAAAAATTTAAATGTAGTTAGTCAGATGTCCACTAAAATGGCTGAAAACCAGTGTGAAGACACAGCATTTCTCACTGTAATTTTAGGCATATGTAAACAGGTACCCCCTGAGAAAAAAAATGCACTCAGGATGGCTTTGATGTCAACTGCTCAATCATTTGTGGGTGAGGGGCCAACAACATCCTCAGCATATATGCAACCCCCCCTTCCCCAATATCCCCCTTATCAACAATACACTCACTTTCCAAGTACACAGTATGCTCCACCAATAAACCGTCCATACTGTGACCAGTATGGTAATATGCTGAATCCCTCAAGGCCACGCATGTTGCATCCAATTCCTGCCCCCTCTACCTCTACCCTTGGCCCCCCAACCACTCACCAACTTAGGCAGCCTACACCCAGTCAGGTTCCACCTTTTCTGGAAAGGAAATATTACCCTGGTCCATCAGTGGATTTCCCTGGACCAACCAATAGTTCCGTTTCCGGGACCAATGAAAACAAAACATACGAGCAATTGTAATTTTCTAAAATTTTTTATGTGGGTTTAACACTTGTTCTATATTTTTTGGTTGGTTGTGGAGGCCAAAACAACAACTGTAGAATTTTTCAGTTCATGGAAGTTCTTTCTTTATTTTTTCCTTTTTGAAAAAAGATTTGTCTTGTAAAAAAGATTCAGATTATATATTTTATTTTTTTTATGACTTTTATTTTTGTGTTTTTGAAAGTGAAATCTTTTATAATTTTAATATTTGTTGTGCTTGTTAAAAAGTAAAAGAAAATGGTGTCGTTCACCAAAAACCAAAAAAAAAAAACATTTTTGGTGCATTCTTGCACAAAAATCTGGAAAATAAATATTATTCTGGTTACATTATGCATTTTCTGCTTATCCTTTTTTAGAATTTGTGTTCAAGACCTGTTATTCTGCATTTGGATGCAATGAAACATAACAGACATTTAAATAATATTACAATAAAATGCATTAATTACATTATGCAATGGCATCCTGCTGCCAGGGGACAGAACCAGCAGCAGACATAAAATAAGACGAGAATTCCTCACGCACAGTGGCACCATTGGTGGTGCCCTTACTGGCACTCCATTGTGCACCTTCCAGATCGTGCATGAGGGAATCTTCAAAAAGGTAGCCATCACGAATTCGAACAAAATTATGAAGCACACATGCTGCTTTTACTGCAGATATTGCATTCTCAAGTTTTAAATTAATCGGTGTATGTAGCAAACGCCACTTGTTGGCTAAAATGCCAAATGAACATTCTACCACTCGTCTTGCCCTCGTTAACCGGTAATTGAAGATTCGCTTCTCTTCACTCAGACACCTATTGGAATAAGGCCTTAATAGATGCTCACTGAGAGCAAAGGCCTCATCCCCAACATACACAAATGGCATTGGCGGCCCATTTGTTCCTGGCAACGGACAGTCCTGTGGCAGGTCCAGACCATTTTCCCGCAACATTCTTCCAAACGATGATCTTTGGAAAATACTGGAGTCTGAGCTGCTGCCATATGATCCTATGTCTATATAGGTAAAACAATAATTGGCATCAGACACTGCTAGTAATACAAAAGAAAAATATTTTTTGTAGTTAAAGTATTTGGTTCCACTGCCGATGGGCATCACTACCCTCATATGTTTTCCGTCAATTGCCCTGAGACAATTTGGGAAATTGCAACGATCCCAGAAAACTTCAGCGATCTTGCACCAATCTTCGCAAGTGGGCTTCTTCAGGACCAAATCCCTAAGGACATTCCAGATGTCTATGCATGTATCGTGGACAATATTGCTGACAGTAGTTTTGCCAACCAAAAACTCATAATGCAAACTTGCAAAGGAATGTCCAGTTGCCAGGTACCTAAAATGGAAAAGTACATACAGTTTATTATAATGATACATATTTACACTAAGCTACTTCAATATACTAAAAAAAATGAGCTAGGAAGGAGGTGCCTGAGGAAGTGAAGGAAGAAGAGGATCAGGAGAAAGACACTGGTGATGTAAAGGCAAAGTTAATATTGTAAAAACAATCTCACGCACAATTACATGCTAGTATTTTTTGGTTTACTTCATGTAAAGAGGATGAAAGAATGCTGTGGATATCCAAATGCCACATAGAAGAAAAAGTAGGTATGAAAAGTTACCTCAATGTTATAATGAGTCTTTCTACAGCTGGAATACTCCTTCGGAAACTTGTGTTTTGTCGCTCTAGATGGCTAGAGAGCAAAGCCAACAATTCATCAAAACTGTAAAGAGATAAAATATGGCTATTATTTACATTGACCATGTGAAAATAAAACATTTACAAATTTGAGTTCCATTATTATAACAATTTGAACAGGTTATAGTTAACACTTCTAGCTATTCAAACCTTAAAATTATAAAAAGAGTCATAATGACCAGGCATATACACATTTTTCTAAATATATCTGGCAGCATTTGCAAGTTGACGTCCAAAAATGTTCTCACCTTCTAATTGACATCCTTGTGCAGTTGAAGAATTTGTCTTCATGAACACGGAGGTCGTTGTAAAGGACCCCAAACTGGCCTCTCACTTCCCTTTGGGCGATGATGGGATGGATCCAAAACCTATGCCTTCTCCTCCTCCGGTTATCCTCCTCTTCTTCATCTATAAATGCTGCTACAGCAGCCAAAATGACTGCTGACCCAACATATTGCATAGCCAACATGTTTGCTAACAAACATACAACACGTGACAACGAAAGAGGAAGGGGAAATAAGTAAGCAGGATAAGGAATTACATCACTATGGCTAAATCGCAGAACATCCAAGTCGCACAAAGTCGTATTTAAAGTCGCAACAAAACGCACCACAAATCGCATTGCAAAGTCGCAGTGTAAATCGCGCGACTTTGGGGACGCACTAGTGGAAAAATAGCCTTTGTGCTCATGCACACAAGACGTTTTTACAGCTGCTGTTAGGGGCGTCTGATGTTTTTTTAACTGCCTCTAAATGCCCCTCCATGTTAGCCTATGTGTCCATGCACACATAAATTTTCAGAGGCCTGTGGAGGCATAAGCGTTTAGGGGCAGTAGAAAAAAAACAACAGCCTGTGCTGTGATACCAGGAGCAGAGGCTGTTGAGTTGTAAAAATGAAAAACGCCAAAAAATGCTGCTAAACGCTTTACATTATAGGGGGTGTTTTTACTGAAAAAAAGCCAAAAAAACCCCATAAATGCTTTTTAAAAACACAGCTAACAACGTGTTTTTAATGCTTTTTCCTGGCAGCGCTGGCCTTTTTTAAACATCCTCTGTGCATGAGGCCTAAAGCCTCGTACACACGATCGGATTTTCAGACGGGAATTGTGTGATGACAGGCTGTTGGCGGAAAACCTGGCCGTCTATATGCTCCATCGGACAATTGTCGGATTTTCCACGGACAAATGTCTGCAGATTTGTCAGATTTTCTTGAGCGTGTGTACACAAGTCCATCAGACAAAAGTCCAAAGTACAAACACACATGCTGGGAAGCAAGGATGAGATGGAAGCGGTCGGTCTTGTAAACTAGCGTTCGTAATGGATAATTAACATTCATGATGTGGCAAATTATGAAATCTAGAAATTTAGCGCATATTCTCTTCTTCTTTATTTAATGAGATAATAATGAAGCTGCTTTGCTGGTGATACTGATGGAGCTATGGCAAATGAATTTTGAAAGGCTTTTTTTTCTAGTGATATCAAGAATAATATTATTATGCTTGTTATTTTTTTTTTTGGTGCAAGTTACCACAACATCATTATCCTGTAGTTCTTTAGTCAAAGTTACAACTATGTTGGTGTTCCTTGTTAATTTAACATTGTATTTTTAAAATGTAACTGCCTACTCTGAAAATGTCATTTGAAGTAAAACATATAGCCAAGTATTATTCTCCACAATTTTTTTTATTGTGCATTAAAAAAAGAAAACAAATAAAATTAGACATGCTATCTGCCAATAGAACTTAACCAAAAAGTGCATTCTATGCATCCAAAACAATATACCAAATCAAATCATTATTCAACCAAAAAATAAAATAAAAGCCTCATGCATGTGTCCTGCTTCTTAATATAGGGGTCAATAATGTCAAGAGTTGGTGAAAGCAGGGGTCCGTCATCCAGAGATAATTCCAAAAATCATCTGGATTATTCTCCTGGAGCTCCCGCTGCATTTGGGAGAACAGAGGCTGCATTTAATGGGAACAGAGGCTGCATTTAATGAGACACAGGCATGCTGCATGTAATGGGACACAGGCATGCTGCATTTGGGGGGGGGGGGACAGAGGCTGCATTTGGGGGGGGGCAGAGGCTGCATTTGGGGGGGGGCATAGGCTGCATTTGGGGAGACAGAGGCAGCATTTGGGGGGACAGAGGCTGCATTTTATGTGACAGAGGCTGCATTTGATGTGACACAGGCTGCATGTAAGGACGGACTGCTGGGGACACCTGATGGCATCTGGTTGTAGGCGACGTGGCTAGTGACACACTCGGGGCTCCCACTGATTCTGCATTATGGTGAGTTGAATGATTTAATTTTATATTACAATGTAATAATATAAATAATACGCTTCAATCATCCTGACACCATAACAACCATGGTGCCGGGATGATTGAAGCGCTAACACCAGGTGTTTGGAGTATCTTTATCTGCTGATTGTTAAACTTTCTAGAATACACATTTCTATTGTTGTGTAGGATCTAGGCCTGCTGTCCCTCTCTCCCTCTCCCTCCATCCCTCGTTCATCTCAGACGCTAACCACACCACCTTAGAGCCACGCCCACTATTTTGCTGAAACCACGCCCATTTTCACCAAGTGGGAGGGGTCAAAAAGGAGGGGGGGTCTGGCGCCCCCCCATCCTAAAACTTCACCAGCCGCCACTGCATAGGAAGCTGATTTTCTGAATCAGATAGATGACTTGATTAGTTAAGAACTATGGGGAGTTTTTTACGAAAGGCAAATCCACTTTGCACTACAAGTGCACTGCAAGTTGCTGTAGATCTGAGAGGACATGCAAGGAAAATAAAAAACAGCATTTTAGCTTGCACATGATTGGATGGTAAAATCAGCAGAGCTTCCCCTCATTTCAGATCTTCCCCTCAGATCTACAGTGACTGCACTTCCAAGTGCAGCAAGATGACATAGGAACAGTGGCAGGACGATCCTTAGGGGGCTCCCTGGGCGCCGCCCCCCCCCCCCTCCAGGCAGCAAAAAAAAAAGTAAAAAAAAAAAAAATTTTTTATTACTGACCCTTTAAAAAAAAAAAAAAGGGAAAAAAAAGGTCCTTAAGTGCACTGTGTTCGGACGCCGGACTCAGTGCGACGCCAGACACAGTGCACTTATAGGAAGCGCCACGTCTATGCAATCACGAGATTGCAGACGTGGCGCTGCATTTGCAGGCGTTTAGCCCGCCTTGTGGCGTTTTCTGTAGCGCCGAGTAGCTTCCGCCCGGCCATGGTAATACATACTACAGGCGCAGGGCGGAAGCTACTCGGCACTTCAGATTTTATTGACATCTGCCCTGAGTCAGATGTCACTTCCTGATTCTCTCTCTCATTGCGCCTGAGAGAGGAAACCGGAAGAATACTGGTGCCAGTGTGAGGAGGAAGACACCGCAGGAGACCCAAGGTAAGTGACGCTGGCGCTGTGTGGAGAATGGGGGGGACAGAGGCTACATTTGGGGGGACAGAGGCTGTATTGGGGGGGGACAGGCAGCATTTTGGGGGGGATAGAGGCTGCATTTGGGGGGCAGAGGCTGCATTTTGGGGGTGGATAGGGGCTGTATTTGGGGGGGGCAGAGGCTGTATTTGGGGGGGACAGAGGCTGTATTTGGGGGGGACAGAGGCTGCATTTGGGGGGGGCAGAGGCTGCATTTTGGGGAGGATAGAGGCTGTATTGGGGGGGGGCAGAGGCTGTATTTGGGGGGGGACAGAGGCTGTATTTGGGGGGGACAGAGGCTGCATTTTGGGGGGGGACAGGGGCTGCATTTTGGGGGGGACACAGGCTGTATTGGGGGGTGCAGAGGCTGTATTGGGGGGGACAGAGGCTGCATTTTGGGGGGCAGAGGCTGCATTTTGGGGGACAGAGGCTGTATTTGGGGGGGACAGAGGCTGCATTTGGGGGGGACAGAGGCTGCATTTGGGGGAACAGAGGCTGCATTTATTGGGACACAGGCATGCTGCATTTGGGGGGGACAGAGGCTGCATTTGGTGGGGACACAGGCATGCTGCATTTGGGGGGGCAGAGGCTGCATTTGGGGGGACAGAGGCTGCATTTGGGGGAACAGAGGCTGCATTATTTAATGGGACACAGGCATGCTGCATTTGGGGGGGACAGAGGCTGCATTTGGGAGAACAGAGGCTGCATTTGGGAGAACAGAGGCTGCATTTAATGGGAACAGAGGCTGCATTTAATGGGACACAGGCATGCTGCATGTAATGGGACACAGGCATGCTGCATTTGGGGGGGGGGGACAGAGGCTGCATTGGGGGGGCAGAGGCTGCATTTGGGGGGGGCAAAGGCAGCATTTGGGGGGACAGAGGCTGCATTTTATGTGACAGAGGCTGCATTTGATGTGACACAGGCTGCATGTAAGGACGGACTGCTGGGGACACCTGATGGCATCTGGTTGTAGGCGACGTGGCTAGTGACACACTCGGGGCTCCCACTGATTCTGCATTATGGTGAGTTGAATGATTTAATTTTATATTACAATGTAATAATATAAATAATACGCTTCAATCATCCTGACACCATAACAACCATGGTGCCGGGATGATTGAAGCACTAACACCAGGTGTTTGGCGTATCTTTATCTGCTGATTGTTAAACTTTCTAGAATACACATTTCTATTGTTGTGTAGGATCTAGGCCTGCTGTCCCTCTCTCCCCCTCCCTCCATCCCTCGTTCATCTCAGACGCTAACCACACCACCTTAGAGCCACGCCCACTATTTTGCTGAAACCACGCCCATTTTCACCAAGTGCGAGGGGTCAAAAAGGAGGGGGGGTCTGGCGCCCCCCCATCCTAAAACTTCACCAGCCGCCACTGCATAGGAAGCTGATTTTCTGAATCAGATAGATGACTTGATTAGTTAAGAACTATGGGGGTTATTTACGAAAGGCAAATCCACTTTGCACTACAAGTGCACTGCAAGTTGCTGTAGATCTGAGAGGACATGCAAGGAAAATAAAAAAACAGCATTTTAGCTTGCACATGATTGGATGATAAAATCAGCAGAGCTTCCCCTCATTTCAGATCTTCCCCTCAGATCTACAGTGACTGCACTTCCAAGTGCACTTGTAGTGCAAAGTGGATTTGCCTTTCGTAAATAACCCCCTAGGTGTGTCACCTGTCTGGTCATGCAGTGCAGAAAATGTGTGTAAAGGCTGGTAATGAAGCAGGATTTCCAGCACATCACAATGCTCTTTATGAGCAATTTTATTTATTACACATACTCAGCTTCTATTTCAGAAATTAAAATGCCCATGAATTTGTTACTATTGATTATGATGTAATGACCCCTTTCACTTCGACACCCACCTTGTTTGGTTTACCGCCATCTAGAATGCACCCTTATAGGAAGCGCCACGTCTATGCAATCACGAGATTGCAGACGTGGTGCTGCATTTGCAGGCGTTTAGCCCGCCTTGTGGCGTTTTCTGTAGCGCCGAGTAGCTTCCGCCCGGCCATGGTAATACATACTACAGGCGCAGGGCGGAAGCTACTCGGCACTTCAGATTTGATTGACATCTGCCCTGAGTCAGATGTCACTTTCTGATTCTCTCTCTCATTGCGCCTGAGAGAGGAAACAGGAAGAATACTGGTGCCAGTGTGAGGAGGAGGACACCGCAGGAGACCCAAGGTAAGTGACGCTGGTGCTGTGTGGAGAATGGGGGGGACAGAGGCTACATTTGGGGGGACAGAGGCTGTATTGGGGGGGACAGGCAGCATTTTGGGGGGGATAGAGGCTGCATTTGGGGGGCAGAGGCTGCATTTTGGGGGTGGATAGGGGCTGTATTTGGGGGGGGACAGAGGCTGTATTTGGGGGGGACAGAGGCTGTATTTGGGGGGGGACAGAGGCTGCATTTGGGGGGGGCAGAGGCTGCATTTTGGGGAGGATAGAGGCTGTATTGGGGGGGGGCAGAGGCTGTATTTGGGGGGGGGGACAGAGGCTGTATTTGGGGGGGACAGAGGCTGCATTTTGGGGGGGGACAGGGGCTGCATTTTGGGGGGAGACACAGGCTGTATTGGGGGGTGCAGAGGCTGTATTGGGGGGGACAGAGGCTGCATTTTGGGGGGCAGAGGCTGCATTTTGGGGGACAGAGGCTGTATTTGGGGGGGACAGAGGCTGCATTTGGGGGGGACAGATGCTGCATTTGGGGGAACAGAGGCTGCATTTAATGGGACACAGGCATGCTACATTTAGGGCAGACAGAGGCTGCATTTGGGGGGGGCAGAGGCTGCATTTGGGGGGGACAGAGGCTTCATTTGGGGGGGGGACACAGGCATGCTGCATTTGGGGGGGCAGAGGCTGCATTTGGGGGGACAGAGGCTGCACTTGGGGGAACAGAGGCTGCATTTAATGGGACACAGGCATGCTGCATTTGGGGGGGACAGAGGCTGCATTTGGGAGAACAGAGGCTGCATTTGGGAGAACAGAGGCTGCATTTGGGAGAACAGAGGCTGCATTTAATGGGAACAGAGGCTGCATTTAATGGGACACAGGCATGCTGCATGTAATGGGACACAGGCATGCTGCATTTGGGGGGGGGGGGACAGAGGCTGCATTGGGGGGGGGGCAGAGGCTGCATTTGGGGGGGGCATAGGCTGCATTTGGGGAGACAGAGGCAGAATTTGGGGGGACAGAGGCTGCATTTTATGTGACAGAGGCTGCATTTGATGTGACACAGGCTGCATGTAAGGACGGACTGCTGGGGACACCTGATGGCATCTGGTTGTAGGCGACGTGGCTAGTGACACACTCGGGGCTCCCACTGATTCTGCATTATGGTGAGTTGAATGATTTAATTTTATATTACAATGTAATAATATAAATAATACGCTTCAATCATCCTGACACCATAACAACCATGGTGCCGGGATGATTGAAGCACTAACACCAGGTGTTTGGCGTATCTTTATCTGCTGATTGTTAAACTTTCTAGAATACACATTTCTATTGTTGTGTAGGATCTAGGCCTGCTGTCCCTCTCTCCCTCTCCCTCCATCCCTCGTTCATCTCAGACGCTAACCACACCACCTTAGAGCCACGCCCACTATTTTGCTGAAACCACGCCCATTTTCACCAAGTGCGAGGGGTCAAAAAGGAGGGGGGGTCTGGCGCCCCCCCATCCTAAAACTTCACCAGCCGCCACTGCATAGGAAGCTGATTTTCTGAATCAGATAGATGACTTGATTAGTTAAGAACTATGGGGGTTATTTACGAAAGGCAAATCCACTTTGCACTACAAGTGCACTGCAAGTTGCTGTAGATCTGAGAGGACATGCAAGGAAAATAAAAAACAGCATTTTAGCTTGCACATGATTGGATGATAAAATCAGCAGAGCTTCCCCTCATTTCAGATCTTCCCCTCAGATCTACAGTGACTGCACTTCCAAGTGCACTTGTAGTGCAAAGTGGATTTGCCTTTCGTAAATAACCCCCTAGGTGTGTCACCTGTCTGGTCATGCAGTGCAGAAAATGTGTGTAAAGGCTGGTAATGAAGCAGGATTTCCAGCACATCACAATGCTCTTTATGAGCAATTTTATTTATTACACATACTCAGCTTCTATTTCAGAAATTAAAATGCCCATGAATTTGTTACTATTGATTATGATGTAATGACCCCTTTCACTTCGACACCCACCTTGTTTGGTTTACCGCCATCTAGAATGCACCCTAATATAATAATAAATCACAAGACCAAAGTAAGTCTCATGTTGAAGGCCGTTCTTGTCAAATGCAGTCTTTTCCAATTAAATGCAGCACTGCTCAAATTCATATGTTGGCAAAATGTATTGCTTGACAAGACACAGCTTTGCCTGCAGTTCACCCCTCAATAGGATGTGCTTTGTCCAAAAAAAAAACACACCTAGCAACCTCTGAACTATCATCTACACTACTGCTTTGATGCAATGGGAATCTCCTGACTGGTGTTTTAACATTTTTGCTGCCAGAGCCGCTTTTGCACACATGTTCAAAAAATCATTTTAGGCCTGAAGATTAGTTAAAACCCACAAACATATATTTCCTGGATTTTTTTGAATGAAATTGGTAGTTTCAAATTTTAATTTCAGTTTATGAAATGCAAATTTTCTGTAAAAAATACACAATTTAATTTTAGGGCAGCCAAACAGAATAATATAACACCCAATTTTTTGTTAAAATATAAAAGATGAGGTATGTCAAGTAAATACCCAAAGCCTTAAAATTGCACGCACCTCTAAAAGGATGACAAATTTTGGTACCCAAAATTTTCCATAGGTGACATTAAAAAAGCCTTTATAGGTCATCAATTTAGAATTAGCAATAAATCATGGTCCTATGATTATTACTCTTACTCAGCAAAATATAATGTGTAGTGTAATGAACATTTATGTATGTAGGCTCTCCTGATGTGAGGGTGGGCTTTAAAGCTAAGAGGCTACATATATATGTGGCCCTATGTAAACCGAGAGCAGGCACTCCAAGCACAGTCACTGGTGGGGACTGGAAAGCTCTCAATGCATACTTGCGATCGGGAGCTTTCTGATCACAATCCACATGATCAGAATGCCCGCTTCCCGGCCTTCAGAAGCTCTTAAAGGGCTGGGAGGCGGTGGCAGGAAGGGATTAAGTTCTTGTTTTTGTTAGGGGGGTGTTTAGCCAATTAACGCCGGTGCCTCTTGGCCCTTTACCTCTTGGCCCTTTAAGAGGTTTCTGATCCCAGGAGGCGGAGCAGGTTTCTGATCATGTGACTGTCGTGATTGGCTGTCACAGCGGTCACGTGATCGAAAATCCTCGATCTATGGAGAGAATCAGGAGGGACCGAGATTCCCCTCTGCTAGCTGACTTCACATGGGAATCTCGGTCCCCCCTGCTTTTCTCAATAGATCGAGGCCGGCCAGCACAGGGGGATCACGTGATCGCACAGCTGCAGTGTCAGAAATGGTATTATGTCTGCGCAGGGCTTTTTTACAGTGGGAGCGCGGGGGAACGCAGTTCCGGCACCTCTTGGACTGACTGTATGTAATGGCAAGGGGTGCTGGGGTGTGCTGCAGCGTATTAATGATCACTGCTGGGGATCTATTTTTGCAAGGGGGGTCTATTGTTGCTGGGGCGGTCTATTGTTGCCGGTGGGGGACCTATTGTTGCTGGGGGATCAGTTGTTGCTGAAAGAGATCTACTGTTGGGGGAGGGGTCTATTGTTGATGGCACCCAGACAGACTATTAATGCTGGCTGTGCGGAGATCTGTTGATGCTGTCTATTGTTGCTGGCGGGGAAATTTTATTGTGGTTGGTCTATTGTTGTTAGGGGGATCTATTGTTGCTGGCTGCAGTGGATCTATTTTACTGCTTTTCTTGATATCATAACCAAATTCCATGCAAATTACTTAGCACCTCAAAATGATACTTGGTTCTATATTGTCTAAAAGGGGCGGTACTGGGAGGTGGGTAGGGGTGGAGAAAAGGGATAACTCGGAAAGCGGGAGTTCCTTTACCTATTGTCTGAGAAAAAAAGCCCTGTGTCCGCGGATGCAGAAAAAGTATTTGATAGGGTAGACTGGACATTCCTGAGAGCCACGTTACAGCATATAGGATTGAGAAGTGGGATGCAGAACTGGATTACAAGTTTGTATTCTTGCCCAAAAGCAAGGGTGAAAATAAATTATAAGAAATATTTGTGCTGCGCTTGATAATCTATTATAAATGGTGTCAAAAATCCCTAATAAATAAATAAAAAAATGAATACAACTTTCCACATAAGAACTTCCTATGTATAGTGTGCGTATTATCTTTTATATTGTGTATACATATCAAACAATTAAAGTGCAATGTGCATGTATAATAACTCCAAAGTAAACTTAATCCAGTGATGTATTGGACAACATGCAATATCTCGCATCTAGTGCAGCATGCAAAAAAATCAAATAGCATAAAAGTGCTCAGTGCAATTTTAAACGCAGTCAATATAATCTGCGTTTAGTGATCTCCATATTATAGTGTCCATAAAATGTCCAAATCAATTGTGCATCTGTGTCCAGCAAAATCCAAAACATCCAGTGCACTGAATTCGAATGCTGCAAACAACCGTGGTGTATTTCTGGTAACCCCCCAAAGTGATTGCGCTCACCTCAGAGCGTGTGACACAGTAGCTAGCTATGTCAAATCACGCTTGGTAGCCACCCCTTGGGCTTTGCAAGGTATGTTAGATGCGATCTCCACTCACTCTGGGTTGAAAAGGCTCCATAGACATCCAATCATAAAATGAAGAGAGACTACATAGTGTAATACTATCAAACACTAGTTTATTCAGATATAAAACCACTTCCCACAGAGGGGTACTCACATTCTCCTGGTGCTGCTGTGCACCAGACAATAAAACGCTTTGTAAAACCGCTAGTTTGTATGCCGCAGGGTATGTGTTTCTCCCAGCTCAGCTGTGTGCTGCTTCATCCGTCCTGGCCCCTCCCCTACGCGTGTTCGACACAGGGGGTCACGTGTCTTCATCAGGGGGATATAATTGGACGGGTGCTCTGTCACTTAAATACTCTCCCGGCGGCCATTTTCCCTGAGATCGCAGACTAGATCCTAATGGGCTACACTACTCTATCTCATGTATTGCAGATCAGTGAAAGGACGCTGTGTAGCCAAATGCTATCACTCTGTAACCCATTCAGTCTATGCCTATACTAATCCAGGACGGAGCTTTAGGAAAGAAACAAGATACCCCGCCGCACTAACATAGCCATGCATAATAAAATACATATTTAATAACATAGAGCCAAATATTAAGATATACTGACATATGGTAAAAGCGAGCCATACAAGAAAACAAATCAAAACGGTAAGAGCAAATAAATAAAACAATATTAAACAATAATGTGTATCTTGAATTCTCCTCCTTAGAACATTCTTGCAATAAAAACTACATCTCTTATTAAATTGTGGACGCTACCCCATAAGCATTATGCTAGGGATTACAAAGTGCCATAACTGTTATGGAACCTGTATATCCGAGTAGAGATGTACAAGTTACAAATTAGTAAACGCGAATCCTGGTGGATATACCAGCTTGGCTCTTTGCCGCCTGGTGGATTGAACAAAGAGTTCGATCTCACATGCTTTTTGAGTAATTTTTAAGTGGGCTTATTGATTTTTATCTATTTTAAGGATATATGTTTGTTGTAGTTTGAATAATTTATATGTTTGTCACTCTTAGTTTTGGATCCACTTCACTTATCCTCATAAGATTTTTTATATAACCAAGGCATTTAATACTGGTTTTATTCATCTCCACAAGTGAGTGGAGTTTTTTTTCTCTCTCCTATACCACCTACCCCCGCGCTCCCCCCCCCCCTTCCCTGCTCTCCCCCCCCCCCTTCCCCCAATGATGTTGGGATGTTGCTAGTTATAGATTTTCAACTCTAATATAGAGACTTATGGGTTAATGCTGAACTTTGTATGGAGATTTCTGTTTTCAGTATTCTGAACTTGTACATCTCTTAACGGATATACAGGAGATATCCACATGGACACAAACAGCTATTCCTTCAGAATAACAAAAGTACCCCTAGTAAACAGCAGGAGTTCCACACTGTCCATAAGGGTTGAGGGGACCTTACTTCCCTAGGCTGGGTGAAACTGCTGCGGTGGTCATCACTTTCTGGAAAGAAATTTGCTAGATTCCCCCATCAACACAGACAGTGCTGATGAAGAGAAATCCCACTACTCACAGGCATCCATCCACGGAACACCCCTAGGATCCACAGGACCATCCACATCCGTGAGATTACCTACACCTTTTAGGACCTGAGCGTCACTCGGAGGAATACAGTAATCCGCGAGAAAACATCTGTCTTTGAGCCTATTACAGCCACTCACCACCCAAGCCTTATCTGACCCAATTTGGCGTACGCCCCTTTGGGTCCACCTCATCCGGTAAGCCTCTTCATCTCTTGGTGGGAGTGAGCTGACTTATATTTGGGACGCCGAATATATTTTCTCCAAAGAAATTTTTTTGCTGTTTAAAACATATTTTATAAGGACTACTCACCTTTATTGTTCAGTCACAATTTCTACATGAGAACTACCTAGTTATGAGATTCTCTTTTCTAATACAGTTGACCCTTTTCACTGTACACAGACTGGTATATAGTTTCTCTACGTTTGATATTGTTTAGCGCTACACTTTCTTGTTGTTCTTTATATTCACACTTTGTTGGTCGTGTCAGCTGCTTTTGTTTTCCCCTTTTTTGGGTAGCGCAGAATTATTTTGCATAAACAGACGATGGTTGCTGGAACCGATCAGACCTTGGGGCTGTGGACTAAAAAAATTGTCTGAACGCATCGGTCAGACGGCCACCTTCTCCACCACTCCTTCTGTGACTGACCAAAGCCTCAGCAACACGTTGTCCAGGAGGACCAGGAAATTGTAACCTCCCAGGCTCTGGAAACGCATTGCACAAACCTTTCTGCAAGGCCTCCTGAAGATGTTTCATCTTCTGCTCCCTCTGCGACGGCTGGATAAATTCCGCCACTTTACCCTTGTAACGTGGATCAAAAAGGGTTGCCAGCCAGGACTTGTTACCATGAATCCGAGGGTCCTTTCGCAGGTTTTGCAGGATCAGGGAGGCCATGCAGCGTAGGTTTGCTGAGGCATTCGGTCCAGAGTCCTCTGGGTTACTAAGGATGACCTGATCTGGAGCCACCTCCTGCCAGCCACGTACAAGTCCATGGGTTTCTGGGACCTGAAAATGATCCCTTGCAGACTGCTGCTGATGCTGAGTGCCAGGCTCCACCTCCATTCTGACACAATCCTCCTCCTCCTCCTCTTCCTGTGTGATAGGCGGGCCTGCAGGAATACTGTCTGGATAGGGGGGCCTTGAGAGGTAAGGAAGTCCTCCTCTTATTCCCTCTGTTCTGTCTCAAGTGCCCTGTCCATTATTCCATGCAGCGTGTGCTCCAACAGGTAGACAAGAGGGACAGTATCACTGATGCATGCACTGTCACTGCTCATCATCCTCGTGGCCTCCTCAAATGGTGACAGGACAGTGCATGCATCCTTGATCCTTAACCAATGGCGTGGTATAAAAAAGCCAATCTCCCCTGACCCTGTCCTGGTGCCATACTCGCACAGGTAGTCATTGATGGCCCTCTGCTGCGTGTGCAGCTGCTGCATCATTGCTAACGTTGAGTTCCACCTGGTGGGCATGTCACAGATGAGGCAGTTCTTGGGCAGGTTGCATTCCTTTTGGAGGTCAGCCAGCTGAGCACTGGCATTATATGACCGGCGGAAATGCCCACAGACTTTCCTGGCCTGCCTCAGGGGATCCTGTAAGCCCAGGTCCCTGCCCAAGAACCGCTGCACCACCAAATTAAGGATGTGAGCCAAACAGGGAACATGGGTGAAGTGTCCTTGTCGGAGGGCGGAGAGGAGGTTGGTGCCATTGTCACAAACCACTATTCCTGGCTGAAGCTGGCCTGGTGTCAAGCACCTCTGAACCTGCCCCTGCAGAGCTGCCAGAATCTCTGTCCCAGTGTAGCTCCTGTCCCCTAAGCAGACCAGCTCAAGCACCGCATGGCATCTTTTTGCCTGTGTGCTTGTGTAGCCCCTAGAACACCTACAGAGCACCGCTGGTTCCAGGACAAATCTGCACAGGAAAAGGCCATAGAGGAAGAAGAAGAGGAGGGGGTGGAGGAGAGAGGTGTGGCAGAATCACCACTACCAGCATTTTGGAGGCGTGGTGGCAGAACAAGCTCCAACAATAATGCACCCTGTCCTGCATCCTTCCCAGCTGCCAGCAGGGTTACCCAGTGCACCGTGAAAGAAAGGTAACGTCCCTGTCCATGCCTGCTGGACCATAAGTCAGCGGTAATATGCACCTTACCGCTAACTGCCCTGTCCAACGAGGCCAAGACATTGCCTTCCACATGCCGGTAGAGAGCCGGAATGGCCTTTCCGAGAAAAAAATGGGCATTTGGGAACCTGCCACTGAGGTACTGCACATTACACAAATTCTTGAAAGGGGGCAAAGTCTACCAGCTGAAAAGGCAGCAGTTGGAGTGCTAGCAATTTAGCCAAACTAGCATTCAGCCGCTGAGCATGTGGATGGCTGGGACCAAATGTCTTTTGCCGGTTTAGCAACTGGGTTAGGGAAATTTGCCTGCTACAATCGGATGTTGGTGTACCGCTAGCAGATTGCCGCAAGTGCTTGGGACACCTAATTCTACACCTTCATTCCTCTCAATACAGGTCTCTAAGAAGACTGAAGTTATAGTGGGGTTGGAGATCCCAGCTGATGAGGAGCAAGGAGAGGTCCGCCTTGTTCTTTGGTGTGGGTCTTTTAAGTACTGTTGCCAACGGACTGCATGGGAGCTCGACATATGTCTGGTCAAGCATGTAGTACCCAAGCGGCTGCTGTTTTGGTCATGCTTGATACGCAACGGTGTGATCTGCTGCACACGTCTCAAAAAAGGCCCACATCAAAGAACTTTTGGAAAAACGCGCAGATTCAGAAGCGCCCTGCGCATGTGGAGCTCTGCGGTGTGATGCATTCGGTTGCCTGCCCTTAAGCTGGCCCCTGGAGGGTATCCTGCCTTGTTGGAGATGTGCCTCCTCCTTTTCTCTTCTATCTGGCACCCACGTAGAGTCAGTGACCTCATCATCCCCTCCCTCCTCGCCACTGGAGCAAACCTGGCAGTATGCTGCAGCTGGGGGAACATGACTGCTAGTTTCTTGTCCTTCTTGGGCACCCCCTCTCTCTGGGCTCACGTTACTGCCTTCATCCTCAACCTGGGTACCATCATCAGAGCCTTCAAAACGCTGCGCATTCTCCAGCAGCATGTACTCTACACTGTGGTCGAACAGTTTGGGGGACTCCTCAGGGCATGATGGTGGAGCTAGGGAAGGAGAGACCGATGACATTGAGCCAATGGAAGAGGCCACTTTGGCAGCTGCATTGGCAGACAAAGTACCCTGAGCCTGGGTGACAGAGGATGAGGAGGATGAGGACGGCTTGGTCATCCACTCTACCAACTCTTCTGCATGTTGTGGCTTAACACGGCCAGCTGCCAAAAAAAAGGCCATACTGCCCCACGGCCACGTGCTGAGGATGCACCGTGTCCACGACCAGCACCGTTGGCTGTAGACACAGAGCCTGCTTGCCCACTTTTAGAGGCCTGTGAGCGTCTGCTTCTCCTTGCTGGCCTTCCAGACATACTGTACAATTAGATTAGCAAAACAACGCCTGAAGTTTACTAAAAACAGTACACCAGGAATGGCCTACAGTCAGGTATAAGCTTAGCTAGACTATACAAGCCTGTATATATATATATATATATATATATATATATATATATATATATTTATTTTTTTAAATGAACTGCAGCTCACTGAGTCACCTGCCTGAAAGTGTCTTTGAGCACGCACTCCAGGGATGGCCTACTGTCAGGTATAGGCTTGGCTGGACTACAATGCGGTGGATATATATTTTATGAACTGCACCTCACTGAGTCACCTGCCTGAAAGTGTCTTTAAACATGCACTCTAGGAATGGCCTACAGTCAGGTATAGGCTTGGCTAGACTATATATACACAAGCCTGTATATATATATATATTAAATGAACTGCAGCTCAATAACTCACCTGCCTGAAAGTGTCTTTGAACACGCACTCCAGGAATGGCCTACTGTCGGGTATAGGCTTGGCTAGACTATATATACTGGACTACAATGCAGTGGATATATATTTTATGAACTGCACGTAACTGAGTCACCTGCCTGAAAGTGTCTTTGAACACATACTCCAGGAATGGCCTACTGTCAGGTATAGGCTTGGCTGAACCACAATGCAGTGGATACATATTTTATGAACTGCACGTCACTGAGTCACCTGCCTGAAACTGTGTTTGAACACTTACTCCAGGAATGGCCTACAGTAAGGTATAGGCTTGGTTAGACTATGTATACAAGTCTGTATATATATATGAAATACACTGCAGCTAACTGAATCAACTGGCTGCCTGAAGTATATTAGAAACAGTACAGCAGGAATGGTCTGCAGTGAGATCTAGCTAAACTGGATACAGTGAATATATATGTAGCAATAACTCTCGGTGGAGCTGCTGGTTTAAAGCGGGCTGTTACCGTCACCTTCGTTACCTCAATTTCACCACGTAGCTCCCGGGTTTTTACTTCTCACCCGCAGCCTACGCAGTCAGAAATAAAGTCCTGCACTTTAACCCCTTCTTCTCCTAAAAAAATGACAAAGTCCAGAAACTTATTCCAACGTAAACTCCCGGTGAAATACTTCTCAGGGTTGCGGGAGGTTGATGGCTAACAATCCTGGACGACGCCCCCACATGTAGCAATATCTCTCGGTGGAGCTGCTGGTTTAAAGCGGGCTGTTACCGTCACCTTCGTTACCTCAATTTCACCAGAACCGGGTCTAGGGTCCCGTTGATTTTAATACCGGACAATGTAGGCACCGGACACTTGAGTATCTTTTCCAATGCTTTAAAAAACGTAATTGAAAGATGTAGCAGGAAAGAGGTAGAAGAAGAGTTGCAGGGAAGTTCAAATACCTTTTCTTAGTGTAGTATTATTGATTGGAATCTTGTAGATGAATGTACTCTCTTTTTGGAGCTGAATCTTTGCCCGCCTGGATAGGTTTCTCTCACTAACCCAGCAGCCAGTACGCAGCACGAACAAAAGTCTCTGCCACAGACATGAATGGAATAGAAACCTGTACGATCCTCTGCCACAGGACGTAATGGTTTACGATGAATAGCAAACACAGGACTAGAACCTTTAAGCCGACCCGGTAGTACTATGCGATAGGATTACTTTAGGATACAACCCCCAACTGAGTCACCAGGCCCCTCTCCAGACCAGCACTCTGCATGATCCTTCCATGACGAGTCCTCCCCTGGGATCTTCTCAGTTGTCCAGCTTCTTCCCTCTAGTACAGACAGCCCAGGACCATTCCCTTGCTGCTGTGGTAGGCCCCAGACAGGCTTCTGGGCCCACCCACATGCTGCAGCAACGTGGGCCTCCCGGTCAGAGGACCACGAGGTAGTACTCCTAGCACATACCTGTCGGCCAGGAGGGCCAGCAGGTGGAACGAAAATGAACCCTAAAACATGGCATCTGTCCCATAAATACCCACTCCCAGAATGCAACTCGGAGGACCACCTCCACCGAGTTATCTCCGGGACAGAGGAGCACTCATACGCTTTAATGTGTTGCCTTTCCAACACCGACCCATAGTGACAACGACACCCACAGGCACAGTGTGAAACTACACGCAACTCAGCCAAGCTGGAACAGAGGCAAATCTGACTATGTATAAACAGATAACCCACTAAATTTACCTATAAGCAGTAGATTGAAAATCTACCAGCGCTACAATATATATATATATATATATATATATATATATATATATATATATATATATATATATATCAGTCTGACTGTACATTATATATATATATATATATATATATGAAATACACTGCAGCTAACTGAATCAACTGCCTGCCTGAAGTAGATTAGAAATAGTACAGCAGGAACAGTCTGCAGTGAGATCTAGCTAACTGAATAAACTGCCTGCTTAAAGTAAATGAAATGACACACTCTCTCTCTCTATCTATCTCTCTATAACGCCAGCAACACACTACACAGGGCCGATGTGCAGGTGGCCTTATATAGTGTGGGGCGTGTACTTAACCCCCTGAGCCATAATTGGCCAAAGGCACCCTGCCTTTGGCCAATTATGGCTCTGTTTGCTAACAGCGCTGTGATTGGCCAAAGCATGCGGGTCATAGTGCATGCTTGGCCAATCATCAGCCAGCAAACCACTGCGATGATGCAGTGCATTATGGGCCGTGACACACCGCTCGAATTTGGCGCGAACGGCCCATAATGTTCGATCTTTAGCGAATGATCAAATAGTCAGCCCATCCCTAGCGCAGAGTATCATTTTAACAGTAAGCATAGAAATGGGAATAAAATAAATACCATGAGGTCGATTTACTAAAGGTGTTGAAAACCTTCAGTCGAACAAATGTGTGAAATTCACTTCAATAATCATGTCATGTTCTAAAAAAATTTAAGGCACATTCACACAATGGTTTTTGAAGTTAAAAGTCGATCTAAGTAAATAAGCCCACTTTTGTCTTCTTTGGTAAAATTCACCAAAGTGGCCTTTTAGTTGCACAGAAAACTAAAACATTTTCTCTTTTCTAAAGCTGAAAAATATTTTTATTAATTATAAAAAATATTAAAACAGAAATTATTGTGGAATTCAGACCAAGTTTCAGCAAATGAGTTTGAGGTCTATATTAAAATATTGTTGTTAAAACCTAAAGCAGTTTTGTCTGTTCTTATACTGAATTGTGGTTTGAACTGTTATGAGCATCTGCCTTGCTATTTCCTATATACCGTATGTGCCATCTTTTGCCACTTGTCTTTGTGTAAGAGGCTGAAAAAAAATTGCATGTATTATTGGAAGTTGCTATTCATCTTTGCTTCAAAGTAATGTGCTATATGTTCTAGAGTAATAGATCTAGTGGTGAGCCTAGTGGCAAGGTTTGATGGCTTACCCTACTCACTTGAAAAACCTCATGGAAAATGTGGTTTTTCAAGTGCAATGGACTAAGGTAGAAGGGGTGGTGCTAAGATAATAGCTCTAAGAGGCAGAAATCTACCATCAATTAAATCATTTTACCTTCGCCTCTCTGCCCAAGACAATGATGATCTGCAAAGCCTCTTTATTTCTAATACTTCTTCGTGCAGTTCCACCAACTGGTAGGACAATAATTAAGGAATTATTCATTTTAGGAATATTTTACTTTAAAATTGTAGGCTAGATTGACATAGTTTTTCTGAATGTCACTGAATTATTTCATTACGTGTTTTAATTTATTTTATTTTTTTGTTTGCCTAAATATTAGATATTTCAGATGTATTTAATTTTTAGTCCAAGCTAATTTTATTTTATAACAAAACACATTTTATTACTTAATGGTCTTTACTGAGTATATATACACGTGCTAAACAAATGTTTCTGATTTACTAATGGAGTAGAGAAAGTTAATCTAGCTTAAAAATTTAAATTGATCTCTGTTCACTTCAATTCTCTAATCATGTGCAAGGTAAGATTCTGTATTGTTCAAATTCCCCTGCATATGATTGGGTACTCAAAGTGAAAATAGCGTAACTAAGATAAGTAAAAATCTATTTTTCTGAGTGCACATTCTCTCATACGAATTAACCTCTTTGTTTTGGAAGCCTATAAAAAAATAAAGCTCCAGATGCTGTGCTAGATTTGTGTCATGAAATTGTCTAAACAACAACATTGTTTAATAAACTTAACTAATGGATTAATTCTGGCAATGATAATAGCATACAACACTAT
Organism: Lithobates clamitans; assembly: GCA_037952925.1. Classification (NCBI taxonomy): domain Eukaryota; kingdom Metazoa; phylum Chordata; class Amphibia; order Anura; family Ranidae; genus Lithobates; species Lithobates clamitans. The sequence continues at coordinate 2,078,447 of JBBGZY010000230.1, forward strand.
ACATTTTTCGTAAATAATTTTATACTAAATGATAACAATACTGAATCCAAAAATAGAATTCAGAGAAAAAATCTAAACAATACACGTGAGACTGAATCGTTTTTAAGCGTGGTTGTGTTAACATGACTATCAAAATTTTTTTTTTATAAACCCTATAATTGTTACTGATTCAGAGAAGTCATTTAGGAACTAGAAATAAAATAAGTGCCTGCATTTGAAATTTTCTTTTCCCTAGGATAAGCTGAGATTTTTAAAAAATGTGTCCTTTGGAGGAAAAAGATAAATATATTAAATAAACACTTTGACTTTTGATCCTTTCTGCTTATGTTTGTCAAATATCAGGGAGATTTTTATTGTACTGGATATCTCAGTTTTGAATTCTGAACATCTTTTAAATGCACAGCTATTAATGTGCTGTGCCGAAATTATCAAATGGAAATTAGCCCAAAATCCCAATGTCTTTTCACTAGAGAATTAAACTTATATATACCCTGGTATAACCCACATTTAAATACTACTGTTATGACTTTCAGAACAAATTGCTGCATTTTATTTTTGTACAGAAATGGTTAAGTTCAGATGTTTAAAAAAAGGTCAGAAAATAAATTGCTTTTTTTTTTTTTACAAGTCCGCAAAATGTTATATATCAGTGTTTAGGTGATTCTAAAATTAAATAACCAAAGACTATAATTTATCACTTCTTTCACTACTACTAATTATTTTATATTTCATCTGACTTTTTTAATTTACTTACATCTACCCTAAAAAAACAATGTTCTCTTCAAAGGAGTCATTTACACATAGTGAGTTCTTGTTTCTGTGTGAATATAAAAAATATTTTAACGAGCTAAGGAAAAATACCTCCTTTTACAAATTGCAGCTTAAATACTAACACTAAGGATTTGCTTTGGTGTGTAAAATGTGTTTGTGTATGTTGTTGTTTATTATTTCTATATTGCTCTTATCGCTCATCCACTGTACATAGTATTAGATGTAACAGGGGTGGTGGGTATTATACGAGTACATAAAATACAGAATTGTACATTGTGTAGAAAAATGTAGTAGTGGCAAACATATCAATCTATCTCTTCTCACATTACTATAATTTTTAATTTATCATTTTCTTTTAATATATCACTTATACTTATGTTTAATTACAGTAAAACTAGCAACCTAGTTGCCAAGAATGGTCACAAATGTGTTGGGGATATATTTGAATACATTTTTAATTGTTATATACCATGTTATTGCCTAAAACCTAAAAAATATCAAATATACATGTTTAAGTGATTTACATAAGACAAGACAAATGATTATCTAATGATTATTATGCGTGAGATTGTATATATGATAGGATGACCTCCTTAGAATTAAGAAAAATAGCACACAAAAAGTTTCCATTTATCTTGACATACAAACATGTACATGGATGTCCCTTTCTGTCATTTCTATGTTTAAAGTGTATTTTGTATGATTATTATTATTATTCAGGATATATATAGCACTAACAGTTGGTGAAGAGCTTTACAAAATAAAGGGTCACAGTATAGTTACAATATAATGCAAGACAAGACAGGAGAGCCTTGCTTGTGGAAGCTTAAAATCTAAAACAAAATTAAAGCCCAAACGTTTTTTTCCTTCTAGATAGAGTAGGGAAGAGTTTAAAAAAAAAAACCTTCCAATGGGTGCACAGGTTCGAGTAAGAACTGTAAATTTTCCAAACTAAAGAGACACTGAGGAGTTGATTTACCGAAACCGGGAAGTGCAAAATCTGGTGCAGTTGTGCAAAGAATCCAATCAGCTTCCAGGTTTTATTGTCAAAGTTTAATTGAACATGCTGAAGTTAGAAACCGATTGGCTACCATGCACAGCTGCACCAGATTTTGCACTCTCCAGTTTTAGAAAATCAACCCCTGTATGTTTTTTTTTTTTTACTTGATGTGTATATGAGAAAAGAAAAATCGAGAGAAATCTTCCAAATGATACATAGACATCAATGTAGCTACTATACCCAATACAGTGATTTTTTTTTAGTATACTTTTTATGATGGCAGGCAAAAGATAATTCAAAAAACAGATACCGGTATATGCATTTAAAAGCTAAGTCCTCTTTTGCTAAAAAATAATAAAGGCACCACCGCCGAGCCGAAGCCCCCTGATTTGCAGACTGTACTCCCATTAAAGACCCATCCTCTCTCTTTACTCTATAACCTATTTCTCCTGTTAATGTCCCTCCATTTATATTTCCTTTTGTTTTCTTGACTAAAACCTTGGGTGACATTGCAACACTAAGAACATGCATTCAGCTACTTGTTTGAAATGTATAGCTTCACATCCAAGCCTGTTTATATATATATTTTTTCTAATCAGTCGCTTTCATAATCTGTAATATTCAACATGTACTTCCTGATGAATACGATCTGTACAACATCTCTCTGCTTGCTGTATGTGATGTAACCCTTTCTTAAATAAAGAATGTAAAAAAAAAAAAAATAATAATAATAATAATAATAATAATAATAATAATAATAATAAATGCACATGTTATTGCAGGTAAAAAAATATACATTTATTATTTTTTGCACAGGAGGCTCAATTAAGAACGGCAATTCTATTTGCCGCAACTGCATAGCACCATGTTACACCCTAAATATGGTTGTAACATGTTGCTAAACGTGAACCTATCCTTTAAATATTGACCCGTGCATTTCCCACACAGTTTTCACAATCATGCCTTCATTAATACTCGCTCATACCAGTGTAGTTAAAGGCAGGCCCAGTTACTTGATACCCCCACACTCCTCCTTGCGTGTCAAAGGTGCAAAAAAAGAAAGTACAAAATATTGCATACAGCTGTTTTCATTGGGTGCTACTCTCTATACATAATAAAAATGTGCCAGTCTCCCTCCCTAGCTACCTAAATACACTAAGCTGTGCTATGTTCCCCTCAGGTACTTCTTACCACCTCCAATGGCCTCTTGCGCTGTGCAGCCAACCAGTAAAAAAAAAAAAAACAATGTAAATAAGCTGTTCACTTTGCAAGGAAATTTTAACTTCGCTTAGTGAATAAGATGAAGCTCTGCTGACTTCAATCATCCAATCACACAGTATGCACACACAAATATGTTTTTGTTATTTTCTTTCTTTTTTATTTTCTTTTTTTTATTGTCTCTGCCCTTTTCATTATAACGATTGGCCATTTGTTGCCCACATACTGTCACCATTGACCTTTTGTTGCCCATGCATTTTCAGGGCTGACTATTTGTGTGTATACACACATACATACATATATATATTTTGTGTGTGTATATTATATATATATATATATATATATATATATATATATATATATATATATATATATATATATATATAATGTGATGATCCGGGTGATTAAGCTCTAGTGGTCCGAGTTGAAGAAATCGTGTCAGTCCCGACTGCATTTTCAAGGGCATGGCAGCCCATTTTTATTCAAAAGAAACAAAGTTCAAAAATAAACATCAGATTCCCTCGCAGGGGTATTCAGCATTACAGTCCTGCTTCAGAACAACCAGCATTCAGCCTTCCTGGCTAAAAACACAGAACTCCCGCTCAGGCCTTAGGCTCCATTCACACTAGCGCGTTTTTTGATGCATTTTGCATTTTGCAGAAATGCATGGGAATTTTTTAACATGGGTTCCTATGGTACATGTTCACATCAATGCCTTTTTGTACCTCTGCATTTTTGGAAAGGGTCACGGACTTTTTTTCATGCAAAATGCAGCGTTTTGCATGTAATAGAATTCAATGGACCAGCATCAAAAACGCAAGTGCAGCATTTTTACAGCGTTTTTTTTTGTTTTGTTTTTTAATTTTTTTTTTTGACTGTATACAGTCTAAAAAAAAACAAACAAAAAAAAAAGCAAAACGCGGCAAAAACGCTGCAAAGATGCTACAAAAACGCTGCTCAAAAACGTGGCAAGCATCACAAAAAAAACTCCAAAAACACTCAAAAGCAACATGCATAGATGTGAATTGAGCCTTACACCTTAGGCCTTGGTCTGTCTTCGCCAGACCTGACGTTCAGCACCTCTGTGCTTGCAGTTTCGTGCTGCACTGGCTCCCTCCTGACTCCGAGGCCAGAACTCCTGTCTGCTGGGCAGAGCTGTCTCCAAGGATGAGCACTGACCTCTATTCCTGGGATGATTATGAAGCCAGCGCACAGGTGTGCAATTAGCAAGCCTACCAAAATCAGGCATACACTGCTCATATGTACCTGTGACATTGGGTCGCATCTCCACAATATATAAATATATATATATATATATATAAATGTGGGTGTGTGTAAAACAGTTCCATTCAGTCCTCATATCAGTGTTAAAACCGCGTTTTATTTATAGTTTTATTTTTATAAATGCGTTATGTTTGTGGTTAACATTCACCACTATATTTTATACTTTTGTTTGTTGGCTTTCACCTTTCAAAGGAAACCAGTGTTCAAGGAAGTAAAGGGGCTGCTATTGCTGTTCTCATTATAAACATGCTGGTTCCAAGGCTCTCTCTGCATTCAATTGTTTCTGAGTCTGACCTGGAACAAGCATGCAGCAAAAAAAGTCAGCATGAATTCAGCACTTCCAGATCAGGGATTCAGAAATTCTTAACATAAACGTGTACTGAGAAAAATATAAAACTGTATGGAAAACTGGAGTATGAGATACCAGACACTTTAGGGACACTTATTGGGCACGTCTGCTGTGCCCCAATGCCCATCCACTGCCTATATACAGGATGTAGACATTGGACGCTATATTAGCAGATACCCTCCAGAGAAGCTGTGCCTTCAGACCTGAATTTACTGTGCTCTTTATGTGTTTAAAAAAATGCTTCAGCATATTGGTGCCCACCGTTGGAGAAAAAGCACCTTGCCAAAAAAATAAGTTGGTAGACTGCTATCATCTAAAATTAAGAATATTGTGACATATTGTGGGGCATGACCGCACTGGAGGGATATGCTTTTAAGTGAAACCATGGTGTTTTATATGTATTGCCTATGTCTAATAAACTTTTTTTTTTTGCATTTTGGTTATAAGCAGTTCATAGTTGTTTATCTATACGCCAGTTTTTGTGTATTTAAGTTGTGCAAGTCCATGAAGTAGGTTTCTCTGTTTATATAACACAAGGACTCTGATTTATTTGAAAATAAGTTATGATAATCATTTTTGTTGTTTTAGGTTTCAAGCCAGCTCTCTTTAATATTTAAAAGAGAAATAGGTTTTTTTTTTTATAGTGACAGTGCTTCTGATCTCCTCTAAGCTGCAGCAATATTTGTAGATGCCATCAATCAGCTCCCAGCACAGGATGTCTCTAATAACTTATTTGTGGCTCCAACATGCCCCATGATCTACTTATGAAAGACACAAGTTATTAATGATACAAGACTTTGCGTACCAGGGACTGATTGTTGGTAGGGGCCTGCTGGAGGTTGGAGAAGATTAGCAGCACTGTCACTAATTGCTGTATTCGGGTCCCACTTTTTTGGGAGGGGGGGGGAACTTGTACTAGAAGGTGGGGGGGCAGATATGTGCTGGAGGGGCACTGTGGGAGAGGAGTGGACTTGTCCTGGGAGAGTCAGATATGTACTGGGGAGGTGCTTTGGGAAGGGACTGGACTTGTGCTGGGGGGTCAGATATGTACTGGAGGGGTGCTTTGGGAGGGGAGAGGACTTGTTCTAGAAGGTGGGGTGGACGGATATGTGCTTGGAGGGGCATTTTACAAGGGGAGTAAACTTGTGCCAGGGGGTCAAATACATACTGGGATGGTGCTTTGGGAGGAGCGTGGAATTGTACTGGGGGTCATATACATACTGGGGGGTGCTTTGGGATCGGAGCAGACATGCTGGGGGGTCAGATACATACTGGGGGGTGCTTTGGGAGGGGAGAGGACTTGTGCTAGAAGATGGGGTAGGGGGGCAGTTAAGTGCTTGGGGGGGCACTTTGGGAATGGAGAAGACTGGGGGTGCGCTTTGGGAGGGGAGCAGAATTGTGCTGGGGGAGTCTGATATGTACTGAGGGGGCACTTTAGGAGGAGAGTGGACTTGTGCTGGGGGAGTCAGATACATACTGAGGGGTGCTAGAAGGTGAGGTGGGAGGCAGACTTGTGCTAGAAGGTTGGGTGGGGGTGGATATTTGCTTGGGGGCACTTTGGGACTTATGCTGGGGGGTCATATGCATACAGGGAGCACTTTGGGAAGGGCGCATAATTGTGCTGAGGGATCAGATATGTACTAAGGGAAACTTTGGGAGGGCAGTAGACTTTTGCTGGGGAGTCAGATAGGGGTGAGGATTTAAGCTAGAAGGTGAGGTGGGGGGATTTGAAATTCAATCCCTCCTCCAGCACAAGTTCTCTCTCCTCCCAAAGGGCCCCTCTACAACATATCCTCTAAAACCCTTGTTACTTGCCCCCCTCTATCCCCCCTTCCCAGTCACTGTGTCCCCCCCTCCCCTGCAAGTAACCCACTGCAGACCTCCGATCTGCGTGGCGCAAGTAGAATGTTGTTCCTCCTCGCTGGCTCTTCCTCCTGTCTGTGTACAGGAAAACATAAGAATCGGGGAGGAGGAGGCAGCTTCAGTCCAATCACATGCAGTGGGTTTCATGGGCACCGCTTGCCTCTGCCCCAAAGCTTGTGTGCGATACCACACACCGCGATTCAGTCTCTGTATTGCACCCGACATCTCTCTGCCAGCTGTCTGTCATAATGGCAAGTCACTGGGCTCCACTCTGGGACTCAGCCTTGAATCACCGGAACGTACATCAAATCCCGGGATGGTCCCGGCAAATCTGGGACAGTTGGGGGGTATGTGTATGCACAGTAGATCCCCATAGACTTCTATATGGCCAGGAGACAAACCTAGATATAGATCTATGGGGTTCTGATACACACTTACATATAGCAGAAAATAGAAACAACATTGCCTATAGGTAAACATTGTGGCAGAACACTGGTGGACTCAGTGCCAGAACTGTGTGAGTATACAGAAGGAGGGTGGGGTAGATCAGTAGAATGGGAAGGGGAAAAAAGTGGGGGAATGTTCAGAAAATGCTTTTTGAATGTTTTAATCATGGGCAATTATGTACAGTATGTGTTTTTCAATATACTGCACAATGATTCATTTAAAAAGAAAAGCGATCAAATTATTAAACTCTGAGCTGCTGTAAAACATATTTGCTCAGATATCAAGCATATAATATAGCAGATTACATTTTATAAGCTGTAAATTTCCTAAAACACATGAAAAGTACATACTGCCTGCCATTTTGGGAAGCCCCCTTCTAAGTCCTCATATTCCACACATCACATGGACAGCAGAGTAGAAAAATAGTATTCCCCACTCTATTGCTGTGCACTAGACCAGGCATCTCCAAACTATGGCCCTCCAGTTGTTCAGGAACTACAATTCCCATCATGCCTAGTCATGTCTGTGAATGTCAGAGTTTTACAATGCCTCCTGGGATGTGTAGTTCTGCAACAGCTGGAGGAAAAAGATGCCAAGACCTGCAGGATCGAATGTTTAAGGTCACCACATCCCAAAATTAATAGAGAAAACACGGAACACCCTTAGGTGGGTGGGACTTTTTAACTGACCAAAAACAATACTTTATCGAATAAAACAGAAGTTTATTACAAAATAGTATATTCAATAAAAGACTTTAAGTCATCAAAGACAAAAAAGTGCATAAACATTTGTATGGATTATGATACATATACAGACACATGTAGGCTTAATGGATGAACCTGATGTTTCCGGCTTGATGCCCTTCTTCAGGGATTTTTTACATACAGAGCCAGGTGTCTAATAGAGAAGCATATATGTCATTAATACAAACAATACATATATATCTCAAGGATAAATTAGAATAAAATTACATAAAACACAAGAAAATGAGCACCATAGGTCACGTACCAAAGAGTATCAGTAACCCATGCAATATGGGAAATTGGGAGGGTCCCATATATCAAAGAGGTAAATGAGTAAGAAAGCTACTATCAGATGGCCCAAAGACCAGATCAAATGATCTGAAACGGAAGACAAGGTATATAAGATATAATAGTGTACTGCCAACAAAATTTAATATTGAAATTTGCACATATATAGGCAAAAGACAAGGCAGGTTCAGCGTACATACCTAGGCATAAAGTATATCAGAAGTGTCACTCAAACAACATCCAATATTTGCAAGTCTCAAAAATTTGGCTGGAAAAATTTCAATGGTGTCCAGCCCAGGAATTGTGCCTGTAGGGATGCATATGGATAGTAGAGAGTGAGGGCATCTACAGAGCCATACACCAGGACATCAAGAGATGTAAAGGTATTTCTGTTTACCTCAGTCTGGTTGCACGCCAAGGGAGCCGGTGATCAGAGCTGTCGCAGCTGTGTTTACACGCCGCTGATGGCTCTAATAAATACCCAGGTGACATCCGCACATGCGCATCGGTGCGGGGACGTCACCACGCAGGCCCAGCAACTAAGGAAGGTCACTGCGCGTGCACATCCACTGGGTAGCCTGGACCAACTGTTACCCAAGAGCAGGACACCGCCTCAAATAGGCGTGATGGTGGCCTGCGCTTGGGGAACACCGATGCACAGTCACGACCAATTGGCAAAGAGAAGAGCTCAAAAAGAGCCTCAATCAAGCCAAAGCCATGAAAAAGTGAAGGGGCATCAGCGCAAAAGGCTCTTGATCAACCCCCCCCCCCCCCCCAGTGCGCCAGGTGAGAAATCATTGAGGACAAGGGCCAAATGAAAAAAATAGCTAGTAGTCAGATGAACGAGAGGGGAAGGAGAGGACAACAAAGAGGATTGATGTAACAAACCTGTAAACCATAAATTACACCTAGAAGGACATAGAGTTATTTCCCATTCAGGGGGAATAGTGTGTTAAAGAGCATATATACCAAAATTCCTCATATTAAATGGTAAAACACACAACAGCAACAGCTGGAGACTGGTAATTTAGAGATCCCTGCACTAGACCATACAAGTTAACATATGTTGCATTTGGCAACCATTTTGTCAAGAATGGGCTGCCAATGCATGACAATGAAATCGCAAACAGGCCTACACTTTTTTAATGCAGTGCACCACAGTACAAGACCTATGCATTGTGGTGTGCTGCAGTGTGATTTCATTGGAACCTACATGGATAGGGGCCATTGTTTCCATTGTGAATAAATGCACATTTCTGCAACTCATAGGTCTGAAGAAGGCATTAAGGCTAACTATACCTTCAAATAACTTTAATCCTAATGATCCCCCTCCCCATGTTAACTAAACCCCTTTCCTCTTAGATCAGCAGGAAGCTCAGCCAAGAAGCTTATTCCATATCAGGTATCAGAAAACCTCTCTACAAGCTTACAAGTAGACAGCTTTTGCATTCAGGCCTATTGCACCCTGACTCTGAATATCTCTACCTCCCAGCTCCCCAGACACTAGATCTTTCTTCCAGCCAGCACCCAACCTGCCACTAAGCATCCCTATAAATGCATCCCTGACTCTAAGCCTTCCTGCCTCCCAGCACTCCTGACACTGAACCCCAATACCCCAGACACTGCAACTTACCAGTAAGCATAAAAGTAGCATGACACCCAGCAACTCCTCCACTGCATAGTCAGTCACTGCTCCCTCTGTCCCTGCTAACCCTATCATGCTTACCCCTGTCTCCATGCACAGTGGAAGTAAAGGTGAGCCTGGACTTTCTGGGCTCTCTTCCATCGTCTCCTCCTTCAGTTGACATCACTTGCTCTCCTGTACAGACTGTATAGGTCAGTCAGTCCTCTGGATGCTGGGTGCACCAAGCACATTTTGTATGTTCCTAGGAAAAAAAGGACAGAGGTGCACTTCTCCGGACTGAAAGGATGAAGGAAGCCAGACATTGAGATGGAACCCTTTCAATGTGGCAGCCATTTTCCAGAAGTCCAAAATTCTAATTTATTCTCTCTTTATTATACTTTCAAGGTAAACATTTTATTTGAAACACAAGACCACTATTTATCACTCCTCCCTATTATTTACAACATGCAATCTCTTTATCAGGCACTAAGGGGGAAAACTACGCAGAAGTCATTCTACGTAAGTAGGAGCATCCTACTGAAAGGCTGCAAGTGTGGGGAGCCCGCCAGATAGAGAGCTTTATTGTGGAGTGCTCTCTCTGCAAGTTAACGGAAGTTCTTATGACATGGCAAGAAAGTGAAAAGGTGGTCCCTATAAAAAGGATGACCTAAACATTTCATTTGAGGCGTTATTCTGCATATTGAACTGAGGCCTTGTTGGAGTGTGCAGCTCCTCAAGATATCAGTGTACCGTGGGAGGAGAGTTCTACATGAAAGAGAAGTTTATCTGCCTCCTTGCTGATGCACATGGACACCACATTCACTAGAAGCACATTCCGGCACTTGTTCTCTCTTTTTTCCTTTGAGTTCCACTTTCTGCACACAGGTCACTTTATCTATGTTTAGTAGGCTCCTTCACCTGCTCTTAATGAATAATAGGCTTTCCAATCCCATGCATATAATTTCAGGTACTGCTCCTCGGTTTTCACATTGGGGTGTCACGTCTTCCCCCTACAATTCCCAAGCCAGACACCTGGCGGTGGTTTCCATTTGGAGGTGTTATCTTACGTTGCTATATACTGTAGCTGATTTGTGAGTATTGTTCTATTAATGGTCTTGTCAATATTCCTATCGCACACGTTCTATGAACGTATGGCTCTAAAAATGGTGGGTGCTATAGCGATTACAATTTGGGTCCTGGAAACATCAAGCAAGTGTACATATTCACCAGCACACCATGGTTTAACACTTCCATCCAAAGGTTTCTTTTATTGAGAGATCACATCACAGAAATAAGTTCAACATTTCGGAGCCACGCAGGGCCCCTTCGTCAGGCATGCACATCCATGAAAGTGTTGACCCATGGTGTGCTGGCGAATATGTACACTTGTTCTATCAATGGACATCTATATATATAAATATCACAACATCTCCACCCTTCCCTCTGTTTTGAGGGAATTTTGGAACCTACTCTACAAAGCTGTTCTTTGGTTTGCAGATTTTACAATAGGCATCTTCACCTGAAAAAGTAAACTTATTGTTACGAAATGCATTTAGCTAAAGGATGTGCTGATCATTATGTTTTGTGAAAAATTTTGAAGAGTGGAATTTGGAAGTGTTAAACCATATGTATCATTATATGAATACTATGTTGACTGTATGCCGATACATGGTAGCATGGTAGTGTTTGCAAATCAGCCTGCTGTTTTAAAAATGTTCTTATGTAAAAGATTTTCATCTATTCCTCAATAAATCTTTTTATGCAAAAGTTGTACCTCATTTAAAGTCCCATGGGAGATGTTTTTATTTCTTTGTATAAAGGAGATGGAGGCATGACATTATAAGGCACTAGCACACATTATTATTTATTTAGAAGTTTATCTGCCTGTCTGTCCTGGACTCCAGTGGGTCCCCTCACCCCGCCCTTGCTAAATTAGAATTTAAGGGATTCACCCCCCCTCACCTCGCCAACTCAAGGGCCTCTGTGTTGTAGTGGAACACTGGAGGCAGGTGCCTGGAGCTGCCAGCTGTATAGAAGTGAGCCTTATGTTAAGTGACTGACTTGGTTTCTGACCTCCCTTAAAGCGGAGTTCCACACAAAAATGGAACTTCCGCTTTTCGGAACCCTCCCCCCTTCCGGTGTCACATTTGGCACCTTTCAGAGGGGGAGGGGGGTGCAGATACCTGTCTAAGACAGGTATTTGCACCCACTTCCGGCATAGACTCCCATGGGAGTCTATGCCTCTTCCCGTCCCCACCGCGCTGTCTGCTGGGAACACACAGCTCCCAGCAGAGAGCGGGGACCACTTGGGACGCGCAGCGCGACTCGTTGCGGCTTCCTTCCTGATTCCCTCACCTAGGATTGCGGCGGCAGCTGCTGAGCGGGTTCTCGGCGTCCCCTGCCGACATCGCTGGACCCCGGGACAGGTAAGTGGCCATGTATTAAAAGTCAGCAGCTGCAGTATTTGTAGCTGCTGGCTTTTAATATTTATTTTTTTTGGCGGTGTGGGTGAACCCCCGCTTTAACTGTCTGATAAGGAAAATAGGGATTGATTTACTAAAGGCAAATAGACTGTACACTTTTCAGTGCAGTTGCACCCTGCAAGTGCAATTGCTCCAGAACTTAGTAATTGAGGTAAAGCTTCACTTTGCAAAGAATACCCAATCACATTGAATGAAAATTAAAAAAAACAGCCTTTTTTGCTTGAAAATGGTTGGATGATGGAAGTAGGCAGAACTTCTGCTCATTTACTAAGCTCTAGAACAACTGCTCTTGCACAGTGCAACTACACTTTGCAAAGTGCACAGTCAATTTGCCTTTAGTAAATCAACCCCTTAGTGTCAGATTTGTCCGCCGAAATGTCGCATAAAAAAATCGCTGATCGCCTTCATTACTAGTAAAAGCAATAAAAAAAATTATAAATCCATAAATCTATTCCATAGTTTGTAGAGCTATAACTTTTGCGCAAACCAATCAATATACGTTTATTGGGATTTTTTTTTACTAAAAACATGTAGCAGAATACATATTGGCCTAAATTGATGAAGAAATTAGATTTTTAAAATTTTTTTATTGGATGAGTTTTATAGCAGAAAGTAAAATATATAGTTTTTTTTTCAAAATTATCAGTCTTTTTTCGTTTTATTAATTTTTTTTTCATTTACAAAAAACAAACAATTCTATACAAAAAATAGATGAGTAAGTGAACCGTTATATATGTACTTCCATTCTTACTCATCTACCTTGAATCACATCTCCCATATATTACTATGTAGTAGTATTATATATAATATATAAAACCAGCCAGACCACACCTACCTAACCAAAACTCAAAAAAAAAAAAAAAAAGGGGGGGGGGATGGGGAAAGGACAGGACGAGAGCAGAGGGTATGGACGAGTCCCCAATCAACGAGGCATAGAAAGCGGGGAGGGAAGGCAAGGGGAAGTGAGAGGAGAAGAAAAAAGGGGGGAGGTGAGCATACGGGACGGGTCCTCTATTCCAGATAAAGGATTTCCCTTCCTATCTTATGTGCTATCATGTGTCTAATGCGTCATCTACCGTGTTTATTATAAATGTGATGTTTTATGTGTATGTGTTTATTCATGTGTAGTAGTGAAAGGGAGAAAAAAAGGGGGGCGTTCCTCTGCTCTATGCAGGGGGCCTCCTCCATGCCATGTTTAAGTGCCAAAATCCTCCGCGTTTATGTGTATCATATATCTCTAATTGTTTACATTTATATATATATATATATATATATATATATATATATATATATATATATATATATATATATATATCTAAGTATAACATAGGGGAAAAAAACCCACCCCCCTTCCTTAATCTTTCCCAATCTCCGAGGAGTATCGCTTCCATTCTGCCCATGTATTCTTAAATTTATCTTGTTAGTTTCTAACTTTATGCACCCATCTTTCCACCTCCATTATTACTTCTACCTCTCTTTTCCATTCCAGGAGTGTGGGGCCTGTGGTTTGTTTCCAATACCTGGGTATCAATGTTTTGGCCGCATTCAGCGGGTGTGGAATGACACTTTTTTTTTATAAGATTTAATAGATGCCGGCATTCCAGGGAACAGAGAATGTAAAGGCGAAAACTCTTTGGGTTTAGTAGATAACTTCTCAATCCATGGGGCTAGCTCTTCCCAAATTCTTGGGCAAGACTACCATATATGGAGAAATGTACCCTTTTGTTTACAGCCCCTCCAGTAGCTTTCATTTGATCGTGGATATATTTGTGCCAATCGTATTGGTGTTCTATACCATCTGGCCATACATTTATATAGGTTGAGTGGGTAATCTTCATGTATTCGGAGTCCACACGTAAATATAGGGGGTAAATGCGCTTACCAGAGGGGATGGACACTCTCACCGTACGGCGGGGTGTCATACAGGCTTGTGGATCTACCGATCCTTAGAATGCTTGCTGGAGGCTTGCTGGAAGGTGCTGGTGGTGGGTTCCAGTAATCACATCCGAGGCAGCCTTGGAAATGGGATGGTTTTTGAATCCTCAATGGATGGATGGATTCCCCTCTTGCAGCAAACAGGTGGTTGAGAAGTGCAGCTTTCACCACATCAAATAGGATCCATGCAACAAAAAAAAGAATCTCCACATGGTGCATGAACCAACAAAAAAAGGTTTATTGGAAACCATCAAAGAAAAAAGGGATGCTTCACAAACATCAGATAAAATGGATAAAGTAGTGATCACAAATCAGATAAAAAAATTGCGTGGTAACAGGGTAACGGCTGAAGCTTATATTGCACTATGGACATTGCTCCTAACAACTGTAATTTGTGTCTATACGCTATTTAGTGTGATTTATAATCATTACTATGCACACGTTTGGTTACTACACACATTATAAACATATTTAGGGTGGCCATTCACCCCTTCATTCACTTTTTTTCCCATTTCACTTAGCGCTGCATTTATTATTTTTTGTTTATATTTCTGCACGGTTACTACACCGGTGATGCTGGCTGCTATTATACTTTGCACATAACCTTTTTTCTAGTAGCGCAACAATATCCATTATCCCATAAATTTATATGCCATTTCTTGTGTGGAAGAGTTTATCGAAGTAAAGTGCGTTCCCTCCAACAGTTTCTTAACCTGTGATGAAGTAACTGTATAGTTTAGTTCTCTTTCTCATGCTTTAATAAAGTAGGGAATTGGGCTGTTTTGGCCACTGAGTACTATCCTATACATTCTAGATAGCAAATGATTAGGCTCTGAAATATTCATGCATAGATTCTCAAATATGGTAAGAGAGCTCAGAGGCCTTAATTGAGGTTTTAATTTTGTAAAAAAATGTAACATTTGGACATATCTCCACCTTGCCATAGGTATGCTCCCCAGAGATGACACCAGCTCTGCAAAGGGGGATAGAGTTCCTCGTGGGGCATACCTTGATCATGTTGTATCCCCCTCTGATCCCCACAGGCCTAAGACCCCTACCTCTTCTCCGACCAGGAGTATCCTTCCAGTGGTGCTAATGGTGATACCCAGGGGGGATATTTGCCAGTTTTGTTCATTCTGTCCGTCACCGATAAACAGCCCCGTGTTAATGGGGATGTTCTCCTTGAGAGGCCTCTTGATTCCGTCGGTATCCAGGGTGCCCCTGCTAAGTCTCTACCCACCATTATTTTCTCCAGTGAGACCCATGCCTTACTTGCTGTGTTATGGCACCAATTTAAAATACATCCCAAAGACATCGCTCTGTAATACAGGGCCATGTCTGGAAGCCCAATTCCTCCTTCCCCTTTACTTCTGTGTAGCATATCATATGCTATAAAGGATATGAAAGATTTACGTATCTGTTTGAAAAAATTCTGTGGGAGTGGGATGGGAATAGTATATAGGACATAGATTATTCTGGGTATTATGTTCATTTCTTTATTGTACATCACAGGACACAGAGCACCATAGCAATAACTATGTGGGTTATACGCCACCTATAGGTGAATGGACACTGGTACACTCCCTATATAACCCCTCCCATACAGGAAGTACCTTAGTTTTTTCGCCAGTGTCTAAGGTGTTGGTCACGGTTGATGAAGTGCTAAGAGAGCTCCGCTAAGCAATCCCTGACGGGATCAAGGAGCTGTGCAAACAGATCCATCCAAAGTGCCTGAAAGCCATGGATGGAAGAAAAAACAAGGTTTCTGCCTGTAATGCATTCTCTTTTGAGAGCTGGACCCTGGGATCCAGCACCTTGGCCATGTTTATACAGCCAAAGAGTTCTCTGGCAGGGTGCTGTACTGGTCCAAGGTAGTGGACCCCGTAAAGGGGGACCCGGTCCTTGAAGGTCTGTCATGGCATGGCCCGTCGTGATGGGTGAAGGCTGGATCTGTCTGTGATAATCTCCAGCAGTCCTGCGGCGGGACGGGTAAGTCAGAAAGATCCTAAGTAATGTATATATATGATAACATAATGATCAGCACATCCTTTAGCTAAATGCATTTCGTAACAATAAGTTTACTTTATCACCATTTACTATACGCCACCTATAGGTAAATGGACACTGGTACACTCCCTATATAACCCCTCCCATACAGGAAGTACCTTAGTTTTTTCGCCAGTGTCTAAGGTGTTGGTCACGGTTGATGAAGTGCTAAGAGAGCTCCGCTAAGCAATCCCTGACGGGATCAAGGAGCTGTGCAAACAGATCCATCCAAAGTGCCTGAAAGCCATGGATGGAAGAAAAAACAAGGTTTCTGCCTGTAATGCATTCTCTTTTGAGAGCTGGACCCTGGGATCCAGCACCTTGGCCATGTTTATACAGCCAAAGAGTTCTCTGGCAGGGTGCTGTACTGGTCCAAGGTAGTGGACCCCGTAAAGGGGGACCCGGTCCTTGAAGGTCTGTCATGGCATGGCCCGTCGTGATGGGTGAAGGCTGGATCTGTCTGTGATAATCTCCAGCAGTCCTGTGGCGGGACGGGTAAGTCAGAAAGATCCTAAGTAATGTATATATATGATTCACTTTTGGACTTTCTTCTGTGAGTAGGCGATGCCTTGCCTGTGTTTTGCCACTAGAGGGTGTAAAAGCAACATACCTGGCTTCCAACATTCCATGCTTCCCCTGTTTTATGCTCAGTGTCAGCAAAGGCTTCTGTGCACAACATTGCTTCCTCTCCGCTCTGTCAGCCATCAGTAGGGGTTTTGTGGGGACCATCCGCATTCAGCACAGCGGTCAGGTTCCCCCCTGCTGAGACCCCTCGCCCCCCACCCCCGGGACCGGCCTGTCCTCCGCACACGCATGGGAAAAGGTTTTCTTTTTTGAAAAAAGGGGGTGGAGCCTAAGAACATGGGGGCGTGGCTTAGACGCAAACGTCGTGAAACGTGATGCATGGCGCAGGCACAAGGCTTACTAGCTTTAAAAGCATTTCACTTTGAAAGTATCTGGTTGGCTGACGGAGGGACAGGCATGGATACAGGCATTTTTAAGAGGGCACGTTTTACTCAGCATTTAGACTGACCATTTATAGCGGCATATTATTCATTTGCTAGACTAAGGCTCAGCAGTAGATGCACTGTGTTAGTACCTCTGCTTTTTGTGCTTAGGACTTCCCATAAAAAGGGGAATACAACAGGGGTCTGCAGTCAGAGTCTGAGGCTCCTAGTCGCACGTCCGCAGTTCAAACCTCCCCTAAAAGACCTGGAGCTTCTGGCCAGTCTGAGCCAGCTAGACTCTCAGGCATTGTGGCTACCTCCATCATTTCAGCCTCTGCATTTGTCAGTAAGGACGATTTGGCTTTGGCTCTGGCTGGTTTGGAAGGGAAAATAATTGATATGCTCGCCTTGGAACCAGAATCGGCAGGAGGTATTGGGGTGCCTTTGGGGGATCAGGCAGAAAGAAGTTCGGATGACTCCTCTTCTGAGAGTTCAGCATCTGAAGAACCTTTCTCAACTTTGCAATCTCAGAAATTGCTAATCCAATCCCTTACGGAGATGGTCTGTTCTGGATATAAGTTGCCCCCTACAGAGGTGGATGATGTTTCCTTCTCCTCTTTGGGTTCGCTAAGACCCCCACAGGGTTCACATGCTTTCCCTATGCACCCGTTACTGGAGCAACTGATTTATGCTGATTGGGATCACCCAGATAAGCAGTTTTCTCCTCCTAAGAAGTTTCCTCTTCTTTATCCTATGGAGAAAAAGTTTACAAAGAGGTGGGATTTGCCAGCGGTAGATGCTGCTATCTCCTCTGTGAACAGGAGTTTAACTTGTCCAATGGACAATGTCCAAGTATTTAGAGATCCAGCTGATAAGAAGTTGGAATCTCTGCTTAAAGCCTCATTTGCTGTGGCTGGTAGCACAATCTGCAGTAGCAGCAATAAGCATATGTCAATCCCTTAGGGGCGAATTCAAGCAAGTTATTAAAAGAGTTCCTGCTAAAACTGAAGAGGCCAAAAGTTTAGCTGAGCTACCTAGGGCCTTATGTTTTGCAGTGGACGCTATCAAGGATTGTATTCATCAGGTGTCTCGTCTTGCGCTTATGTTGATGCATATGCGTAGGATTCTGTGGCTAAAGAACCGTTCAGCCAAGTTACCATGCAAAAAGCTCTTGACTGGGTTTCCCTTTCATGGAGAAAGGTTATTTGGGGAAGATTTGGATAAATATATCCAAAAGATTTCTGGGGGTAAGCGTACCCTTCTGCCGGCTAAGAAAAAGAATAACCGTCCTTCTTTAAAATATACTCCCCCCATGCCTCAGGGGCAAAGCCTCATAACCAAACACAGGGCCAGAAGAAGCCCTGGGGTCAGAAGTTCACAAAACAGAATCCCAAGGCTTCCTTGTGAAGGGGCCCCCCTGCTCGATCGAGTGGGGGGAAGACTTCGGTGGTTTTCAGAAACTTGGCAAAAGGACATCCAAGACAAATGGGTCCTCTCTGTGGTAGCCCTGGGCCACAAACTAGATTTTCAAGAATTTCCACCGTCTCGTTTTCTAAGATCAAACGTTCCCAAGGACCCAGTTAGAAAAAGTCCTTATTTTTGGCACTGGACTGGTTAAGGTCTCAGGGAGTAATAATAGAGGTCCCCTCAAAAGAGAGAACATGGGGTTTTATTGAAATCTCTTTACGGTACCAAAACCAAATGGAGATGTCAGACCCATTCTAGATCTCAAAGATCTGAATCACTTCCTAAACATCTGCGACTTTCGAATGGAGTCAATCCGGATAGTTGTATCCACCCTACGGGGAGGAGAGGTTCTAGCATCCATAGATATCAAAGATGCGTATCTACATGTGCCAATTTTTCCCGCTCACCAGACGTTTCTGTGGTTTGCGGTATCGCCACTTTCAGTTCATGGCCTTGCCCTTTGGCTTTGCCACCACTCCTGAGTATTTACAAAAGTTCTAGCCCCAGTACTGGCATACCTAGATGACCTGCTACTGGTAGATCAGTCAATAGCACGGTTAAACCATGGGGTGTCCAAAGCAATCAGTTATCTGGGACACCTGGGTTGGATTCTCAATCTAGAGAAATCATCCTTGCAACCAGTAAGAAGGCTGGAGTATTTGAGCCTTGTCATAGACACAACCCAGGAAAGGGTGTTTTTGCCTCAGGCAAAAAGTCAACTCTCTAAGAATGCTGGTCCAGGTGGTCAAGGCAAGGAAGGGTCCTTCCATTCGCCTTTGCATGAGATTACTAGGGAAGATGGTAGCTTCCTTCGAAGCGGTTCCCTATGCCCAGTTTCATTCAAGACTGTTGCAACACAGTATTCTGTCTGCTTGGAACAAACAGATCCAAGCCTTGGATTGTCCAATGAATCTGGCTCCAAAAGTACGCCAGAGTCTCAATTGGTGGTTGATAACCAGGAATTTGTAGAAAGGAAAATCCTTCATTCCAGTTTCCTGGAGAGCAGTAACAACGGATGCCAGCCTATGGGGCTGGGGAGCAGTTCTAGAAGAGACCACGGTTCAAGGAAAGTGGTCACAGTCCGAAAAGACCTTTGCCATCAATATCCTAGAGATTCGGGCAGTAGATCTGGCTCTAATAGCCTGGATGTTCAGGTTGCGGAGTTCTCTTGTCAGGAAACAATCCGACAATGCCACAGCAGTGGCCTATATCAATCACCAGGGGAGCACCAGAAGCCTCGCAGCCCAAAGGGAGGTGGACCATATTCTGTCTTGGGCAGTGAAACATGTTCCTTGCCTATCTACATTCCAGGAGTGGAAAATTGGCAGGCAGATTTCTTAAGCCGTCAACAGTTGTTGCCTGGAGAATGGTCTCTACATCTCAATGTCTTTTTGGCCATATGCCAAACATGGGGTACGCAAGACGTAGATCTGTTGGCGTCCAGGTTCAACAAGAAGTTGGACAACTTTGTGGCAAGAACAAGGGATCCACTTACACTCCGAATAGATGTGTTAGTGACCACATGGGATCATTTTTCACCGATCTATGCCTATCCTCCAGTTCAGTTATTACCACGGCTGCTCCATAGGATCAGGGAAGAAGGGAAGCCGGTAATCTTAGTAGCCCCGGCATGGCCCAGAAGACCCTGGTATGCAAGGATCAGAAGAATGACAGTAGGGGCGTCATGGACTCTTCCATTTCCTCTGGACCTACTGTCGCAGGGACAGGTATTCCATCCTGCCATACAGTCGCTAAATTTAACGGTGTAGCTATTGAAGCCCACATTCTAAAGAATCAGGGGGTTTCAGGTTCAGTAGTAACCACCCTGATTAATGCCAGAAAGACGGCCTCCAGGACCATTTATTACAGGGTCTGGAAGGCCTACGTCGCCTGGTGTGAAACCAAGGGTTGGCATTCTCTAAATTATGTCATAGGAAGAATTCTGGCCTTTCTACAGTTAGGAGTAGAATGAAGCTGGCCTTGCTTCACATTCTTTAGTCCGGGCATTCATACAAGGGGTAACTCGGATAACTTCACCAGTTAGAGCACTCTTGTGCCCATGCAATTTTAATCTGGTTATCTGTTTTTTTCAGTGTTGCAAGGACAACCCTTTGAACCTATATGTAATATTCCTTTGCTCCTTTTAACCTCCACAAGAAGAGTTTCAGAGTTGGCTACTTTCTCCTGTAAAGAGCCATACTTAATCATGCATAAGGATAAGGTGGTGCTGCGTGCTCGCCCAACCTTTTTACCAAAGGTAGTATCTGGTTTTAATCTGAATGAAGATGTTTCCCTACCTTCCTTTTTTCCAGGACCTCGTTCTGCAGAAGAAAAATTATTGCATTCTCTCAATGTAGTGATAACAGTTAAAGCCTATCTGAAAGCGACAGCTCAGATACGGAAAACTGATGTTTTGTTTGTGTTGCCATAAGGCCCTAGAAAGGGCAGCATTGAAATCTACTATTGCTAAGTGGATTCGTCAGATGATTAGTCAGGCTTATGGTCTGAAAAGAAAGGTTCCTCCCCTTCAGATTAAAGTGCACTCTACCCGGGCAATCAGTGCTTCATGGGCAGTATCACCAAACCTCCGTGGCTCAGATTTGCAAGGCCGCTACTTGGTCGTCAGTACATACATTTACAAGATTCTATCAAAAGGATGTAAGATGGCAGGAGGACACCGCCTACAGGCGCAGTGTGCTGCAGGCAGCAGTATAGGTCCTCATGCCTGGCGGCGGCTGTTTTGCTTTGTGTCTCCCTCCCCTCAGGTGGTATTGCTTTGGGACATCCCACATAGCTATTACTATGGTGCTCTGTTTCCTGTGATGTACGATAAAGAAAATAGGATTTTTATAACAGCTTACCTGTAAAATCCTTTTTTTGGAGTACACTTTACAAGGAAAGGGCTTCAGAATCAAGGCAAATAATAATGGGGAGAGAGGGCACCCCTGCCTGGTACCGTTATGTATATCAAAGCAATCTGAGAGGGTGCCATTCACCTTAACTCTGGCCCTTGGGCCTGCGTACAAGGCCGATACCCATCCCCTAATCTGCTCCCCCAGGCCTATCCCCTTTAATACTTCCTACATAAACCCCCAGCTCAGCTCACTCTGTCAAATGCTTTTTCTGCATCCATTGACAGAGCTACTCTCGGGGCTTTCTCAGGTCCATTTTCCATCTAATGAAGGATGTGGAGAGCCCGGATGGTGTTCTTTTCTAATTTTGCAACCCTTCATAAACCCTGTCTGATCAAAATGGACTAGTTGAACTATATGGTCCTGTAATCGGAGGGCTAGAATCTTTGCTAGTAATTTGGTATCTGAGTTAAGGAGTGAGATCGGTCTAAAGTTAGCACAATATTGTGGATCTTTCCCAGGTTTCGGAAGGACTGTCACATATGCTAACAGTGCTTCTGAGGACAGAGGATTTGGGGCCGTGATTTTGTTAAAATAATTACACAAAGGAGATGCCAAAATTGTATTACATTTCTTATAATATGCGTTTGTAAGGCCATCTGGTCCCGGACTTTTCCCCATTGGCAAGGTTTCTGTTGCTTTATTCACTTCTTCGACGGTGACTGAGCACTCCAGATTCTCGATAACCGTAGCGGACAGAGTTGGTAAGGCAGAGGCCCTAAAATATTTCCTAATATTCTGTTCTCAAAGAGGTTGGTTGTATATTATAAAGATCTGAGTAAAATCGAAGGAATTCCCCTGCTATGGACTTTGTGTCTACTATCTGTTTATTATTAGTTGATATATTATGCACGTGGCCTAAATCCTGTTGCCTTTTTAATTGATTGGCCAACAGGCGGCCACATTTATTCCCTTGCTCATAAAAGCGATTCGCGCGAAGTATCTATGCTTTTCTTTAGCTTTTCGGTCCAGGCATTTGGAGAGTTCTATTCTTAATGTCTCCAGATATCTGACTACGTCTTGGTCATGATTAGCTTTGTGTTTTATCTCCAACTCCTGTATTTTTTTCAAACATCCTCGATTTCTATCAGTTTTTCTCTTTTCAGACGTGAGCCATGTGCTATTAATTCTCCTCTAATGACCGCCTTGTGGGCTTCCCAAACCGTCTGATCTGAGACTTCCCCAGATGTGTTTATTTCAAAGTACTCCAACAATTTTTTTTGTATGTCCTCCGATATCTGCTATCATCCAGCAAAGTTTAGTTTAATCTCCACTTCCTCTTCTGATGATCTACAGATAGCGGAAGCAAAGGTATTGTAATAGCGAATAAGGGACAGTAATCGATCCCTATACTACCAACAGGGCAATAAGCCAAGTAAACTGCTCGCAAGGGCTCTACGCCAGCGGGGAAATATATCGCCTATTGTGAAAATCATGTCAGAGACAGGGGATATGAGGTATGACCCAAAAGAGATTCTAAAGGAGTTTCAGACTTTTTATACGAAACTATATAACATACCCAATCATAGAGCAAATAGTGATCCAAAGGGGTTCCAACAAAATATTCACCAATATGTAAAAGAAAACCCGCTCCCTGTACTGGCATCGATAGAAACAACACAATTAGACCAAGAATTCATGGTGACTGAGATACAAAGTGTAATAGACTCACTTGTCCCCGGAAAAAGCCCAGGCCCTGATGGCTTTACCCCTAGATTTTATAAAACATTTAAAGAAGAACTTATCCCCATCATGAAGCGGACCTTTAATGCAGTTTCCACTTCGATGCCCTTTGTCTCACAAAGTATGCAGGCATATATCTCACTTATACCCAAACCTGAGAAGGACCACACTTTATGTGGAAATTATAGACCAATTTCTCTAACGAATATTGACCTAAGACTCTACTCTAAAATAATTGCCAACAGACTCACCCCAATAATACCTACATATATACATCTAGATCAGGTGGGTTTCATAAAAGGAAGAGAAGTTAGGGATAACACCCTAAAAACACTCACATTGGTAGAATACGCACAGAGAGGTTCCATCCCATCCTGTTTATTAGCAATTGATGCTGAGAAGGCATTTGACAGGGTGGGATGGAACTTCCTTAAAGAAACTTTAATACAATGGGGGATGGGTCCTATAATTATAGATAAAATAATGGCTTTATACCAGAATCCAATGGCTAAGATACGAGTGAATGGTGATATATCGGGGGTTATTTCTATAACGAACGGTACCCAACAGGGCTGTCCTCTATCCCCACTCTTATACTTATTGGTGATGGAGCATTTATTAATAGCGATCTGAAAAAATAAAGATATACAAGAAATTAAAGTGGGAGGTACGGAGTACAAGATGTCAGTATATGCAGACGATATATTGTTATATATTACAAACCCCTTGATATCACTACCTAATTTGATAGCAGAGTTCAAACGATTTGGGGCACTAAGTAATTTCAAAGTAAACTATAACAAGTCTGAAGCTCTGAATATAAACTTGTCAAATACGATGGTGGAACTTCTTAGAAAGGATTTCTCATTTAAATGGCAGAAAAATGCAATTAAATGCTTGGGCACTTTCATCCCCACGGATCTGAATAAACAACAGGAATATAATTATATCCCCATGGTACAAAAAACTATGAGAACATTACAACAATATGAAAAAGGAATATTCTCCTGGATGGGTAGAATCAATATAATAAAAATGGACATTTTGCCTAAAATATTGTATATCCTGCAAGCGATACCCATTTTCCCCTCAACAAGCATCCTGAAAAAATTGCGTAGGGCGATAGGAAAATTCATCTGGGGAGGTAAGACTCCCAGAATCAGTAGAACAGTATTAAACAAAACTAAGAGAGATGGTGGTCTTGCTCTCCCAGATATAGAAACTTACCTTAGAGCAATACTAATAACTAGAATAGTGGACTGGTTCCACAACAGGGATAATAAACAATGGGTGAAGTTAGAAGAAACGATCACGACACTAAAACTTAAATCATTACCATGGATCAAGAAAGAGCAAAGACCATCGGAGAGCGTTATTACCTCTTTGGTGGTGTCAACTTTAAAAGTATGGGACACCATGATAAAGAAGGAGATTGGATCCACCTTTATAGGTCCCATGACCCCACTATTTAGTAACCCAGAATTTCCATTGGCATGTGAAGCCAAAACATTTCTTAAATGGAAGAAAAGTGAAGATACCAGGACAGTGGAAACATTGGAAGAGAATAGACTCCCCCCATTAGAGGCTATGGGGGTGGAACATAAAAAAAAAATGGATGCAATATGGGCTACTCCAATGGTATATTTCATCCCTAATAAAGGTGGCCGTAATAGATAGACCCCCAACAACTCTGGAAAAAATTTTCTTACAGGAGCATAGACCTATTCACACACTATCGAAGGTTTAAAAATATGTAATTTCAGAAAATAAAGGACAATAAATACCGTATATCAAGAAATGGGAGATAGAGCTAGGCATGGAAATCCCCAGGGAAGAATGGGAAAAGGCAATGATTGTAACCCATAAACTTTCAATATCTGCCAATCATCAGGAAAGAAACTATAAAATCTTAGCTAGGTGGTATAGGTGTCCCGTGGACTTACATAAAATAAATCCAGATAATAAGGATGTGTGTTGGAGGTGTCAGGAAGCTCAGGGAACAATGTCACATATTTGGTATTATTGCTCAGAAGTCCAACCTTTTTGGCAAAGATTATTCAAGATTTATAGAGACATGACCGGAATTGAATTATATCCAGAATTACAAGTCGAAGTACTATCTATGATCCCGGGATCGGTGAAAAACATAAAAAAAGGGAATATTGAAATATTTCTTGACAGCAGCACAAACTATTATAGCAAGAAAATGGAAAAGCACAAATATGCCTTTGATAGAAGAATGGGAATGTGAGATGGAGGAAATGCGTGCCCTGGAAGAAAGAATGGTTATGGAAAAAGGGCTAAAAGAGCAAATATCAAGAACTTGGGCTAGATGGGAAGAATTTAGGGCCTCCTCGGGACTACTGAGGACGACTTAGAAATCTAATGGAACATCATGGGAGGGGACGTTTATCCCCTTTGGGGTTTTTTTTTTGTGTGAATGTTCCTGAGTGTATGGGGTAGGGGGGTTAGGGTACCGGTTTTAATAGTAAGGGATCCACATCCACGAATTAATGTGGTAAAGAGTTAAAAGAGATTCGGACAATGTTTTGATAAAGATCACTTAATGTCTTGGATGAGCATGTTTTATCACTAATTGTAAAATTGCTTGATAAATAAAGATTATAAAAAAAAAAAAGTTATTGTAATAGGGGCGTGATCTGAGATTGCTATAGGTTTGATAGTAGCTGCCCTCATATGGTTCAGATAATATTGGTCTACTAAGATTAAATCAAGCCGGGAATAGACGTTATGAGTTTTGGAGTAATAGCTATAATCTTTCTTCTCTGCATGTGTTATCCGCCAGCTATCTACCAAGTGAAGGGATCTGAAAAGTTGTTTCACATGTTTAATTGCTCGAAACGATAATGGACTTTCTGGGGTCTAATGTCACATTAAAGTCTACCCCCAGAACCACAAATCCTTCCCTAAATTTCTCCAAGAGCTTCATAGTCTTAGCCATGAGGCCCACTGTGTGAACATTCGGTGCATATAGAGGCAAATGTATACCAGTATCCATTCAGCATTCCTTTAACAAATAGAAATTGCCCTTCCAGGTCCACTTGTACTAATATAGAGGTCATGGGGCACGTTTTCCCAAAGGCTATCATCACCCCCCTTGCCCTTGAGATGGGGGATATTGAGTGGAACCACTGGTTATATAGAAGTAAGGGCATTTGAGGTATAGATCCCAATGTAAAATGCGTCTCTTGTAATAAGACCACATCTGCCACAAGATGGTGTAATTCCTGCCACAGGCGGCCCCTTTTGTGGGGTGAGCACAAGCCCCTCACATTATAGGATACAATTTTCAATGAGCTAGCCATTGTTTATGTCTTAGGTGGATATGTGACACTCTTAAATCATTACCATGTGTATAATTTTTTAGCTCTCCAGGCACATCTATAAAACATACCAGACATACACAAAAAAAAAAAGAAACCTTCACACTACAACAAAGCATTCTATCTAGTAGATAATGCCAACTAAAGGGAAGGTAGATCCGTGTGTGGGTACCACAGCCCCACTCCAGAGCCACCTATCAATCTGCCACCATGCAGAATTTTTAGCCCCTTATATCAGGACCCACCTAATGGAAAAATATATTGTACTATAGACACAAAAATGAAAAAGAAAAGGAAAAAAGGACCAAAAATATATATTGTACATGTGGGGATCTAATGGCCCCCGGTGTGATTTCAGTTCTTCTTCTATGGCTGTATTTCTAAGTAAAAAAGAAACAAATAGGAGACCTATAACCTGTAACCCATCATAATGGTGGGTACAGATATAAACAAAGGAGAATGAACCCACCCCCCAAAAAAATATTAAAATAAACCCCAAAAAAGGGGAAAAAGAATACGGGGGGGGACTCTCCATTCTCTCAACAGCTTCTTAATATTTCCTTTTGTGTTTCGACTCATTAAACATGTCCCTGCGCCAAAGATTCGTCCCTATTTGAGTGGGTCCTGCGCTGCACTCTAGTGGGGACCTGGAACCAGGGTTTGTGGCGCTGTAGAGGGGGTTTGATGTTTGTCATTCTGCAGTCCAGGAAGTCAACTTTGGGTAACTCCAGTATTTCTAGGAACATTTTTAAGTCATCTTTAGTTCTAAGCACTGCCGTTTTGCCATTTCGTGAGACTAAGAAAGGGAAAGAGAAACAGAAAGGGAACCTCCAATGATATATAATATCTGCTGATCGCAGAGCCTCAAGCAGTGGTCGACTGTTCGGGGCTGAATTAGCATGCAACGGGATATATCAGGGAACAGGGATATTTGAGCTCCCTCGAATTCAATCGTGGGTGTTCCCCATGCGTTTTTCATAATCACCTCTTTCACAGAGTATTTACGCATCTTTCAGATTACATCTCTCGGACTGTCCTTATTCTGATGAGCATAGGGTGTAACACGGTGGACTCTGTCCACCTCCGTGGCTTCCTGCGCTGTTTCCCCCAAAATTTGATGAAATGAACATTGTACTGTAGCTTTTAAGTCACTGGTATGATATATTTCAGGGAGACCTCGTATGCGTATGTTTTGTCTACGTTCCCTATTTTCAAAGTCATTGAACTGATCCATATAGGAGTTCAGTATTTCTTCCTGATATTTAGTGTTGTCTTGTACATCTGCCACAGCTTGTATGATTTCTTCTTGGCTTTTTTCCACTCCTTCCACCCTATACCCTAATGCCACCATGTCTTCCTTTAGCTCTTCTACTGCTTGTTTGCATGACTGTTCAACTGCAGCTATCAGTTGATAAATATCTGCCTTTGTGAGGGGAGCTCTTATAAGCGCTTTAATGTCCCAATCCAAGTTAGTTGCCAGTGTATCTATCCCGTGGGTGCCAGATGCACCTTGTTCCTTCACAGGTAATATATTACCTCTGTGTTTTGTGACTTAGTGATTTAATTCCTCACTCACCATTCCTCCTCCAAGTGTCTTTCCTTCTATCTGATCAGTGCTATTACACCTTAGCAGACCATCTCCAGCCTCAGGGGACACCGGGGTATTATAACCATACCCTATGGGGGTCTCTCCACAAACCGCTGGGTCGGCCCCCCTAATATCATCCAGTATACCTCCCCTATACCCGGGGATCTGGTAGGGGCTATGGCCAGGGGTTAAAGATCTTCCACCAGCTTTTGATGTACCATCACCCAGTACCTGATAACCACGTCCGTGTGCTGGTGATCTCCAAGCTTCTGCCTGGGAGCCACGGCTAGGCATTAGGGACCCACAGCCCGGCGTTGTTTGGCTTCTGCCTGTCTCCGAGCTCCAACACTTCCTCTCCTCCTGGCTCTGTGCTTAGTTCGGTCGTCCGCGATCCCCTCTCTGCGGGGTAAGGTAGGCTTTCAGTCCGCCCTCTGAGTTTCTGTTGCCACCCCCCGCTGGCTGGAGCGCCGCATGTCTGCATGTTGTCATGTTCCTCGGGTAACACGTCTCCTCTACTGCTGCTACTACTGCCGCTGCCGGTTATGTGCTAATTACAAGCTGCTGCATCTGCTGTTTGAGAGCCTGGGGGCATGAGCAGTCTTTTTTTGTTTATAGCGCAAAAAAGTAAAAACCGCAGAGGTGATCAAATACCACCAAAAGAAATCTCTATTTGTGGGGAAAAAAGGACATAAATTTTATTTGTGTACTGTGACCATGCAATTGTCAGTTAAAACAACACGGTGGCCTGGTCAGGAAGGGGGTAAAACCCTCTGGAGCTGAAGTGATTAAAGCAGCTTTATTATACATCATATATTTCAATGGTGTGTATAGATGTTTTGCTGAAGATCAGCCTTAAACTGGCTTTATCTAAACATGGTCTCAGCTCTATAATTTTTTTGGTTACTGAGTTAGTCAGAGAGAACACAGCCAGGTCTTGTGCATCATAAAGCGGTTTTATTATGCTAAAGTATGAAGCCACCAAAAAAATGAGTATCCGATATATCTAGGTCATCTTTTAGCCTATATTGGTTAGATGTAGACGTACGTAGCAAAAGATCTATAAACATGATAAGCATCATCGCACTGCCTGCGGTTACTCACTTGGTCTTTGTAAAGGACCTCAGAGAACGCGTAGTCCTCAGCTCAGAAACCATTGCTGTGACATGAATAGATTATGAGATCAGAAGGTCATGTTCCCTAAAGCGTAAAACCAGCAAAGGTGAGGTGCATAGAATGAGCAACCAAAGGCCAGAAATTATTTTTTCACTCAGTTGTAACATCCCCATAAATCTACAGTTTATAAACAAAGTCCAGTTATGGTATATACAAAAGGTAAAAGTCAACTGTCATTTTTTTTTTTTTTTATGTTTCCCCAACCCCAGTACAAAACTCCTATGACCAGCAAGAGCATGCAACTAAAGATCACCTCATTCTGTGCTCTGTAGAGCAGCACACTCTATATTGGTCTGGTACACCTCCTGCTGAGTCAGGGCTACAGCACTGCATTTAGCAGGAAGTGTGAACTTTGTATTGGTGACAAGGCAATGGGGGCATATCAGACCACTATAGGGAGTCCACTGCACAATGGCCTTTATCTGCACACTCTTGCCTGCATAGGAGTTTTGTGCTGGGCTTGGGGAAGCATTAAAAAATAAAGAGTAAGACGAGTTAACCTAAGTGTATTTGTATAGTTTATGGGGAAATAATAGCTGGCCATTAGGTAGACTATTTTGCTTCTCAGCAATGAAACTATAAACAGCTTAGCTGAATATACTATTAGATAGGGTAGACCTGTGCCTATAGGCAGAGGCGTAGCTTGAAGCTTGTGGGCCCCGATGCAAAAGTTGACTTGGACCCCCCACTACTTCCAACGTGCCTGCAGATACATCCACCGCACGCCAAGATACTCAAAGTGGCTTAAGAGTTTAGCGTTCCCAGAGCTCCTCTTCAAATCAGAGGACAGGGATTACCGCTGGAGAATCAGAGGACAGAGATCACTGCTGGTGAATCAGAAGACAGGGACCCCTGGCAGGTCACTTGGCAGAGCTCCTTTCCCATCCCAGCACTGTATACAGCTCCCCCCCCCACACTACACAGGGATGGAATCACATTCCTTTACACACAGTCTGTCAGTCTTCACAGGGTGTATCTTACTTTTATGTTGCCCTTCTGACCTGTGAAATTCTCTGGTCGGAACAGCAGTGTAGTTGCAGTAGGCAGATACACCCTGTACAGATCATGGCTGACTGGCTGTGTTGTAAAGGAATGTGATTTCAGCCCTGCGGAGGAGGAACAGTATAGAGTGCTGTAATGGGAAAGGAGCTCAGAAGCCGGGCATAGCATGCAGGGTGGAGGGGGTGGTCAGGGGGCTTTGGGGGGGACTTAGATCTGGGAGGGCAAAGCCATGTGACACAAAATCTGGAGCCTGCAGCCTTTCAGGGGCCCCCAGAGGAGGTGTTAAGGAATTTTGTTTTAGCAATTTCTGAAGGTTTCTCTGTCAGTGTTGGCAGGTGTTGGGGGAAGGTCACCTCCCAGAGGTGTGTGTCTTTTCCCCAGTTGTCAGGGAAGTGGGGTAAGTAGACATTCCTGGGTGGGGGGTACAGAGAATCCCAGCTGGTGACTAGGAGACACTGAACAGTGCCATACCTCACCAGTAACATTGGGCCCATCGTGGCTACAGGACAGCACTCTCCTCCTCTTGCCTCGCTGAGCTTGGTTACCGTCCCATGTTGCCAGCACACAGCACAGACACTTCCCCATCCTGGGCTGTTCTCACCTTGTGCTCCTCTCCATTCAGGAAATTGCTCACAGCTTCTCCCCAGCCAATGGGAACAGAGGGGTGTGGACTGTGGAAGGCAAAGTAAAAGCCCAGTACTGGAGCGTGGCGGTGGGGCCCTAGGGCAGATCAGAGCTGGATTTTGTGGAGGATGTGATAATATGACAGGGAGGCTGCAGGGGCCCCCTGGAGCTAGGAGCAGGATTGCGATTGTGACCCCTGCAACCCCTTATGCTACGCCCATGCCTATAGGCGCCAAAGGTGAAAGGGTGGCTTTTCCCTGTAGAGCTACTGTATAGGTCACACATCATTTTTAAACCTTCTGGGTTTATGATCCCAGCAGAGGCGTGCTGTTTTGGCCACCCAAGGTTGTGTGCCTATAGCAGCCTTTCTCAACAAGGGTTCCATGGAACTTATGGTTCCTCCAAGGGTTCCTAGGTGTTCCTTGAGCAATGAGTACTTTCTGCCTCTCAGATAAGTAACCACTGACAAGAATTATCTTTTTAGCTATCTGTAAGGGGGGTTATTCCCAATGACCACAAAACGTAAGAATCATTCTTTCCAGTAACCATTATGATCATTTTGACCATTGACCATTGACCATGACCATTTTCTGTCTTCCAAGGCTATGATGAAGAGGAATCCCCTCGAAACGCATTAGCAATTGATTCAGCCATTGATTCAGCCTATAACCTTGCATGGATTTTTTATTAATTTCCACTATTTTATCAAATGAGAATATTGTAACCTGTTTTTATGAACACATAGTAATATTAATTGTATTCATTTATTTGTTTAGAATAAATTTATTTATCAACTTGATTCATGCATTATATCACGCCCCTCCTTTCTCCCTTATCACCCATTAAACGAATGTACAGTGAGTTGTACATATAGTAAATATTAGCAGGGGTTCCCTGAGCCTGGAAAGGTGTTTAACCACTTGCCTACCGGGCACTTACACCCCCTTCCTGCCCAAGCCATTTTTCAGCTTTCAGCGCTGTCTCAATTTGAATGACAATTGCGCGGACGTGCTACACTGTACCCAAACTATTTTTTTATCATTTTCTTCACACAAATAGAGCTTTCTTTTGGTATTTAGGGTTGAAAATATTTTTATTGTTATAAAGCAACAAAAGAGTTAATACATTTGACATAAAGGAAGGCATATTGAGAAATCAATCAGCGAGCAAAATGGCTATCGCCCACAGCTAAGCTGATTATTATTATGTAAATTTTAACATAAATGAATCATGTCTGGTATCAGGATAAAAGGTCAGGAAGAAAGAGAACGGAATAATTAGGAAATAAGTAGGGGGGAAGAAGAACAGAAAAGAAAGGAAGGGGAGAAAGGGGGGAAGAGTAGGGAGAGGGGGTTCCGCTGGCTGGGGTTGAGAAGGAAGGACTCCATATCCCTAGACATGGTCAGGGGATCGACTAGTGTTTAAATTTATAGGGGAAGCTATAATCTAGGGAGCAGGGAGCAAGGAAGACAGTGTATCTGAGGTGGAGAAGCGCTGCCAAGCCGACCATAAAATTGTGAATTTCTCATAGGTGTCGTTGTCAAGCGCTAGCATCTCCTCCATTCGCATGATATCATTCATGGTGGAGGTCCAGAGAGACAATGGGGGGATAGTCGCTGTTTTCCAGAAAAGGGGTATGAGTTGGCGAGCTGCCGATAGAAAAAAACGTAAAAGATTGCGCGTTTGGGAGGCTATGGAGCCTGGCAGAATAGATAGGAGGGCTATTTCAGGGGTCAGGTGCAGAGGTTCATCGTATATTTTTTCATAAACCTGGGATACCTGATTCCAGAAGGGCCGGATCCGATCACATTCCCACCATATATGTAGGTACGATCCTGTCACAAGAGAACAACGCCAACACAGATTTGAAGTGGAGGGGAAGATTTTCCGTAGAGAGGCGGGGTCCCTATACCATCTCGCCATGACCTTGAAGTTTTTTTCTTGCGAATAGCATGAGATTGAGGACTTATGTGCGAAATGGAACGCAGTTTGCCAATCCGCTCTGGAGATGGTCTTTCCCAGGTCTGCCGACCATACTCTAGTGTAGGTGGGGAGATCTTTCTGTGTAAGAGAATGAATAAGACTGTAGATATGTGAGAGTAGGTGTCTAGGTAACTCTTGCATAGAGCTGAGGTGTTCAAAGTCAGTCAAGGGGCGATGGGTCTGAGAGGAAATGAAAAGATGTTTGGTGAAGGTGGAAAGGTGTATGGAAGTGAGCCAGTCTCGATTCCCTGAAGGGATGTTTGGTGTTCCATTGTCGGTCCGGATAAAGGAGTGTGCTTGGGGCCAGGAGGAACGTGAGAGAGGGCCAATAGCATGAGCTCTTATTCCCTGTGGAAAGGCGGGATTATCGAAAAGTGGTGATAAGGGAGATGGGTCTGAAGATAGAATCTGGCATAGACCTCTCTTATACCAAAGAATGAGGGCAGCTGTGGTAAGGGGTGATGAATCCGCCAAAACTGATAAGTTACGTTTGTAGCCCCATAGCAAAGCCCTAAGGTCAACGGGGGACATATCCTATTCAACCAGAACCGACGCTTTTTGGGAAGGTCGTGGGAACCAATCAAGGATACGTGACATTACTGTGGCTTTGTAATATAGCTCAAAATCAGGTAGACCTGTACCTCCTTGCAGTTTTGGTCGGGTGAGTAACTTAAATTTGATTCTCGATAATCCTTTATTCCACAGGAAGCGGATAGAGAGAGAGCGAAGAGTGGAGAAAAAGGGTTTGGGTATCAAGATTGGGATGGTCTGAAATAGGTAAAGCAATTTGGGTAAGGTGTCCATCTTAAGGGTGTTTATGCGTCCAAACCAGGGTATTGGTTTGTCTCCCCAGGAGGCAAGGTCTTTACGGAGTTGAGAGAGGAGGGGAATGTAGTTCAGTGTATAGAGGAGTGATAGGTTAGCCGGTATAGTAACGCCTAAATACTTAATGCCCTTGGTCTGCCAGTGAAAGGTATAGTTAGATTTGAGGGAGGACAATGTAGGAGCAGAGAGAGAGATATTAAGCGCATCAGTCTTGGAGATATTGAGTTTAAAATTGCTCAGGCTTCCGAAACGTTGGAACTCTAAGAACAAGGAGGGGAGAGTAATATGTGGTTGGCATGCGTAAATGAGTAGATCGTCGGCGTAAAGTGCAAGTTTATGGTGTGCAGAAGGCGTGTGAATGCCTTGTATGGAATCATTTTGGCGAATGGCACATGCTAGATGTTCCATTACTATAGCAAAAAGAAGGGGTGAGAGGGGGCATCCCTGGCGAGTTCCATTGGAGATGTCAAATGCAGCTGAAGGAGTACCATTAACCAGGACCGAGGCAGAGGGATTGGAGTAGAGTGACATGATTTTGGAGATGAAAGGGGATCCCAACCCAATTTGTTCAAGGGAAAGTTTTAGGAAGCGCCAGTTGACCCGATCGAAGGCCTTCTCGGCATCAAAGGAGAGAAGGCAGAGCTGTTGATGGTGGCGTTGGGCATAGGAGATGAGGTTAATGGTTCTGACGGTGTTGTCTCGTGCCTCTCTGCCTGGGACGAAGCCCACCTGGTCTCTATGTATGATCCCGGGGAGAGAAGGAGAAAGACGATTGGCGAGGATTTTGGCAAAGAGCTTAAGGTCAATGTTTAAAAGCGATATCGGGCGGTAACTACTGCATTGGGAAGGGTCTTTATTGGGTTTTGGTATAATGGAGACATTGGCTGAGAGAAGTGTTTTGGAAGGGAGGGTGGTATCATCTATAGAATTAAAGGCCTTAGTGAGAAACGGTACCAATAGGGGTGCGAAGGTTTTGTAAAACCTCGGGGAGTAGCCATCGGGGCCTGGACATTTACCCGGTTTTAATTTCTTGATGGCGCCAAGGAACTCCGGTTCCAATAGAGGGTCATCTAAGTCCGCGGAAGTCTGGGGGTCAATCACAGGTAGTGCTGTTTCCATTATATAGGTCCACATTGGGTCTTGGGATGGGGGCAGAGGACTCGGTGGGGAGGGTTGCGGCAGGTTATATAACTGGGCATAATAATCTTTAAATGTGGTGGATATGTCTTTGCAACCATAAACTTTAGTCTGGTCCGGTTTGGTGATGAAGGGAATGGGAAGGCGTGGGACCCTGGGATGAATAACCCGTGCCAGATGTTGGCCGCATTTATTGGCTATAAAGTAATAAGATTTTCGGGCGCGATCCCTAGCTATGAGAGAGTGAGAGTCTAATAATTGGAGTAAATCTCGGCGGGAGTTGGAAAGGGCCACAAAAGTGGAGGGGTCCAGATTTGATTTGTGTAGGGATTCAAGATCTGAGATGTTGGTCAGGAGGCATTTGATGTCGTCAGACCTAATCTTTTTCAGACGTGAGCCGTTTTGGATTAGCACGCCCCTGACCACACATTTCAGCGTTTCCCATTGGTTAAGTGGGGAAGTTGTATCTGCCATGTGGTCGATTTTAAAGTTGTGAATAGCTTTAGTAACTTCAGCGATGCATACTGAGTCTCGTAAGAGATTATCATTGAGGCGCCAGGAATGCCTCCTACGTAACCGTGGGGGCCGGGCGAAAGATAGGTATACAGGAGCATGGTCAGACCAAAGAGCATGTCCTATAGAGGTTAGTAAGGGTGTGTCTAGGAGGGATTGGGAGATGAGAAAATAGTCCAGTCTGCTATATGAGTTGTGAGCTATAGAGAAGTATGTGAAGTCTCTGTCAGTAGGGTGATGTATGCGCCACACGTCCACTAATTGACAAGAATGTAAAAGAGATTTTATGTGTGAGAGTGAGGTCGTGGACATGGAAGACTTACCAGTAGATGTGTCGGCAGACGGGGAAAGGGCCACGTTGATGTCTCCTCCAACGATAATACTAGAACCTCCAAAAGAGGTCAATCTGGCGAGAGTGGATGATAGGAAGCGCGCCTGGTCTGGGTTTGGAGCGTAGATGTTGGCGACTGTAAAGAGAAAATCATTGATTTTTAGTTTGAGAAATATAAAACGACCGTGATCATTAATATATGAGTCAATAACCTCAGGGTGAAAGGACCTATGAAACGCGATCGAAACCCCCTTGGACTTTGCAGCGGGGTTGGTACTGTGAAACCAAGTGGTATAGAATCGACTGCGCATCATGGGTATGGAATTGGTCCTGAAATGGGTTTCTTGTAATAAGAGAATGTTAGTTTTCTGTTTATGGAAGTGGTAAAGGATCTGGCTACGTTTTTCTGGGGTATTAAAGCCTCTACAGTTGTAAGAAGCTAGATTAAGTGGTGGAGTAGCGGTCATATCAAGGTGGGTATAAAGGGAAGGGGGAGAAAAAAGAAACAACGAGAGTCCCTCGAAAAGCCGCCCCAGCCAGCGGGGGAGTGGGAGGGGAAGGGAACATGTGGGGGGAGGGGGTAGATACGGGGGAGAGAGCGGGGAAAGGTAGAAGCAGAATGAGAGAAATATCAGGGAGGATCAGGGGAGAAAAAAGAAAAAGAAGAGAAAGCGGGGTATGGAACAGGGTCCCAGTATCCATGGTTGTCCAATTAATATTACAGTCTGACCTGAAAAGATCAGAAGAGGGAGCCTGGGACCCTAATCTTAGCAATTTAAACAGTGTACTGGTTGTGAAAAGGTAGGCCACCAGGTGGCACCAGTTAAACAAAAGTTGGGAGAAAGAAAAAAATAAAAAAGGTAGCAAACAAAACAAAAGACTGTAAGGTATAGGGTATCTGTAAACCATGGAACGGTGCCAAGTGGGGGCACCGAATATTCCTAAGGGGGGGTTAGTGTTTAGCATGGCGGAAGCTCCCGGGGCCCCGGGAACCACAGGGCCAATAATATGTGGGTTAATCTGGGCTGTACTTGTAAATGTAACTAGCAAATATAAGTATAGATAGTAAGGTTTCAAGATCGGAGACATAATAAGGGTAAAAAGCATGGGATAATACAACATTCTAAACAATTGGGTGTACCATGAGAGCAACGGTAGAGTGCAAACAGGTACACCAGTCAAAAAGGCAGTTCAATAGTAGTAGTCAGGAACCTCCGGCCCGACGAGACTGGAAGAGCGGTGGGATCAGCTTCACAACAGGTGAGGACTGCAGCAGTCCCATGAGGCCAAAGAGGATCTTCCTGATGCCGCTTATGAGCCTTTGAGCTAATTGTAGCAGAGAAACCTGGTATCTTCTAAGGCATAGGGGTCCCGAACATGGGTAACCATAACATTAAGGAAAAGGTTACTGTCTTCCAACTGAAAAAAAAAAAACCCAGTAACAGGAACTGCTTGCTGGAAGAGGTGTGTAAAAGTGAAGGCTATCTGTAGAGGCTCAAGAGTTGGAAGTCTTTAAGGATCCAAGGTGGTGTAGTAGGCATTCCTACTCAGGTAGAGGAAAAAACAATAGAAGACCAGCCGGACCGTATAACATCAGTCATCAGGGTCTATGCGGGGTGAGGATCCAGGACGGCGTTTGCGGCTGTGTTTCTGCCACTGAGGGATGTACGGCAGGCCTGGTGTAGTTGGAGAGAAAGCCAGTCTGGCAAAGACACCTGTGGCAACTCCAGAGTGCCCAGGAATGCAGGGAGGTCACCCAGCATGCGGAATGTGGCAGTCTTACCCTCATGGTGCACCTGTAGCTGAAAGGGAAAGCGCCATTGATATTTTATTTGACGTGATTGGAGAAGCTGTGTGAGAGGTTTCAGGGCCTTCCGCATGGTCAGGGTTAAACGTGAAAGGTCAGGAAGTAGCATCACAGGGGTGGTATTGAAAAGGATAGAGTCCTGCACGCTGGCTGCCCGCATGATGGATTCCTTAATGTTGTAAAAGTGCACTCTGCAGAGTGTATCTCGAACGAATGAAGGGTCAGGATTCCTGGGACCTGAGGTCCTGTGGACCCGGTCAAGTTCAAGTGGGTTATCTTTGGGTAATTGTAAGAGCTGGTTGAAAATGGCCGTCACCGCTGCTCTCAAGTCCTTGGGTTCCACAGATTCAGGAATGCCGCGTATGCGAATATTATTACGCCTGTTTCTGTTCTCGATGTCATCTTGTTGAAACGCAAGGTGCTGCAGCATGGTTGTATGGGAGTTAAGTATTTCCTCATGCTTCTGAACAGAGGCATGGAGTGTCTCTGTCGTGGCTTCAATGTCCTCAAAACGAACACCAATGTCCCTTTTAAGCTCAGAAATCTCCTGTTTGTAGGTTTTTTCTATGCGGTGCACACACTGCTCAAAATCGGCCTTGGTAGGGAGAGACCGCATGTAGCTGTGCAGGGATCTCATCTGGGATTCTAGATCCCATCCATCCTCAGATCCTATGGATGCAGTGGATCGGCACCTGGGGAGACTGGTGGGGGAAGCTGGGGGCACAGGGGTATTGTGAGATGCCTGTGAGCAGGCCATAGTGTCCAGGGCTGATTCGGAGCGGGCTGGGGACGGAGGCGCCGGCGCCATCTTGGATCTCGGCTGGCGCTGGGCCGCGGCCGAAGATCGGGTGAAACAGTTCCCCAAATCCCCTCCTGGACGAGAACCCCCCGTTCCCTGTTGGTCCCGGTACTTAGCCTTCCCCATCGGAGTAGTTTATACAGCCTGATTCGGTTCAGAAACGCCCTGTGGAGCCGCGGGATCCGGGAGCTGTGGAACAGCACGTCCTCTCACTCCATGCGTCAGGCCATGCCCCCTTTCTTTTGGTATTTAATCACTGCTGTTTTTTTTTATTTTTTACAAAAAAAAAAGACCAAAAATTTGGGAAAAAAACATGATTTTTATTTTTTTTCTGTCAGTAAATTTTGTAACTAAGTAATTTTTCGCCTTCACTGATGTGCACTGATGAGGCGGCACTGATAGGCTGAACTGGTGGGCATTGATGAGGTGGCACTTATGGGCACTGATGAGGCGGCACTTATGGGCACTGATTAGGTGGCACTGATGAGGAGGCACTAATATGCCGCACTTATGGGCACTGATAGATGGCACTGATGAGCACTGTTAGGCGGCACTGATGGGCACTGTTAGGCGGCACTTATAGGCACTAATAGGCAGCTCTGGTGGGCACTGATAGGCGGCACGGATAGGTGGTACTGATAGGCACTGATGGCCATTGATGGGTGGCACTGATGGGTGACACTGATGGGCATTACTGATGGGCATTGATTGACAGCAGTGATGGGCATTGATGGGCAGCACTGATAGGCGGCACTGATTGCCAGCACTGACTGGCATCGCTAATGGGCACTGATTGGTGGCACTTGTGAGCAGTGGTGGGCACTGATTTTTGCGACTGGTGGGCACTGATAGCTGGCATTGGTGGGCAATGGCACTTATTTGTGACACTGTTTTGCAATATTAAAATCAGGGCACTGATGATCAGTGCCCTGATTACATTCCTAGATGTCCCTCTGTGTGGAGATGCCACTGATCAGCTCTCCTCGCAACACACTCTGTCAGTGTGAGGCGAGGAGCGCCGATTACCGGCACTTCCTTGTTTACATGTGACCGGCTGTGATTGGACACAGCTGATCACATGGTTAAAGAGGCGCAGAAGTGGCTCTTTCCACAGATCGGGGTCGCGCCGTGTCCTAGCAACATGGCGCGGCCGTGATCTCCACTTTGCATGCCCCCGCGGGCGCGAGAGCAGCTGCTCTGGGACGCTGTCATATGACGGCGTCCCAGAACGAGAGCCGCACGACCGTCATTTGACGGTGGGCAGGCGGCATCCAGTTAAAAGGTTCCCTTATGCTCAAAAGATTATGAAAGGCTGGCCTAGGAACTCTAGTGATGGAAATCTGGTAGGGAATATTAGGAAGAATAGTGTCTTCATTCGATACTGAATTCTACAATTCTACAAATTGCAGGTGGTTTAAAAGAAATCTGTCAAGCTGAGGAGATAATACAGAATAAAACTATATAACAATGCGTTTTTCAGGTTTACAGCATAGTTGACATAAAAAGTATTCCTTATTTATTTGTATTGCTGTTGAAATTACATTTAGAGATGTTACGTGATAGTTTCTACTTGGCATTTAAAACTAAACTCTAGGCAGATATACAAGGCTCAAATTAAAGTGTTCCAAAGGCAGAAGGTTTTTTACCCTAATGCATTCTATGCATTAAGGTAAAAAACCTTCTGAAAGTAGACTACTCCCCAGCCCTCCCTAAATATTTACCTGAGCCTAATCTTGATCCAATGATGTGCACGAGAGCAGCAGCTCTCTCATCTCTCTCCTTCCTCACTGGCTCAGATACAGCAGTGGGAGCCATTGGCTCATGCTACTGTTAATCACAGCCAATAAGGAGGGAGCGGGGGCAGGGCCAAGCCACACTCTGTGCGTCTTAAGGAAACACAGAGCAGACTTGGGAGTGAGCTTATATGAGTGCCCCCATAGCAAACTCATTGCTATGGGGGCATTCGGCAGGGGAGAGGGGCCAGGAGGGCCAGTGGGGGGACCCAAGAAGAGGAGTAACAGGGCTGCTCTGTGCAAAACCATTGCACAGAGATGGTAAGTATAACATGTTTGTTATTTAAAAAAAATAAAATGCAGATCTATATTTAATAGACATGTGCATTCCGTTTCGTTCCGAATTGAAATTCGGACGAATTTTTCATTATTCGGAAATTCGAATGCATCCGTATTTCCGAATGACAAAAGTAAAGAATTTAAACGAATCCAAAAAAAAAAAATGAACGAATTCGAAAACATATTCGAATCAAATTCGAAGACAAATTCGAATCGAATTAGAAAAAAATAGAAAACGTTTTTCTAAAAAAAACAATAATAAGAATATAAAATAATAAAGCAATAGAATATATATATATATATATATATATATATATATATATATTTTATTATTCTCTTCTATCGTTTTTTTATGCTTTTCTTTTTTATTATTTTCTATTCTGTAATAGTCTTTTCAATTCAAATTCATTCTATACGAAATTTGAATTTCGGAACATGGCTTCTGAAGTTTGAATTTCGTATAGAATAAATTCGAATTTGAATAGAAAAGATTAGAATAGAAAATAATAGAAACGAATAGACTAGAAAAACAATAGAACAGAATAGAAGAAAATATAATATATATATATATTATATTTTCTTCTATTCTGTTCTGTTGTTTTTCTAGTCTATTCTTTTCTATTCTATTCTAATCTTTTCTATTCGAATTTGAATTCATTCTATACGAAATTCAAATTTCGGAAAAGGGCTTGTGAAAGTGGAATTTCGTATAGAATGAATTCGAATTTGAATAGAAAAGATTAGAATAGAAAATAATAGACTGGACAAACAATAGAACAGAACAGAAAACAATATAATACATATATTTTATTCTATTCGGTACTATTGTTTTTCTAGTCTATTCTTTTCTACTCTATTCTAATCTTTTCTATTCAAATTCAAATTCATTTTATAAGAAATTCGAATTTCGGAAGATGGTTTTATATATATATATATATATATATATATTTATTTATTTTTTCTATGCTGGTCTATTGTTTTTCTATTCTTTTATTTTCTATTATTTTCTATTTTATTCCAATCTTTTCTATTTGAATGCAAATTCATTCTATAAATTGATTGATTGAAATTTGAATTTTGGAAAATGGTTATACAGAAACAGAATGAAATAGAATGAAATCGAATTCTAATAGAAAAGACTAGGACAGAAAAACAATAGAACAGAATAGAAAAAATTATATATATATATTATATATATTCAAATTCAGTTAATGTTTTTTTCGAATGTGGTAGAGTTTTTTCGAATTTGACAGTTTTTTTTCAAATGTGGTAGAATTTTTTCGAACTTGATAGTTTTTTTTTAATGCGGTCGAATTTTTTCGAATGCGGGCAAATTTTTTCGAATTTGAATACGAAACGAATTCAGAAAACGAATGTAACGAATGCAACAAATTTAATGAAACGAATTTAGTTAAATAACGAATCGATATTTAATTTTATAATTAATATATATAATTTTTTTCTATTCTGCTCTATTGTTTTTCTGTCCTAGTCTTTATTGTTTTTCTAGTCTATTCTTTTCTATTATTTACTATTCTAATCTTTTCTATTCAAATTCGAATTTATTCTATACGAAATTCTAATTTCAGAAGCCATCTTCCGAAATTCGAATTGCGCATAGAATTAATTCAGATTCGAATAGCAAAGTTTAGAATAGAATAGAAAAGAATAGCATAGAAAAACAATGGAACAGAATAGAAAAAAAATATTATAT
This sequence comes from Lithobates clamitans, assembly GCA_037952925.1. Taxonomy (NCBI): domain Eukaryota; kingdom Metazoa; phylum Chordata; class Amphibia; order Anura; family Ranidae; genus Lithobates; species Lithobates clamitans. Next base: position 2,120,419 of record JBBGZY010000230.1, read on the forward strand.
ATATATATATATATATATATATATATATATATATATATATATATATATATATAACCATCTTCCGAAATTGGAATTTGGTACAGAATGAATTCGATTTCGAATAGAAAAGATTAGAATAGAATATAATATATTTTTTTTCTATTCTGTTCTATTGTTTTTCTATGCTATTCTTTTATATTTTCTATTCTATTCTAATCTTTTCTATTGGAATTTGATTTCATTTTATACGAATTTTAAATTTAAAAATGGTTATATATAGTTTACTTTTTCAAATTCAGTTAATGTTTTTTTCGAATGTGGTAGAGTTTTTTCGAATTTGACAGTTTTTTTTCAAATGTGGTAGAATTTTTTCGAACTTGATAGTTTTTTTTTAATGCGGTCGAATTTTTTCGAATGCGGGCAAATTTTTTCGAATTTGAATACGAAACGAATTCAGAAAAAGAATGTAACGAATGCAACAAATTTAACGAAACGAATTTAGTTAAATAACGAATCGATATTTAATTTTATAATTAATATATATCATTTTTTTCTATTCTGCTCTATTGTTTTTCTGTCCTAGTCTTTAGGACTACAGATTAGAATAGAATAGAAAATAATATAAAAGAATAGCATAGAAAAACAATAGAACAGAATAGAAAAAAATATAAAATATTCTATTCTAATCTTTTCTTTTCAATTCATTCCCACCCTTTTCCCTTTCCCTCACTCTCCCCCCCCTCCTCCCCCCTCCCCGTTTTTTCCCATTTCAAATATGCTCATGAACCATGTGAGCACTTAATACTCTCATACATGGTAAGACTAGTCACACATTCGAGCAATCAAGCACGTGTGGTTTTGTTTGTTTTTTTTTTTTATTTTTCATGTTAGAAACCACCTTTTTCTTTCTTTTGAAGCAACAACTACACTTACCCCACCTAATAGAGGTGAACACAGCAAGGGAATATAGAACCATTCACTCATATAAAATCTAAATAGGCCACACAAATACCTGTAACCTTTCCAAATTCATTCTGTACCAAATTCCAATTTCAGAAGATGGTCATATATATATATATATATATATATATATATATATAAAACCATCTTCCGAAATTGGAATTTGGTACAGAATGAATTTGAATAGAAAAGATTAGAATAGAATATTTTATATTTTTTTCTATTCTGTTCTATTGTTTTTCTATGCTATTCTTTTATATTATTTTCTATTCAATTCTAATCTTTTCTATTCAAATTCATTCTGTACCAAATTCCAATTTAGGAAAATGGTTTTATATATATATCTAGATATCTAGATATATATATCTAGATATCTAGATATATAGATAGATATATATTATTTCTTTCTGTTCTATTGTTTTTCTATTCTATTCTCTTCTATTAGAATTTGATTTCATTCTATTTCTATATAACCATTTTCCGAAATTCGAATTTCGTATAGAATGAATTTGAATTCAAATAGAAAAGATTGGAATAGAATAGAAAATAATAGAAAAACAATAGAACAGAATAGAAAAAAATATTATATATATATATATATATATATATATATATATATATATATATATATATATATATATATAAAAATAAAACCTTCTTCCGAAATTCGAATTTCGCATAAAATGAATTTGAATAGAAAAGATTTGAATAGAGTAGAAAAGAATAGACTAGAAAAGCAATAGAACAGAATAGAATAAAATATAATATATATATATTATTCTGTTCCGTTCTATTGTTTTTCTAGTCTGATCTTTTCTATTATTTTCTATTCAAATTCGAATTCATTCTATAAGAAATTCAAATTTCAGTAGCCATCTTCCGAAATTCGAATTTCGTATAGAATGAATTCAAATTCGAATAGAATAAAAAAGAATAGCATAGAAAAACAATGAAACAGAATAGACAAAAATATAATATATATATTATATTTTATTCTCTTCTGTTCTATTGTTTTTCTAGTCTATTCTTTTCTATTATTTACTATTCTAATCTTTTCTATTCAAATTCGAATTTATTCTATACGAAATTCTAATTTCAGAAGCCATCTTCCGAAATTCGAATTTCGCATAGAATTAATTCAGATTCGAATAGCAAAGTTTAGAATAGAATAGAAAAGAATAGCATAGAAAAACAATGGAACAGAATAGAAAAAAAATATAATATATATATATATATATATATATATATATATATAACCATCTTCCGAAATTGGAATTTGGTACAGAATGAATTCGATTTCGAATAGAAAAGATTAGAATAGAATATATTATATTTTTTTTCTATTCTGTTCTATTGTTTTTCTATGCTATTCTTTTATATTTTCTATTCTATTCTAATCTTTTCTATTGGAATTTGATTTCATTTTATACGAATTTTAAATTTAAAAATGGTTATATATAGTTTACTTTTTCAAATTCAGTTAATGTTTTTTTCGAATGTGGTAGAGTTTTTTCGAATTTGACAGTTTTTTTTCAAATGTGGTAGAATTTTTTCGAACTTGATAGTTTTTTTTAATGCGGGCAAATTTTTTCGAATTTGAATACGAAACGAATTCAGAAAACGAATGTAACGAATGCAACAAATTTAACGAAACGAATTTAGTTAAATAACAGATCGAAACGAAACTAAACTAAACAAATTTTTTCATCCTGCACATGTCTATATTACTAGACATGTGCAGAAAAAGAAAATGCCCCCCCTCCATGACTTTTCCTTTAAAAATCGATAATGCAACCACCAATCCCTCCCCTCATGCCAGGGTACTAGGTGTAATCCTAGACTCTGACCTGTCCTTTCAGTCCCAAATCCAATAGTCAAAAGCTTGTAGACTTCACCTCCGTAACATCTCTAAAATTCGCCCCTTTTTAATTAATGAAACCCCCAAACTACTCATTCATTCCCTTGTTATCTATCTCCTTGACTATTGCTACGCCCTTCTCATAGGCCTACCTCACCATAGGATATCCCCTCTTCAGTCTATCATGAGTGCTGCTGCCAGACTCATCCACCTTACCAACCACTCAGCGTCTGCTACCCCTCTCCGCCAACACTCCCTACGCTGGCTCCCGATCACCCAGCAAATTAAATTAAAAAAAACTAACCACAACATACAAAGCTAATAACTCTGCCCAGAACTACATCACCAATCGTGTCTCCAAATATCACCCAAACCGTCCTCTCTGCTCCTCTCAAGACCTCCTACTCTCAAGCTCCCTTGTCTCCTCCTCCCATGCTCATCTCCAGGATTTCTCCAGAGCCTCTCCCATCCTCTGGAACTCTCTACCTCAACCTGTCCTGCTATCTCCTACTCTAGCTGCCTTCAGGCAGCTTATCTTTTACCACTTCCATCAGCTCATTCCCCACAGTTACAACCTTTTGTACCACCCGCTCTGTGCAAAACCACTGAGCACAGAACAGGTAGATATAACATGTTTGTTATTTAAAAAATTAAAAAACAAAGCTTTAATACCACTTTAGGGTCCTTATTTAGTTACTTCCTGCCAAGCCTCTACATTGTACACCGTTAAACTGAACAGACACACACATATGTACTTCATCTGTGTATTTCGCTGTTTCCCTGGAGTTCACCTTTAATTATATAATTAATACATGCTTTTAAAATAAATATTTGGTAAAAGTTTAATAGGGATAATAACCTTTTAGATGTCAGGGAGATTTTAGCAAAGCAATTTCAAGTTGCATTAAGTTGACAATACCAGACATCTCAAGTCTCCCGCGACTCGCGGGATACTCCCGCATTTGATGGCGGGCTCACGGACACCCAGTGTGGCACGATCTCCTGGCTGAGCCTGCACTGCCACTCAGCCTGGAGTAATCACAAACAGCGGGTGTCTCCCGCTGTGTCATGCAGCTGCAGTCTTAACTGTTCAGCGGCCTTCCACTGTAACAAAGCCCCGCCTCCTCATCCATGATAGATGGAACACTGAATCAATTTACCAGCATTGTATCAGTGTTCAGTTGACCGTCTATCATGGATGAGGAGGCGGGGCTTTGTTACAGTGGAAGGCCGCTGAACAGTTAAGACTGCAGCTGCATGACACAGCGGGAGACACCTGCTGTGTGTAATCAAGGTACTGGCTAGGCTGTAGATGGGCACTGATGAGGATACAGAGGGCACAGCGAGGCTGCATTGTTGGCACAGTGAGGCTGCAGATGGGCACAGTAATGCTGCATATGGGCACAGTGAGGCTGCAGATGGGCACTGATGAGGATACAGATGGGCACAGTGAGGCTGCATTGTTGGCACTGATGAGGCTGCAGATGGGCACAGTGAGGTTGCATTTATGGCTCAGTGAGGCTGCATTGATGGGCACAGTGAGGTTGCATTGATGGGCACTGACAAGGCTGCAGATGCACACAGTGAGGGTGCAGATTGGCACAGTAAGGCTGCATTGTTGCCACTGGCACTGGCTGTATTGTTGGTGAGTGTGACACAAAGTTATCTTTTAAAGTATTATTTTATTATGGCATTATATTATTAATTATCGTTAAAGTATTATTTTATCATAGTATTTTATTATGAATGGGGGGAGGGGGGTTGTTGGCACGGAGCGTGACCTCCCTGAAATGAGCTTGCCACCTCCCTGAAATTAGTTTTTGCAGGTTGGGATGTCTACAATACTCACTCGAATTACCATAATTTCAGTTCTTGGTAACCCACTGCATCCACAGCACACACAGACCCCCTCACAGGGTCAGTAGGAGGGCAGTAGCAGTGTACTTCCTGAAGCCAAAGCAGTGTCATTTTTTTCTCCCTCAGCTTTGTGGATGACCGTTTATAATCAACATTTTAACAGATCACAACCAAACTTCCAAGGCCAGTTTAAAGTTGAACAGATGCAAAAGCAGCAAAAGCTGTTTTTGTTATTTTATCCATTCTCGTTCAATAAATTTATTGGTATTTCAATAAGAGAAATACATAACCAATAAGCCCTCACAATGGCTAAAGCCGGCTATAGACAGATTGAAATTTGTCTGGTTCAGCAGGAACTGATCGATCGACTTCAGGACAAACAGCCTGTGGGTTTTTTGTTCATGTGATTACTGCCACCAGCTTTAGCCGGCGACAGTAATCATTGTATTCTGACATAAAACCTTTCCCTGTTAGCATACAATAGCGCAGTGTGAGGGATTCCCCCATCAACACTGAATGTATTGATGGGGAAATTGAGCGATTTTCTTTCCTTATATCCGTGGTTGAAGGAAAGAAATTTGCTTAATTTATGGCCAGCCAGTAAGGCATCAAGAGAAAACAGGTCATAAACAACAAAGACAACAGGATTAACAAAGTGTTTTTATCTTGTAGCGATGTGGGAACCAACGCAGTTCCCGCATCTCATCTCTCCCGCGGGCAGTGTCCTCTGCGAACCGCTGTGGGTGTCAATACAATCTTAAAGCGGAGCGCCGCCGAAAATTTTTTTTTTTAAAGTCAGCAGCTACAAATACTGCAGCTGCTGACTTTTAAAACATGGACACTTACCTGTCCAGGGCGCCCGCGATGTCGGCACCCGAGGCCGAACCGTCTCTCCGTCCTCGGGTGCTGCCGCCTCCATCTTCGGTAAGGGAATCAGGAAGTAAAGCCGTTCGGCTTCACTTCCCGGTTCCCTACTGCGCATGCGCGAGTCGCGCAGCGCAATACGGATGGTCCCTGCTGCCTCTGGGACCCGTGTGTTTCCCAGCAGGCAGCGGGGAGGGAGCAGGAAGTGGCGTAAATAACCGCAGATTCTGCGGCTATCTATGCCGGAAGTGGGTACAGATACCTGTAATATACTGGTATCTGTACCCCCCCCCTGAAAGGTGCCAACTGTGTCACCGGAGGGGGGGAGGAATCTGATGAGTGGAAGTTCCACTTTTGGGTGGAACTCCACTTTAATGACACCTCCAGATCAGTTCACAGATCGCAGTGTGAACTGTGAATTCAGACAGAAATTGGATCGCATGGGTGTGAACACCAATCCAATCCGATTCCAGTGCGGGGGAAAAAAGGGTTCCTGCACTATTTTCGTGCAAATCCAATGCAAGTTCAGCCATACAACTGTATGGCTGAACTCGCATTGCACAGACATCGCATGTGATCTGCACAGCAATGTGGTGCGAATCACATGCAATGCCTGACATCGCATATGTGCGAACTCAATTGACTATTTCAATTTATGGTTGTTTTTTGTTCTTGGATGGAGTTCTACTGAAAATTTTATTGGTGGATATAAAAAAATGTCTTAGTGCTTGTACTTTTACATCAGGCATTCTGTATAATAAAGGCAGCAATGGGGAAGTTTCCTGTATCACAATTTACGCTTTCCAAAATCAATTGATTACTAGAATAACAAAAAGGCAACATGGTGTACTGGAGTAGTACTGCAATGTCTAAAAAAAAAGAATGAAGTAATAAGCAGGAAGGGTATGTGTACACTATACATCTCAAGGCTTCATTAAATGAGTTTAATTAAACTTAATTAAACTCTGGACAGACCCTTTAATACTGGTGTAAAATGAGAGAAAATGTATTTACATAAATGTCTTTTACAAATAATAAAAAGACACACATGGGCCATATTTATAAACATATTAATGTGACTTTTGTGAAGCATTCAACGGTGGTGAATCAATCACTGTCATTTCAAGTACATGTACCAGGAAGATTCACCTGCAGTGAGTGTTTGGTAAATGTTAGATTAACTGCTTTATAAATAATCACAACAGAAAAAGATCTAAGAACTCTCTGAGATGGCAACCAAGGACACAAGGTCAACACATGAATGTGAAAAAGTATTTCCAGATTTATTAATCACATAACATAAAACAATCATATAATATGAATACAATATTCTTTTTTGACACACTACAAAGACCACATACAGTATATTTGCAATATATACTTAGTGTCCAGATTCACAGATAAGAGATTGTGATCATTAGATGCATATATTGGACAAGGATAATATAATACAGTTTAAAGCGGAGTTCCACCCAAAAGTGGAACTTCCACTTTAAGGAGTCCTAACCCCCTGACATTCCACATTTGGCATGTCCTTATTTTTTTTTTTGGGGGGGGGGTGGGTACTTAGTTTTGACAGGTATCCAGCTCCCACTTCTGCCCACGCTGCCTAGGAGACTCCTCCTCTCCCCTCCCTGCAATCTTCTGGGACACGTCACAGGTCCCAGTAGATTGCTCAGCCATTCAGGACAACGCAACTAACGCATGCGCAATGCGCACCCGGCTGTGAAGCTTGGCGGCCGCATCGCTGGACCGTGGGACAGGTGATTGTATGTGTATTAAAAGTCAGCAGCTACACTTTTTGTAGCTGCTGACCTTTAATAAACTGAAAAACGAGTGGAACTCTGCTTTGATTTGGTAGTAAAATGTGTGCGAATTTCTTTAACCCATAGTGCATTTTTCACTTTTGCCTTTCAATAGATGCCAAGACAGTTCTAAACATCACACAACAGGAGATCATGAAAGTTGAAGCTGGGCAGTCAGTGAACATCACTTGCTCCTTTTTCTATGAATCACCCTCTTTTACTGTAAAATGGACTAGAGGCTGTGATCACAGTGTGTCTCTTTCTGATCAAACATGTTACAATGGCAGAATCAATAAATCTGATGTAGAATTTACCATGATAACAACTGACTCAGGAACATTGTGCTGTAAGAGAAATTCTATACTTACCATTGTCAATGTGATGGAGATTGACTCCGGAATATACTGCTGTTATGTACAGACTGTTCGTGGGAATATGGGAAATGGATCTGGAACCAGATTGGAGGTCATACCAAGAACATCCATAGCAGGTATTTTGTTTCTAGTAACATACAGTAGCTGTTACTGGCACATATAGCCCACATTTATAGTTTCCTATCATTTTACTATGAAGTTCTTCTTGTCTACCTCTCTAACTATTACTGTTGTCTACCATTTTAGCCACCTTTAGGTTTACTACAATTTACTTACCTTGAGACAGTCCTAGACAAAGTACAGCTATACTAATTCGGCTTTTATGCCCAATCACAAGTTTTATACTTGCATGTATTCATAATACCAAGATTTTACGCTGTGTGCTCTGTGCTGCTCATCCTCTTCGAAATTTGCACTCATGAATCTTCATTCTCCCTCACATGTCCACCACAAACTTCATTTAATGCTATGGAGAGTTCCTAGTCTTGCTGGATTATAAGCTCTCTATCGGTGTGACCTAGGCAGCCTAAATCACATACTCAGGAGTATTGTGGATGTTTCAGGTCATTGGTGACGGCAGGTAATCTTTTCTTTTTTTTTTTTGTTTCAGTCCAATAGGCCCTGTTTTGGAAGACTTTGTTTTGCTTCAGTCAAATAGACCCCCTCTGGTAGGCCTACAATGAAATGAGAATTAGCAAGTTATACAGACATTGTGCAGCTCTGTACAAAGAGGATTGGTGGAAGACCATTGACACTACATCCCTCATGACACAAACGATATACAATATATAATTCAATTGGACTTTTTTGGTGCCAGGCATCAACAACAAATAAACAACAAATAAAATAATACTTATTTCCATATGAAATATATATATATATATATATATATATATATATATATATATATATATATATATATATATATATATAAATTGGTGTCAAAAAGCCTACCCAGCCAGAAGTCAGGGGGCTCCTCCTGGGCCAGGTGTGGCTAGTGTTTAAGCCGCAGCATTGTGACAATGGCAACAGAGCAGTGGGACAGTTTATCAAAACTTCCAGTGCAGTGGGTGGAGGTGGGGGCCCTCCTCTCTCCGTTACCTGGCTTTACCAGTTTAGTTAGTACTTGGACATGGTGATTGGACCTAATTACATAATTAGCACCCAACTTGTTTAGACTATACGGCTGATACTGTGTGTACTTGCCACTTAGCCTCTGTGTTTCCTTTATTTGAATATGGGACATTTATACACTATATTGCCAAAAGCATGCAACGCCTGCTTACACGCACATGAACTATAATTTGTGCACTGGTCCAAACCATTTGGCGGAAGGGGGATTATGGTGTGGGGTTGTTTTTCAGGGGTTGGGCTTGGCCCCTTAGTTCCAGTGAGGGGAACTCTTAAGGCATCAGCCTACCAAGACATTTTGGACAATATCATGCTTCCAACTTTGTGGGAACAGTTTGGGGAGGGCACCTTCCTGTTCCAACATGACTGCACACCAGTGCACAAAGCAAGGTCAAGAGAGACATGGATGAGCAAGTTTGGAGTGGAGGAACTTGACTGGCCTGCACAGAGTCCTGACCTCAGCCCGATAGAACACCTTTGGAATGAATTAGAGCAGAGACTGCAAGCCAGGCCTTCTTGTCCAACATCAGTGCCTGACCTCACAAATGCGCTTCTGGAAGAATGGTCAAACATTCCTATAGACACACTCCTAAACCTTGTGGACAACCTTCCCAGAAGGGATGAAGCTGTTATAGCTGCAAAGGGTGGGCCAACTCAATATTGAACCCTATAATAATAATTCTCCATTAAGGGGGCGTGGCAGGGGGTGTGTCCTATGCCTACATACTTTTGCTTAAAGGGTTCCTCTCATTCGCATCTCAAAAAGTTGGGTGGTATGCATATGTAATCAGCAAATATGGCTGTCCTCATGTACATTTCCATACTACATGTTACTTTTTTGGTTTACATAATAGGGAGCCACTTGTTTCTCCTGTTTAGTGATTTAGCACGACTCTTGCAATTACTCTTTAAGACATTTCAAAATTAGATGCAATACTATTCACTGATGTTGAACTGGCTTCTGTCTCCAAGTTTCCTTTTGTGTTTTTGTAAAAAGGAAATGGCAGAGAGAGTGTTATTATGTTCTTATTGTTTCCCCTTTTCCTCTTTTCCCTTAGATACAAATACAACTAAAACTAATGGAAATATGCAATATATCCTGTATGCCGTGATAGGGGTTGAGGCGTGTATTATACTGGTACTGCTCATTGTTGTCATAAAATTTTGTCACAAAGGTAAGTTATTCTGTAACTCTTTTTGATTTTTGTAAATAATGAGGAACTGAGCAAAATGTTATCTAAAAGCACTGCAGGAAGAAAGTGTAACATGCTGACGTACACTTGCCTCCAGGCCATCCACTAAGACTTCAGATACCGAGGCCCTTCTCACCATGTACGTTTTGTGCCTCCAGCCCTACCTATAATTATAGATTTCTTCAAGGCCAACTACTCTTATTGAAATGATGAGCTAGGGCTAAATGTGTGCAGTATTGGAGTGATATAGAGAGACATGTTTTCTGAGCTCTCAATCTAGAGGTGTGTGACATAATGCAAACTAAAAAAACAAGTTCCATTTACTTCATGTACTGCTTTTAGTTAGGGCTTTGTGGGGGTTATTCTTTAAACCTATAGGAGTGCCTTAAAGGGTAGCTATACTTTTGTTCACATTTACATATTTATTCACTTGACCTCCAGACAATTTACCCTTCTTCATGACCAGGCCATTTATTTGCGATACGGCACTGTGTTACTTTAACTGACAATTGTGCGGTCGTGCAATGCTGTACCCAAATAAAATGTATGCCCTTTTTTTCCCACAAATAGATCTTTCTTTTGGTGGTATTTGATTTTTTTGTTGCGCTTTAAACAAAAAAATAAGACAATTTAGAAAAAAAATTATATATTTTTTTACTTTCTGCTATAAAACATATCCAATAAAAAAATTTAAAAAATGTCTTCAGTTTAGGCCAATATGTATTCTGCTACAAATTTTGGGTAAAAAAAATCCTAATAAGTGTATAATGATTGGTTTGCGCAAAGGTTATAGCATCTACAAACTATAGGATAAGGGAACTAAGGGACATTTTTATTTTTTTTTACTAGTAATGGCGGCGGTCAGTGACTTATAGCAGGACTGTGATATCGTGACGTATAAATCGGATCATAACTGACACTTTTGACACTTTTTGGGGATCAGTAACACTAATACAGTGATCAGTGCTAAAATATGCACTGCCACTGTACTAATGACACTGGCTGGGACAGATTAACATCAGGGGTGATCAAAGGGTTATCTGTGTGCCTAGCCAGTGTTTGTGTACTGTGTGGGAGGTGCTTTTACTAAGGGAAGGCATGGGTCCATGTTCCTGCTTGGCAGGAGCACAGGATCCTTGCCTTCTCTACTGACAGAACAGCAATCTGCCTTATTTACCTAGGCAGATCGCCATTCTGCCTCTGTGCTAAATGATCGTCAAGTGCCTGCGGACATGTATAATCACAGTGGAAGCAGGGCAGCTGCGGCGCACATACGCGCCACAGACACAAAAGTGCAGAATTACGTACTAGGTACGTGATCCTGCGCAGCAAAGCTGCCCTGCTGCCATATATGTAAGTTATACGGTCGGCACGCGGTAAAAGAACAAAATTCAAATGATCTGTTTTGCAAATACAGAACTGCAAAATTTGTAAATGAATAGATGTGAACAGAACACCATCTAAAGCCGCGTACACACGAGCGGAATGTCCGACAGAAAAAGTCCAACGGAAGCTTTTCATCGTATATTCCGATCGTGTGTATGCCTCATCGAACTTTTTTTTTCGAAAATTCTGACGGACCTAGAAATAGAACATGTTCTAAATATTTCCAACTGAACCAATTCCTATCGGGAAAACCACTCGTCTGTATGCTGTTCCGATGGGCCAAGTACGAGACGGAAGCTATTGGCTACTGGCTATTGAACTTCCTTTTTCTAGTCCCATCATACGTGCTATATGTCACCGCGTTCTTGACGATCGGACTTTGGTGTGATCGTGTGTACACAAGACAGTTTCAGCGGAATTCCGTCGGAACTCGTACACACGACCGGTTTTCCCGTCGGAATAAACGCTGAAGGTTTTTCCAACGGGAAAACCGGTCGTGTGTACGCGGCATGACTTTTCCCAGAACAATCTCCTGTCTTTGGCCCCTCAAGCTTCTGAATGGCCTCTATTGAGGGGGGGGGGGGGATAATTTGTTGGATAGGTTAAAAAAGAAATATGGGTTTGGTCTGGATCCACCCCCTTTCCTCTCCTCTGTTTGATATCGGGTTTGGACTGCCTACTTGCTCCAGGGACTTCACTGAGAACAGTAGCTCTCCCCCTCCCTCCTCCTGTTCAGGCTGTTCCGATCTTCAAGTGTTATTAAACCCACAACAGTAAAATCAGCCCCACTGGGTTGAACAAAAAAAAATAGTGGTGGTGATGGGGGGGGGGGGGGTGTTTGATAATAAATACTGGTGAATAGAATAAATAGAAAAAAAATGGTGGTGTGCACTAGGCTTTAGGGTAGTGGTGATGGGGGGTGGGGGTGGAATAATTAAAGAGGTAGTGAACTTCATTTTTTATTTTTAACCCTAAAAGACAATGGCATAATGTGCTAGTATGCTTCGCATACTAGCACATTATGAAATACTTTCCTTAGAATGAAGCCCTCCAGCTGTGCACTGTTACAGCAGAAGGTGCTTCCATCTTCACCTGATATTCCTTCCAGGTTCGCGACATTCGGCCATCTGATTGGCTGCGCCGCGATGATTGCACTCGCACGCATGCGGGGCTCTGAAGGGACGGCACGAGTATGCATACCCTTCAGAGTGCATGCACCGGTGATGTCACTGGCTGCATGCAGTGTGAATAAATCTTCTAAACCATGCAGGTTTAGGAGACATTCACTTTACCTATAGGTAAGCCTTATTATAGGCTTACCTGTAGGTGCAAGTGTCATAAAGGGTTTACTCCACTTTAAATGATAATTGTACAAAAGTACAGTAAACTCATTAGAAAACAAAAAAATCTCTAAATCATTATAGTTTACCTTTTTTTACCAATACATGTATGTGTATGTAATATTGTATCACTGAAAGACATAGCTAATAATAAACTTGTTTATTTTACAGGCTCAACTCAGGTTGTCAACCAGGTGGGTTTCTACTTCTGAAGCATTTTTTGTATATTTACTACATCTGCTGTACATATTAAGGTTTAAAGTTTACGAGCAATAGCCAATAGAAAAAATGATCTAATCATTACCATAAAGTGAACTCTTTTTTTTTACCTTTAGTTGACCTCCAAAGGTAAATTTTAGGGAGAAGCCGAACACCACCCAGTTCAGTTCGCACCAGAACATGCGAACAGACAAATAATTTGTGCGAACATGCGAACACCGTTAAAGTCTATGGGACACAAACGTGAAAAGTGTTCATTTTAAAGGCTTCTATGCAAGTTATTGCCATAAAAAGTGAATGGGGACCCGGGTCCTGCTCTAGGGGACATGTATCAATTCAAAACAAAGTTTTTAAAATGTCTGTTTTTTCAGGAGCAGTGATTTTAATAATGAAAAAGTGAAACAATAAAAATGAAATATTCCTTTAAATATCATGCATGGGGGTCCCCTTAGTCTGCCTGTAAAGTAGCGCATCTTTCCCATGTTTATAACAGTAGTGCAGCTAAATGACATTTCTAAAGGAAAAAATGCTTGCGGCTGTAATGTATTGCTGGATCCCAGCAATATACATAAAATATCATTGAAAAAAATGGCGTGGGTCCCCCCCCCCCCGTCCATTCCAGGCCCTTCAGGTTTGGTATGAATATTAAGGGAAACTCCACGCCCACATTTTTTTAAAAAATTATGTGGGGGTCCCCCCCAAAATCCATACTAGACCCTTATCTGAGCATGCAACCTGACAGCTCCCCCCCTCCTCAATCATACCATGCCGCTTGCCCTTAACATGGGGAGGGTGCTTTGGGGTCCCTCCCAAAGCACCTTGTCACCATGTTGATGGGGACAAGGACCTCATCCCCGCAACCCTTGCCCGGTAGTCGTGGGAGTCTGCGGGTGGGGGACTTATCAAAATCTGGGGCCCCCAGATCCCGGACCCCCCCATGTGAATGGATATCGGGTACATTGTACCCCTACCCATTCTCCAAAAAAAGTGTAAAAAAGTAAAAATGACAGGAGACAGTTTTTGACAATTCCTTTATTAGAAAGAAAAAAGTGTCCCGCGATGTAAATCCATCGTCAATCACGGCGTCCGGCGGTCCCGTAAAAAGAGATAAAATAAAAAAGGAAAAACTCCACCTCCATGGGATGCTTCCCCGCCGACTGCTATCTTTTCGCTTTGACAGCTGTTATATAGGCAAGGGTGGGGTCACCTGGTGATGTAAACGTGTGACTCTGCCCCTCTGACATCACATGCATTAAGATAAAAAACCTTCCGTGTATAGCAGTATCCCCAGCACCCCCTAATTACTTACCTGAGCCCCTTCTCTCTCCAGCGATATCCACAAATGTCTTAGCTGTTCTTCTGCTTGATTCCGAGCATGCGTGGAACTTTGTGCCTCGTAATTGTGTACACACGATCGGAATTGACGAGAACAGATTTTGTTGTCGGAAAATTTGAGATCCAGATCTCAAATTTTGTGTGTCAGAAATTCCGATGGAAAATGTCCGATGGAGCCTACACACAGTTGTAATTTCCGACAACAAGCTCCCATCGAACATTTTCCATCGGAAAATCCTATCGTGTGTACAGGGCATTCGGGTTCTGACCTTCCTTCTCTACTGCAGAGAGAGCAATGCAACTTGGTCAAGGACTTGCTTCCGGTCTATGACTGGATAGTGAAGGACCAGCAGATCACTAGTTAGGTCACCTTCAATCCAGAGCTGTCTCCCATGTACATTATTTCCACCATTAGATGTAAATAGCCTTCAGGATTAAATGAAAGCCAACATCACTGAACCCAGGCTAAAAATCAACCCACCTCTGAGGGGCATCAGCTCACAGCCTGAGCTGAATGGTGGTCTATATATCATTACATACTGTAAGTGTTATTCAGTGCAATAGTACAAGAACACCCACCACTGCCATATCCAATATATCCTTATGAGACAGCACACAACAATTTTCGTTTTAGGTTTTCAAAGTTTCTCAACCTAATATTATAGCTAATTCTATGGGCTTTGATAAATTATTTTGCACTTATTCCTGCAAACAGTCTGTGATTAGGTCTCTCATTTCATTTGTCTTCAGCAGTTTAATAACTTGCCAGTTGTCTATGTATTACATTCTTCCTCTATCAATCTGCTATATTGCAGAGACCTTGTCTTATTTATTCCTTTGACTAAATATGTACAACATAGGTGCATGTCTTTGTCAGCATTGATGTCATTACCCAATGCTCATTTCAATACTCTACTAATAAAAACTCTTTTGGTTTTAAAGAAAATAAAAATAGTTTAAATCATCTGATGAAAGGCATGCCACATTTTTTGTATAGTCTTAACCATGTAGCAAGAGGCTGGCTATATTATGAGACAACACATGTATTTTATAAGATTATTTTTATGTTTATAGAACTCAGATTCGACTATTAATAATTTCTTATTGTGGTTGCCTTAAATTCTAGGTCTTTGAAGAGGAGCCGGTGTGTGAAGCAAAACTTCATTATGCTGAGATCTGTCAGTCGAAACAATCAAAGCGTGTGAAGGGTAGACGGTCAGAGGAGAAAGTTACCTATGCTCCTGTCAAGCTGCACTAGTAAATAAATCCAAGATTTTTTCATGACAAAAAACATTTATGAAATAAACAAGGTGCCTTAAATTAGTGTAGTATTGTATTGATTTATATCTCATAAATGTTACACTATTTAACCACTTGCCTACTGAGCACTTTTACCCCCTTCCTGACCAGGCCAATTTTCAGCTTTCAGCACTGTCACACTTTGAATGACAATTGCTTGGACATGCAACACTGTACCCAAACAAATTTAAAAATTTTTTCACACAAATAGAGCTTTATTTTGGTGGTATTTAATCACCAATGGAGTTTAAATTTTTTGCTAAATAATTGAATAAAGCCAGAAAATTAAAAAAAAAATACAAAAACTTTTTCATGGTTTGTTATAAATTTTGGAAATAGGTAATTTTTCTCCTTCACTGATGGGCACTGATGAGGCGGTACTGGTGGGCACTGATGAGGCGGCACTGGTGGGCACTGATGAGGTGGCACTGGTGGGCACTGATGAGGCGCCACTGGTGGGCACTGATGAGGAGCCACTGGTGGGCACTGATGAGGCAGTACTGATGAGCACTGATGGGCACTGATAGACTGCACTGATGGGAACTGATGAGGCGGCACTGGTGGGCACTGATGAGGCGGCACTGGTGGGCACTGATGAGGCGGCACTGGTGGGCACTGATGAGGCGCCACTGGTGGGCACTGATGAGGTGCCACTGGTGGGCACTGATGAGGAGCCACTGGTGGGCACTGATGAGGCAGTACTGATGAGCACTGATGGGCACTGATAGACTGCATTGATGGGCACTGATGAGGCGGCACTGGTGGGCACTGATAAGGCGGCACTGGTGGGCACTGATGAGGAGCCACTGGTGGGCACTGATGATGCTGCACTGATAGAACTGATAGAACCGCGCTAGCGTGTCAACAAAAAATCATCACAAGAAGCAGCATCTTAATGTGAGATACACAACAAGTAGAATAGATAAGAGAAGCCACGCTAGAATAGTCCCAGATAGCGAATCAGGATAATTGATTGAAAAACATGGCGATATGTTTCAGTATTTGAAGATGGTGGGATAAATCCTTATGATAATGACACCACAGTGATCCACTCCAAGAAGTGCATCGCCACCATAAGAAAAACTTGCTTACCAGATAGCAAGCGAAACCAGGCATGTGGCTATAGCCTAACCAAGGCCTTTACTTGCACAGAAGATCTTAGGGATAAATAGCACTGGATAGATGGCTGGAATGATTTCTCACACATCTGCACCACTGTAAAGTCCGTGATCGTCTCGTTCAGCAAAGGACCCAAAAAGAGAGACTGACCATAGCGTAATACTGTCTAACTTTTTTTTATTATAGAAAAAAGTATTGCACTTACATTTTGTATATTTGAAATCACGTGTACAAACAGAGCAGGCCGGCTCGCAACAAACTCCCGTCCTCCTAGTAAGACAGCGTGGTGATAGGCAGCACTGATAGGCGGCACTGATGGGCAGCACTAATGGGCACTGTTAGGCGGCACTGATGGGCACTGGTAGGTAGCACTGACAGGTGACACTGATGAGGAGGCACTGATGGGCACAGATTGGCAGCACTGGTGGGCACACATTTGCAGCACTGTTTGGACTGGACTGATAATCAGTGTACATGTCCCTTTTAGAGAAGCTGGTTATCGGCACTCTTCTCTGATCCTCATGCTGTCAGCATGAGAAAAGGAGTGCAGATAACCTGCTTCTATTTACATCCATGATCAGCTGTGATTGGACACAGCTGATCACCTGGCAAAGAGACTCTGACTGGCTCTTTACCTCAATCTGTGATCAGCAGTGTCCTTCGGACACTGTGATTACAGAGTGCTCCACCCGCGGGTCGCAGCAGGCACACGGCGGACCCAATCGCGGGAGGCCGTCATATGATGGCCTTCCAGAACTAGCCTTCTGCGCTGTAGCCGTCATTTAGCTATAGCGCGGTTGGCAAATGTTTAACCACTTCCCGACCAGGGCACGCCGATGTACGTCGGCAGAATGGTATGGCTGAACAAATGAGCGTACCTGTAAGTCCCATTTGAATTTCCCGCTGTGCCAATGCGTGCGCGCCTGCGGTGGCGTACGCGCGACGGCCGGGAGCTCCGTGAGTCGGACTGTGGGTCCCACGGACTCAATCGCCGTGGGGATAAACGCGATCACCTCACGCTGATGTAAACAAGCATCTCCCCGTTCTGCCTAGTGACAGTCTCACTGATCTCTGCTCCCTGTCATCAGGAGCAGAGATCAATGACATGTCACAGCTAGCCCATCCCCCCTACAGTTAGAAAACACTCCCTAGTACTGACTTAACCCCTCCCCACCCCCTAGTGGTTAACCCCTTCACTGCCAGTGTCATTTACACAGGAATCAGTGCATTTTTATAGCACTGATTGCTGTATAAATGACAATGGTCCCAAAAATGTGTCAAAAATGTCCGATGTGTCTGCCATAATGTCGCAGTCACAATGAAAATCGCTGATCGCCACCATTACTAGTAAAAAAAAAAAATTATTAATAAAAATGCCATAAAACTATTCCATATTTTGTAAACGCTATAACTTTTGCGCAAACCAATCAATAATCGCTTATTGCGATTTTTTTTTACCAACAATATGTAGAAGAATATGTATCGGCCTAAACTGAGGAAAAAAAATTTTTTTAATTATTTTTTGGGGGTATTTATTACCGCAAAAATTAAAAAATAATGCATTTTTTTCAAAATTGTCGCTATTTTTTTGTTTATAGTGCAAAAAATAAAAACCGCAGAGGTGATCAAATAGCACCAAAAGAAAGCTCTATTTGTGGGGAAAAAAGGACGTCAATTTTGTTTGGGAGCCACGTCGCACGACCACGCAATTTTTAGTTAAAGCGATGCAGTGCCGAATCACAAAAAGTGCTCTGGTCAGAAAGGGGGTAAATTCTTCCGAGGCTGAAGTGGTTAAAGTCTATCCAAAGTCAAACCTTTTTTTTTTTGCTGTCCAGTCATCCACCAGGACACCAGGACAATTAGAGTGAATTTACCTAGCTGGCACACATACAGTTATAGGTACCTGACAGGTTGTAATAGGAATAAAAGTGACACTTTTATTTAAAGAACATTGTAAAAATAAAAAGGTAGAATAAATAAGAAAAAAAAGTTTTTTAAACGCGTCCCGTCCCACCAAGCTCGCATGCAGAAGCGAACTCATACGTGAGTAGCGCCTGCATATGAAAACAGTGTACAAACAACACATGTGAGGTATTGCCACGATCGGTAGAGTGAGAGCAATAATTCTAGCCCTAGCACTCCTCTGTAACTCAAAACATGCAATCTATAGAATTTTTTAAACGTTGCCTATGGAGATTTTTAAAGGTAAAAGTTTGTCGCCATTCCACGAGCGGGAGCAATTTTGAAGCGTGACACGTTGGGTATCAATTTACTCGGTATCAATTTACTCGGCATAACATTATCTTTCACAATATAAAAAAAATTGGGCTAACTTTACTGTTGTCTTATTTTTTAATTCAAAAAAGTGTATTTTTTCCAAAAAAAGTGCGCTTGTAAGACTGCTGCGCAAATACGGTGTGACAGAAAGTATTGCCACGACCGCCATTTTATTCTCAAGGGTGTTTGAAAAAGAATAGTATCTAATGTTTGGGGGTTCTAAGTAATTTTATAGCAAACTGTGTAATAACGGTTTTTAACTTGTAAACAACAATTCTCAGAAAGAGGGTCGGCCCTTAAGTGGTTATAAATAAAGTGGTTATAAAAAAAAAAAAATGGTTATAAAGTGGTAAAATATAAAACATAAAAATCAGTAAAAGGGACATAATGTACAGTCAATGGGATGTGTCCCTTGTGCTGATTCTACTCCTTTTAGGAGAAATCTTTCTTCGTCCTACCCACCATCTCCCGCCCCAACCATACTAAAGCCTCTATGAATGACAAAGGATATTGGGGAGGATGTATGACTTATAACTCCTCCTCTCCATTCTTAGATCCTGTGTCATTCAAAAACCTGTAATTTGACTTCTATGAATTGCAGACCTGGCATGAAAGAGCGGGCATAGTCGGGTTCTCTTTATGAGAGATCCGGACAGCTCTTTAGTTGTATGGGTGGGAGCAGTAGGATTGAGGAAGATTTCTCCTAAAACAGTGGTTCAATCTCAACTCCTGTACTCAGGGCCCACTAACAGGCCAGCTTTTAAGTATTACCTTGGGGAGATGCAGACTAGAATACTGCAATCACTGAGCAACAAATTATGTCACCTGTGATGCATTTCAGTTATCTTGCAAACCTGGCCTGTTAGTGGGTCCCGAAGACAGGAGTTGAGAACCACTGTCCTAAAAGAATCAGCACAAGGGACACATCATACTGACGGTAAGTTATTGTAAATTAACTGATTTTTATTTTTAGCTAAACTTAGCCTAGAAAGTATGGAAGCAGCACACAAAAGTAGAATTGTCTGAAAAAGGAGCTCTCACTATACCCTTAGCAGCCAATCAAGTTCAAATTTCTATTGTCTGTTATTTTCAGTGACATTTTTTAATTTATTGAGAGGACAATAAAAATAGCTCTCATTTCAGACTATTTGATAAATGATGCCTATAAACCTTTCCACCAAAAAAAATAGAAAGTTTAACTAACTTTTGTATTAAATGTATAGTTGCTTTTCTCATATATTTTCTTTATTAATGCATGATGTATTTTTTAGTGTTTTTGTTTTGTCTGGTAAATATGAATTACTTCATAATACTATTTAATATTTGTATTTACTTAATTAAAATTTGGTAAAAATTAAGTTGACATCTTTAAAAAAGAATACATTTACAAAAAGCAGCCATTATTGTTATCCCTGAGTTCATAGAACCCTGAGTCAAAATTCAACTCCAGCTAAAACTTTTTTTAAATTTTGAATATGGGTTAAATATGTGATCAGCTTTTAAATGGTATCTTTGTTCCCATAGAAGGGATTTGTCTTCTCTTCTTGTTCTTCTTCATTTACTATTCTCTCTTATTTTGTCTGATACCCATGAAATCAACAGGCAGTAAAGGGAAATCTTAATGGAGGACACAGAGAACAAACCTAACAGGGGTTTCTAGCCTTTACCTATGCTATAAAAAACATAAAAATGCCTGCAGTTGAACGTTAAAGCTTTTCTAGTTTATATTCTGTAAAAATGCTTACCAAATATGTTGTATTTTAAGTTTTATTAAATGCTTAAAAATTGTTTTTGCTCAATGCTGATTGTGTTTGTCATATATTACCTACTGTAAATAATAAATAGTCTGATGCATTTTTGAAATTCAAATTACTTTAAAGAAAAACTTTATTTTGAAGTCGCTGAATAATGTCTTACATTGCTATACAACATACAGTCTTTGAATGTCAATATGACAGAATAAAACAATATTATTAGGACCTTTAAGGTAACACTTTCTACAGTATATAAAGATGCAATAGGGTGGATTTACTAAAGGTACGTTTGCAAGGTATTTTTTACTTTGTAAGTTTAGTGAATAAAAAGCTTGCAAAGAATACCTAATTGCATGCTGGAGAAATTAAAAAAGAAACAGCATTTTTGCTTCGTGAATAAAGTGAAGCTCCTCTGACTTCTATCATCCAATCACATAGAAACAAAATTACTCCCTTATCTTTAATTTCTATGCAATTGATTAAATTTTCACTGAATTCACTAAGCTATAGGAAAAGGTTGCAAAAAAAGTATTTTTGTTTGCACGTGATTGGATGATGTTGATGGGGAAATTATGTAAATTTCCTTCCTACAACCCGTGGTTGCAGGAAAGAAATTTGCACCGTCTATAGCCTGCGTAAGCACAAATATATATATATTTTTATCTTCCCTACACACAATTAAGTATTCTTTGCAAAGTGAAATTTCACCACATTCACTAAGCTAAAGGAAAACTCCCTTGCAAAGTGAAAACCCTATTGTGTCTTTATATATAGAAAGAGGTACCTTAAAAGTCCTGATAATAATATTGTTTCATTCTGTTATAGTGACTAGTTTGGAGTGTGGTATCAAGACAAATTACCAGTCCCTCAATCTGCTTTTAAAAAATGTAATGCTGCAAACTTCAAAAAAATTGATGTGAATGCATTTTAAAACCAAAATAGAATAATTAATAATTAATAAAAGCATAAACTAAAAAATAAATAAAAAAGTTCAACCGAAAAGCAGGACCTGTTTTTTCTTGATATTTTTTTTTTGTATTGTTGTAAAGGAGATCGGCCTGGTAGCAGAGGAACTGGCTCAGTTAAAGCTTAATAAAGCAGTGGGCCCTGATGATATTCATCCCAGAGTTCTAAGAGAACTTTGAAGTATATTTCTTCTAAGAGGATAAATTCCCAGTGACTGAAGGAAAGCTAATATTCTACCTATCAACAAGGAGGGCAGCAAAGTAGAAGCTGGCGATTACGTGCCAGTAAGTTTAACATCAGTTGTAGTCAAGTTATCACTCCTGAAAAGAAGGATCATTGATCACTTAAAAATACACAACTCTATTACCAATGTTTTGGAGCAGGGTGGTGCTGGGGACATAGCATTTCTTGATTTCAGCAAGGTATTTGATACAGTTCCACATAATGATACAAAAGTTGTACAGGCTAGGACTTAACCATTGGATGGTTCAGTGGATATGCAGTTGGCTAAAGGATAGATACCAGAGAATGGTTGTAAATGGGGTTCACGCAGAACAGAGAAAAATCGCTAGTGGTGTACCACAAGTCTCTGTACTAGGTCCTGTTCTATTTAATCTATTTGTAAGTGATATAACTAAAGGTTTGTTGGGCAAGGTATGTCTTTTTTTCTGATGATACTAAAGGTGTATAGTAGGGTTGATATCCCTGGAGGTGTCTGTAACATGGAACATGATTAGGCATTGCTGGAAGATTGGTCAAAGCAGTGGAGACTGCAGTTCAATGTTTCTAAATTGAAAATTATACGCCTAGGGAAAAAGAATCCCTTGAGAGAGTACAATATTGGGGGTACAGTGTTGGCCAGCACTACAGAAGATAAAGATTTGGAGGTTCTTATTTCAGATGATTGCAAAATGAGCAAAAGCAAAAAGAATTCTAGGATGCATCACTAGAGGGATCACTAGCAGGAGGAAGGAGGTTATGATTCCCCTATATAGGTCTTTAGTTAGACCTCATTTAGAATACTGTGTCCAGTTCTGGAGACCTCACTTACAAAAAGACATTGATAAAATAGAACGAGTTCAGAGGCGAGTAACAAAAATGGTGAAAGGTCTGGGGATAAAACATATCGAGAGTCACTTCAGGAACTTAACATGTACAGTCTGGAGGAAAGAAGGGAAAGGGGAGACATGACTGAAACCTTTAAATACATGCAGTGCATAAGGTTCAGGAGGGCAGTTTTTTCAATATGAAACCAAAATCAAGAACACAGGGACATGACCTCAAACTAACTGGAGGAAAGTTCAAAACTAATCTTAGAAAGTATTATTTTACTGAAAGGGTAGTTGACGCTTGGCAGTGGCGAAACTAGACCTTCTCTTACCCGGGGCAAAGCCTCAGACTCAAATTGCCTGTTGCCTCCAAATTCCCATCCTTGACATTATTGAGATCCCTCTTTTAGAACAAGCCCTCCATCCTCCCCCCCCAGTATAAAACCTCTTCCCTAACCAGCACATTACCCAACCCCCCAGCTGTACAAATGCAAACATACATCCTTCTGTTTTCCTCCCCTCCCAACACAGACTTTAGATACATTGTGGCTCCATGCAGGGTGAGAGATCCCTGGCTCCTCCGCGTGGTGATCTGTTATAAGACAAAACAGAGCTGAGGAGGAGCCTAGGGAAAGTTGCCTGGGGTGACAGATAAAACCCCAGTGGGGGCGGCAATGCTGTGGGTGCCCTGTGCTAGCGATGTCATTGGCGCCCCTCTCTCTTACAGTACATCAACGACACCCGGAGAAGCTCCATTAAAGCTGCCCAGAGAGCCGCAGAAAGCACAGGTCTGCGTCAGGACCTGAGATGCTGCTTGTGTGAAAGAGAGCCAGAAAATAGGGCTGTAGATCTGACTTCAGAGAAAGGAGTCGCATCGGTGGAACTGTTAGTGGCGGAGGAGAGGAAATCAGAGAACAGGTGTGGCAGGGGAGGAGAGAAAGATGAGACCAAAGAAAGGAGAATAGATGAGCTGGACTGCATCGGAGGGGAGAGATTGTCGGGGAAGAGAGTGTAGCGAGAGCAGAGACATCAGGAACCTGTCAAATGGCGGAGAGTGTAGCTGGAGCAGAGACATCGGGAACCTGTCAAATGGCGGAAAATCAACATGTCAGGGAGTGGAGGTTGCAGTGGCTCCCCTCCCACTGTGGTGCCCGGGGCACATTACCTCCCTGCCCCCCCCTAGTTTCGGCCCTGACGCTTGGAATAAACTTTCAGCAGATGTAGTGAGACAGTCAACAGTAAAAGGCTTCAAACATGCTTGGGACAAACTTAGATCAGACAGAAACAAAACAAAAAAATAACAAATTGGCAGACCTGATGGACTACTATTTTTCTGCTGACAGTTTTCTATGTTTCTGATGTACTATAATGTTATCAATGTGTGCATTTATAAATCATTGTCTCTATATATTTTGTAATTATATATATACTTGGAGATAGCGGCATTTGCACATATATAATTTAAAAGTATACGCAGACACAATTTTATTAGCACCTTTTGACAGCATTATTTACATCAAGCTGTCCTCTTTCTACATCCTAATCTTAATACAATAAAAAGACTATTGATCACTTTTGAACACTGGCTGTTAATGGCTTTTGTACTTTGCACACCATTATTTTTCATGTTCTGCTTAATTGAATGTGCCTGTTAGTGTTTGTTGTAATCATCCGGTACATAGATTAATAGCTATTGTATATTAGATTAAAGCCTACTCTTAAACTTGTACATTTATTACTCCAAAGAGGGAGAGATAATTTGGCCCCTGTACAAATCGTTAGTAAGACCTCATTTGGAATATGCAGTTCAGTTTTGGGCACCAGTTCACAAAAAGGATACCGGGGACCTGGAGAAAGTGCAGAGAAGGACAACCAAACTGATAATAGGCATGTTGGAGCTCAGCTACGAGGAAAGATTAGCTGAATGGAATTTATTCTTTCTTGAGAAGAAGAGATTAAGGGGGGATATAATCAACATGCATATAAATACCTAAGTGGTCCATATAGTGAACTTGGTGCAGAGTTTTTCACTTTAAACACTTAAGAACCAGGCCTTTTTTTCAGACTTGGTGTTTACAGGTTAAAATCTTTTTTTTTTTTGCTAGAAAATTACTTAGAACCCCCAAACAGTATATATTTTTTTTCTTACCCCCTAGAGAATAAAATGGCGGTCATTGCCATACTTTCTGTCACACTGTATTTGCGCAGCGGTCTTACCAGCACACTTTTTTTGGAAAAAATACAACTTTTTCAATTAAAAAATAAGACAACAGTAAAGTTAGCCCAATTTTTTTATTTTGTGAAAGATAATGTTACGCCGAGTAAATTGATACCCAATATGTCGGGCTTCAAAATTGCACCTGCTCGTGGAATGGCGACAAACTGTTACCCTTAAAAATCTCCATAGGCGACATTTAAAAATGTCTACAGGTTACCAATTTGGAGTTACAGAGGGGATCTAGGGCTAGAATTATTGCTCTCGCTCTAACGGTCGCGGTGATACCTCATATGTGTGGTATGAACTCCGTTTAATATGCGGGTGCTACTCAAATATGTGTTCGCGTCTGCGCACGGGCTCAGCAGGACGAGACGCTTTAAATTTATTTATTTTGTTCTTATTTATTTTACTTTTTTTTTTTTGACACTTTTTAAAAAAATGTTGGGTCACTTTTATTCCTATTACAAGGGATGTAAACATCCCTTGTAATAGAAAAAAAAACATGTCAGGACCTCTTAAATATGAGATCTGGGATCAAAAAGACCTCAGTTCTCATATTTACACTAAAATGCTATAAAAAAAATGGCATTTGGAAAAAAAAAAAAAATTGTCCTTTAAGAGCAATGGGTGGAAGTGACTTTTGACGTCACTTCCGCCAGTCGATGCTATGGAGCTGAGCAGGGGCCATCTTCCCCTCGCTTCTCAACCAGGCCACCACAGGAGAGGACGCGATTGTGTCCGCCATTACCAGCGGGTCCGGTAAGCGCCGGAGACCCCTGGAACACGGCTGGAGGGGGGGCACCTCTCCCGCCGCTGATAAAAATGATCTTGCAGAGACCACTTTTATCTGAAAGCGGACATTTATAGGTAACAACACCAGAGATTGTTGATCCAGAGAATATCTGATTGCCTTCTAGGGGATCAGGAAGGAAATTATTTTTCCTTTCTTGATGCAAATCAGACCATGTTTATAGGGTTTTTGCCTTCCTCTGGGTTACTGTGAGTATAGGATTATATATATATATATATATATATATAGAGAGAGAGAGAGAGAGTTTTTATATCTTTTTTTTGTATCCATTGCCTAAAATAGATATGTGTCTTCTTTTCAACCTAACTATGTAACTAGGGATTTTTTTATGTAGTCTTCTAAATCTGTGATAAAATCCTGCACAAAAGCTGTCCGTAAAATAAAAACAGTAAATACCTTTCCTGCTGTCTGCACCACTGAATCCTGCTCTAATGCAGAGAAATAGACACCTGAAGTCTCCTCAGAAATTGCCACTTTCCAGAGGGTCAGACTCCGGGTGCCTCGCTGCACTTAGGGGTTCCTCCCACTGACCTCTGTGTCACTACTCTATCCTGTACTGGGAAAAAATACTGAGTGCAGCGGGAAACAAGTGATTGACACTCTCAGAAATGTTGGTTCCTAAAGAGACTTCAGGCAACAGTGTCTCTGCACTGGAGCAGTGTTCAGTGGTGCAGAAATTGGGGAAGGTATATATTTAAATGATTATTTCCAGGACTTTATTTTGGATAGAAAACAAGTATGTACCTGTTCTGACTTACATACAAATTCAACTTAAGAACAGACCTACAGACCCTACATTGTTTGGGACTGCCTGTATAGTTCTGAAGAAGTCCATAGAAAGCAAGTATAATTAAAGCATAACTGAAGTAAAAAAAAAATCATTTTCAGTTCTCAGTTGTTTCATCCGGGTATTTTCATCTTGAAAGCAGAGATTAAAAGTGTACTTAATGAGGAGTGATGAGTCTGAGTTAAAGAACACATTCACGGCATTCCTTTAGACAAGCCTATTCCTCCATGCCGGTCACTGGACGATAGAGACTTTAGCTGTGCTGTGCTGATAGTTGCTTGTTTACTCTTTCAGAAACAGATCTAAAGAATGCAATAAATCAACTGATGGACATACTGCATAAGTAAAGTCTACACCATCCAGTGACCAGCTTCCCTTACAGAAAATTCACATATAAATGGCGCCTGGGAATTTGTTCTTTTACTCTGGCTCAGACATAATAACAATACAGTGACTGGGGGCACTGCAAAGAATGATAGAACATGTAGTTCTGTAATCAGTAGGAAGCTCAAGTCCATCCTTTCTGTTGGCTGCTATGAAGAGCTGCAAATTTTAAAAAAAAGCAACTGGGTCTATGCGCACATTTTCAAAGTAAGAAAAAACTATTCCAACAATACTAATACAATGTTCTCAGACAGTGATTCATACCCTTTATTAACACTTACTATAACTAATATGACTTTAGTGTTCCTTAAACTAAGGTTGCCACATGAAGGTGTTGGTTTTTAAAGGTGGTGAAGCCGGTAAGCAGTAACATGCAATTGCAAAGACGGTAGGTGGTGAAGTTACCTGACCACAGTTTCCATGACATCATATAGTACTGTACAAAGGAAGCTGCTATAGGTATAAGGTATTATACCCTACTTACATCAGTTATCTTCTGCAACACAAGATGAAGGCCTCCCTTCTTCTGAAGATTATTATTATCCAATGCCTGACCCTCCACTGGAGTGCAGGTAAGTGAAAACAAACCGCTATCTATGTGATCATAGGGTGGGTACGGACATCCTAAGACTGCTAAATGTTTGAGGAACTGCATATATTAGAATTAGTTGTTGAAGGTGACCTAGCCATGCTTACTATACAGTAAAATGTTTTAAAAATGTGTATGGGTGTAACAGTATATTTTCCCACCACAGATAATTCCTTATAGATAGGAGCTTTATTTCTCAAATATATAATGATATTTAATATATTAAGTCCAAAAACAGTTAAACTTAAGAGGACAGAGAAAACATGTATATTACATACATAAGCATTAATGTAAACCAATAAATGTACATTTTATTTATATAAATAACAGTAACAATACAAGTCTTTTTTTCAATAATTTAAATTACAGTGAATTTTAAAATGAAAAAGATAAGCCTAATCACACGCCAAAATTAGTCTATTATGAATCTTTCATTTGCAACATTTGTCTGTTTGTACTTTAAGTATGACATGTTCTACAGTTGAGAATATTTCACAGTTGTCCTTAAAATACTATTTTTTATGACAACTAATATATAAAATAGTCTATTAAAATGAATGCACTACCAAATGTGTAAGATAGAAAAAGGATAGTGTATGAACTTTTTTATGGTGTCTCACTATTGCTACACTGGACTTTTTTAATCAGTACTTATTTATTGTACAGATCTCTGAAGTGTTATTCACTGTTTAAATTTATTTTATTTTTTGTGGATTTTTATTCATTTGTTGCACTGCATTTTCACTGCATATACATGTGTATTATTATATAATGATATGGTGAATATCTAGAAGTGACACTTATATTTTGTTTGCACTTATTATGTTTTTTTATTTACACATCATTATTGTTATTTAATTTATACTTAGAGATTTAGCGCCACTCCATTTATCAAATTTTATAACTACTATATAAAGATTCAAAAACATCTTTAAGCTGATATTTTTTAAATAAACTGTGTAAAAAACAGCTCTGAAAATGTTGCATGTTGTGTGTTTAAACAAATTGCAAGGACTGTTTTAAATATCTTTTTAACATTTTCTTTAATTTCTATTTAATAGTTAAAAATTATAGGATACATTATATGTCTGTGTTATGTTGTATCTTTATATTTGCTTCTTTTCATTTCTTTTTTACAGGATACATGATTATGAATACACAAACTTAAGGATATATTAAATCTCCCAATTTATATAAGAGAATAAAGAAATTAACACTTATATAATGGTTGCTAAAGTAAAAAATAAAAATAAATAGATGCTTTTCCATTAAAATACAAAAAAGAGGTAAATCTAGGAAACAAAAGTGAATCTACTCAAGTTATTACATTCTATTTAGTAGTTTTGAAATTTTATCAATGATGAAGACTAATTAACCAACAGAAACAAAACAAAATACAATTTAAATAGATTAAATAAATAACTTTAAGAAGGTAGATAATACCAACAGTAATTACTACATTATTTGAATAAAAAATAAATAAATGAAACCATAGAACTGTTTAAAAGAAATGAGAGATTACTTTCATTTTAACTCACATACTCTTGAATACATTAAATAAATGAATGCTGATTTTTGTATTGAAAGCTTCAATAATAACAATAATAAATAATAATATCCGTTAACCAAGAATAATAATACATACTGTGTTTCCATAATCTGTCTATATACAGTACTGTGCAAAAGTTTTAGGCAGGTGTGAAGAAATGCTGTAAAGTAAGAATGCTTTCAAATATATATATATTTGTTTCCTAGATTTACCTCTTTTTTGTATTCTAATGGAAAACCATCTATTTATTTTTTTTTTTTACTTTAGCAACCATTATATAAGTGTTCATTTCTTTATTCTCCTTTATAAATTGGGAGATTTAATATATACTTAAGTTTGTGTATTCATAAGCATGTATCGTGTAAAAAAGAAATGAAAAGAAGCAAATATAAAGATACAACATAACACAGACATATAATGTATCCTATCATTTTAACTATTACTCAGAAATGAAAGAAAATGTTAAAAAGATATTTAAAACACAAGTCCTTGCAACTTGTTTAAACACACAACACGCAACATTTTCAGAGCTGTTTTTTACACAGTTTATTTTAAAAATATCAGCTTAAAGATGTTTTTGAATCTTTATATAGTAGTTACAAAATTCGATAAATGGAGTGGCGCTAAATCTCTAAGTATAAACCAAATAACAATAATGATGTGTAAATAAAAAACATAATAAGTGCACACAAAATATAAGTGTCACTTCTAGCTATTCACCATATCATTTTATATATATATATATATATATATATATATATATATATATATATATATACACACAAACAGAGTATCTCACAAAAGTGAGTACACCCCTCACATGTTTGTAAATATTTTATTATGTCTTTTCATGTGACAACACTGAAGTAGGATGGCCACATTTCCAAACAGTCATTCAGGGACAATTTTTTCAAGGACCGGGGGGGTGGATGTTGAATGTGGTCTCCGGGTTGACGGGGATTTTGGCGGCAGGGGTGACTTGTCAGGTGAATGGCTGGTTTTAGCACTTATATCATTCCAACACCATGCTTGATATGGTGTCAGGATGATCAAATCATATATTTATATTACTACATTGTAATATATAATGAAATAGTTCAGCTCACCATAATGCAGAATCATTGGGAAACCTGAGTTGTCACTTGCCACCAGATGCAGCGTGCCACTGTTGCCTGGCACCAGATGCATTGTGTCACTTTCCACCGTCGCCTGCCACCAGATGCAGTGCCACTTGCCACCCATAGCCTGCCACCAGATCCGGGACACATGGGCACCATACACTGAAGAAATAAAAACTTTGCTACAATGTAAAGTAGTGAGTGAACAGCTTGTATAACAGTGTAAATGTGTTGTTATAAAATAATTCAACACACAGTCATTAATGTCTAAACTGCTGGCAACAAAAGTGAGTACACCCCTAAGTGAAAAATGTGCAAATTGGGCCCAATTAGTAATTTTCCCTCCCTGGGTATCATGTGACTCATTAGTGTTACAAGGTCTCATGTGTGAATGGGGAGTAGGTGTGTTAAATTTGGTGTTATCGCTCTCACTCTCTCATACTGGTCACTGGAAGTTCAACATGGCACCTCATGGCAAAGAACTTTCTGAGGATCTGAAAAAAGAATTGTTGCTCTACATAAAAATGGCCTAGGCTATAAGAAGATTGCCAAGACCCTGAAACTAAGCTGCAGCATGGTGGCCAAGACCATAAAGCAGTTTAACAGGACAGGTTCCACTCAAAACAGGCCTCACCATGGTCGACCAAAGAAGTTGAGTGCACGTGCTCAGCGCCATATCCAGAGGTTGTCTTTGGGAAATAGACGTATGAGTGGTGCCAGCATTGCTGCAGAGGTTGAAGGGGTGGGGGAATCAGCCTGTCAGTGCTCAGATCATACGCCACACACTGCATCAAATTGGTCTGCATGGCAGTCATGCCAGAAGGAAGCCTCTTCTAAAGATGATGCACAAGAAAGCCCGCAAACAGTTTGCTGAAGACAAGCAGACTAAGGACATGGATTACTGGAATCATATCCTGTGGTCACGCTCTGCTTCAGTATGTCACAGTACATGTTGGCATTCATGGTTCCCTCAAAGAACTATAGCTCCCCAGTGCCCGCAGAATTCATGCAGCCCCAGACCATGACTCTCCCACCACCATGCTTGACTGTAGGCAAGACACACTTGTCTTTGTACTCCTCACCTGGTTGCCACCACAAACGCTTGACACCATCTGAACCAAAGAAGAAGAAATATCTGAATCAAATAATCAAATATTTTGATATATCAATATTTGGTGTGACTGTCCTTTGGCTTCAAACCAGCATCAGTTCTTCTAGGTACACACAGTGCTTGTGCACACAGGGTTTGAAGGAACTCAGAAGGTAGGTTGTTCCAAATATCTTGGAGAACTAACCACAGATCTTCTGTGGATCACAGACAGACCTGATTGTGTTGAGATCAGGGTTCTGTGGGGGCCAAACCATCACTTTCAGGACTCCTTGATCTTTTTTATGCTGAAGATAGTTCTTAATGACATTGGCTGTCATTGGCTGTTTCAGGCCATTGTCCTACTGTAGAATAAATGTGTCTGTCTGTATTTCTCAGCATTGAAGACACCATTAATTGGGCAACGCTGGGGACCATAGGCACAGTGGTCAGCCAAGGAAACTTAATGCAGAAAATAAAAGACACATCATGCTTACTTCCCTTCAACATCGGAAGATTTCTAGCAGTGCCATCAGCACAGAACTGGCGGAAACCAGTCGGACCCAGGTAAACCCATCCACTGTACAGAAAAGTCTGGCTAGAAGTGATCTTCATGGAAGAATTGTGGTCCAAAAGCCAAACCTCTGCCATGGAAACAAAGCTAAGCAAACCAATTATGGATGAAAACATAGGAACTAGGGTGCAGAAAAATGGCAGCAGGTGCTCTGGACTGCGGTGTCTGCAGGCAACAGTGAAGCATGGTGAAGGTTCCTTGCAAGTTTGTGGCTCCATTTCTGCAAATAGAGTCAATTGTTCAGGATCAATGGTGTCCGCAATGCTGAGAAATACAAACATACAGCCAATGTTTTTTTCACACCTGCATACAATGTTTGCATAGTCCTGTATGTTATCACTAGGAATGTAAATGTGTGCATTGATTTTGGCTAAATTGACAGTTTTCAACTTTAGCAAATTTTCCCCAAAACATAAACATCAAAATGTGTTGAGTTATTTAGGTGAAATTTTCTTGAAAAAACCTATGTACTATTTTTTTGAGGGGGGGGGGGGGTATTTAGAGTAGTTATTATAGGTTATTTCATTTAATGTTCTTGTATTTGTGGGGTGTTGTTTTTTTATCTGTATTTAATCGATATCTGTGTACTTTCAATTTACCGTTTTTTTTTTTTTTGTTTCTGTGGGAAAAAATGGAAAACAATGAGGTCAACGAGTGTCCATTCATTGGCCCAAAAACAGGTCCAGGATAGTTAAAAGAAGCTTCTGTATCCCTCAGGGTCAATTTAAAGCCCAATGTACCCTTACAAACCACTGTAATTTCCCCTTCCCTATTATCTCCAGTAAAGAAGTAGAGAATGTCTACTTTCCTATGCGTTTAGGTATCTGTGAAAATTGTAAAACTGGTGAGCTAATGAAGGTGTTGTTGGAAAAAACAAAAATGCAGCTTAAATGCATTGAAGCACAAATGCATTCACATGCATTGGTGCACAAACACACACATAGGGGTTGATTTACTAAAACTGGAGAGTGCAAAATCTAGTGCAGCTGTGCTTGGTAGTCAATCAGCTTCTAACTTCAGCTTGTTCAATTAAGCTTAGACAAAAAAAAACTGGAAGCTGTTTGGTTTCTATGCAGATCTGCACCAGATTTTGCACTGCCCAGTTACAGTAAATCAACCCCATAATGAATTGAAGGGAAGATTTACTAAAACTGGAGCATGCAAAATCTGGTGCAGCTCTGCATAGAAACCAATCATGTTTCAAGTTTTATTGTCAAAACCTAATTGAACAAGCTGAAGTTAGAAGATGATTGGTTACTATGCACAGCCTCAGCAGATACTGAGTGCCCCAGTTTTAGTAAATCTCACCCTATGGCTCATCGACAATGTCTAGATTAATCTTGGATATGTAAAAACCATAGCCTAGCCTGAATGTTATAATTGATGATTCCTTCTTTAAAAGGTGCTCGGACAAACATTTTGACAGTGGAACAACCATCATTTCTCAAAGTCACTGTCGGGAAGTCTGCGACCTTCAACTGCTCCTTTGTGACTTTGTCTCCCACATTCACACTGAAATGGACACTGTGTTGTGGTGACAATACGCCTCTTGAAAAGCACTTGGTTTACAAAGACAGAGTGATCCTAGGTCCTTCTTATAAAGAGATCACCATCATTAACCTGAGTGAACAAGACACGGAGAAGTATTGCTGCCATGTTCAGACTGGGCATGGTGAGGAGGGGAATGGAAATGGGACCCTCTTGCAAGTCGTACCGGACATAAAATACCCAGCTGGACCAGGTATTGATGGGGAAAAATGAGAGCTTTATGTAAATCAAACTGGAACAATTTGACTGTGTCTTTCTGTTTAATGGTGCAACCCATGAGGTTGTCAACCTTGCTGCACTATTTGGTGAATTTCTGACCAAAACTAAGTATTCAAATCAGAATTAATGACTGCATACTTGATTCAGGTCAATATTTCACTTACTATTAAATAACGTACATTAAAAAAAAAGCTTGTGCTGTGGAAAAAATGTAATGTGCCTTTGGGTTGTTCTATCTGAAGTTTAAACTTTCTCTGACACAGTTACTTTTTTCTGATGGATTAAAACACCTTTAAAGCATTTAGTAGATGCTCAGAACTTCTACCAGTCATCTTCTCAGATGAAGCAAAATGAACATCTACGAAACACATTGAAGTTGTTTTAAGTCATCTTACTTGGCTATAAAAGCTACAAACCAGAGAAAAGGTATATCCAAAAAACACCAATAGCTGTGCTTTGGCTAGAACCCCCCAAGAGTCCATAGGATTTTTTCCAAAATTAAAGTTTCGACAATTATCGAGGCCACACACGTTGGTTCCTTCTGACAAAGTCTAAGGACCTTACAGCTCTAGAGGACTATCCAAATGCAAGATCTGCATGAACACATATATTCTCCGCAGCACAGCTACTGGTTGATAACCTTTATAGTTCTAAGTAACCATGCATATGTAAGTACAGATTCACATGTTCAAAGTATAAAAATAGCAAGGAAGGCACACACTCATACAAAGTGATTCATATGCATGAATTATGTAACAGACATATAAAAGCAACCATATGTGCAAAAAACAACAAATGAAAAATCAAAAGAAATCTTAAAAATTTAAATAAAAAGTCTGTAAAGAGACAGAATTTCCAACACCATGAAATCTTCAATATAGGAAACACTTTACTTCTGCACTTCTTGTACCCAAAAGGGTGACTAAAAACTCACCAGACGTTTTTGAACCCCTTTTCAGGTAAGTCAAAATGCGCAATTGGCCCCTTTAGGGCTGGTGTCTCATGGTCCTAGACTCCCGACCGCTTCTTCAACAAGGTTTCATCAGTAATGAAGTGACCCATTAGGAGACATATTAAAGAGTATCATAGCATGATATTGTTTATCAAAGGATAATTTCACCTTTGTTCACTTTTTTTATTCCAGCTCCCCAATGTACAAATATAGCATTAATGTACTTATTTTGCAAAAATATCAAAACTTTACATTAAATCTACAGACACTTACTTCACTTGTACTCATCAATGTTTCCAAACGTATCCATTAGTAATACCTTACTTCCTGATCAGACTAGAGGTCATGACACAGGAAAGAGTTGATCAGCTGACCTCATTAGCATACACCCTGCCTCATCTACCCTCCTACCTACCCACCCATTCCCAGTTGCAGTTTTTTTTAAATGAAATGCAATCAGTGATCAC
This sequence comes from Lithobates clamitans, assembly GCA_037952925.1. Taxonomy (NCBI): domain Eukaryota; kingdom Metazoa; phylum Chordata; class Amphibia; order Anura; family Ranidae; genus Lithobates; species Lithobates clamitans. The sequence continues at coordinate 2,155,487 of JBBGZY010000230.1, forward strand.
CCTTCTCACTAAATGCACAATATACAATCAGATTGCATAGTGTATGGCCATCTTTATACAAGTACACAGGAGGGAGTGGACAGAAACACTCAGCTGTCAAGCCCCACTTACATCCCTACATAGCGGGAGCTCACATTCCCATTTGGAGCATTTTCACTCATCACACATAGACAGCCCACCCACCTGAATGGGCTGCCCTACATGCAACAATCGCCCCAAAGAAGCTTCAGAATTTTTTTTTTTTAGAGCGGAGCTTGGTGCATTTTTTTATTTATTTGTATTTTGGTGCAGCGCATTTCTGAAATGCAAGGAAAAGCACAGATGTGAATGGAGCCTCATTGGTCTTGTGTAAACGCACCAATTTCACTTTCAGAACCCATTCACATCGAGCATAGTGGGAGCGCATGTTTCATGGCTCCTTTTTCTGTGACATGCATAGGGCAGCCCATTGATTTCAATGGGCTGCACTACATGTGGTTAATGGGACATTTTGACATTTTGTAGGTTGCGTGTTTTTTACTGTGTGTTTTGCAGCATTTGCCACTCGTTTTTTTCACATGGCAAAATGTGTTTTACTTCTGTGTTTGAAATCAATGGGGCAGCGCTGGGATAACGCCGGCAAAATGCTGCTATTGCGGCGCATTGCGGGCGGTTTTAATCCTTTCTCTGCCGCTAGCGGGGGGTAAAAGCACCCCGCTAGCGCCCGAAATGCGCCGCTAATCCGACGGTAAAACGCCGCTAAAAATAGCTGCGTTTTACCGCTGACGCTGTGGGCAGCCCGGTGTGAAAGGGCTCTTACTGTGCAGAAGAACAGCAGCTAACCGTTCACTATTTCTGTTTAAAACAAACCTGTGCTTTGCTCATGTAGGATTAGGAGCTTGTAGACATGTTCCACATTTAGACACACAATGGGGTGGATTTACTAAAACTGGAGAGTGCAAAATCTGGTGTAGCTGTACATAGTAGCCAATCAGCTTCTAACTTCAGTTTGTTCAATTAAGCTTTGACAAAAAAAAAAAAAACTAGAAGCTGATTGGTTTCTATGCAGAGCTGCACCAGATTTTGCAATCTATTGAAAGCTTTGGTCTATGGGCATCACCGGGTTATTAACTTTGCATTGTACACTCACCGGCCACTTTATTAGGAAGACCTGTTCAATAGCTTGGTAACACAAATTGCTAATCAGCTAATCACATGGCAGCAACTCAAGGAATTTAGGCATCTAGACGCGAGGAAGGCAACTTGATGAAATTCAAACTGATTATAAGAATGGGGAGAAAGGGGATTTAGGTGACTTTGAACATGGCATGGTTGTTGGTGCCAGACAGTATTTCAAAAAATGCTGATCTACTGGGATTTTTGCGCACAAACATCTCTAGGGTTTACAGAGAATATATCCAGGGAGCGGAAGCTGTGTGGACAAAAATGCCAGAGGTCAGAGGAGAATGGGCAGACTGGTTTGAGAAGATAGAAAGGCAACAGTAACTGAAATAACCACAGGGGCATGTCCAAGATTGCAGGGTGACCGGATGTCTTTCCCGGAGCTCTGCTGGAGTGTTCTCCTAAAATCATCTGTACCTAAGTCTAGTGGTGACCTGCGCTGCTGGGTGTTCGTGTCCCATAGACTTTAACAGTGTTCGCATATTCGCACAAATTTTTTGCCTGTCCGCATGTTCTGATGCAAACCGAACAAGAGGGTGTTAGGCTCATCCCTACAGAGAAGAGTATACAATAGACAAAAAGGAGGCCAAACACATTATCAGTGCTGCCAAAGCACAGAAAGAGGAGGAAATTGCTAAATCTATTAAGAAAGGAGATACAACCTTTTTTAGGTACATTAGTGATAGAAGGAAATATTACAATAGGGTCACTAAAATGAAAACTGGGCACAACATATATGTTGAGGGAGACCTGGATATAGCAAACCATTTAAACAATTACTTCAGTCTTCTCCGAAATGAATTGCACTAATAATAACAATTTGAGGAATTATATTGGTTCTAGTAATGAAGGTTCATTTTTAGGATTTTTGGAGACAGAGGTAGCAGAGGAACTGGCTCAGTTAAAGCTTAATAAAGGAATGGACTGATGGTATTCATTCCAGAGTTCTAAGAGAACTTCAGGATATAGTTGTGGGACTATGAACAGATCTTTTTAATCAATCTCTTCTAACAGGAGAAGTTCCCCATTGATCAAAAATACACAACTTGCTGTACCCAAAGCAGCATGGCTTTACTGAGGGCAGATCATGTCACACTAATCTGATTGAATTTTTTTTACTATATTACAAATGTTTTGGACCAAGGTGGTGCTGTGGACATAGCATATCTTGATTTCAGCAGATACAGTGGCACATAATGATCTAATACAAAAGTTGTACAAGTTAGGACTTAACCCATGGGTGGTTCAGTGGATATGCAGTTGGCTAAAGATAGATACCAGAGTGTGGTTGTAAATGGGGTTCACTCAAAACAGAGAGCAGTCACTAGTGGTGTACCACAAGGCTCTGTACTGGGTCCTGTTCTATTTAACCTATATGTAAGTGATATAACTAAAAGTTTGTTGGGCAAGGAATGAGAGTACAGCATTGGAGGTACAGTGTTAGCCAGCACTACAGAGGAAAAAGATTTGGGGGTACTTCTTTCAGATCATTGCAAAATGAGCAAACAGTGTGACCAGGCACTGGGAAAGCAAATAGAATTCTAGGATGTATCACTACAGAGGTCACCAGCAGGAGGAAGGAGGTTCTGATTCCCCTGTATAGATCTTTGGTGAGACCTCATTTAGAATACTGTGTCCAGTTCTGGAGACCTCACTTACACAAAGATGTTGAACAAATAGTACGAGTCCAGAGACGAGTAACAAAAATGGTGAAAGGTCTGGGGGATAAAATATATCGAGAGCAACTTCGGGAATTTAAGGAGGGAAGTTTAAAACTAATCTTAGAAAGTATTATTTTACTGAAAGGGTAGTTGATGCTTGGAATAAACTTTTAGCAGAGGTTTATATCTATAGTCAGATAATAAAGTTAACAAAAACAAAAAAAAGAAAAAAAATGGGTACACTCGATGGACTACTCTGTCTTTTTCTGCCGTGACTTTTCTATGTTTCTATGTAATGCGGTCAGTGAGTGTATGTGATTAGGAGAGCTTTCCAGCAGGGCCCAAAGAATTCTACAGAGGACTGGATAGAGGGAGTCCACAGAGCTAAGAATAAGGTAGGTATAACACCTTATCCTTGCATCCCTAAACTAAATGATCATTTTGATTTTTTCCAATTCTTGGATTTTATCTTTAATTCCAGATGTCTCCTAGACAGTCTAGTGACATCTTGGGCCCTTTCACCTTCTGATCTAGTAGAAGTCCTTACTTCAGCATAGGACATTGATCAAATCGTGAAATGTGAGTAACATTCTGTGCATTACTACTGTGAGCCCAGGCCGGTGGAATGATTGGCCATGACAGCCTGGGCTCATAGGTAGCTGGCCATGATTTACCTTGGAAAATGAGTTTAATCTACTGGAGGAGAGGACTTTAGTGTTACATTGAAGATGATACAACAAAAGATACTTTTTTAGTGCTGGGAAAATGACAATTCTTCTTTAATTTCAGACTTCTCTTGCAGTCTCAGGATTGTGATATTACTATAATATAATATGTTTGATCAACATGAAAGAATGCAGCTCATATTGCACATTAACTCTGTCATACCCAAAGACATGGCAAAGTGCAAATAAATATTACCACATTAACCACTTGCTGACCGGCTCACGCCGATATACGTCGGCAAAGTGGCACGTTCCCGCAAAATTCCGTATGGGCACATTGTCCCCTTTAAGACCCATAGCAGGCGCGTGCGTGCCGCCGGAGGCACGAGAGCCAGAACGGGGATATGTGTGCCTCTCCTCCCCTGCTGACAGGGGAGGAGAGACAGATCGTCTGTTCCTACCAAGCAGGAACAACGATCTGGCTCCTCCTCTAGTCGGTCCTATCCCCTCACGAATAGAAACACACCTAGGGAACACATTTAACCCCTTGATTGCCTACCGTTAACCCCTTCCCGGCCAGTGACATTTACACAGTAATCACAGTCCCAAAAATGTGTCAAAAGTGTCCAATCTGTCCGCCGCAATGTCGCAGTACCGCTAAAAATCACAGCTCACCGCCATTACTAGTAAAAAAAAAAAAATTATGATAAAAATGCCAAAAATCTTTCCCATAGTTTAGAGACAATATAACTTTTGCGCAAACCAATCAACATACTCTTATTGCGATTTTTTTTTTTTTATTAAAAATATGTAGAAGAATATACTGTATATTGGCTTAAACTGATGAAGAAATTATTTTTTTTAAAACATTTTTGGGCATATTTATTATAGCAAAAAGTAAAAAATATTGTTTTTTTTTTTCAAAGTTGTCGCTCTTTTTTTGTTTATAGCACAAAAAAACGCAGAGGTGATCAAATACCGCCAACAGAAAGCTCTATTTGTGGGAAAAAAGGACGCAAATTTCATTGGGGTATAGCATTGCATGACCGCTCAATTGTCAGTTAAAGCGACGCAGTGCCAAATTGTAAAAAGTGCTCTGGTCAGGAAGGGGGTAAAATCTTCCGGGGCTGAAGCGGTTAAAACATGACTGTTTGTGCATGTGCCTCTGTCTCATGTTAATTCTTCTTATAAGTATATCTCTACTTTAATTAACAGGTATCGGTGGCTGTACTGGGAATCTGTGGCTATTGATGGAGATCCTTCGCCTTGTCCTTCTCACTTTCATGATCATTCTGCTGAGTATCATTGTCAAGAAATTGTCTTAACATCACCTTCTTCCAGCTTCAGCCCCTCTACAGCCCAAACTTTTTTTTTCACTTTTGCATAGTGTGGAAAAGTCGACAGTGTTTTGAATGCAGTCTGTACCCTCTGTGGGGGATTTCTGCTCACTTCCTGTTATGCCTGCTACCCAACAAAAAGACAGGAAGTGGTGGGAAATCTTTCCCACAGGGACATGGACAACAATAAACACCCAACAGAGGTTCTAGCTCTTTCCCCACTGTCCAAAACCAAAGAAACAAGTTTCTGGGCTATAAAGTGTCAGCATTTCGGTACTACTATACTGGAATGAACATTTACACTTTAAGGCCTAGCCACAGCCAGCTTGTTTCCTAGTTTTGGATAGAATGAGGAAGGATTAGACAGACCCTCCAGCAGGTGTGTATTGTAACCTCAGTCAGGGAGTATAACAATGGCCCTCATTCTCCAAAGCAATGGAACCCTAAATATGTCAGACCCCATATGCAGACACACCTTGTTCTTTAGGCTGCCTTTTTTTTCGTTATCCCTCTCTCACTGTCTTCTCCTGCTGACTGTGCTATAACATTTATGTTCTACAGACAAATGGGACCATCTCAATGGACACATGTCCAGGCATGGCCAGTGGGAAGAAGCAAATTATATGAGGGATGTAAACAGAGCCTCAGTCTTTCTGCCGTTTAGATCTAGCATAGTTAGTGCACCTGCACCTACACTTTGAAAGGTACTTAAGTGGACTGTACATGAATACTTGGTTACATTCAGTGCAAAATGACAGGTTGTCTTGTTAGAACAACCCACCTGCTGATTTTCTAATTCAAAACATTCTCCCTGACAATATGTGGCTCAATCTGAGCCCTTAGTAAACACTTAGGGGTTGATTTGTTAAAGGCAAATAGACTGTGCACTTTGCAAGTGCAGTTGCTCCAGAGCATAATCATTTCCTAAGTTCTGGAGCAACTGCACTTGCAGAAGGCACAGTCTGAGTGCCTTTAGTAAATCCACCCCTTAAGCCCCGTACACATGAACCGAATGTCAGGCGACATCGGCCGGTTCAATAAAAAAGGCCAAAGGCTAAGAGTGCTGACTGGAGTGTTCCGGCGGGGGGTAACCCCCGTCAGAACACAAAAGAACATCAGGGGAGATTGCTGTACTAATGTTGGATCGTTAGTTCAGCAGCTTCCACCAGAGCTGGGTTGGGCAAAAAAAAATTTAGAGGTGTGTACCAGGCTTTAGTCTTTTTACAAAATATTCATTGGACAAATGTCTAAGGCATTGGCCCAGCTGTAACAAATTGTAATCATATTTTGTCTAATATGATTATTTCCTATGATCGTCAGCTCCATCTAGTAGCCATGTGGTATTTTCCTAATTGAGGTATTTCAGTAAACAGCAAATTATAGCCCCTTGATAAAGCTGATGATCATAGGAAATACTGTAATCATATTAGACAAATACGGGAAAACTGAAAATTGCATCAAATACTTACAATAATTTTCCTTTCCTGGCGCCAATCTATGACAGCATCCATGTGGCACATGTGGTAGTAGCCCCACCTACTTTCGCTCAAAGAACCAGTGCAAACTATAAAGAGTTAACGTCCACACAACAGCCCATTCCCTGCACATCAATAGGAAGAACTGGGTGGGTTTAATATGCTGCATTGGATTGGTGCCAACAAAGTAAAATTATGGTAAGCATTTGATACAATTTTCCACTTTCCTGGTACCAACATGGCAGCATACATCTGGTAGATCAATAACTAGCTACCGCCATCAGAAAGGCTGTTAACTTGACAGCAGATTCTCTCTTTCTAATTGTTATATTATATAATCTGTTTTCTTTAAGGAAGTGCACCAATGTCAATGTCTTGTCTGCTTATGTTCACGCCATTTGCAAATGCGTAATATGGGTCCATATCAGCTGCAGAGGCAATATTTTTTTATTTTCCTTGACACTTTGCTTATGTAAGAAGGCAGATGTAGAACTGGTATGGCAGACAATGTACCTGCAATTGGGCCCAAAGAATAAAAGTGAACCCTTAACCAAATGACAATAAATGTTAAGAGAGATTTTTTATAATCTCTGTATTATTGTACATTTTTATTTCTTGTTTTTTAGCTATTTGAATAATAATAAACATTTTTTCAGCCACCAAAGCCTGTGGAATGTTCTGTAAAGTTGAAATTTTGTGAAAAAAAAACAAATAAAATAAAAACTTCAGAGTACAGAAAAGGGTTCTACCCTGCCCAATGATACGGTACAGGTATACATGGTACAGTAAAAATGTTTATTTTTGTTTTTCCTGTTACTCCAGGTACACCAGGAAATCGAATTACGAACTATTAGCATCATGAGTAAAAATTTGTAAAAAGTAATTTGTACATTTGCTTACTTATTTTTGCAATCACTTCCTGCTCCTTGAATGTGAGGGTTTTCATGCTTTAGCCACATCAATGAGTCAGTTACCAGTTTTTGGCAGTTTTACAAAATCACTGCTGTCTGCATTCTGAACTAGAAATGTCATTTTATGAACAGTCCATGTCTTCACTCCCTCACTTCCCCTTCTGTCTGGATGGCATAAAGACTTTAATTGTCTGCCTTTGCCTAAATTAGCTGCCTCTGCTAAGGCTATCAGAAAGAACAACAAGATAAGCATAGGCCACTGGGACTACAGAGCATTTTGTTCCAAGTTGTTCCAAGACATGAGTAAATATTAGGGTGGGGAAGGGTCCAAGGGGCATTTTGGTAATGGAAGCCTCAAGAGGGACCAACAGACCATAATTCCAACCCATTTCATCAGATTTACCTGACAAACTTTTGCAGAATTTGCACACTTTACTGAAAAAATGACACAGCGATTTAGCATAAAAAGCCCAAACATACTATATACTTTGGTATACAGTCAGTGACAGTACTAAACATAGGTGTAAGAATGCACATACTTTTGAGCTCTGAAAAACAGTTTCCGTGCATCAATAACTGGCCACTTTGACCCTTGTTAGTTTTAAATAGTACGTATACACAAGCAGTAGCGGAAACAATACTAAAACTGATAGCATGTATTTTATTTTCGTCTAAATGCATAAACCAACATCTTTGTATTTGGTCTAAAGTGTCATATCCTGCCACCACCAGCATAAAGATAGCAATCTCGTTTGTCTACACATAGACAGCTTAAACACCGACATTAATATGACGCATTACTTGAGGTCAAAAACTGTTCTCAAAATATAAAGATAAAAAATTTATAAAAGAATTGGCATACCCTTTCATAAGAAACACATAATTTTTAATGGTTTGGAGTTAATTGTGTTTTTTTTTTGTTTTAAAGTTTTTAAATCAATATTTTATATAATTCTATTATGTAAAATAACATTCCCCTTACAAATTAACTTTTAATATTCTAGTGTCATGGGTTATCTTAATATCAAGTATTAAGGTTATAGGTATAGGAGAGAGAACAGCACGTGCTGCTTACTTTCAGACTCTCCCTCCTTGACTGACAGTCTGTAGAAAGCTGTATAGAGCAGGAAGGCTGAGGGGGAGGAGCCTATGCTCTGAATCATTTAGTTGTGTGTTTAAAAAGTTAAAAAGTCTCACAGATGAAGGACAGGCTTAAGTTGGTCATAAACAAATTGAAATTCAGCCAGTTTCTGCTCAAGCAATGCGTGGCCCACCCTGCTCAATATAAGTCAATCGTTTGATCACGTTCTGCTGAAAGGACATGCTGGAAAACCTTTGTCGATCAGTACCTGCAGCCAGTTGGTGGAATCATGTCAGCCAAACAGTGCCTGCATCCAGTCAGATACAGGCGCTGCTTGGGTATTTTGACAGCCAGCACCGATAGCTGTCAGAATACAATAACCAGGCATTGAGATTCCTCAATCCTTTTCTAACTTGGCTGACATGCAAGAGATCTAGATGGTAATATGGAAAGCAGTTCACAGTGCCACACACTGTATTCAACTCCAATGTAAGGTAAAAAAAAATACAGACTTCAGCTCAGATTCCCAGCCCATCGGTCACACCCCTCTGACAAGTTTCACCCACATTGGGTTTAATGGTAAACCTCTACGACTAAGCCCAATTTAGGTGAAACTTGTCAAAGGGGTGTGGCCAGTGGGCTGGGAATCTGAGCTAAAGCCTGTCTTTCGTTAACCTTGCATTGGAGTTGAATACATTGTGTGGCGGTACCTGCATGCCATATTATATTTTGAAGCTAGATGTGCTCTATTTTCTCCAGCATCCGAATACAGAATGTTAACCTGGGAGACTGATACTGCAGGCTTGGAGCGGCGCCGATCTATTATGGTACATGGTATAAGATCTAGATGGTATTCCTGAGTCTGGCCCTTTGGCTCCGGTGTGGGTTCCTGTTTCCTGCACACTAATCCTACCTAACACAAAAAAAGAACAGGGTGCATCGGCTCCTAGTGCAACACTGTTCTATTCAATCCAAGTGACAGATAAAAACACAATGCACTCACAAGGGTATAAAGGATTGAGCATCCATATATATCTGTTTGTCCTCCCAAATGACCAGCACTCCAGGCATGGTCTTTGATGAAAGAACAGAGGGCTGGCAGTGGATAGGGATAAATGTCAGCGTGCAGCTGCTGACAAGCTGCACTCGAGCCTCTCGTCCTAGCCAGAGATCATGGGGCCACAGAAGGCCTGAGACTGCCCTCACAGTCACGTGACCCGAGGCAGCACCAGCTGACAGGGTACACTTGTGGTTGCCAAGACAATGCATTTCAGAGGGCATGGCCTCCTTCTTCAGGTGTATTCACTGATCCTACCTTCCTATTTCTCCTCTCTGCCTTGTCCCTTACTGAATTTGCTTCCTGGACTCCCTCTTTCCTGTAATTCACTCTCTAACTATTCCAATGAATGTTGACACAAATGCTGGTTTCTGGCTCTTGATTCTAGTTCACAAACATACACTCGAGCCTTATGTACATAGGCACTGTTTATCTTAGGGGCAGTGCCATATACAAGATCTAGCTTCTCTATGTACGTGTATGTATAGGCCTATGTCTATACTGCTCGGTTGGAATTACACACATCCATCTCTGGATGTCTGTAATTCCTATTACCTGTCTGGTTTCAGTAAAGAATTTCAAAACTAAGAAAAGAGTTTTGGCTGGACTTACAGTTTAAAAAATAGCTGGTCTTTTTGTTGTGTGGGTCTTTGTTTAGGCACTTCCTGTAAAGGGGTGACAACTGTCTCCAGTACTCTTGTGTTGCCACCCTGTCACACACATGTACCTCTGATGGAGACTGTATGTGATCTTGCTGACTCACATTGCAGAGGCTTGGTCCACTGTAGTCAGGTTCAGAGCAATGACGTCTATCTCATGCTGGAGCAAGTACAGTGCACATAAACAGAAAGTGACTCAAAAAGGTCGAAGGAGATCAGCAGCACTAAGATTCAAAAAGAATGTTTTAGAAAAACCATAGGAATTTCTTATGATACACAGGAAAAGGTTTAGCAAACTTAAAGCGGAGTTCTACACAAAAGTGGAACTTCTGCTCGTTGTACTCCTCTCCCCCTCTGGTGCCACATTTGGCACCTTTCAGGGGGGAGGGAGGACAGGATACCTGTCTTTCACAGGTATCCTTTTCCACTTTCAGGAGCCTCAGCCGCAGGTATTGACATCACCGCCCGGGCTCCCTCCTCCTTCCTCCAGGCCAGTAGGAGAGAGGAGCGGAGCCTCACGCATGCGCAGTAGTGTTCCCGGCAGGAAGCCGTAAGGCTTCACTGCCAGGTTCCCTTACTCGCAATGGAGGCGGCATGCACTCGGCAGCTGATGGAAACATCAACTGTGGTGCCAACATCGCTGGACTCTAGGACAGGTAAGTGTCCGATTATTAAAAGTCAGCAGCTGCAGTATGTGCAGCTGCTGGCTTTTAATTTTTGCAGCAGTGGGCGGACCTCCGCTTTAAGCTGGGTACACACTATGAGAAAATTGGAAGAAATATTCTGTACGAGCCACGATTGTTCGATTTTTGTATAGTGTCAACACAGTTTTCGACATCCGATTCAGACGTCCAAACAAAAATTTCTGAAGGGACAAACTCCAAAATTTTTGTTTAATGTGTACTGTTTTCATATGAGAAAAATCAGATATGAAAGACTGCACAAGATCAGAAACAATAAACAACAAAAAAAAACCTTGTCGTACAAGAATTTTTGTACATTATTTACATCCCCATGACTTGCTTTGAAACATTAAAGAAAACCAAATGATCGTTCAACCGATTTTCTTATAATGTGTACCCAGTTTTAAAGTCATCCAATTATGGCTTACATCTACTTTACTTTCATGCCCACCGCTTTAACATTCATTTTTGGATAACAATTTTTCTTTTTAATATTATTTATTGAGGTTTATTTTATTTTTTATATAATATATTATATTCTTATATAAAGAAGTACAACAACAAAAAAAACATACATTTGACTTTTACACTTCAATTACAATTGACCTCATCATCATAACCATGTAGCCATGTAGAAGAGGTATTAGATATTTGTATTACATCAATAAGACATAGCAAGCATAGCTCCCAGGGACGGGGTAACAGTTAACTTCTCCTTGATCTATCAGGGAAGCTGGAGTTGAGCATAGTTTGGTAATACATTTGGTTCTCTTAGTATGTCCTCATAATTTTGGTCTTTCATGCTCCTTCGTATTTTAGTTTTTAAAAAATGAGTCTGGGCTCAAATTGGAGCATTTTTATACTTGGTTGATTAGTTGAAATATCAGTAGTCAGTAAATAGTTAATGTGAAAACAACTTGTAAAATGGGGAGGAAGGAGCACAGTGAAGTTCAGATCTACCTAGTGGTTAGCAGGTACAGTAGGTGTGAAACAGCTCGTATTAGGTCACAGATGACCACAGTAAATTGTTTCTGGGAACAAACCAATCAGTTTACCTCGTCCGGACATTGTCCTCTAAACAAAATTGACATTTCAACTCTGAAGCTTATCTTCACACATCTATCTGATTTTTCTGATTATTGCAGGTAATACAATACCACCATAACACAGATATTTACCTTGAACAGCTTGAAGGAAATTATCTTTGCTGAATTAGAAGACTATTACATTTGTTTAGGTGTCACTTCAATCTGTGTTGGAATTATTGCATAATTGTTTGGGGACAGCACTAAAAAAACTTTCATAAATAAAATAACATAAAAATCACATGTATGTAATTGGTGATTAGTGGAAACATTGCAGTATTTATTATCTTTATATCTCCTATCTTCATATATTCCTTTTTTTTCTCTCTTCCTTATTCTCTAGAATCTTCCAAATTGTTTTCCACCTGAAGATCTTTCTATAGCAGCACTTTTTTTCAAGACTGACAATGTTAACCACTGACTCAAAATTTCCATCAGCGTTATCAGCCTTCCAAGTGTGCTCCTTTAGTTGGGTGTTGGATGGTGATGATGATGATATGATGATAATGTTGTTGCTGATGATGGTGATGATGATGAAAATGTTAATGATAATATTATAGTGATGATTTAATTAAATGAAGATAATTATAATATTGTGATTAAGATTATAATACAACCTCTGCTCATGATATGGAGAGGATATTGATGATGATGATGATGATAACAATGATGATATAATGATGATTTAATGATGATTATAATGATGATGTGACTATGATGACTATGCTATAATGATGATGATATAATATTGATTATACTGATGATGATACAATGATGACATGATGATGATGATGCTGATGGGGATGATGGTGATAATGGTGATAATGATATCATGATGATTTGACCATAATGATGATATGATGATCATAATAATATAATGATGGTGATCACAACTATTATGATAATAATAATAATCTCAGTGCTTAAAAAGGCCCACCGCTCAGCACTTAGGAAAAAATGAAGTTCCCACAACATATATGTAGAAAGCATATATATAATGTGTCAGGTCACCCGAGACTAGGTGACAGATGCACTCCATAGGAATCGGAAGTGCACCGCTAAGATGTGGGCCCAAGGACTGACTGTTGCGGATAAAACAAAAAAAACACTCACAAGGAGTGTAGCTCCTCTGATGGGACTTTTGAAAAGGGTCACTCACAATGGAAATACAAAAGTTGAGGAAAATATTAAAATATATGATATTTATTGAAAAAAGTTAAAAAAGATCACCATGACCTAATGAATATGCATAAATTAAAATGGATGCACATACATGAAGGAAAATTGTAAACATAGGACAACGACCAATTCTATTGAGAAAATTGATTTACAACAATAGATATATAACCCGACGTTTCGAGGTATAGTGGGTAGACCTCTACTTCAGGGGTAGCGAATTTGGTCACGATCAATTTTTACATCTAAAAAGTTGTAAAACAGAACAGGTATAAACATGTCAGTCTAAAAAATGTTGTACTACATATTACGTCATTCGAGCCATGTTATGCAAGTTTCCTACTTACTGTATATGCCTATGAAGATGCCCTGTTTCCGTTTGTTTTCCTGTTCTGTTTTACAACTTTTTAGATGTAGAAATTCATCGTGACCAAATTCGCTACCCCTGAAGAAGAGGTCTACCCACTATACCTTCAAACGTCGGGTTATATATCTATTGTTGTAAATCAATTCTCTCAATAGAATTGGTTGTTGTCCTATGTTTACAATTTTCCTTTATCTATGTGCATCCATTTTAATTTATACATAATCATTAGGTCATGGTGATCTTTTTTAACTTTTTTCAATAAATATCATATATTTTTTGTTTTCCTCATTTTTTGTATTTCCATTGTGAGTGACCCTTTCCAAAAGTCCCATCAGAGGAGCTACACTCCTTGTGAGTGTTTTTTTGTTTTGTACTATTTAGGGATGTGGGTTCACTCTCAAATTTAAAACTCATACTGTGGTGACACCTCTCATTTACAACTGTTGCGTATAGTACCCAAGGAGGTTCAGGAAGCAGGTCTACTGGATCACAAACACAGATCCCAGTGGGAGCTAGAGCATAGATTCTCCAGGGCGCGGAGTCTAAGAGCCAGCAGGTGTTCACCAGAGCCTCTAGTGGTGAGGATGGACTGGGCTGCAGTCTGGCTCCAGGTCGCGGCCCCTAGGGTCTCACAGCTCATGCTCACGGGAGCCTACAGGAGAAGGAAACTGCAGGCTGGAACAACAAGGCTAGTAAAGGAATAAGGCAGAGGTCAGGGCGACTAGCAGACAGGAACAACAGAGTACACGTCAAAGGTTCAGGGTAACCGACATACAGGAATAGTCGGGGATACGCCAAAAGGTCAGTGTCACGTTCAGACAGGAATAGTTGGGAACACGCCAAGGTCGGTAACAGAGACAAACGAAGAGCACACGGCAAGCAGGAACCAGGAAGCCAAACATACAATGAATACACAATGGATGATCAGTACCGCTGGCTTGCAGTGCACAGGTTAATATAGGGTTCCCTGATAGGGCCCGGGGTGGGGCCATGCCTAGAGGAGAGGTTATAAAACCAGCCAGGTGTGAGTGGTCTGAACGCATGAGGAGAAGGTAAGCTGACAGAGAAAGATTACTGCATAACCATGACATAATGTATATGATGTATATGACATAAGTCTAGGTACATAAAAGCAGCCGCTTAAATAAAACATAAATATACACGTAAATAAAAAAGTCCTTAGTCCATATAGACAAAGTTCCAATACTCAAAGCAGCGCTCCAATCAAATAAATTAAATATGACCAGCATTCACATGTAAAGACATATGGGAAATCAGTAGTATGTTGATAGGTGATTAGATAGTTCAATTGATAGGTGAAGGTTTCTACTTAATCATTGATAGGTGTATACCATCCACCAGAGTCCACACCATGTGAAACACAGGCTTACCTGTAGCTACCCCGGATATCTCCTAAACCTGCATGGTTTAGGAGATGTCCCCTGTATCAGCATGTGCCAACGTCTTCGGCACATGCGCACTGAAGCAATGGCACGTTCTTGCCGTTGCTTCAGTTAGTGTGCCGTTACCGGCGGCTCCCGCACACATGCGCGGGAGTGATGTCATCGCAGCTCCAGCCAATCACAGCGCCGGAGCCCGCAATACCCAGAAGTAACTCTGGGAGAGATGTCGCCAGCTGTGTACAGGGAGCGCTACGGAGGCTTCCATCTAAGGTGAGTATTTGTCTTGCAGGTCTTGTTTTATTTGTGGGCTTACAACCACTTTAAAGAAGCATTAAATACTAGAAGTGCATAGTACAGTACACAGAGTGCAGATTTCGTGGGTGCCCTACATACAGAGTGCATAACTCAGGGGCGCGCTACACACAGAGTGCAGATCTTAGCCTTCTTCCACAGATGCTTACCTCTGCATCCCCCATCCACATCTCACTTTCACCCCTCCACACACTGTAGGTGGCTCCACCTATTTCACTTGAAGGGAGATCACCCAGTGGGGGTGTCGGCATCCGCACTACACCCAGGGCACCTGCATCTCCCTTGTCCCCATCCTGCACTCAATGGGAGCCACTCAGGGGATCAGATCTGTGAGAGCCGTTGTGAGACAAGCTGTCACTTGTAAACACAAAAGCCAGACTTCTCTGTTTAAAAGTGATATTGGTAAGCAGGGAGCAGAGGAACTGAGCCAGAGGTGGTGGTACTGAATTTAACCAAGTTCCAGCTGATAAAAAGGCCTGCTTCCTGAAATCCATCAGCCCTTAGCTCAGGCATGCAGGCAGGAGGGTGTGCTTAGCTGAGAAAGCCCCATCTCCCGTCTTCCAGACTCCTGGGATGTATGCCATCTTTTGCCTAGACCTGGAAACCAGGAAGTAACTGAAGAAATGTAAAAAAAAGTTTAAAACAAGTGTAGCGCTTAAGGAGCCGCTTAAGTATGTTTAGTCCCGTAAAGCAAATTAATATTTGTTTTTCTAACACTGAACACCACTCAGCCAATCAGGAGGCGCAGATCTTATACCCATCACCTGATTGGCTGAGGACAGGGAACCATGGAGGACACAGGAGCTCGCCGCCGTCACCTGCTGCCTGACCTGCCACCAGGATTGGGTAAGTGTGTGCCGGTCAGACGGCGAGCTGGGGGTCACAGAGGCTGCATATGATGGGCACAGAGGCAACATATGATGGGTCACAGAGGCTGCATATGATGGGTCACAGAGGCTGCATAAGAATATGATGGGCACAGAGGCTACATATGATGGGCACATGCTGCATATGTTGGGCACAGAGGCTGCATATAATGGGCACAGGCTGCATATGATGGGCATAGAAGCTACATATGATGGGCACAGGCTGCAAATGAAGGGCACAGAGGCTGCATATAATGGGCACAGGCTGCATATGATGGACACAGGCTGCATATGATAGGCACAGAGGCTACATATGATGGGCACAGGCTTCATATGATGGGCAGAGGCTACATATAATGGGCACAGAGGCTGCAAATGATGGGCACAGAGGCTGCATATGATGGGCACACAAAAAGGAAACCAAACACACACTGTATTCAACTCCAATGTAAGGTAAAAAAAAATACAGACTTCAGCTCAGATTCCCAGCCCATCGGTCACACCCCTCTGACAAGTTTCACCCACATTGGGTTTAATGGTAAACCTCTACGACTAAGCCCAATGTAGGTGAAACTTGTCAGAGGGGTGTGACCAGTGGGCTGGGAATCTGAGCTAAAGCCTGTCTTGCGTTCACCTTACATTGGAGTTGAATACATTGTGTGGTGGTACCTGCATGCCATATTATATTTTGAAGCTAGATGTGTTCTATTTTCTCCAGCATCTGAATACAGAATGTAAACCTGGGAGACTGATACTGCAGGCTTGGAGCGGAGCCGATGTATTATGGTACATGGTATAAGATCTAGATGGTATTCCTGAGTCTGGCCCTTTGGCTCCGGTGTGGGTTCCTGTCCCCTGCACACTAATCCTACCTAACACAAAAAAAGAACAGGGCGCATCGCTCCTAGTGCAACACTGTTCTATTCAATCCAAGTGACAGATAAAAACACAATGCACTCACAAGGGTATAAAGGATTAAGCATCCATATATATCTGTTTGTCCTCCCAAATGACCGGCACTCCAGGCATGGTCTTTGATGAAAGAACAGAGGGCTGGCGGTGGATAGGGATAGATGTCAGCGTGCAGCCGCCAACAAGCTGCACACGAGCCTCTCGTCCTAGCCAGCCACAGAATGGCTGAGACCGCCCTCACAGTCACGTGACTCGAGGCAGCACCAGCTGACAGGGTACACTTGTGGTTGCCAAGACAATGCATTTTAGAGGGCATGGCCTCCTTCTTCAAGTCAATTCACTGATCCTACCTTCCTATTTCTCCTCTCTGCCTTGTCCCTTACTCCATTTGCTTCCTGGACTCCCTCTTTCCTGTAATTCACTCTCTAACTATTCCAATGAATGTTGACATCCATGCTGGTTTCTGGCTCTTGATTCTAGTTCACAAACATACACTCGAGCTTTATGTACATAGGCACTGTTTATCTTAGGGGCAGTGCCATATACAAGATCTAGCTTCTCTATATACGTGTATGTATAGGCCTATGTCTATACTGCTCGGTTGGAATTACAGACATCCATCTCTGGATGTCTGTAATTCCTATTACCTGTCTACTTTCAGTAAAGAATTTCAAAACTAAGAAAAGAGTTTTGGCTGGACTTACAGTTTAAAAAATAGCTGGTCTTTTTGTTGTGTGGGTCTTTGTTTAGGCACTTCCTGTAAAGGGGTGACAACTGTCTCCAGTACTCTTGTGTTGCCACCCTGTCACACACATGTACCTCTGATGGAGACTGTATGCGATCTTGCTGACTCACATTGCAGAGGTTTGGTCCACTGTAGTCAGGTCCAGAGCAATGATGTCTATCTCATGCTGGAGCAAGTACAGTGCATATAAATAGAAAGTGACTCAAAAAGGTCGAAGGAGATCAGCAGCACTAAGATTCAAAAAGAATGTTTTAGAAAAACCATGGGAATTTCTTATGATACACAGGAAAAGGTTTAGCAAACTTAAAGCGGAGTTCTACCCAAAAGTGGAACTTCTGCTCGTTGTACTCCTCTCCCCCTCTGGTGCCACATTTGGCACCTTTCAGGGGGGAGGGAGGACAGGATACCTGTCTTTCACAGGTATCCTGTTCCACTTCCAGGAGCCTCAGCCGCAGGTATTGACATCACCGCCCGGGCTCCCTCCTCCTTCCTCCAGGCCAGTAGGAGAGAGGAGCGGAGCCTCACGCATGCGCAGTAGTGTTCCCGGCAGGAAGCCGTAAGGCTTCACTGCCGGGTTCCCTTACTCGCAATGGAGGCGGCATGCACCCGGCAGCTGATGGAAACATCAACTGTGGTGCCAACATCGCTGGACTCTAGGACAGGTAAGTGTCCGATTAATAAAAGTCAGCAGCTGCAGTATGTGCAGCTGCTGGCTTTTAATTTTTGCAGCAGTGGGCGGACCTCCGCTTTAAGCTGGGTACACACTATGAGAAAATGGGAAGAAATATTCTGTACAAAACACGATCGTTTAATTTTTGTATAGTGTCTACACAGCTTTCGACATCCGATTCAGACGTCCAAACAAAAATTTCTGAAGGGACAAACTCCAAAATTTTTGTTTAATGTGTACTGTTTTCATATGAGAAAAATCAGATATGAAAGACTGCACAAGATCAGAAACAATAAACAACAAAAAAAAACCCTTGTCGTACAAGAATTTTTGTACATTATTTACATCCCCGTGACTTGCTTTGAAACATTAAAGAAAACCAAATGATCGTTCAACCGATTTTCTTATAATGTGTACCCAGTTTTAAAGTCATCCAATTATGGCTTACATCTACTATACTTTCATGCCCACCGCTTTAACATTCATTTTTGGATAACAATTTTTCTTTTTAATATTATTTATTGAGGTTTATTTTATTTTTTATATAATATATTATATTCTTATATAAAGAAGTACAACAAAAAAAAAACATACATTTGACTTTTACACTTTGATTACAATTGACCTCCTCATCATAACCATGTAGCTGTCAAGAGGTATTAGATATTTGTATTACATCAATAAGACATAGCAAGCATAGCTGCCAGGGACGGGGTAACAGTTACCTTCTCCTTGATCTATCAGGGAAGCTGGAGTTGAGCATAGTTTGGTAATACATTTGGTTCTCTTAGTATGTCCTCATAATTTTGGTCTTTCATGCTCCTTTGTATTTTAGTTTTAAAAAAATGAGTCTGGGCTTAAATTAGAGCATTTTTATACTTGGTTGATTAGTTGAAATATCAGTAGTCAGTAAATAGTTAATGTGAAAACAACTTGTAAAATGGGTGGGAAGGAGCACAATGAAGTTCAGATCTACCTAGTGGTTAGCAGGTACAGTAGGTGTGAAACAGCTCGTATTAGGTCACAGATGACCACAGTAAATTGTTTCTGGGAACAAACCAATCAGTTTACCTCATCCGGACATTGTCCTCTAAACAAAATTGACATTTCAACTCTGAAGCTTATCTTCACACATCTATCTGATTTTTCTGATTATTGCAGGTAATACAATACCACCATAACACAGATATTTACCTTGAACCGCTTGAAGGAAGTTATCTTTGCTGAATTAGAAGTCTATTACATTTGTTTAGGTGTCACTTTAATCTGTGTTGGAATTATTGCATAATTGTTTGGGGACAGCACTAAAAAAAATTTCATACATAAAATAACATAAAAATCACATGTATGTAATTGGTGATTAGTGGAAACATTGCAGTATTTATTATCTTTATATCTCCTATCTTCATATATTCCTTTTTTTTCTCTCTTCCTTATTCTCAAGAATCTTCCAAATTGTTTTCCACCTGAAGATCCTTCTATAGCAGTACTTTTTTTCAAGACTGACAATGTTAACCACTGACTCAAAATTTCCATCAGCGTTATCAGCCTTCCAAGTGTGCTCCTTTAGTTGGGTGTTGGATGGTGATGATGATGATATGATGATAATGTTGTTGCTAATGATGGTGATGATGATGAAAATGTTAATGATAATATTATAGTGATGATTTAATTAAATGAAGATAATTCTAACATTATGATTAAGATTATAATACAACATCTGCTCATGATATGGAGAGGATATTGATGATGAAGATGATGATAACAATGATGATATAATGATGATTTAATGATGATTTAATGATGATGTGATTATGATGATTATGCTATAATGATGATGATATAATATTGATTATACTGATGATGATACAATGATGACATGATGATGATGATGCTGATGGGGATGATGGTGATAATGGGGATAATGATATCATGATGATTTGACCATAATGATGATATGATGATCATAATAATATAATGATGGTGATCACAACTATCATGATAATAATAATAATCTCAGTGCTTAAAAAGGCCAAATTGCACCGCTCAGCGCTCAGGACAAAATTAAGTTCCCAAAACATATATGTAGAAAGCATATATATAATGTGTCAGGTCACCTGAGACCAGGTGACAGATGCACTCCGTAGGAATCGGAAGTGCCCCGCTAAGATAGTGGACCCAAGGACTGACTGTTGCGGATAAAACAAAAAAACACTCACAAAGAGTGTAGCTCCTCTGATGGGACTTTTGAAAAGGGTCACTCACAATGGAAATACAAAAGTTGAGGAAAATATTAAAATATATGATATTTATTGAACAAAGTTAAAAAAGATCACCATGACCTAATGATTATGCATAAATTAAAATGGATGCACATAGATGAAGGAAAATTGTAAACATAGGACAACGACCAATTCTATTGAGAAAATTGATTTACAACAATAGATATATAACCCGACGTTTCGAGGTATAGTGGGTAGACCTCTACTTCAGGGGTAGCGAATTTGGTCACGATCAATTTTTACATCTAAAAAGTTGTAAAACAGAACAGGTATAAACATGTCAGTCTAAAAAATGTTGTACTACATATTACGTCATTCGAGCCATGTTATGCAAGTTTTCTACTTACTGTATATGCCTATGAAGATGCCCTGTTTCTGTTTGTTTATTCCTGTTCTGTTTTACAACTTTTTAGATGTAAAAATTCATCGTGACCAAATTCGCTACCCCTGAAGAAGAGGTCTACCCACTATACCTTGAAACGTCGGGTTATATATTTATTGTTGTAAATCAATTTTCTCAATAGAATTGGTTGTTTTCCTATGTTTTCAATCTTCCTTCATCTATGTGCATCCATTTTAATTTATACATAATCATTAGGTCATGGTGATCTTTTTAAACTTTTTTTCAATAAAAATCATATATTTTAATATTTTCCTTAACTTTTGTATTTCCATTGTGAGTGACCCTTTTCAAAAGTCCCATCAGAGGAGCTACACTCCTTGTGAGTGTTTTTTTGTTTTGTACTATTTAGGGATGTGGGTTCACTCTCAAATTTAAAACTCATACTGTGGTGACACCTCTCATTTACAACTGTTGCGTATAGTACCCAAGGAGGTTCAGGAAGCAGGTCTACTGGATCACAAACACAGATCCCAGTGGGAGCTAGAGCATATATTCTCCAGGGCGCGGAGTCTAAGAGCCAGCAGGTGTTCACCAGAGCCTCTAGTGGTGAGGATGGACTGGGCTGCAGTCTGGCTCCAGGTCGCGGCCCCTAGGGTCTCACAGCTCATGCTCACGGGAGACTACAGGAGAAGGAAACTGCAGGCTGGAACAACAAGGCTAGTAAAGGAATAAGGCAGAGGTCAGGGCGACTAGCAGACAGGAACAACAGAGTACACGTCAAAGGTTCAGGGTAACCGACATACAGAAATAGTCGGGGATACGCCAAAAGGTCAGTGTCACGTTCAGACAGGAATAGTTGGGAACACGCCAAGGTCGGTAACAGAGACAAACGAAGAGCACACGGCAAGCAGGAACCAGGAAGCCAAACATACAATGATTACACAATGGATGATCAGTACCGCTGGCTTGCAGTGCACAGGTTAATATAGGGTTCCCTGATAGGGCCCGGGGTGGGGCCATGCCTAGAGGAGAGGTTATAAAACCAGCCAGGTGTGAGTGGCTGGCCTCTTAGTCTGAACACATGAGGAGAAGGTAAGCTGACAGAGAAAGATTACTGGATAACCATGACATAATGTATATGATGTATATGACATAAGTCTATGTACATAAAAGCAGCCGCTTAAATAAAACATAAATATACACGTAAATAAAAAAGTCCTTAGTCCATATAGACAAAGTTCCAATACTCAAAGCAGCGCTCCAATCAAATAAATTAAATATGACCAGCATTCACATGTAAAGACATATGGGAAATCAGTAGTATGTTGATAGGTGATTAGATAGTTCAATTGATAGGTGAAGGTTTCTACTTAATCATTGATAGGTGTATACCATCCACCAGAGTCCACACCATGTGAAACACAGGCTTACCTGTAGCTACCCCGGATATCTCCTAAACCTGCATGGTTTAGGAGATGTCCCCTCTGTCAGCATGTGCCAACGTCTTCGGCACATGCGCACTGAAGCAATGGCACGTTCTTGCCGTTGCTTCAGTTAGTGTGCCGTTACCGGCGGCTCCCGCACACATGCGCGGGAGTGATGTCATCGCAGCTCCAGCCAATCACAGCGCCGGAGCCCGCAATACCCGGAAGTAACTCTGGGAGAGATGTCGCCAGCTGTGTACAGGGAGCGCTACGGGGGCTTCGATCTAAGGTGAGTATTTGTCTTGCAGGTCTTGTTTTATTTGTGGGCTTACAACCACTTTAAAGAAGCATTAAATACTAGAAGTGCATAGTACAGTACACAGAGTGCAGAGTTCGTGGGTGCCCTACATACAGAGTGCATAACTCAGGGGCGCGCTACACACAGAGTGCAGATCTTAGCCTTCTTCCACAGATGCTTACCTCTGCATCCCCCATCCACATCTCACTTTCACCCCTCCACACACTGTAGGTGGCTCCACCTATTTCACTTGAAGGGAGATCACCCAGTGGGGGTGTCGGCATCCGCACTACACCCAGGGCACCTGCATCTCCCTTGTCCCCATCCTGCACTCAATGGGAGCCACTCAGGGGATCAGATCTGTGAGAGCCGTTGTGAGACAAGCTGTCACTTGTAAACACAAAAGCCAGACTTCTCTGTTTAAAAGTGATATTGGTAAGCAGGGAGCAGAGGAACTGAGCCAGAGGTGGTGGTACTGAATTTAACCAAGTTCCAGCTGATAAAAAGGCCTGCTTCCTGAAATCCATCAGCCCTTAGCTCAGGCATGCAGGCAGGAGGGTGTGCTTAGCTGAGAAAGCCCCATCTCCCGTCCTCCAGACTCCTGGGATGTATGCCATCTTTTGCCTAGACCTGGAAACCAGGAAGTAACTGAAGAAATGTAAAAAAAAGTTTAAAACAAGTGTAGCGCTTAAGGAGCCGCTTAAGTATGTTTAGTCCCGTAAAGCAAATTAATATTTGCTTTTCTAACACTGAACCACCACTCAGCTAATCAGGAGGCGCAGATCTTATACCCATCACCTGATTGGCTGAAGGCACAGGCACCCTGATTGGACGCCTAACGGAACAGAAGAAGACACACACGGGAGGACAGGGAACCATGGAGGACACAGGAGCTCGCCGCCGTCACCTGCTGCCTGACCTGCCACCAGGATTGGGTAAATGTGTGCCGATCAGACGGCGAGCGGGGGGTCACAGAGGCTGCATATGATGGGCACAGAGGCAACATAGATGGGTCACAGAGGCTGCATATGATGGGTCACAGAGGCTGCATAAGATGGGCGCAGAGGCTACATATGATGGGTCACAGATGCTGCATATGATGGGTCACAGAGGCTGCATATGATTGGCACAGAGGCTACATATGATGGGCACAGGCTGCATATGATGGGCACAGAGGCTACATATGATGGGCACATGCTGCATATGTTGGGCACAGAGGCTGCATATAATGGGCACAGGCTGCATATGATGGGCATAGAAGCTACATATGATGGGCACAGGCTGCAAATGAAGGGCACAGAGGCTGCATATAATGGGCACAGGCTGCATATGATGGACACAGGCTGCATATGATAGGCACAGAGGCTACATATGATGGGCACAGGCTTCATATGATGGGCAGAGGCTACATATAATGGGCACAGAGGCTGCAAATGATGGGCACAGAGGCTGCATATGATGGGCACACAAAAAGGAAACCAAACACACACTGTATTCAACTCCAATGTAAGGTAAAAAAAAATACAGACTTCAGCTCAGATTCCCAGCCCATCGGTCACACCCCTCTGACAAGTTTCACCCACATTGGGTTTAATGGTAAACCTCTACGACTAAGCCCAATGTAGGTGAAACTTGTCAGAGGGGTGTGACCAGTGGGCTGGGAATCTGAGCTAAAGCCTGTCTTGCGTTCACCTTACATTGGAGTTGAATACATTGTGTGGTGGTACCTGCATGCCATATTATATTTTGAAGCTAGATGTGTTCTATTTTCTCCAGCATCTGAATACAGAATGTAAACCTGGGAGACTGATACTGCAGACTTGGAGCGGAGCCGATGTATTATGGTACATGGTATAAGATCTAGATGGTATTCCTGAGTCTGGCCCTTTGGCTCCGGTGTGGGTTCCTGTCCCCTGCACACTAATCCTACCTAACACAAAAAAAGAACAGGGCGCATCGGCTCCTAGTGCAACACTGTTCTATTCAATCCAAGTGACAGATAAAAACACAATGCACTCACAAGGGTATAAAGGATTGAGCATCCATATATATCTGCTTGTCCTCCCAAATGACCGGCACTCCAGGCATGGTCTTTGATGAAAGAACAGAGGGCTGGCGGTGGATAGGGATAGATGTCAGCGTGCAGCCGCCAACAAGCTGCACACGAGCCTCTCGTCCTAGCCAGCCACAGAATGGCTGAGACTGCCCTCACAGTCACGTGACTCGAGGCAGCACCAGCTCACAGGGTACACTTGTGGTTGCCAAGACAATGCATTTTAGAGGGCATGGCCTCCTTCTTCAAGTCAATTCACTGATCCTACCTTCCTATTTCTCCTCTCTGCCTTGTCCCTTACTCCATTTGCTTCCTGGACTCCCTCTTTCCTGTAATTCACTCTCTAACTATTCCAATGTATGTTGACATCCATGCTGGTTTCTGGCTCTTGATTCTAGTTCACAAACATACACTCGAGCTTTATGTACATAGGCACTGTTTATCTTAGGGGCAGTGCCATATACAAGATCTAGCTTCTCTATATACGTGTATGTATAGGCCTATGTCTATACTGCTCGGTTGGAATTACACACATCCATCTCTGGATGTCTGTAATTCCTATTACCTGTCTGCTTTCAGTAAAGAATTTCAAAACTAAGAAAAGAGTTTTGGCTGGACTTACAGTTTAAAAAATAGCTGGTCTTTTTGTTGTGTGGGTCTTTGTTTAGGCACTTCCTGTAAAGGGGTGACAACTGTCTCCAGTACTCTTGTGTTGCCACCCTGTCACACACATGTACCTCTGGTGGAGACTGTATGCGATCTCGCTGACTCACATTGCAGAGGTTTGGTCCACTGTAGTCAGGTCCAGAGCAATGACGTCTATCTCATGCTGGAGCAAGTACAGTGCACATAAACAGAAAGTGACTCAAAAAGGTCGAAGGAGATCAGCAGCACTAAGATTCAAAAAGAATGTTTTAGAAAAACCATGGGAATTTCTTATGATACACAGGAAAAGGTTTAGCAAACTTAAAGCGGAGTTCTACCCAAAAGTGGAACTTCTGCTCGTTGTACTCCTCTCCCCCTCTGGTGCCACATTTGGCACCTTTCAGGGGGGAGGGAGGACAAGATACCTGTCTTTCACAGGTATCCTGTTCCACTTCCAGGAGCCTCAGCCGCGGGTATTGACATCACCGCCCGGGCTCCCTTCTCCTTCCTCCAGGCCAGTAGGAGAGAGGAGCGGAGCCTCACGCATGCGCAGTAGTGTTCCCGGCAGGAAGCCGCAAGGCTTCACTGCCGGGTTCCCTTACTCGCAACGGAGGCGGCATGCACCCGGCAGCTGATGGAGACATCAACTGTGGTGCCAACATCGCTGGACTCTAGGACAGGTAAGTGTCCGATTATTAAAAGTCAGCAGCTGCAATATGTGTAGCTGCTGGCTTTTAATTTTTGCAGCAGTGGGCGGATCTCCGCTTTAAGCTGGGTACACACTATGAGAAAATCGGAAGAAATATTCTGTACGAGCCACGATCGTTCGATTTTTGTATAGTGTCTACACAGCTTTCGACATCCGATTCAGACGTCCAAACAAAAATTTCTGAAGGGACAAACTCCAAAATTTTTGTTTAATGTGTACTGTTTTCATATGAGAAAAATCAGATATGAAAGACTGCACAAGATCAGAAACAATAAACAACAAAAAAAAAACCCTTGTCGTACAAGAATTTTTGTACATTATTTACATCCCCGGGACTTGCTTTGAAACATTAAAGAAAACCAAATGATCGTTCAACCGATTTTCTTATAATGTGTACCCAGTTTTAAAGTCATCCAATTATGGCTTACATCTACTATACTTTCATGCCCACCACTTTAACATTCATTTTTGGATAACAATTTTTCTTTTTAATATTATTTATTGAGGTTTATTTTATTTTTTATATAATATATTATATTCTTATATAACGAAGTACAACAAAAAAAAAACATACATTTGACTTTTACACTTCAATTACAATTGACCTCATCATCATAACCATGTAGCCATGTAGAAGAGGTATTAGATATTTGTATTACATCAATAAGACATAGCAAGCATAGCTCCCAGGGACGGGGTAACAGTTAACTTCTCCTTGATCTATCAGGGAAGCTGGAGTTGAGCATAGTTTGGTAATACATTTGGTTCTCTTAGTATGTCCTCATAATTTTGGTCTTTCATGCTCCTTCGTATTTTAGTTTTTAAAAAATGAGTCTGGGCTCAAATTGGAGCATTTTTATACTTGGTTGATTAGTTGAAATATCAGTAGTCAGTAAATAGTTAATGTGAAAACAACTTGTAAAATGGGGAGGAAGGAGCACAGTGAAGTTCAGATCTACCTAGTGGTTAGCAGGTACAGTAGGTGTGAAACAGCTCGTATTAGGTCACAGATGACCACAGTAAATTGTTTCTGGGAACAAACCAATCAGTTTACCTCGTCCGGACATTGTCCTCTAAACAAAATTGACATTTCAACTCTGAAGCTTATCTTCACACATCTATCTGATTTTTCTGATTATTGCAGGTAATACAATACCACCATAACACAGATATTTACCTTGAACAGCTTGAAGGAAATTGACTTTGCTGAATTAGAAGTCTATTACATTTGTTTAGGTGTCACTTTAATCTGTGTTGGAATTATTGCATAATTGTTTGGGGACAGCACTAAAAAAACTTTCATAAATAAAATAACATGAAAATCACATGTATGTAATTGGTGATCAGTGGAAACATTGCAGTATTTATTATCTTTATATCTCCTATCTTCATATATTCCTTTTTTTTCTCTCTCCCTTATTCTCTAGAATCTTCCAAATTGTTTTCCACCTGAAGACCCTTCTATAGCAGCACTTTTTTTCAAGACTGACAATGTTAACCGCTGACTCAAAATTTCCATCAGCGTTATCAGCCTTCCAAGTGTGCTCCTTTATTTGGGTGTTGGATGGTGATGATGATGATATGATGATAATGTTGTTGCTAATGATGGTGATGATGATGAAAATGTTAATGATAATATTATAGTGATGATTTAATTAAATGAAGATAATTATAACATTATGATTAAGATGATAATACAACATCTGCTCATGATATGGAGAGGATATTGATGATGAAGATGATGATAACAATGATGATATAATGATGATTTAATGATGATGTGATTATGATGATTATGCTATAATGATGATGATATAATATTGATTATACTGATGATGATACAATGATGACATGATGATGATGATGCTGATGGGGATGATGGTGATAATGGGGATAATGATATCATGATGATTTTACCATAATGATGATATGATGATCATAATAATATAATGATGATGATCACAACTATCATGATAATAATCATAATCTCAGTGCTTAAAAAGGCCCACCGTTCAGCACTTAGGAAAAAATGAAGTTCCCACAACATATATGTAGAAAGCATATATATAATGTGTCAGGTCACCCGAGACTAGGTGACAGATGCACTCCGTAGGAATCAGAAGTGCACCGCTAAGATAGTGGGCCCAAGGACTGACTGTTGCGGATAAAACAAAAAAACACTCACAAGGAGTGTAGCTCCTCTGATGGGACTTTTGAAAAGGGTCACTCACAATGGAAATGCAAAAGTTGAGGAAAATATTAAAATATATGATATTTATTGAAAAAAGTTAAAAAAGATCACCATGACCTAATGATTATGCATAAATTAAAATGGATGCACATAGATGAAGGAAAATTGTAAACATAGGACAACAACCAATTCTATTGAGAAAATTGATTTGCAACAATAGATATATAACCCAACATTTCGAGGTATAGTGGGTAGACTTCTACTTCAGGGGTAGCAAATTTGGTCACGATCAATTTTCAATCTAAAAAGTTTTAGAACAGAACAGGAATAAACATGTCAGTCTAAAAAATGTTGTACTACATATTACATCATTTGAGCCATGTTATGCAAGTTTCCTACTTACTGTATATGCCTATGAAGATGCCCTGTTTCCGTTTGTTTTCCTGTTCTGTTTTACAACTTTTTAGATGTAGAAATTCATCGTGACCAAATTCGCTACCCCTGAAGAAGAGGTCTACCCACTATACCTTCAAACGTCGGGTTATATATCTATTGTTGTAAATCAATTCTCTCAATAGAATTGGTTGTTGTCCTATGTTTACAATTTTCCTTTATCTATGTGCATCCATTTTAATTTATACATAATCATTAGGTCATGGTGATCTTTTTTAACTTTTTTCAATAAATATCATATATTTTTTTTTCCTCAACTTTTGTATTTCCATTGTGAGTGACCCTTTCCAAAAGTCCCATCAGAGGAGCTACACTCCTTGTGAGTGTTTTTTTGTTTTGTACTATTTAGGGATGTGGGTTCACTCTCAAATTTAAAACTCATACTGGGGTGACACCTCTCATTTACGACTGTTGCGTATAGTACCCAGGGAGGTTCAGGAAGCAGGTCTACTGGATCACAAACACAGATTCCGGTGGGAGCTAGAGCAAAGATTCTCCAGGGCGCGGAGTCTAAGAGCCAACAGGTGTTCACCAGAGCCTCTAGTGGTGAGGATGCACTGGGCTGCAGTCTGGCACCAGTTTGCGGCCCCTAGGGTCCCACAGCTCACGCTCACGGTAGACTACAGGAGAAGGAAGCTGCAGGCTGGAACAACAAGGATAGTAAAGGAATAAGGCAGAGGTCAGGGCGACTAGCAGACAGGAACAAAAGAGTACACGCCAAAGGTTCAGGGTAACAGACATACCGGAATAGTCGGGGACACGCCAAAAGGTCAGGGTCCGGAGCAGACAGGAATAGTTGGGAACACGCCAAGGTCGGTAACAGAGACAAACGAAGAGCACACGGCAAGCAGGAACCAGGAAGCCAAACACATAATGAATACACAATGGATGATCAGCACCGCTGGCTTGCAGTGCACAGGTTAATATAGGGTTCCCTGATAGGGCCTGGGGTGGGGCCATGCCTAGAGGAGAGGTTATAAAACCAGCCAGGTGTGAGTGGCTGGCCTCTTAGTCTGAACACATGAGGAGAAGGTAAGCTGACAGAGAAAGATTACTGGATAACCATGACATAATGTATATGATGTATATGACATAAGTCTATGTACATAAAAGCACATGTACATGTACAAATAAAACATGTACAAATAAAACATGAATATACAAATATAAAATGTACAAATAAAACATAAATATACACGTAAATAAAAAAAGTCCTTCGTCCATATAGACATAGTTCCAATACTCAAAGCAGCGCTCCAATCAAATAAATTAAATATGACCAGCATTCACATGTAAAGACATATGGGAAATCAGTAGTATGTTGATAGGTGATGAGACAGTTCAATTGATAGGTGAAGGTTTCTACTTAATCATTGATAGGTGTATACCATCCACATCATGTGAAACACAGGCTTACCTGTAGCTACCCTGGATATCTCCTAAACCTGCATGGTTTAGGAGATATCCCCTGTATCAGCATGTGCCATTGTCTTCGGCACATGCGCACTGAAGCAATGGCACGTTCGTGCCGTTGCTTCAGCTAGTGTGCCGTTACCGGCGGCTCCCGCACACATGCGCGTGAGTGATGTCATCACGGCTCCGGCCAATCACAGCGAAGGAGCCTGCAATACCCGGAAGTAACTCTGGGAGAGATGTCGCCGGCTGTGTACAGGGAGGAGGAGCTACGGGGGCTTCGATCTAAGGTGAGTATTTGTCTTGCAGGTCTTGTTTTATTTGTGGGTTTACAACCACTTTAAAGAAGCATTAAATACTAGAAGTGCATAGTACAGTACACAGAGTGCAGAGTTCGGGGGTGCCCTACATACAGAGTGCATAACTCAGGGGCGCGCTACACACAGAGTGCAGATCTTAGCCTTCTTCCACAGATGCTTTCCTCTGCATCCACATCTCACTTTCACCCCTCCACACACTGTAGGTGGCTCCACCTCTTTCACTTGAAAGGGGATCGCCCAGTGCTGGTGTTGGCATCCGCACTACACCCTGGGCACCTGCATTTCCCTTGTCCCCATCCTGCACTCAATGGGAGCCACTCAGGGGATTAGATCTGTGAGAGCCGTTGTGAGACAAGCTGTCACTTGTAAACACAAAAGCCAGACTTCTCTGTTTAAAAGTGATATTGGTAAGCAGGGAGCAGAGGAACTGAGCCAGAGGTGGTGGTACTGAATTTAACCAAGTTCCAGCTGATAAAAAGGCCTGCTTCCTTAAATCCATCAGCCCTTAGCTCAGGCAGGAGGGTGTGCTTAGCTGATAAAGCCCCTTCTCCCCTCCTCCAGACTCCTGGGATGTATGCCATATTTTGCCTAGACCTGGAAACCAGGAAGTAACTGAAGAAATGTAAAAAAAAGTTTAAAACAAGTGTAGCGCTTAAGGGGCCGCTTAAGTATGTTTAGTCCCGTAAAGCAAATGAATATTTGCTTTTCTAACACTGAACCACCTCTCAACCAATCAGTAGGCGCGGATCTAATACCCATCACCTGATTGGCTGAAGGCACAGGCACCCTGATTGGACGCCTAATGGAACAGAAGAAGACACACACGGGAGGACAGGGAACCATGGAGGACACAGGAGCTCGCCGCCGTCACCTGCTGCCTGACCCACCACCAGGATGGGGTAAGAGTGTGTCGGACAGACGGCAAGCGGGGGGTCACAGAGGCTGCATATGATGGGCACAGAGGCAACATATGATGGGTCACAGAGGCTGCATATAATGTGTCACAGAGGCTGCATAAGATGGGCGCAGAGGCTACATATGATGGGTCACAGATGCTGCATATGATTGGTCACAGAGGCTGCATATGATGGGCACAGGCTGCATATGATGGAGGACACAGGAGCTCGCCGCCGTCACCTGCTGCCTGACCCGCCACCAGGATGGGGTAAGTGTGTGTCGGTCAGACGGCGAGCGGGGGGTCACAGAGGCTGCATATGATGGGCACAGAGGCAACATATGATGGGTCACAAAGGCTGCATATGATGGGTCACAGAGGCTGCATATGATGGGCACAGGCTGCATATGATGGAGGACACAGGAGCTCGCCGCCGTCACCTGCTGCCTGACCCACCACCAGGATGGGGTAAGAGTGTGTCGGACAGACGGCAAGCGGGGGGTCACAGAGGCTGCATATGATGGGCACAGAGGCAACATATGATGGGTCACAAAGGCTGCATATGATGGGTCACAGAGGCTGCATAAGAGGGGCGCAGAGGCTACATATGATGGGTCACAGATGCTGCATATGATGGGTCACAGAGGCTGCATATGATGGGCACAGGCTGCATATGATGGGCACAGAGGCTACATATGATGGGCACAGGCTGCATATGTTGGGCACAGAGGCTGCATATGATGGGCACAGGCTGCATATGATGGGCATAGAAGCTACATATGTAGGGCACAGGCTGCATATGTCGGGCATAGAGGCTGCATATAATGGGCACAGGCTGCATATAATGGGCACAGCGGCTGCAAATGATGGGCACAGAGGCTGCATATGATGGGCACACAAAAAGGAATCCAAATATTTCTACCAGGACTCAAAAGGTGTCTACTTCTGCAACAGAAAGTCTAGGTCAGAATTTGGTTCTAATAAAATTACAAAATGTATTAATGTCAGTATGGGCACAAGCTACATGGATTTAAAGTGCAACTAGTATAAAAAACACACACAACTTCATTCATCATACTTTTCAAGGTTCCCTCCGTTAGGAGAGATCACCCAAAAAGAAAATGATGCTTGGAGACACACAAAAAGGCAAGAAAAACACATATACACAAAAATACACATAAATAGACAAAAAATGATGGGCACAGGCCGCATATGATGGGCACAGGCTGCATATGATGGGCACAGGGGCTGCATATGATGGGCACAGGAACATATGATGGCCATAGGCTTGTCAGGACTATTGGGGTTAAAAATAATTAATTCCTGACAAGGGTTACAAATATTGTATATTTTTCATATATATATATATTTATGGTTGGAGCCCTATGTCCGATATGTACATAGATAACACTTATAGTAAAGATAAGACTTACCATCGGAAATAGACCTGAAAGTGTGGACTTACCATATGAAATGGACCTGAAAGTGTGCCTTGGTCTAATGTAAGGGGGCATACCCTGGTTTAAGAAATGATTATTCTGTAAGAGAAATGAATGAAATGAATAGTTTGAGAAATGCTGTGAAATGGGGATGGGAGGGTGGGTATCGCGCACAGGAAACCGACAAGCACCACAGGTGAGCGGGCTGCTTAAGTACCCCCCGGGCTCCTCCCATAAATTCAGGCCACCATACTGGCCTTCCTACTTATGGTTGGAGCCCTATGTCCGATATGTACATAGATAACACTTATAGTAAAGATAAGACTTACCATCGGAAATAGACCTGAAAGTGTGGACTTACCATATGAAATGGACCTGAAAGTGTGCCTTGGTCTAATGGCCGGTATGCCAAAATAAGGGGGCAAAAACATTCAGGTAGGGTTATAATTTTATTGGTTTTCAGTTATTTATTGCGCCAATTTGGAGAATGCCTGTGCCATCTCTGTTTGTGGATTGGGGATATACCGGGCGAAGCAGGCTGATTTCCACCTGCCTAGTCTTTTGATGATGTGGTCTGGCACCCCGTGGCGGGACACCGCGGAGGCTGCTCCGATGCGGAAAGAGTGTCCGGAATACTGACTAGGGTTAAGGTGAAGATTGCGGAGAAGTATCCTTATGTGTTTCACAAACTGAGAGGCGTTTAAGGGTTTGACTGGGAATGGTAGAAGGGGACTGCTGTCTGGTTGCTCAGGCAGGAGTGACAGGAGTCGGTTGAGTACAGCGACTGGACACCAGCTGTTGTTGGTTTTGTAGAGGTGAATGTTCACTCCCGAGCCCGTTTGCTGGGTTTTAGAGACCTCGAGGTGCAGGATGAAGTGGTCTTGGTATCGAAGCAAGTGTCGTCTGCATAGTACTTGGTCTGTGGGTTTGTTAGAGGTGAATTCGCCAGGCCGCAAGAACCCATAGTAAGCTAAATATATGGCTGCTTGTAAGACCGTGCTGGGGAGCAGAGCGAATGGCGAAGTAGCCAGAATAGTTGACATGTCCCTAAAGATGGGCCCCGTAATGGGCAAGCGCTTAGTGCTGATGACTGGTTGTTGTTTCTGGATTCCCCTTAGAATGGCTCGTATAGCGTGAGATGAGAACAGTGAAGATTTCGTGGGGTCTTCAAGCGCCATGAAATGTTGAATGCCGGCTAGGTATAGCCGGATGGTATTGTAGGATAAGGCCAGCTGCGTGTGGCAGTGTGCAGTGAAGGCCAGTACCTGTTTGATATCTGTTGGTCCTTTGTGGCAGGACGTGAGGAATTTATTAAAGGCCTTCCAAGCTGTCTGGTAGGCTTTGAGTGTGTTGCGGGAGAGGGAATGATTTATGAGTTGCGTAGCTCCGTGTAGATGTTGAACTAGTCCAGGGTCAGTTGTGACCAGACAGGGATAGGGGCCGACATTGGATCGGCATCGGGAACCTGTTTGAAAAGGAGGGATAATTGAAACGTGACAGTGCGTCAGCTGCTGAGTTGTATCTGCCGGGAATAAATGCACAGTGTATATTGAACTGATGCTGTAAAGACAGTTGTACCAACCTGCGCAGGAAGGACATGACTGCTAGGGACTTGGACCTGCCTCTGTTGATGATGTCTGCCGTGGCCTGGTTGTCGGTGGTGAAGACTACGGTTTGTCCTGTCCAGTGGTGGCCCCAGAGTTGTGCGGCTGCCACTATGGGATAAAGCTCAAAGAGGGCAGATGTTTGGGAAAAGCCGGGTATCAACAGTATCTGTTGAGGCCAGGGTCCTGAAAACCAATGATGGCCAAAAATTGCCGCGAAAC
This sequence comes from Lithobates clamitans, assembly GCA_037952925.1. NCBI lineage: Eukaryota > Metazoa > Chordata > Amphibia > Anura > Ranidae > Lithobates > Lithobates clamitans. The sequence goes on from JBBGZY010000230.1 coordinate 2,190,004, forward strand.
CTGTGGAGGCTGCAGCGTCCGTCACCACCTGGGGTGAATGGACCGAAACCATAGGTATAAATAGAGATATGCCATTCCAGGCGGACAAGAATTCCTCCCACATAGATAGGTCCGCTATAGCTGCGGAGTCTAATTTCAAAATCTGATCAGGGTCTTGAGTTTCTGACAGAAATCTAAGCAGGCGTGATACAAATGTGCGGCCTTGTGGGATAATTTGCATAGCGAAGTTGAGCATACCCAGGAGAGACTGCAACTGTTTTTTGGTACAGCCCTTGGTGTGTGTAAACTCGTGAAGGACTGCCCTAATGCGTGTTAGTTTGTCGGGGGGGAGACTGGCTTGCATTGCGCAGGTATCCAAGCTGACCCCGAGAAAGGTGATGATGTTTGCTGGGCCATCGACTTTGTGCTCGGCGATAGGAACATTGAGGTTTCCAAAAATTACTCTAAGTTTGTCGAGATCTCCTGGGGGCTTGCTGGGCGGTTCTATCAGTAGGAAGTCATCCAGATAATGGATGACTTCATGGCATTGACCCTTGTGTAATAGTATCCAAACGAGGGACTGAGCGAACGTGTCGAAGAGCCACGGGCTACTCTTCGAACCGAAGGTGAGTTTCGTAGCAAAATAATATGCTTCCTTCCATTTGATGCCATGCCAGCACCAAAGGGATGGGTGGATGGGCAGGAGCTTGAAAGCATCCGAGATGTCGGCTTTGGAGAGCCAGGCACCTGTGCCTGCTTTGATGATCGCTTGTATTGCCATGTCAACGGAGGAATATTTTAGGGAAAATTCTTCGGAGGGGATCAGGGAATTGAGACTGGGTATGTGGGAAGAATGAGGCGCAGACAGGTCGTACACCAAACGCAATTTATTTGAGAACTTGCCCTTGACAAGCCCAATAGGGCTGACTCTCCATGTGCTGAAAGGGGGGCAAGTAAAAGGGCCTATCACGTAGTCCCGATCTACCTCTGCCTGTAAGAGGTGATCTATGGCTTGTTCGTCAATGGCTGCCGAACGAAGATTGGCACATTCGTGAGTACTGTGGGGTAGTGAAATGAGGCCAGTGTGAAAGCCTGCTGTGAAGCCTTGGATAAGGTAGGTGGCCAGGGAAGGGGTGGGATGTGAAGTGAGATACAGTCCTAACCATAAGAGGTTGATCCGGCTTAGTCATGCCCTCTTGTGTTGCTTGACTTCACACAAATTCCTAGGGTGTGCTCTTTGGCATAAGGTGCAGATGTGAAGTAGACGGCACTGGCTGAAGTTGCAGGACCCATAGTTGAAGTTGTTACAGATGGCTGCCCCTCCCACGGTTCGGACTGGGCGTCCGAGTTTGTCCACCTGAGGCGTTGGTTCAGGGATCGACTGACCCTGTACTGTACCTGAGGTAGAGGGAAACTCGAAGGGCCGTCTGATCGCCGTATTGGCGCACCAGGTGGCAGTGTGGGTGGAAGACTGGCAAATCGCACACAGAGGTGAGCGTAAGCCGGCAAAGTGGCGGCAGAAGAGCTCTGTGTCCATGAGACTCCAATCTGTCGTGGTCTGGAATTGTATGAATCTGGCGGCGGCCTTGGCTGAAAAGGAACGATGATAATCGTAAAAGGCAAAACCTCCATACTTGTGGCCCAAGTCTACCACAGTATGGAGATACAAGTCCAGCTCTTCCCGCCTGCTAGGGGTGGCTGAGCACAGGACGTCTCTGAGCATGCCAAAGGCCAGGGTAAATTCTGGGACTGATAGCTTGCGGTTCAATCTGGGGTCTTTGGCTTTAAGGACCACCGATATGTCGCCCCAGGAGTAGGCCTTATTTTCTGCCAAATCATGCACGGAAATAAGGAGAGAGGCCAGGTTGACGTCCTTGCCGTCCAAAATGTCCTTCCTGATACTGGTTGGGACCAGATGGGAGGGGTAGACAATGGGGCTCGAGCCTGAGGTACCTGCAGGAAGAGGTGTCAAGGTTTGAGTTGCAGTTGGGTCGGGGACAGCCGTGGCCGGTCGGGCCTCCAGAAGTGCAACCCTGGTTTGGACGTCTGCAACTGAGGTGGATAGAGATGACACCATCGTGTGTAATTGCGAGATGGCCGATGATATGGACTGGAGGGATGCCTGTTGGGTACTGGTTCCTGCTGCTGGTGGGGGAAAGAGGAGTTTGAAGAGCTCGCCTTTCCTCGCTGTGGCGGGGAAGGGGACACCTCTGCGTCTGAGCTCTGCCGTCAGTTTGGGGATAGTCCATCCCCTGAGGGATTGCACGCTGCCGCTTTCTGAGACCGGAGAAGGTGACAGAGGGGCCGTGAAGTCTTCGCTGCCGGCCTGGGACATGGTTGCTCTGGTGAGGATCTCTCGAGCTTTATTTCCTGGTTGACTGTAACCTATTGGGGGTGACATGAATTTCAAGTTTTTCCTTTGATCCGCTGAGTCATACTTACCCGACTTATTCTCCCATTCCTTTTTTTTTTTTTTTTTTAATTACCTGGGGGGATATCGTCCAACCTGGTGCAGGGTGGACCTACTGAACTTTGACTGACCTGAGAAAAATGAAAAGGTGACAATTCGTGAAGGGATTGCTAACTAACTTGAAGCAAAGATTTGTATGGTGCTTGCAATCTTGTGACAATGAAATGATTCGAAATGTTTGCCTTGATTATGAAATGAATGAACTCCATGACAGAGGTCCGGCCTGGTCGTGTCATGATTTATTCGACCGTGAACCGGGCTCTGGAGCATGTATTGAAATGAGGCAACTGAAAACATTGGTGCTCCCGGGACGAATCGGTGCCTGTTTGATGCATCTGGATTTAAATCGGAGTGCAGTATGAAATGAAATGAGAGAAATGATTATTTTGACCGAGGCTCGAATTGGTTGTGCCGTGTTTGCGACTGGCAACTAACCGAGCTCTGGTATAGGTATGAAATGCGATCGGAACCAGTGATGCATTCCGTGACGAATCGGTGCACCTCAGATGCGACTGGTTTCGAAACGGTGATGCGTTGTGGGAGTGAAATGGTAGTAATTGCATGACAGAGATATGGATCAATCCCCCCGGTGTCTGCGACTAGCTATGATCCGGACTCTGGAGCATGTATCAGAAATGAGGCCGGGCCCTGGGGCACGCCGTAATGAATCGGTGCATCGAAGAGTGAGGATGTAACATATCGTTTACCATGACGGAGGCTCGAATCGGTCGTGCTGTTGTAGCGACTGACTGCGAATCGGACTCCGGAGCATGTACTGAAATGTGGCCAATCCTGGGCACGCCGAGACGAATCGGTGCATTTCCATGCGACTGAATTCATGTCGGAACGTGATACGTGAAAATGAAATGATAACCATGACAGAGGTACGAATGACTGATAAACGTAACTCTGGAGCATGTATAGAAATGAGGCCAATCCTGGGGCACGCCGAGACGAATCGGTGCATTTTCATGCGACTGAATTCATGTCGGAACGTGATACGTGGAAATGAAATGATAACCATGACAGAGGTACGAATGACTGATAAAACGTAACTCTGGAGCATGTATAGAAATGAGGCCAATCCTGGGGCACGCCGAGACGAATCAGTGCATTTTCATGCGACTGAATTCATGTCGGAACATGATACATGGAAATGAAATGATAACCATGACAGAGGTACAATTGACTGATAATAACGTAACTCTGGAGCATGTATAGAAATGAGGCCGTAACAACTGGGGCACACCGGAACGAATCGGCGCATCTTTTGGTGCGACTGGATTCGAATCGGAGCGCGGTAGGTGACTGAAATGAGAAATGATTTGAAATGATTTGAAATGTTAAAAATGAGTTCTAGAATGTTTCAGAAATGAGAAATGATTGGTATCGAACTGACTTGATCCAATAACTTGCAAATTGCGACTTGCTATGGCTGTTTACTGATGCATATTTTTAAACACCGACATGCTAGAAATGAAGCGACGTCTGCGTCGCGGTGCTGTCGAAATGGTAACATATCGAAAGTACGAGCGATATACATTACAATAGTGAAGTGCGAGTAACGAAATTTGAAAGTACGGTTTAGTGACATGACATGAAACGAAAAATGCGATATACATTGCAGTTTATGGTATTTGTCTGTCATTAGTACCTCTGTCATGCTTATCATTTCATTTCCACGTATCACGTTCCGACACGAATCCAGTCGCATGCAAAATGCACCGATTCGTCTCGGCGTGCCCCAGGATTGGCCTCATTTCTATACATGCTCCAGAGTTTTGTTTGTCAGTCATTCATACCTCTGTCATGGTTATCATTTCATTCCCACGTATCACGTTCCGGCATGAATCCAGTCGCATGGTAATGCACCGATTCGTCTCGGCGTGCCCCAGGATTGGCCTCATTTCTATACATGCTCCAGAGTTACGTTTTCAGTCATTCATACCTCTGTCATGGTTATCATTTCATTTCCACCTATCACGTTCCGACATGAATCCAGTCGCATGGCAATGCACCGATTCGTCTCGGCGTGCCCCAGGATTGGCCTCATTTCTATACATGCTCCAGAGTTACGTTTTCAGTCATTCATACCTCTGTCATGGTTATCATTTCATTTCCACCTATCACGTTCCGACATGAATCCAGTCGCATGGCAATGCACCGATTCGTCTCGGCGTGCCCCAGGACTGGCCTCATTTCTATACATGCTCCAGAGTTACGTTTATCAGTAATTCGTACCTTCTGTCATGGTTATCATTTCATTTCCACCTATCACGTTCCGACATGAATCCAGTCGCATGGCAATGCACCGATTCGTCTCGGCGTGCCCCAGGACTGGCCTCATTTCTATACATGCTCCAGAGTTACGTTTATCAGTAATTCGTACCTTCTGTCATGGTTATCATTTCATTTCCACGTATCACGTTCACACATGAATCCAGTCGCATGGAAATGCACCGATTCATTATGGCGTACCCCAGGGCTCGGCCTCATCTCTGATACATGCTTCAAAGTCCGGATCATAGCTAATCGCAGACATCGGGGGATGGATCCATGTCTCTGCCATGCAGCTTACTACCATTTCACTCCCACAACGCATCACCGTTCCGGAACCAGTCGCATCTGACATGCACCGATTCTTTACGGAATGCCTTGCTGGTTCCAAACAGCATTTCATACCTATACCAGAGCTCGGTTGGTTGCCAGTCGCAAACACGGCACGACCAATTCAAGCCTCGGTCTAATAATCATTTCTCTCATTTCATTTCATACGGTGCTCCGATTCGAATCCAGATGCATCAAACAGGCACCAGATCGTCCCGGGTGCACCAATGTTTTCACTTGCCTCATTTCAATACATGCTCCAGAGCCCGGTTCTCGGTCGAATCAATGATGACGACCAGGCCGGACCTCTGTCATGGAGTCCATTCATAATCAAGGCAAACATTTCGAATCATTTCATTGTCATACAAATCGTTGCTTCAAAAAATCAGTTAGCAATCCCTTCACGAATTGTCACCTTTTCGTTTTTCTCAGGTCAGTCAAAGTTCAGTAGGTCCACCCTGCACCAGGTTGGACGATATCCCCCCAGGTAAAAAAAAAAAAAAAAAAAAAAGGGGAATGGGAGAATAAGTCGGGTAAGTATGACTCAGTGGATCAAAGAAAAAACTTGAAATTCATCTCACCCCTAATAGGTTACAGTCAACCAGGAAATAAAAGCTCAAGAGAATCCTCACCAGAGCAACCATGTCTCAGACCGGCAGCGAAGACCTCACGGCCCCTCTGTCACCTTCTCCGGTCTCAGAAAGCGGCAGCGTGCAATCCCTTAGGGGATGGACTATCCCCAAACTGACGGCAGAGCTCAGACGCAGAGGTGTCCCCTTCCCCGCCACAGCAAGGAAAGGCGAGCTTTTCAAACTCCTCTTTCCCCCACCAGCAGCAGGACCCAGTACCCAACAGGCATCCCTTCAGTCGATATCATCGGCCATTTCACAATTACACACGATGGTGTCATCTCTATCCACCTCAGTTGCAGACGTCCAAACCAGGGTTGCACTTCTGGAGGCCCGACCGGCCACGGCTGTCCCCGACCCAACGGCAACTCAAACCTTGACACCTCTTCCTGCAGGTACCTCAGGCTCGAGCCACATTGTCTACCCCTCCCACCTGGTCCCAACCAGTATCAGGAAGGACATCTTGGACGGCAAGGACGTCAACCTGGCCTCTCTCCTCATTTCCGTGCATGATTTGGCAGAAAATAAAGCCTACTCCTGGGGTGACATATCAGTGGTCCTTAAAGCCAAAGACCCCAGATTGAACCGCAAGCTAACAGTCTCAGAGTTTACCCTGGCCTTTGGCATGCTCAGAGATGTCCTGTGCTCAGCCACCCCTAGCAGGCGGGAAGAGCTGGACTTGTATCTCCATACTGTGGTAGACTTGGGCCACAAGTACGGAGGTTTTGCCTTTTACGACTACCATCGTTCCTTTTCAGCCAAGGCCGCGGCCAGACTCATACAGTTCCAGATCACGACAGATTGGAGTCTCATGGATACAGAGCTCTTCTGCCGCCACTTTGCCGGCTTACGCTCACCTCTGTGTGCGATTTGCCAGTCTTCCACCCACACTGCCACCTGGTGCGCCAATACGGCAACCAGACGGCCTTTCGAGTTTCCCTCTACCTCAGGTTCAGTACAGGGTCAGCCGATCCCTGAACCAACGCCTCAGGTGGACAAACTCGGACGCCCAGTCCGAACCGTGGGAGGGGCAGCCATCTGTAATAACTTTAATCAGGGGTCCTGCAACTTCAGCCAGTGCCGTCTACTTCACCTCTGCACCTTATGTCATAGAGCACACCCTAGGATTTTGTGTGAAGTCAAACAACAACAAGAAGGCGTGACTAAGCCGGATCAACCTCTTATGGTTAGGATGGTATCTCACTTCACATCCCACCCCTTCCCTGGCCACCTTCCTTATCCAAGGCTTCACAGCAGGCTTTCACACCGGCCTCATTTCACTACCCCACACTACCCACGAATGTGCCAATCTTCGTTCGGCAGCCATTGACGAACAAGCCATAGATCAGCTCTTACAGGCAGAGGTGGATCGAGGTTACGTGATAGGCCCTTTCAGTTGCCCCCCTTTCAACACATGGAGAGTCAGCCCTATTGGGCTTGTCAAGGGCAAGTTTTCAAATAAATTGCGTTTGGTGTACGACTTGTCTGCGCCTCATTCTTCCCACATACCCAGTCTCAATTCCCTGATCCCCTCCGAGGAGTTTTCCCTAAAATATTCTTCCGTGGACATGGCAATACAAGGGATCATCAAAGCAGGCACAGGCGCCTGGCTCTCCAAAGCCGACATCTCGGACGCCTTCAAGCTCCTGCCCATCCACCCATCCCTTTGGTGCTGGCATGGCATCAAGTGGAAGGAAGCATATTATTTTGCTACAAAGCTCACCTTCGGTTCGAAGAGTAGCCCGTGGCTCTTCGACACGTTCGCCCAGTCCCTCGGTTGGATACTATTACACAAGGGTCAATGCCATGAAGTCATCCATTATCTAGATGACTTCCTACTGATAGAACCACCCAGCAAGCCCCCAGGAGATCTCGACAAACTTAGGGTAATTTTTGGAAACCTCAATGTTCCTATTGCCGAGCACAAAGTCGATGGCCCAGCAAATAGCATCACTTTTCTCGGGGTCAGCTTGGATACCTGCGCAATGCAAGCCAGTCTCCCCCTCGACAAACTAACACGCATTAGGGCAGTCCTTCACGAGTTTACACACACCAAGGACTGTACCAAAAAACAGTTGCAGTCCCTCCTGGGTATGCTCAACTTCGCTATGCGAATTATTCCACAAGGCCGCACATTTGTATCACGCCTACTCAGATTTCTGTCGGAAACTCAAGACCCTGATCAGATTCTGAATTTAGACTCCGCAGCCATAGCGGACCTATCCATGTGGGAGGAATTCTTGTCCGCCTGGAATGGCATATCTCTATTCATACCTATAGTTTCGGTCCATTCACCCCAGGTGGTAACGGACGCCGCAGCCTCCACAGGTTTCGCGGCAATTTTTGGCCATCATTGGTTTTCAGGACCCTGGCCTCAACAGATACTATTGATACCCGGCTTTTCCCAAACATCTGCCCTCTTTGAGCTTTACCCCATAGTGGCAGCCGCACAACTCTGGGGCCACCACTGGACAGGACAAACTGTAGTCTTTAGCACCGACAACCAGGCCACGGCAGACATCATCAACAAAGGCAGGTCCAAGTCCCTAGCAGTCATGTCCTTCCTGCGCAGGTTGGTACAACTGTCTTTACAACATCAGTTCAATATACACTGTGCATTTATTCCCGGCAGATACAACTCAGCAGCTGACGCACTGTCACGTTTCAATTATTCCTCCTTTTTCAAACAGGTTCCCGATGCCGATCCAATGTCGGCCCCTATCCCTGTCTGGTCACAATTGACCCTGGACTAGTTCAACATTTACACGAAGCTACACAACTCATAAATCATTCCCTCTCCTACAACACACTTAAAGCCTACCAGACAGCTTGGAAGGCCTTTAACAAATTCCTCACGTCCTGCCGTAAAGGACCAACAGATATCAAGCAGGTACTGGCCTTCACTGCACACTGCCACACGCAGTTGGCCTTATCCTACAATACCATCCGGCTATACCTAGCCGGCATTCAACATTTTATGGCGCTTGAAGACCCCACGAAATCTTCACTATTCTCATCTCACGCTATACGAGCCGTTTTAAGGGGAATCCAGAAACAACAACCAGTCATCAGCACTAAGCGCTTGCCCATTACGGGACCCATCTTTAGGGACATGTCAACTATTCTGGCTACCTCGCCATTCGGTCTGCTCCGCAGCACGGTCTTACAAGCAGCGATATATCTAGCGTACTATGGGTTCATGCGCCCTGGCGAATTCACCTCTAACAAACCCACAGACCGAGTACTATGCAGACGACACTTACTTAGATACCAAGACCACTTCATCCTGCACCTCGAGGTCTCTAAAACCCAGCAAACGGGCTCAGGAGCGAACATTCACCTCTACAAAACCGACAACAGCTGGTGTCCAGTCGCCGTACTCAACCGGCTCCTGTCACTCCTGCCTGAACAACCAGACAGCAGTCCCCTTCTACCGTTCCCAGTTAAACCCTTAAACGCCTCTCAGTTTGTGGAACACATAAGAATACTTCTCCGCAATCTTCATCTTAACCCTAGTCAGTATTCCGGACACTCGTTTCGCAATCGGAGCAGCCTCCGCGGCATCCCGCCACGGGGTTCCGGACCACATCATCAAAAGACTGGGCAGGTGGAAGTCAGCCTGCTTCGCCCGGTATATCCCCAACCCACAAACAGAGATGGCACAGGCATTCTCCAAATTGGCTCAATAAATAATTGAAAATCAATAAAATCATAACCCTACCTGAATGTTTTTGCCCCCTTATTTTGGCATACCGGCCATTAGACCAAGGCACACTTTCAGGTCCATTTCATATGGTAAGTCCACACTTTCAGGTCCATTTCCGATGGTAAGTCCTATCTTTACTGTAAGTGGTATCCATGTACATACCGGACATAGGGCTCCAACCATAAGTAGCAAGGCCAGTATGGTGGCCTGAATTTATGGGAGGAGCCCGGGGGGTACTTAAGCAGCCCGCTCACCTGTGGTGCTTGTCGGTTTCCTGTGCGCGATACCCACCCTCCCATCCCCATTTCACAGCATTTCTCAAACTATTCATTTCATTCATTTCTCTTACAGAATAATCATTTCTTAAACCAGGGTATGCCCCCTTATTTTGGCATACCGGCCATTAGACCAAGGCACACTTTCAGGTCCATTTCATATGGTAAGTCCACACTTTCAGGTCCATTTCCGATGGTAAGTCCTATCTTTACTGTAAGTGGTATCCATGTACATACCGGACATAGGGCTCCAACCATAAATATATATATATACACATATATATATATATATATATATATATATATATATATATATATATATATATATATATTTATTATGAACAACTCAGAGGCCATGTTGTTAATTTTTTTTCCCTCTCTCTAAAGTTAAAACTAAGTTCACTGTCTTTAGAGAAGATATTATTTTTTAAGAGAATCTAATGCCCTGTACACACGGTCGCACATTCGGATTTTTTCAGACGGATGTTGGCTCAAACTTGTTTTGCATACACACGGTCGCACAAAGTTGTCGGAATTTCTAAACGTCAAGAACATGGTGATATACAACACGTACGACAGGACTATAAAAGGTTCAATACCAATACCAGTGCGTTCTTGTCCGCTCGTTGTTGATTTTCAGGTCGCTCTTCACAGGCCTTGCTGTTCTTCAGCGCGTTCTGTTACTTCTTTCTGATCAGCCGACAGTCGTAGATTTCGTGCTGTGCAGGGACTTGGTGTTGTGCTTTTAGCTTTGACACAAGCCCAGTCCATGAACAGGGCGAGGAGGAGTTCATGGACAAAGAATTGGTTGCTCCAGCTTGACCAATTCTCTCATATGCCTTTGCTGCGTGAGATCCGTGAGAATAATCCTGACAATTTCAGGAACTTTCTCAGTATGACGGACCCCGTTTTTCACCGTTTGTTGGCTTTGCTGACCCCTTATATCAGCAGGCAGGATACTTGCATGCGGAAAGCCATCACTTCGGAGCAGAGGCTAGTCGCCACGTTGCGGTACTTGGTGTCTGGGAGAAGCCTGCAGGACCTCAAGTTCTCGACAGGCATCTCCCCTCAGGCTCTGGGGATCATTATCCCAGAGACCTGTTCTGCCATCATTCAGGTCCTGCAGAAGGACTGTATTAAGGTAAGTTGTATAGGTAAGTTAAGGTAGGGTAAGTATAGGTAAGTAAGGTAAGTTGTATCCTTTAACATCACATTCTATATATTTAATGTTTGCTAATTTATTGTATTTCCTAATCATTTCCTAATTACGATGATTGTAATATGCTGTGAATGTCCCCTTTGTTCTCATACATGCTGGAATTTTTAAAAGTTCCTTTTTTGTCCTTCATGCATATTTGCCTTCCCTAACCTCCCCAGCATGCTATCCTGGGCCCATATCCACCTCGCCTAGTCACTTAACAAGGCATTGTAATTTGGAACCCCCCCTCCCCTAACCGCTAAGTCAGCTGATACCAATCATCTATCTGCTGACTTTGCTAAACCCATACACACTATACCTACCTCTTTTGTGGTCATATTTATGGATGAATTCCCCAAAGCATGTAGTGCAAGGGCCTGCCTGAATACATTCTAATGGTAAGTTGTGTCTCCTATTATTATCTTGATAGGTAATTGCAGAATGTAAAAATGTGCTTACATTTGTACAGTGTGCATTTATATATTTGTATTATGACACTTACCTGTCCAGTGGGCTGCCAGTAGTGTAAGTAAGGAGGGGCTGGCCAAAGTAACACACATTATGTATGCATTCATCTCTCAATGAAGTGGAGAGGGTTACCTGTCCAAAACATCTCCCCCCCTAAAATATTTTCAATGGGCCATCAGAGGAGGTGAGGAATCTGATAGGTGGACCTTATACTTTTGTGTTTAAATACTCCATAAAATAAATGATATACTGATGCTGGCCAAGAATGTTTGTGTCTAATCTGCTTTCAATGTTTATGTGCAAAATTACTAATTTATTTTTTCTTGTTTGACTCCACAGTTTCCTTCCACGCCACAGGAATGGCAGACTGTGGCCTCCCACTTTGCCACCCATTGGGACTTTCCCAGCTGCGGAGGGGCAATTGATGGGAAACATGTCCACATAGTCCCACCCCCCAACTCGGGGTCATACTATTATAATTACAAGGGGTTCAATAGTATTGTGATGTTGGCGATGGTGTCGGCTACTTACTAATTCCTGTATGTGGACGTGGGGAAGAATGGCCGGATGTCGGATGGTGGAGTCATCGCCCAGACTTAGTTCTACAGACATCTCCAGAACGTGTTGTGGGTCTGCTACACACACACACCTTGTTTTTGTTGTTAATGTATGTAATGCATTACTGACAAAAATATTCATCACTTTCAGCACCATGACAGAAATTTGTGGAGTCATGAAAATGGTGTGATTGTGTAAAATTAGAAAGCACTGTGGGTGTTATTTACTAAAGGCAAATCCACTTTGCACTACAAGTGCACTGCAAAACTGCACTTGAAACTGCACTTGTAGTGCAAAGTGGATTTGCCTTTAGTAAATAACACCCATTGTCACTGTAAACAACAACTTTACTTCAAAAACTGCTTTTGAGCATTGAAAGAAGAAGCCACACATTGTTCACTATCAAAATTTTTACTCAAAGCACAATCACATGTGCGTTTTTTTAAAAGGGTTTTTGAACAAACCAACATCTTTGGTGTATAATATTTTTTTAGGTCACATTAATAATAAATGATCTTTTATTGGTAAAACAGGCATGTTTAAAACCATCAAACAATACACAACTCTGGAACTTTTACAAAGTTCAACTTTTATAAAGTGAAGGCAA